>OU342735.1:46632899-47264574 GCA_910589765.1 Avena atlantica
AACGTGTATCAAAAGTTATTGTGATATTTTTGTTCAAATAACAATTAATATGAAGTACGACGCCCTACTCCGCAATTGTACACTTGGGGGGAGTGTATCGTGTGAGACTTCACCCCAATAGAAAATTTAGGAGCTCCTTGTCTTTAAATAAAAGATCAACCTAGACCGGTCCCAATTGCACTATATTTTTTTTTGAACAGGAGAGCCCCGGAAGGGGCAGGAAGCCTTAAATTAAATTACGACGGTGGAGCTACACATTTTCACGCAGGACCCTAAGAAATATGAAAAGAAAAACAGGTCCAGATGCTTTACAAAGAGCAACCTAAAAGATAAACAAGAAACACAATTGGGTCCTCCTTCCAACACGCCTCTGCTTCTGAATGGCCTCCCGATGGGGGTTGAAGGAGCGCCGGGTCTTGCCGGCGAGCTTGCTAGCCTCGATGCGGCTTGGATAATCGGCTAGCTGCATGCCTCCGATTTGGATCTGCAGAAAAAGATGGCTTCACTTCTCCAGGAGAGTTCATCACCGCCATCGCTCAGATCAACATCCATGACAGACGCGACCTCCGCATCCAGATCAGGAGAAGACACCGAGAAAAAGCAACGATGAGCTTCCAGGATCTGCTACCGATGCGCCCAGAAACCGAGCTCCTCCCTCAGAGCTCCTGCCCGAGATGAGGGAGGGAAGCCGTAGAATATGCATCTGCAACAAATCCAAAGATAGGGTCGCCCAGGGAGAGACCAGGACGCGGTGCCGCCAGTGTGCTCCCCCTCGCCACCAAGGCCGGCCAGGAGCCACTTCATCTCACCACGCACTGCCGGAAGGCAACCTTCCCCCTCGCCGTCACGGCCGGCCGAGAAGAATCGCTTCCCGCAGAACCAGGTCACCAGTGTTGAATTTATTCCAGGAGGCGGTGTTTCTCTACAACACTTCCCCCTCTGGCCACCAGAGTTGAAGGAGAAGAAGGAGGAACCCTAGGGCTGGCCAGATCCCAATGCCAAGATCTGCCCATCCGCTCCATCTACCGGGCACAGCGCCCACTACCGGCATATCGCCAAACCTACCCCTAAGCCTATCTACTCTGTCGCTCCCCCTTCTCCAACTCCGGTCGACAGAGACGGTGGAGAGGAGTCGGGGGAGGCCTAGCACGAGGGCGGAGACTCTCAACGGGAGGAGGGGTCGAGAGAGGGAGAGGGACCGTCCGGTATGATGCCAGCTCCCCAATTGCACTATATGGCATTTGTATCCCACCCACTATATGGGTCCTCTGAGAGTGAGCCATGTGTCATTGCTGATTCTTTCATTTTTTTTCTATTGCCTTGAGGAAAGAACCACGACACAGTTTTGAACATGATATTGCAAATATGTGTCATATGACTCACGTTCTTTTGAAAAGGAAAATGATACCATCCCCCCGGGGGATCGTGCGTATTTATCCCTCGGGTGGATCATGTCGCGCACGTACACAAGGTTGTGGTGGTCCCTGCGGTTTATTTTTTCCCTTACCTTATCTTCTTCCCTGGAACAAACCGTGTATTTTCTCGGCCAAGTGCCGTCGCCGCTAGACAAGATCCTCCGGCCGGCACACTGCTGCAGTCCCGCCGCCAGCTCCAGGGCATGGGCGGCGGCCTCCCTGGAACCTCCTCCTCCACACCCTCCCCTGGAGTCCACATCTCCGACGCTTGCCCTCCCCTATCTCTGCGTAGGTGCTCCGTGTAGGGGTTCGTAGCATGGAAAACAAAAAAATTCTACCGCATGCAAACAAACAAGCCAAGATCTATCTACTAGATTGTAGAAACGAGTCGATAGAGTACTCACCCTCGAAGATTCCAAAGTGTTTAACGAGAGCAGATTCTCGTGGGTGATGTAGTCGTACTCTTGCCGATCTCAAGATCGTGTAGACGATCCTTCCGGCGCTGCGTTTCGGCAGCGCTTCCGTAGTCGGTCATACGTTCGGTACTCGATGAAGACCTTCCCCTCCCTTGTTCCAGCAGGCAGCGGAGGTTGTAGCACTCTCCTCGCGATTCCAGCAGCACGACGGCGTGGTACCGGAAGTAGAGGGGAGATCTCGCAGGGCTTCGCCTTAAGCCGGAGCGAGTATGGTGGACTATGAGAGAGGCCTTGGCGATCTAGGGTTTAGAGGCACCAAGGTAGGAGGCTAGGCCAGTGGCTAGGGCTTGGGGAGAGCCCCAACACGGCGGCTAGGGCAAACCCTAGGGCGGCGGCGACTTGTGGTGGCCGGCGGCTAGGGCAAGGGTTTTTGTGGAGAGAGGTGTAGGGAAGAGGGGCACCCCTGCCCCTCCTTTTATAGGTGGGAGGGCGCCGGGCAAGGGGAGGGAGTCCTCCCCCAAGTCGGCATCCTTGTACCGTGGGTCGAGGAAGATGAACTCCTCCCCAAGTAGGTTTCCTACTCTCCCTCCACCAAGCAAAATTGTCGTTTGACTTTTCAAATTGGCGTTTGACTTCTCAAACTAGGATTTGATTTCTTCCTTTATTTTGCCCAGCCATGATACCTAGTACATGATGCAACCATTCCACATTGTCATGAAACATTCATGTACCCTTCCCCTCCGGAGTGTCGGACCTTCCAGAACCTTCTAGAACATTCCCGATGAAAACACCAGAATCATTCCCCAACTCCGAAACAGGACTTTCCTTATATGAATCTTATTCTCCGGACCATTCCGGATATCCTCGTGATATCCCGGATCCCATCCAAGACTCCGAACAACATTTGGTCTCTTTCTCATCATTCCATAACTACTCAACAACATCGAATCCTTAAGTGTGTCTCCCTACGGTTCGTGAATTATGCAAACATGATCGAGACACTTCTCCGAACAATAACCAATAGAGGAATCTAGAAATTCATATGGATCCCACATATTTCTCCGATTACTTTGCGATCGAATGAACCACTTACATACGATACCAATTTCCCTTTGTCTCACGATAGTTTACTTATCCGAGGTTTTGATCGTCGGTATCTCTGCATACCTAGTTCAACCTCGTTATCGATAAGTACTCTTTTCTCGTTCCCATGATATGTGATCCCTTGTGAGACAGTCACATGCTTGCAAGCTAATTGGATGACATTCCACCGAGAGGGCCTAGAGTATATCTATCCGTCATATGGATGGACAAATCTCACTCTTGATCCATGTGTCTCAACCCATACTTTCCGAATACTCAATGCCACCTTTATAGCCACCCAGTTACGGTGTGGTCTTTGATGTCATCAAAGCATCCTTCTGGTGATGGTGATAAGCATGATCTCATGGTCGAAGGAATTAGGTTACTATGTATCAGAAAGCTTATAGCAATTGAACTATTAAAATGACTTGATCTTTATGCTACGCTTATCTATAGGAGTATGTCCATCATACCATTCTCCTAATGATATGATCTTGTTGTTAATAACATCTCAATGCTCATGATAGGAAAACCACAATCATCTATTAACCAAGAAGCTAGTATTATGAAGAGGCTTTACTAGGGACTCTAATTTAGTTTACAAATCACACAAGTATTAATGTTTCCTTGTTAATATTGTTATAGCATGAATGTAAACATTTATCATAAACACAAAGATATAATAATAACTACATTTATTATTGCCTCTAGGGCATATCTCCAACAGTCTCCCACTTGCACTAAAGTCAACTAATCTAGATTACATGGTAATATACCGAACACCCATGGCAGTTTGGTGTTGGTCATGTTTTGCCCTCGGGAGAGGTTTAGTCAACGGATCCGCCACATTCAGATCTGTGTATACTTTGCAAATCTTTATGTCACCATCTTGGACATGTTCTCGAATAGCGTGAAAACGTAGCTTGATGTGCTTCAGCTTTTTGTGTGTAATGCCCCGGAAAATATTCCAAAATAAAATCGTGTGTTATTTTCTATTTTGCATCATCATGACATCATGCATATTTGGTCTCTAAAATATTTTCGATAAAAGCTTATTTTGTTTTCTAATTAGTCCCCTCTTTTATTTCAAATTAAAACCCTGGTCTTTTCTAGATCTTTTATTTGTCTAAAAACTATTTACAAAAGTCTTTTAAAACTAAAACAAATAAAATAAAAATGTTTTAGTGGGGGAGGCAGTCAAACGACCAGGCCCAAAGGCCCAGTCGGAATACCACCTACCTACGACCCCAGTCTAAACCAAACCCTTGCTCTAAACCACACACCCCACCTGCCGCCGCCAGCCACACTCACGCACGCATCCACCCCGTCACCACACCCTATCTCGTTGCAACTCACACACCCAGGCCAACACCCAAACCACCCCTGGACCAACCCGCTCAGCCTCACACCAGAACACACGCACCACACAGTCCCACACCCATGTTACGCACGCACGCACCCAGCAGAACCGACACACACCTCTACTCAACGCACACCACGCACGCGACCCAATCCCCAAGCCCGATCGCCACCAACTCCGCATCTTCTTCCTGGAAGCGCGCCGCCGCCTTCGCCCGCGAGCCGCCACGCCTCCGCGATCGTCTGCCGCCGCCATGCCCTGAGAGCCTCCGCCTCCGGCGCGGGAGCCTGAATCCCATCGGCGTTGAGCCCGCCCCGGATGACTCCTCCTTCCTCTGCAACCCGTAGTCGGCTGCCGCCTGCGCCATGGACGCCGCCGGACCATGGCTGCCTCCTCGGCCAGCAGCCGCGTGGTCCCCTTCTCTTGCAAGCGCGGCCGCGCCTCGCCTCGAGCGCCTCCGCCGCCGGATTGCCTCACTCGGCTCTGTCCCAGCCCGCTCTGTCCGCGACCACCCCTGTACGAGCTCTCCAGCGCGCCCTGTCGTCGTTTGGCCGTCGCCACGCGCTTCCCCGACATCGCCGGCCTCCCTGCAAGTCAACCGCCGCGGCGGTCCCTCCACGGTGACGCCTCGCCGCCGCTGCCAGCGCCGATGTCCTCTGTGCACGACCCGGTAACCACGTCTCTCTGCTCCGCCCTCGACCAGCTGCTGGTCCTCGACCGCGCCGCCGGGAGCCCAACATCCGCGCCTCCATCGCCAGTCCTGGCCCCGAGCATCGCCGTTCGACCCTGCCGCCGGGCCCCGTCTCCATGTCGCACACCCCGAGCTCGACCTGGTCTCCATCGTTGCAGCAAGCCGCCGTCGACGCCTCCTTCCTGGGCAAGTCCTGCTCACATGTGCGCTGTCCGTCTCATGTTCCTGACCGACAGGAGGCCTCGCTACCTATTTCCACCAAGTACAAGTCATGGAGATGTGCTTCCTTTGTTGGTCATGTTCCTATCGCTGAAGGACACGTTCCTTGATGCTCCACGCCAATGCCAAGTGAAGCTGCTCGTGTGTATCTGAAGCTAATTTGTGCCTCGCGAAGATTGTCGGGTGAAGAGGAACCCGATGAATCACTAATGCTATTTCCAGTCGATCATCTACACCCGAAGTCGGAACGCCAAGATCTACTTCCTGGAAATATGAAGATCGAGCTCGAACCCTCAGCAAACCCCGAGATCTTCGGACCAATGTGCGACCCCTATCCGAGACCCTTGTTTTGTTATAATATATATAATATAATTTGGTGCACATTAATCCATCCATACTCGCATACATATTTAATTGTCTGGGGTACTTTGTCCATTCACCTCATAATTAAATATGGAGCCCATATGCGGACGAATCTAGTCTAATATTGGTTCCATTTAAATTTGTGTAGCAAACCGATGATATAATTTTGTCTTGTTAATACAACATTAAATTGTGGGGTATCTAGACAATATAAACCACCTAATTAATTGTCGGGACCCTGGTTTCGCTTAATATTGCATAGACGCATCACACCTTTGCCATGTCATACATCATGCATGCATCATGCCCGATTTTCTGCCGTAGTATTAAATATTGCATCCGTTGCCTCTTCTAGTGTTTTGCTTCTTTGCAGACTAGGCCGATGAGTTGATGCGAGTGTCGACCCGATCTTCGGGTGAACCTTCGACAATGTTTTCAGGCGAGCATTCTCCCTCTTCTACCTATTTTGCATTTATAGTCTTTACTTCCTCCAATTTATCTATTGATATCCTTATTGCCGATGCTTTAGTATTGTCCCCTTTAATTACCTGCTCCACTATATTGCCTTGGTTATCCTATTGCCTTGTTTGACTAGCTAGCCTTGTCCTTGCGAGTCGTAGGCATGCTTAGTATCGCTCTCATACAGGTGGAACATGATACTTTGATATGGTTGGTGATAAGATAATTAATATGATGTTGTTGGTTATGGTTTTACCTAATGATAAGGCCCCGACAGGGACCACCTTTGGGAACTGCTTGAGCCGACATAGGACCCGTTCGTTCTACGATACCAGTTCTGAGTTGATCGCGCTAACCAAACGTGGGGCCTCTAGGATCCCCCCTCAACTACCGGCGCTATTCGTATATCCAGAGGGTTACAAAATTGGTTTTCCATTTGGTGCATACGCATAGTATGTCCTCGGACATGGGTGAGTTGATATGTCTTCGGACTTTATGTTTTGGTGGATTGCCATGGCTTGCATACATAAATAGCGGTACACGGTGGCGGCACCCACGGTGTGTACAGGTTACCCCGCAGGGCCCGATCCACCAGTAGGCGCAAACGCTGTGCCTCCCTCGAGAATCGTCGTACCTCTTGGTTGGATTTCCCACAGTAGGTGATGCCTCTGGATATGCGCATAGTTATGGGACAGTTCTTGCTGTGAGATTCGGATGGCACGCGTGATATGTTTCCTGATGGGTTGAGCATGCGTTTGGGTACAGTAGTGCACCCCTGCAGGGTAAATCTTTTCGAGAAGCCGTGTGTCCACGGTTATGGACGCCTCAGGAGTACAGTGTCATGATCATAAATAACGCCACTAATGTTTCGCCTCTAATAATATGATTAGTAATTAGCCTTATCAACTAAACACCTTCTTAACTAAAATTGTCACCGTATGTGTTCTGTAAGAGGACTTCCTCGACTGGTCTTCGAGGGGGAAATCTTCGGATGGGTTATGTTTGGTGTTATATTATTGTTACCGCATAGCGCTCTCTTATCTCGCTCTAATAGCCGAAGTTGTAGTGTGTCTCTATAAGTTAGATAGTGCAAGCTTTGCTGCCGCTGAGCCCATCATACCTATGTAGGCGAGGGCCGCCAAATTCTAGTCTCGCCGTGTACTGGCCTCAGTACTGACCGCTCTCTTTCTGTTTTCCTTTGCCCTTTGTCGGTACCCTTTTGGCTTGACAGGTATGTGATTGGCGACGTTAGCAAGGTTACCCTTCAGGCTTGGCCTGGGCAGGGTTGGACACCGCTTGGTTATTCTTCAGGACTCTTAGTCCCATTTGGATCTTGTCCGTACTCGGATACTATTTTTCTTTCTTCTTGAGTTGTATCTTCGTATTGTATCTTTTGTATTCTTGACACGTGGAGTCGTTGTTGTATATGTAAGTTCTTGTGGACTCTGTTGTAAACTACTGTGATGTAACTACTTGTATTCAAATCCCACCGACACGAAAGTGTCTGGTGGGCGTCTTTGAATCGCTTCTATGTGGATTTTGGCGGTAAATGCTGAGATCTGCATAGACCCGATTCGGGGGCGTTACATTGTGTGACCTTGGTTCTTGCGCATTGGCTATGGCGCCCATGTTATCACAGTAGATAGACATTGGGTCCAGCGCACTTGGAACCACACCGAGCTATGTAATGAACTCCTTCATCCATATCGCTTCTTGTGAAGCCTCCGAAGCAGCTATGTATTCCGATTCAGTTGAAGATCTCGCCACAACGCTTTGCTTTGCACTCCTCCAGCTAACTGCTGCACCATTCAAAGTAAATACATATCCAGATTGTGATTTAGAATCATCCGGATCGGTGTTCCAACTAGCATCGGTATAACCATTAACAACGAGCTATTCATCACCTCCGTAAGAAAGAACCATATCCTTAGTTCTTCTCAAGTACTTAAGGATGTTTTTGACCACTGTCCAATGATCCACTCCTGGATCACTTTGATATCTGCTAGTCAAACTAACAACATATGCAATGTCGGGTCTAGTACATAGCATGGCATACATTAGAGATCCTATGGCTGAGGCATAGGGAGTTTTACTCGTCCTTTCTCTATCTTCTGCCGTTGCTGGACCTTGAGTTACTCAAGGTCGTATTGGGCAAACATGGGCAAGAACCCTTTCTTGCTATCTTCCATTCCAAACCTCTTTAGAACTTTGTCCAAACATGTACTTTGTGACAATGATATTAGGCGTCTCGATCTATATCTATAAATCTTTATGCCTAATATGAAAGCTGCTTCGCCAAGATCTTTCATCGAAAAACTATTATTCGAATATTCTTTGACACTATTAAGAAGGTCTACATCATTCCCAATCAACAATATGTCATCTACATATAGTATTAGGAATGCTACAGAGCTCCCACTCACTTTCTTGTAAATACAAGCTTCTCCATAAGTTTATATAAAACCAAAACTTTTGATTACCTTATCAAAACGTTGATTCCAACTTCGGGATGCTTGCTTCAACCCATATATGGACCGTTGAAGTTTGCATACTTTGTTAGCATCTTTAGGATCGATAAAACCTTTGGGTTGCATCATATACAACTCTTCATCAATGTCTCCATTGAGGAACTCTGTTTTGACATCCATATGCCATATCTCATAATCATAATATGCAGCGATTGCTAACATAATCCACACAGACTTTAGCTTTGCTACTAGTGAGAAAGTCTCATCGTAGTCAACTCCTTGAATTTGTCGAAACCCTTTTGTGACAAGTCGATCTTTATATACAGTAACATTACCATCAGCATCTGTTTTCTTCTTGAAAATCCATTTGTTCTCGACAGCCTTCCGACCATCCGGTAAGTCCACCAAAGTCCATACTTGGTTTTCGTACATGGATCCAATTTCGGATTTCATGACATCTTGCCATTTATTGGAATCTGGGCTCATCATCGCTTCCTCATACGTCGCAGGGTCATCGATGTTGTCCACCAACATGACACTCATAACGGGATCATACCAATCAGGAGTGGTACGAGTTCTCGTTGACATGCGAGGCTCTGTAGCAACTTCAACCGAAGTTTCATGATCATCATCATTAGCCTTCTCTCTTATTGGTGTAGGCGCCACAGGAACTACTTCTGGTGTTGCGCTACTCGCAAGTTCGAGAGAAGGTTCAACAACCTCGTCGAGTTCTACTTTCCTTCCAGTCACTTCTTTCGAGAGAAATTCCTTCTCTAGAAAGGATCCATTCTTGGCAACGAAGATTTTTCCTTCAGATCTATGATAGAAGGTATACCCAATAGTTTCCTTTGGGTATCCTATGAAGTCGCATTTTCCGCTTTGGGTTCAAGCTTGTCCGGTTGTAACTTCTTTACATAGGCTTCTCAACCCCAAACTTTAAGGAACGACAATTTAGGTTTCTTCCCAAACCATAATTCATATGGTGTCGTTTCAACGGATTTAGATGGTGCCCTATTTAAAGTGAATGCGGCTGTTTCTAATGCATAACCCCAAAATGATAGCGGTAAATCTGTAAGTGACATCGTAGAACGAACCATATCTCAGAGAGTTCGATTACGACGTTCGGACACACCATTACGATGTGGTGTTCCCGGCGGTGTCAATTGTGAAAGTATTCCGCATTTCTTTAAATGCTCGCCAAACTCGTAACTTAGATATTCACCTCCACGATCAGATTTAATCTTCGTGTTACGTTGATTCTCTACCTCACTTTGAAATTCCTTAAACTTCTCGAAAGTTTCGGACTTATGTTTCATGAAATAGATATACCCATATCTACTGAAGTCATCCGTGAAGGTAAGAACATAACTTTCTTGCTTGCAGTAAAAGCACTTGCTTATCAGGCTTAGGTCCAGCTTTGGTCTTCTTCACCGGTGCGGTAACTTTCTTACCACCCTTCTTGAAGTTTCCCTTTTGCTTACACTTGCCTTTCTTGAATTTGGTGGTCTTATTGACCAACAACACTTGATGCTCTTTCTTGATATCCACTTCTGCAAATTTCAACATGGAGAAGAGTTCTGGCAACATCTTGTTCATGCTTTGCATATTGTAGTTCATCACAATGTTCTTGTAACTTGGTGGCAGTGATTGGAGGACACGGTAAATCCCCAAAGCATTAGGAATCACTATACCCAAGCTTTGGAGTTTATTTGCGTGCCCAGACATCTTAAGCACATGCTCACTGACGGAGCTGCCCTCTTCCATCTTGCAGTTAAAGAACTTTTCAGAAGCCTCATAACTCTCAACTGCCGCGTGAGTCTCAAATATCAATTTGCACGGACAATATCATGTGGGTCATGGTTCTCAAACCTTTTCTGAAGCTCCGATTCAAAACCATACAAGATAGCACACTGAACTGTGGAGTATTGATTCTTCCGAGCGAGGTAAACATTCTTTACTTTATTGGTAGCATCAGCTGCAGGCGGGTCACCCAGCGGTGCATCCAGCACATAGGTCAAATTACCAGCATTGAGGACAATTCTCAAATTGCGGAACCAATCCGCGAAGTTGCTTCCATTGTTTTTCAACTTTTCTTTCTCTAGGAACGCATTAAAATTGATGGTAGGGGCCGCCATTGATCTACAACATATTTGAAATAGTTTAGACTAAGTTTATGACAAATTGAGTTCTAATTAATAGTTAACTTAATATAGGTGAACTCCCACTCAAAACAATATCCCTCACATTGTTTTAGTGATCACACGAACCAAATCCACCACATCAAAACCGATCATCACGAGAGTTGATGTAGCTTCAATGGCGAACAATCGACATGTTCATCATATATACTATATGATCCATGCTTTACCTTTCGGTTATCCGTGTTCCGAGACCATGTCTGTATATGCTAGGCTCATCAAGATCAAACCTTAGCTTCCACATGAGCAAATCTGGCTTGCTCACGTTGTATACACTTGCAGAATCTAACACACCCGATCATCAGGTGGTGCTTCGAAACAACAAGCTTTAGCAACGGTGCTTACTAAGTATGAACACTTTAAAACTTGAAATTAATGTTCATGAGGGATCATCTTATAATGCTACCGTCATTAACTAAGCAATACAAGATGCATAAAGGATTAACATCACATGCAATTCATAATATGTGATATGATATGGCCTTTCTTCTTGTGCTTCTGATCTCCATCTTCAAGCACGAACATGATCTCCATCATCACCGGTATGGCATCAAGGTCAATGGCGCCGCTTCATGGTTGTCGTCCACCAGCTTCAACTATTACAACTACTTTGAATAGACACGCGGGTCTTAACAGAAATTAAAGACAACCATATGGCACTTGCCGATTGCCAACTTATAATAAGGATCATTGCATACATCAAATATAATCACAATCATGGCCATATCACATCACATCACACCCCTGCAAAACAAAGTTAGACGCCTCTAATTTTCTTTGCATATTTTACGTGGTTTGGGGCTTTCAATAAGTGTCGATCTAACTTACGAACAAGAACCACAACGTTGATGTTTGAACTATCAAGTGCCCGTTGTAAATTGGATCTATACTATAATGGGAGAGACAGACACCCGCAAAGCCACTTATGCAATA
This sequence comes from Avena atlantica, assembly GCA_910589765.1. Lineage (NCBI taxonomy): Eukaryota > Viridiplantae > Streptophyta > Magnoliopsida > Poales > Poaceae > Avena > Avena atlantica. The sequence goes on from OU342735.1 coordinate 46,644,505, forward strand.
CAAGTTGCATGTTGAGCGTGGAGCAAGTATCATGAACGATGTCATGTAAGGTTAGCCCGGGCCGCTTCATCCCATCATACCGCAAGATGCAAAGTACACAAGAAGCAATTGATAATAAAAGCATCACCGCCCACAATGACCATTGTGTTCTACTCGTGCAACAGATCTACATATAGACACGGCTCTGATACCACTGTAGGGGTTCGTAGCATGGAAAACAAAAAAATTCTACCGCATGCAAACAAACAAGCCAAGATCTATCTACTAGATTGTAGCAACGAGTCGATAGAGGAACTCACCCTCGAAGATTAAAAGTGTTTAACGAGAGTAGATTCTCGTGGGTGATGTAGTCGTACTCTTGCCGATCTCAAGATCGTGTAGACGATCCTTCCGGCGCTGCGTTCCGGCAGCGCTTCCGCAGTCGGTCACACGTTCGGTACTCGATGAAGACCTTCCTCTCCCTTGTTCTAGCAGACAGCGAAGGTTTTAGCACTCTCCTCGCGATTCCGGCAGCACGACGGCGTGGTACCGGAAGTAGAGGGGAGATCTCGCAGGGCTTCGCCTTAAGCCGGAGCGATTATGGTGGACTATGAGAGAGGCCTTGGCGATCTAGGGTTTAGAGGCACCAAGGGAGGAGGCTGGGTCGGAGGCTAGGGCTTGGGGAGAGCCCCAACTTGGCGGCAAGGGCAAACCCTAGGGCGGCGGCGACTTGTGGTGGCCGGCGGCTAGGGCTAGGGTTTTTGTGGGGAGGGGTGTAGGGAAGAGGGGCACCCCTGCCCCTCCTTTTATAAGTGGGAGGGAGCCGGCCAAGGGGAGGGAGTCCTCCCCCAAGTCGACCTCCTTGGCCGGCGGGTGGAGGAAGAGGAACTCCTCCCCAAGTAGGTTTCCTACTCTCCCTCCACCAAGAAAAATTGTCGTTTGACTTTTCAAATTGGCGTTTGACTTTTCAAACTAGGATTTGATTTCTTCCTTTATTTTGCCCAGCCATGATACCTAGTACATGATGCAACCATTCCACATTGTCATGACACATTCATGTACCCTTCCCCTCCGGAGTGCCGGACCTTCCGGAACCTTCTAGAACATTCCCGATAAAAACACCGGAATCATTCCCCAACTCCGAAATAGGACTTTCCTTATATGAATCTTATTCTTTGGACCATTCCGGATATCCTCGTGATATCCCGGATCCCATCCGAGACTCCGAACAACATTCGGTCTCTTTCTCATCATTCCATAACTACTCAACAACATCGAATCCTTAAGTGTGTCTCCCTACGGTTCGTGAATTATGCGGACATGATCGAGACACTTCTCCGAACAATAACCAATACAGGAATCTGGAAATTCATATGGCTCCCACATATTTATACGATTACTTTGCGATCGAATGAACCACTTACATACGATAACAATTTCCCTTTGTCTCACGATAGTTTACTTATCCGAGGTTTTGATCGTCGGTATCTCTGCATACCTAGTTCAACCTCGTTATGGATAAGTACTCTTTTCTCGTTTCCGTGATATGTGATCCCTTGTGAGCCAGTCACATGCTTGCAAGCTAATTGGATGACATTCCACCAAGAGGGCCCAGAGTATATATCTATCTGTCATATGGATGGACAAATCCCACTCTTGATCCATGTGTCTCAACCCATACTTTCCGAATACTCAATGCCACCTTTATAGCCACCCAGTTATGGTGTGGTGTTTGATGTCATCAAAGCATCCTTCCGGTGATGGTGATAAGCATGATCTCATGGTCGAAGGAATTAGGTTACTATGTATCAGAAAGCTTATAGCAATTGAACTATTAAAATGACTTGATCTTTATGCTACGCTTATCTATAGGAGTATGTCCATCATACCATTCTCCTAATGATATGATCTTGTTGTTAATAACATCTCAATGTTCATGATAGGGAAACCACAATCATCTATTAACCAACAAGCTAGTATTATGAAGAGGCTTTACTAGGGACTCTAATTTAGTTTACAAATCACACAAGTATTAATGTTTCCTTGTTAATACTGTTATAGCATGAATGTAAACATTTATCATAAACACAAAGATATAATAATAACTACATTTATTATTGTCTCTAGGGCATATCTCCAACACTCCGCGCATCCGCCATGACCATGAGCCGCCCCTGGCGCCGTTGCTGCTGGCTCCCTCAGGCGCCGCCGCTGGCACCCACGTTATCGTCCATGCGCCGCCGCTGGCTTCCTCAGGCGCACACCCCTGGCTCCTCCTCGAGTTGCTGCCATGGAGAGCAGGCGCTTGCTACAATGGTGGTGGCGGCGGCAGCATTCGCTACAACCCCGTCAGGGAATTGCTACATCGGCGTCTAGGATTTGCTACCACAGGACAACGATGGTGCTATGTGCATCCAATAGTGGTGGTACATGTTGGCTGGCGGCGGGCTTGCTATCATGACGACGTCGTTTTTGCTACACATGGCGGCGGCGCAGGCTACAATGGCAACTGCGCTTTGCTACAAGGGGCAAGAGCGTTTGCTACCATGGGTGTGGGCCTTTTGGTGCGAGTAGTCCGATGAGGTCTTCTGGCGGAAGTCTCCGACGAGGTCTTTCTATAATAGCATAAATTTTTTGCTACACGGTGTCCGGAGGTCTACCGGCGAAAGTCTCCGATGAGATCTCCGGCGAGGTCGGGTTTTCTACATTAGCACAATACGGTCGCCGGCGATGTCTCCGGCGAACTCTCCGGTAAGGTCCAGTCTAATTTTCTATTTTTTGAGTCGAACCGTTTTTTGCTACGTTGTAGCAAAAGCGGGACTATTTGTAGCAAAAACGAGTATATCTGTAGCAAAAGCGGGATTTTGAACCAAAAAGAGGACACGTGGTTGGCTGGGGACTGGGTGATAAAAAACACAAATCATTCGGGGAACGCGTAGTACTACCCTTTTGAAAATGACTAAATGGGTGCTTTGTTGGTTGAGTTGAAAACTTGCATTTTCTGGTAGGCTTGTTGGATCAGCAATGGACAGAGTGCAAGGCAAATTGCTCATGCTCTCATTCAGTTCATTAGAGCCACTGGACACGCTCAGACAAATCTATCGCTCAAGCTCGCCCGAACAATTTGTGGGTCAACCATATGTACGGTGTCCTACCTGGCCCCACAGTCGCTCGGGTTCATCGACCGTTGACGATCATCCAATTCCTCCCACCCTCCACTCTCCTAGAAGCCAAATTCTTTGTGATGGATGTTGCATCTATTCTACAAAATTAGCATATGTTGGTTCCTTCTAGGGTGGCAGGCGGCACCCGCATAACGGCCCGCAAAAGTAAATATAGGCAAAAAAAAGATCTCAAAAGTTAGCAAAATTAATAAATGATTAGTTAAAAAACAGTATCGCAACCCGCCCCGCTTGACACCCTAGTTCCTTATTGATCAACACTTATTTGGCTGATCTTCGAAGGAGATGTTGAGACTCCGCTAAAGAAAAAATCTTTTCGGATCTCTATGATCATGGATGGACATGGGACAAGCTGAGTTGTGTGGTTATACTAGGGCCTACCTTTCTTTTCTTTCTTCAGTTTTTAAAATCTGAATAAACTTTATTTTTTAGATTTAAAATAAATTTTCATTTTAAAAAAATATGAACATGTTTTCTTAAAAAATCACGAGAATTTTTGGAAAAAGAATGAACAAAATTTCAAATATCATGAATTTTTTTTAGAAAACCGGGAACATTTTAAGAAAAATCATGAATACTTTAGAAAAAGCATGAGCACTTTTTAGAAAATCGTAAACAGTTTATCAAATTCTAAACTTAAAAAAAATACAGAAAAATAAAATGGAAAAAGAGAAACATAACGGAAAAAATCACTGCAAGCAAAACTAGGCTGGCCCAGGCGGCATTTAGCATTTCCGCCTGCCTGAGTCGCCGTCGACTCGTGAAGGGATTTCAATTCTCGCACACGTCATTCTCCACCGCCGAACCTCACTTTAGAGCATCTTTACTCTTTAGGCGAATCAGGCCGAAAATTGAAATTTTTTTTGTCGGACAGAACTGGTTTTTGTCCTGGTTATTCCTAGTTTACCACTCGCGTAGTCAGGCTGAGTTTCTAAATTCGGCTAAAATTTATTAAAGATGGACAAATTTTATTAATTGGGGCGAATATGGCGGATTACATCAAATTTAAACTAAAATACTACATAATAAACTTAAAAAAGGCCGCCTCCGTTTGTGCCTTCGCCGTCCTACATGCCAAGTTGCTGTAGAACGCCGTGTAGCCGGAAGTCCGCCTCGCGCTTGACTGCCTCGCGTTTGATTGCGCGCATCCCCAGCAAAGGCGTTGTCGGTGTGCGCAGCGGCGCCGAGTCGAAGGAGTGGGATGCCGACGTGAAGGAGGACGAGCTCATGCTCGCCATCCTCCTCGGCATCCAGTTCGACAGAGGACGCCGGCCCGACCTGGCCGCCGGCGTCGGTGTGCGCGAAAAGCCGAGCCGCGGCGTGTTTTCGCGGTTGATGTGCTTCATCACCGCCGCGAGCGTCCGGCCTGGCGCGCTCCACCAACGTCGGCGGCCAGCCAAGTTGCTGCGCTTCAGCGGCGACTCGTGGCGGGCGAGCTCCTGTTCGCGTCTGTCCGCAAAGAACTGCTCCCAGAACAGGAGGTTGTCGGCGCTCTCGGCTTCGGAGGGGTCGTCCAGGCGTCGATGTACTCTTGGACATCGTACGGCAGCTTCTCCGGCGTCGGCGCCGGCGGAATAGGGATGCCGCCGGCGCTCAGCTTCCACCCCGAAGGCATCCGCGTGTCCGGCGACGCCATATAGCCGGCGTCGTACAGCATGCGCGCCTCCCAAGCCTGAAGGATGCGCCGGCCGAAGCCGTTCGCCGCAGCACCGTCACCGGGTACCGCTCGGCCATGGCTGGGAAGGGAAGCTGTGAGAGTGGGTTCGCCGGAGTTTGGGCTTGTGGGCTGGGGAGCTGTGAGAGAGTGTGAAGATCTCCGACGAGGGTACGGCTTATAAAGGCCGTGGTAGGCGGCGAGGGCGGGAGGGGTGTAGCGGCGAGGGCGGGAAAAGGGGAAACGGCGGGAAGTTAGTGCCCGCCGGTCCGTCGCGGAAGCCGAGGCGGCGACGGTGGCACCGTAATTCGGCGACGCGTGGCCGACGCAACGACAGTTAATGTCTGGCGGTCGCCGCGTGGTTTTGAGGATGACGACGACTCAGCTTCCATCGCTGACTCGGTGGGTCCACGCGCCGTTTAGTTTTTTTCCCGCCTAGTTCACTGCGTTCGGCCTTCCTAGGGCGTAGTCAGAAATCTGGATTCGGCCTGGGTAGTCCGGACCAAAATTGACCTAAATCCGACCGAAAACAGGTGTCTTGCTACACGACTAGACCGATTTTCAACGTCCGAAATTTCGGCATCCAGATCTTCGTGCTCTTACCCCGATCGACTGCGGCAGCTGCCGTTCCGGATCGATCACCGGTTCCCATCTCCGTTTTGCTTTTCTTCGCTTTGGCAGCCACCACCACCACCGTGATTCTTATTCTTATCCCCACGGCCATGGCTGCCTACACACATCACCGCCGCGCCTTTCGCAGCGAATCCCGTCGTCCTTGTGAGTGAAAACATCCACGCATCAGGCTGATCCTATCGTCAATCCAATAAAGATGGCCAAGATCGATCGGTCGAGTCTTAGCACATTAAATCACCCAGATTCTTTTTTTTTTTTTTTTGTGAAAGTAAATCACACACACAGATTCCATCACATCAAACATCCCCCGTGACGCCGGCGGCCCCTGCACTATCCACAATGTACTATAGGAAAGGATCTTCCGCGGGCGGGAAACCGGCCCAGCACAAGCCGCCGGTCGCCGCCGGCGCTATCGTCCCCGTCTCCCCTACCTTCCTCTCCCGTTCCTTCGCACGGGATTTCCACGCCACCAGTGACGCCTGCATGCGGAACGGAATCCACCGGCAAACTGCCACGCAGAGTGCTCAAATTTGCTTCGCACTCTCTTTCGTCACCTGCTACTACTCCAGTATTGCGCTTCGTACTTTTTTCCTTTGAGACGGATGGCCACAAATTATATATTCAGACGTGGTCAGTGTGCGGACAATGAATAAATAAAGAAGAATGCGTTTTTGGAGGGGGACGAATCTGTACGGGATCCCGGCGAGATTCAACCCACTCCCGCTCCCGCTGTAACGTCCTTGTACCAATGCACACTTGTCTCGGGGGACCATCCCTATAAGGTCAGCCGCCAGCGAACCAACCACGACACCCCGAGATGCAGCGCGCGGCGGCCTCCCTCTCCTCCTCCTCCTCCCGGGCCATGGCCTGGGCGGCCTCCGCCTCGCGCCATGCCGGCGTTGCCTCCTGCTCCTTCACTGCTGCAGCCGGCGGCCGTCGCGACGCCGTCGCGCCTCTCCGGACACAAGGCCAGCAGCAGCGGCACCAGCCGCTTCCCGCTCCCCTGTCCCTGTCTCTGCTCTCGGGGACTCGCCCGGCGAGGATACGGGCGGCCCTGGTAGCATCCGCCGCGGCGGCGACCGCAGCGGAGCTTCCTCCGGCGGATGAGACGGCCTCCACGGCCGGCAGCATTGCGGGCACGGCGCAGCTCGGCGCGCTGATCGTGGCCTGGTACCTCCTCAACATCTACTTCAACATCTACAACAAACAAGTCCTGCAGGCATTGCCCTTCCCCTACACCATCACCGCCTTCCAGCTCGGCTTCGGCTCCCTCGCCATCCTCTCCATGTGGGCGGCCAGGCTGCACCCGCTCCCCACGCTCTCAGCCGCGCAGGTCACTCCAGCAAAACCGTAATCTTTCCGTCTGAGCCTGCTGCCCCCGAATTAAATTATACTTAAGAAGCTTCTGGTCGCCGCACGCAGCTGGCGAAGATCGCGCCGCTGGCCGCCGGGCACATGCTGGGCACGGTGTTCACCAACATGAGCCTGGGCGCGGTGGCCGTCTCCTTCACCCACACCATCAAGGCCTCCGAGCCCTTCTTCACCGTCCTGCTCTCCGCCTTCTTCCTCGGAGAGGTAACCTACACGCCCCTCCTGAACCGAGATGGAACTGAAGAACAAACTGCTCAAACTTTTTCTTTATCGCTCAATCAATTCGTTCGTTCGACTGCAGTGGCCTTCGCTGCTGGTGCTGGGCTCTCTGGTGCCGATCGTCGGCGGCGTCGCCCTGGCGTCTCTCACCGAAGTCTCCTTCAACTGGTTGGTCCCTTCTCACCCTCCGAGAATCATACTCCTATTTTATCCCTTTACCTAATCAAGCCCCGATGATTAGATTATATTCCCTTTTTCGGCCGTCGAACAACCCGGAATAATAATTGAAGGAATCCTCCTGTCACTTTCTCCCGTTGACGCAGGGTCGGATTCTGGAGCGCCATGGCGTCGAATCTGCTGAACCAGACGAGGAACGTGCTCAGCAAGCGGCTTCTCGGCGGCGAACAGGTGATATATCCTTCTTCGTCACCTGATCAGGACAATTCACAATATTCTCCTCCCCGGGTGCTGATTAGTTACACCAATTCTGTTCTTGTGATGATGCAGGAGGAATCCATGGACGACATAAACCTCTTCTCGCTCATCACCGTACTGTCCTTCCTGCTGTCCTGCCCTCTCATGCTGCTCATGGAAGGGGTCAAGTTCTCCCCTGCTTACCTCCACAGCACCGTGAGCCACTGCCTACAAAAAATACATGAAATCCTCAGCATTTCAGTTCAAAAATAAATAGGAGTATTGCTGACTTGCCCAAATTGCATTCACAATGTAGGGCCTGAACCTCCAGGAACTCTGCGTCAGGGCGGCTCTCGCTGGCCTCTGCTTCCATGGCTACCAGAAGGTGAGCGAGACAGACGATCTCCGGTGAATTCCTTCACCTGCAGAAATATTTTATGTTCTGCAACTGACAATGCCCACGATCCCCTGTCAAATGGCAGATCTCGTATATGATCCTGGCGAGGGTGTCCCCCGTGACCCACTCTGTCGCCAACTGCGTCAAGCGCGTGGTGGTCATCGTGTCCTCGGTTCTGTTCTTCAGGACGCCCATCTCCCCTGTCAATGCGCTAGGTAAAATATAAAACTTGAATAATCTGCACACTATTTTGTATTTCCTCCGATCCAAATTAATTTCTCAAATTTGTCTAGATTCGAATATAGCTAGTTCTACAAATCTAATATTGATCGGAGGGAGTGGTACTTACAAAGGTTTTTCTTTACTGATTGCTCTTCTGACTTTGCAGGAACTGGTGCTGCTCTGGGGGGAGTTTACCTGTACTCCAGGCTCAAGAAGAGTAAACCCAAGAGTACATGAAGAGTAGCAGCAGCATTAGTTCTTCTCGTTTTCTTTTTTTTTCAAACGAGTTTTTGAGGTAGAAAGATTAGGTCAACATATGTTGACGAGGAAATGTACACCTGACAACCCCAGTTGTACACTTGTACCACGGGGCCACAACTTCTTCGAATGATCGCAAGATCAGTCTTCTTTTGGTCAGAATTTGTAACACCATCCTTCAATAATCCCAGTATGAGATATAGGAGTAAATGATGTTGACTTGTCGAGGCATACATTCTTCATGGTGTAAATCCATGAGAAAGATTGGGTCAAGCTATTGCCACCTGGCATGTAACTGCATAACTGATCAGGAGATCAATCTTTTGGTCTAAATTTGCAACATTCTCACTGAATAATGTCAATGCCAAAATCACTAGAAGTGAACTTTGGCAGCCAAAGCCTCAATTGGGAGACACAATGACTGAGCAGAGACAAGGCACAAATGTCGTTCAGTTCAGCACATGTAAAGCATAGGGCATTCGGTCCAACATCACGGCATGTCATGCCAAGAGCATTTACAAACAGGCCCAGCTTAACTTACATGGTTCCGTCCAAAATTCGCGGCTCAAAGTAGTTCATCTCCGAGGATTATACCACTACCACCACCAGGTGTAGATAGCTAAGGAGTACGAGGTTCCAGGTTTCACAGAGGTACTTTTTAACACCACCACACCGACACAGTACCACGTGCGCCTCCAAGGCACCACATCGACATAACAAAAGACCCGACACAGCTTAACCTAAGTCAGCAAAGTTCCAGAACATTCTTTGCTCAAACGACCATGAAGAGATAACTATAATTTGGTTAGGGAACCAACTCCATCTACTCCCTTTCGTCACCATCCGTGAGGCTAGGTCGGATCTTGAGGACAGCATTTTACCAGTTGGAGACTCCCACAGCCTTGGGAGGACTCCTGCTCCTAGCACGGTCACTACCCCTTGATGAAGAGCTATAGAACCTGTAAATTGAACAAAGAGATTCGATAAATAGGGTTTGTAGACTTCTCTTTATAAAATATATAAAATGTTAAACGTGCAACAAGTTGTCTTCCTCTTCCAAGTAAAGAAATGGCATTAGATCAATAGTTCAACCAAGCAATAGAGGCATTGTACCGAAAAAAATGACCCCATCAAGACAGATGATCTAGAACCAAGATACTAGCTTGCTAACAATACAATCAGATATTATCTTGCTTATTACATGGACCTAAAGGATACAGTTCGCATGGCCCACAGGTGAATTCAAAAGTTGGTGACCCGTATCTCGAGTGAGATGCATTTTTATGAGCCAGGAGGATATTTTATTGGATACAGTACCTTACATGAAATAATTCAACCGGACAATACAGGTACGTTTAGCCCAATCACCACAGATGATCTTAGAGGCTAGAGCACGATGACTTGCTAATACTAAAATCATATATTTGCTCGTCTATTTCATGAATTTAAAGGACACAATAAACCATAAGAATAGTTGGTGGCCATGTGCATCTGTCAAATGAGATTGATGTTATGAGGTAGAAGCATATATTATTGAATATTACCTTTCATGGAAGCTCAGACCTTCACCAGATTGATTGTTGCCGCCGCTGTTATATCAGATGGCAATTGATTAATTATCAGGTACTGCATATAAGCTCAAAAGAAGGGAAGTTACACACTAACCTGGCAGGGATGCTTGAAACGCCACTGGACTGATTGTTGTTACTGCTGTTAAAAATGATGTAAGTGATGGTTCAACATGTATGGTTGGGCTGGAAAAGGCATTGCAGAATAGATATTGGCGCCATACCTGGTATTGAAGCTAGGAGTGCCACCATGTTGATTGCCATAGGCGCTGCAAATGATGATTCATCAGGCTCGTGTTACTCCTGAACAAAGGAATGGAATAAAAACTGACACACACCTCGACTGAAAGCTTGAACTATCCCGACTATGGCCGCCAAAAGATCCCTGGCCACCATAGGAATCATTAGAAGATGCCCAACGCCCCCGTGGCCTGCCACCATACCCTCCGCGGCCAACCATATCTCGTAACTGTTGCGAGACAGTTTGGTTTGCCCCCTCCAAAATCTTCACGAGATCTGAAGCATACTTTGCATCCTGTTCACAGAAGAATGTATATGCAATCCCGGTAGCACCAGCTCTACCTGTTCTCCCAATTCTATGGACATAGTCCTCAACTCCCGTTGGGAAATCATAGTTAACCACGACTCTGGGACAAAAGAATTAGGAAGGATTGTCAGTGAACCAAATTTTCAAATCCACGGAAAGTAAAACGGGTATTCACCTTTTAGAAACGCAGGTATTAATCCCTCCTTCCGAAAAGGATGTCGCAGCCTTGTCTAGATACGCATGTATTTAGACACGCTTTAGTGTATAGATACATGCAAATCTAGACAAAACAGCGACATCCTTTTCAGGACATTGAGAGTACCATATTACGAACTATACCATGAAACCTATTTACAAAGAGAGGCTTAAAAGTTCTAAGTTGCAAAGAAAATTCAAACCTGATATCCTTTACGTCTAAGCCTCGAGCAGCCACATCGGTGGCTACAAGAACTGGGCACCTGCCGCTTCGAAATTCACTCAACACTGAGTCCCTCTCAGCCTGTGATTTATCACCATGAATGGCAGATGCACCATACTGCCGTGATAGATTTCGTGACAGCTGATCACACATCCTCTTTGTGGAGCAAAATATTATGACTTTGGATCCAGGCTCCTGTGATCTCAAGATCTGATCAAGGCGTCTCCCTTTCTCCATATTTGTGGTAACTTCCACATGCTGCAAATTGTAAAAACCACTTTAAAACAACGAAACAAAATATATCTTAGTAATAAAAGCACCAAAAAGTTAGCATTTTGCATTACCTGAGTGATTGACTTATTTGCAACCAGCTGATCAGTGTTCCCAATGTTAACCTGGATAGGGTTAGTCAGCAAATCTGACGCTATTTTTCTCACCTCTCTTGGCCAAGTGGCAGTGAACATAAGAGTTTGCCTCTTAGGTTGTACTTGTTTTACAATTTTTCTTATTTGTGGCTCAAATCCCATATCAAGCATACGGTCAGCTTCATCAAGAACAAGATATGCTACTTGATGAAGGCGCACTTTTCCCATTTCTAGAATGTCATTCAATCTTCCAGGAGTTGCAACAACAATATCGACCCCACGTTCTAAATCTCTTATCTGAGGGCCTTTTGGAGCACCACCATATAGACACTGCAAAAGAAAAATTATGATTAAATAATACCTTATTAGAGCAACTATATGTAGTTTACATAAAAGGGAAATTTCAATTAGGTATGAGCATGGATATTAGTAGCATCTAGCAATGTGGATACACAAGTGCACATAACACATATGAGTTAAAAGGACAGAAGGAACATACAGTAGATGATATTCTCGATGATCTGCCAAACTTGATTGCTTCATCTTGAATCTGCGTTGCCAGTTCCCTGGTTGGAGACAGAACTAGGACGGTTGGACCGTCCCGTGAATTCTGTCGCAGGCTTTTAATTTGAATAAACCCTGGAAGTAGATAACCCAGGGTTTTTCCAGAACCTGTCTTCGCCACAGCTACAATATCACGGCCTTTTAGAGAAATAGGCCACGATTGAGCTTGGATAGGACTTGGTGCAGAGAATCCTGCTTGTTGCACCTGCAGACATGAGTAATATGTGAATAACTGAATAGTATAGCTGATATAGCATACATATGCAAGCCCAGACTACAACAGGACAAAGAAGAAAAGGCTCTGTATGTCCTGTGACAAAACTTTTTAGCTATATAGAAAAGAATTCTAGCATATATTGCAGCTGAAGATGAAAAAACAAAACTTTGTTTCTTTCACACAGAAGGCTGGGCAAGACAACAAACAACTCAAACTCTGATTAGAATTATTGACTTCAAGGGCGTGTCAGGCAGTGTGATATTTGTATGCAATACATGCACCTACCTCCCTTAGAATCTCCGAAGGGAAGCCCGTGGACTGAAACGACATGAATGGCGCTGGCTTTTCATTTCCCTGGTAAATAGAAGGTATGGATTTGGTAAGCAACATTGCACAGAACAACAAGGAGTAATTTGGGGTATAAAAGAGGCTGAAGACATACAATAACAGTGATCTCATGCTTAGCACGGTATGCATCTACCGACATGCTGCTTCCATTGGTAGCCTGTGGAACTGGGTTAGTGGGAGGCACAGTTGCAGGGTTTGGTCCAGCTGAATACCGTTGCTGAAAAGAAAGACAGCATGTTACAATCTGGGGGGCAGAAAAATAAATGTACATCGCCTACAAGCGATCCCTATGTATCACAGTTTACATGGCATTCTTATTGCATTTATGGAGCAATTGCAATAAAAAAAATAGTACATGACTTGTGGATCCTGCAGGGTGTGATAGATGTGTTACCTCCGAAGAAGGATCGCTCCTGGCCTTGTGGTCAGCATATGACCCGCTTTGCACGCGGTTTCCTGAAGGCTCGCTGCGGTGCTGCTGAAAACAGGAACATCTCATGATGCTGCGTAGTTAATGAAACACGTTCCTCCTTTAGGGAGTCAAGACAGTTAAACATGCCAAAAGAATGAACTTTTCGCTCCACAGTTAGCAGCACTCTTGTCTTGTTCTAAACGATGGTCAGGTACATGATGAGATAAATACAATGCAAAAACACATAATGTAACACCAATATAAGCTATAGGCCAAAAGAAAACTGAACTATCTGGTTCCTAGTGAGTGGCATTCATGTCCTAAACCATGCTTTCTGTTCATGATGAGGCAGAATAGAACGCAAAGCAGATGATGTGACGACACCCACCATGCAAATGATCATAAACAAGGATAGGGCAACCAGACCTCGAAGGAGGCGCATTCTGCGAGCGGCTAGCCGCAGCCTGCGCCTGCAACTGCTAAGCAAACGACAGACAAACGGATCAAAAAGGGAGTCTCGCACATTTTACAGAGAACCAGGCTACGGGAGCAACGGGGGGAGGATGAGGGAAAAAAAAACAAAAAAGGGGAGATCATTTGGTTGGGCGTTTTACCTCCGGCTGGTCCCTGTTCCTGGCCCTCTCCTCGTGGTACTGGGGCTGCGCGACCGGGACGGGAGCGGGGTCTGCGGAGGGGGGCGCGACGGGGCGGTCGTACTGGGTGACCCTGGTCTCCGGGTTCCAGAAGTAGAGGTAGCCGGTGTTGCCGTCGATGAGGCCCTTCCAGGGCTTGGGCAGCGTCGGATCTGGCGGCGCGTAGCGGGGTCCCGACGTCGCCATTTCCTTTCTCACAACCCTAATCACATCACCCGAGGGGGAAAAACCGCGAATCAGATCAGAGAGCAATGCGAAGGCGGGGTGGGGGAAAGAGATCGGGGGGAGCGGGAGAGCGACGTGCAGAACGAACCCTAGCGATCTGCGGCTGGCGCGGGTTGCGGGTTGCGGCGGCGGGGGAGGGGGAGGGGGAGGCGGCGGACGGAGGAAAGGGTGGGGGTGGGGGAGCCCTCTCGCCTTCCTATCTGGGATACTGAACCCTTCCTCGTCGATGAGGCGCCTCCGCTGGCGTGGTTAAGTAGATTGAAAAGGCGGAAGCGGAGGGCTCGATGGGGAGGAGGGGAGCGAGCTCACAGAGCCTCACACACACACATACGCGGAGCTGCTGCCTCGGAATGGAAATGACAGGTGGAGGTGGGGAGCTGGGGACAAGTCGTGGTGGGATCGGGGAGCTCAAAAGCTGCGAGGCCCGTCCGTTCGTCACCAGGGGGCCCAGACGGGTTATTACCCTCTTGCTGGTTTCGGCCCAGCTGCCTGGTGCTACTGCTTGCTATTTCAAGCACTCTCACCTCTCTCTAGGTGTAAGTGCTTCGGATTCTTCTCGTATCATGCTTGCTTGTAAAGCAAAGGAAAAATCACCAAGGCCTTGTTCACTTCTAAGGTTTGAGAGGACGGAAGGGATTATTTCGTATTCCGGAATTTTCCCGATAGGTCGTTTGCTAGGCCGGATTTAGAGGGGATAATTTTGGAATATCTCCACAAATTCCCTTCACACTAGTGAATTTTTGGCTAGATTAAAAACTCTCCATCATGGTATAGTATTTTTGGGGGAAGGGTATTTGAGGGGATTTGAGAGTACTGGGTGAGCACCAAATCCCGCATATCCCCACATCCTTTAGGGATAAAAAAACCGGAGAAGTAAACAAGCCCTAAGTGGGAGTTTATCTTCAATATAGTACAAAATTGCTAAAAAAAAGTCTAAAATATATACAAGGAAAATCAGTTTGTGTCAAGTTTTCTATTTGTTTATTATTTCAGTCTTCATGGTTCCTCTTTTGTCAACGACATATATGATGGTAGCCGATATACTCAAGGTGTACGGTTGCATACTCATGCAGCCCGCTACGCCTAGGGCTAGGGGCACCATGGGACTCATTAATGTAGTGTGCTACACCTGGATTGATGAATCAAGGTCTACGGGGTATAAGACATGAAAGGAGATAAACCAAGACTTGATGTATAGGGCAAGAAGATCTTCATGTACGATACAAGGGACTTGCGCCTATATAAGGCGAAGGATAATGGCCGGAGAAAGAGACGATCATGAGCGCATTACACACATGACCTTATCGCCATACACAAAATAGCCTTGTGCCCTAGGTCGTACTCGACGAGTTAGTCCTTCAAATCACCGAGAACCCTCTTATAATCATATTTGTGATAGGATTGGCATAATGAAAAATAAAAAATTCCTACAAGAGAGCGAACAAAACTAAGATTCAATCTGCGAGATGCTAGTAACGAGAGGGATTAGATCTACATACCCTTGTAGAACACGAGCGGAAACTTTCTTACAAACGTGGATGATATAGTTGTACTTTCCACGAATCCCATCTGATCCAGCACCGCATGAACATCACCACCGAGATGCGATGACGTGGTGGTAGAATATGGTGTAACTCTGACAGGAATTCACCAAGCAAAATCGGAGGAGGACTTGGAGAAGAGAGGAGAGAGGCGGCAACCAAGGATGGTTGTGGCACCCCAGCCCCCCTCAATTTTACATAGGAGTGTCCAAGATGATGGGTGGCAGCCAAAGAGGGGCAGCTTCCCCTCTCCCAAGTTGCCCCCCTTCATGCGACTAGGGTTTCCCCTTGTGCATGGGCCTTGGTGGGGCAGGTGCCTCAGCCCATGTAGGTCAGTGTGCCACCACTTGGACCATGTGGGCCCTTTGGGACAGGTGGCCCCACCATGGAGTCCTTCGAAACATTCTAGAAACTTTCGGTATAATACCAATAATTCCTAAATTTTCCGCTACCCCCAAAACCACTTTCCTATGTATGATTCTTCATCCCTAGACCATTTTGAAGATACTTGTTGAAAGGGCATGTATGCCCCCATGTGTGGTTTTGGTAATTAATGACAATCTCTTTGGACTAATGTGTAAATTGAGTTTCACTTGTAGGCTTGTCCATTGGCATCACTTGGGCCATGTGTTGGTCTCAAGGTTGGAAGATGAAGAAATATCCAAGGGCTTTGTGCCCATTGGAATCATGAAGAAAGAAGGAGCTTGAAGGTTAATCAAGACATGTGCAAAGAGTTGCATCAAGATGGATCAACCTCAAGTAGGGATGAAGAATGGCGAGCACAAGATGCGCCATCTCTAGAAGATCTCATGCTTGAAGCTTGTCATCCTCGTGCTCATGGAATGATGAAGACAAGTTCAAAGAAGAGGTTTCCCCATGGAGTATGGGGGAGCAATTTGCAAGTCTTCATCTTCATCAAGCAAGAGCATCCAAGAAAGGTGTTCCCACTATAGAAGAACAAGACGGTCTACATCAAGTTCAAGTGGGATTCTCAAGGCAAAGGTATGTTCTTGATAGGGCTTCTCTTTTGCCGGTCTCGTATTGTTAGTTGGGAGACCGGGTTTAGGATAGATAGTCGTTCTATCAAGAGGGGCTCTCAAGCGGGTGTCTCGTTTGCATTGTTCGGAGAGAGCTCAAACCTTTGCATTCATAGCATCATCTTTCTTGGTTGTTATTTGGTTCTTGTCCATGAGAGGATCTAGAGATTGTGGTCATCATCATAACAAGCTCCAGTTCATCATCTAAGGATTTCACTTGCATATCTTATTGCGGTTTTTGATCTTGCGAGTTTTCCGGCTCCACACCTTGGGGGATACTTCACATATATATTCATAGTATTTTCTCCCAAGGTGATACCCAATATTTCGACTTTTTGTTGGATTCTATTCGTCATTATCTTTCCAACAAAATTGGTTTCATCCCAATCGGAGTTTCCAAGCTCAACTTCTTGTGTTTTGGGTTTTGGAGGTTTTACCGGTTCATCGCTTCTAGAGAGGTCATATCCTTCTCAATTTGGTTTTATACTTCCATGCTGGACTATTATGTTTCTTTGCATAATCTTGTAAAACTTTTCGTTCTCTTCAAAACGAGCCCAAGATCATCAAAAACGGAGTCCGGGATCAAAAGTTATTGAAGTTTTCGTGCAATGTTGTCCTGTTTTTTGCTTGAGCGGAAGTTCCGACCCAAGTTCCGGTCAGGTTCAATAACTTGTGTTTCTATTTGCCGAAAGTTTCGGTGGGGGCGCGAATCTGGCCCAAACGGTCAGTTTTTCCTTGTCCTATTTAAGGGGGGCTTCTTCCCCAATGGTTCCCCATCTTTTGAGCTCGTTTTTGCCCACCATTGTTGACCTATTTGAGCTCTCTTACTCCCTCTCCCTCCCATGATTCTTACATCTTTTTAAGGGAAAAGTGAGAGGAGATCTAGATCTATAATCCCACCAAGTCAAATCCCTTCTTTGTGAAGGAATCATTGGGATCTAGATCTTGGAGAGTTTTGTGTTATCCTCTTGTGTTCTTCCTCCCTTATTCCCCCAATAGCTTTTGTAGCATTGTTGGAATTTGGGAGAGAAGGACTTGCCCTTGCATTTGGTGCATAGGTTTGAGTTCTCCTCTTGTGTTCTTCCTCCCTTATTCCTCCAATAGCTTTTGTAGCTTTGTTGGAATTTGGGAGAGAAGGACTTGCCCTTGCATTTGGTGCATAGGTTTGAGTTCTCCTCGGAGATTCGGCGAGTACAATCTTGTGGGCTTGTTACTCTTGGGTTCTTGGAACCCTAGACGGTTGTGTGGTTGGATTGTTGACCTTTTGTGGTCTTGTAGCCTTTTGTGGTCTTGTAGCCTCTTGTGGCTTTGTTGGCCTTTTGTGGCATTGTAGCCTTTTACGGCTTTGTTGTTGGGAGCCTCCAATTGAGTTGTGGAGTTAGCCCCAATCTTGTACTGGTTCGGTGACCGCCCTCGAGCGTTCCGTAGTGGAGCAAGTGCCCGCCTTTTATGGTGTGCACTTGGGAGAATAGGGTAAGCCTTTTGTGGCGTCGGTGAGTTGCGTGCTTCCGCATCCGGGGTGAGGCCTTGTGTGGCGTTGGGTGAGCATCGAGCCACCACACCTCGAGGTGTGCCATTTGTGGCGTTCGAAGAGCATTGCGCCATCACACCTCTCCAACGGAGACGTAGCTTCTTTGGAAGTGAACTTCGGGAAACAAATATTCGTCTCCGCGTCCATCGGTTATCTCTCAACCGAGCCCTTTACTTATGCACTTTACATTGTGATAGCCATCGTGCTTGAAGTATTTATTTCTTGCTATCACCTTGTTGCTTGTATTTCTTAGCATAGGTTGTTGGTGCACTTAGGTAAACTTAGTGGCTAGGTTTTGTGCTTAATAAATTAAACGTTAGTTTTATTCCGCATTTACTTGAGCCTAACCCGTAATATTTTTAAAAGCCTATTCACCCCCCCTCCCCCTCTAGGCGACTTCCTTTGTACTTTCACTTGTGATGCCCTTGGTTCCAACGGAGACTCTAAATCAAAATTTTGATATCACCATCTTAATATCTCACTACAACCCTAGCTTCATCGATCGGTAAGTTTGTGACCCTACGTGTTCAAGAACATGTGGACAGGATCGAGACACCTCACTACAAGAAAAGTCGTCATACACAACGGTTTGGACTGCCGAGTATAATAGAAGGTGCACATTCTGCCACAATTTCATTCTTTTTCCCATGGTAGATGTAAAAAACCGTTTTCGCGGCTCTCTACTTCCACGAAATTGTTAATAACATGGAAGAAGCTCGGTCAGGGCATGGTAGATGTTAGATTTTTGGTTTCTCACGTAATTTTGATTCAGATCAATGCCACCGAAGTCTTTTGAAGCATGTAGGACAGTGATGTCAGTGTCTCTAGCAGACCATTTTTTGGTCGCGCCTCCTTGTTTTAAAGTTGATGACGTTGGTCGATGCATCAGTGGTTTAGTCAGTCTGTTGGGTCCCCGATATTAGCCTATCTATAGAAGAAATGTGTGTATGATGGACTTTTTTATTCAATCACGTCTCTGTTTTTTGATAACGTTGCTCGATGCAGTAGTCGTTTAGTCAAACTATTGGATCCCTGATGTTAGCCTTTATAGAAAAAACGTGTGTGTATGATGTGATTTTTTGTTCGCTCGTGCTTCTCTATTTTGAACTTGAGAATGTTATTGATGCATCAGCCATTTAGTCATGCTGTTGGGATCCAGATGTCAGCCTGATAACGTTGCTCGATGCAGCAGCCTTTTAGTCTGGTTGGTGGGTCCCTATTGTCAATGTGTGCATGTATGGTCTATTTGTTTGGGTCCCTGATGTCAGCCTATCTATACACGAAAATGTATGCTCTCTTTTTTAGGTCGCGTCCACTATTTTGACCTTTTAACATATATCTCAATGCAGCCGTGTATATATATGGTCCGTCTACTTGATCTGTGATGCCAACATCTATGTATATACTGGATAATTTATTACGCATGGGAAGCGCTCGGCCTGTCGGGCATGGTGTGATGGTATTTGGAAGGAGAGGATGATGAACGGTGAACTGCAACACGATGCAAGGGAGATATATAGCGGCGGGGAAGGGTTGGAGCGGCGGGAGAAAAGGCGACACTGTGTAGAAGGGGCGGGAGAAAGGGGGAGCGGTGTAGAAGGGGCGCGGTGGTATGCAATAACATCGATGCGTGCCACATGACGTGACCTATCGTCCGTTCGTCTAAAAAGCTGACATGCAGCATGACTTAATGAAGTGCAGGGGTGAGGAAGTGGGCGATGGCTGGGTTCTCTCACTTCCAGGACGGGGCCACCGGACACGAAACGTTTTTCTCGCATTTTTTGCTTCAGCTGGCACCCCCACTTGCCCCATGCGTGTTGGGTTCGGCCTAGGCACGGGGATGAAAATTCGTGACACGGCGCGAGGAAGATATATCGGTGGGAAAGGGTGGAAGCGATAGGAGAAAAGGCGAGAGCGGTGTAGAAGGGGCGGGAGAAAGGGGTGGTGTAGAAGGGGCGCGGTGGTGCGCAATAACACCAATATGTGCCACACGACATGACCTGCCGTCCGTTCGCCTAAAAAGCTGACAGACAGCATGCTTTAATGAAGCGTTTTGGGAGCGAGGAAGTGGGCGATGGTTGAGTTCTCTCACTTTCAGGACGGGGCCACCGAACACGAAACGGTTTTCTCACACATGTTGGGTTCGGCCTGAATACACGCGATAAAATTTTGGCCCGGACCAACGATAAACACGCTGCTGGGGGACGGCTAGGGGGAAATTTTGGCACCGGCACTAAAGAAAGCCGAACCATTGGTACCCTCCAAAGGAGTCTTGAAACGAGAAAAGAAACGAGCAATCAGTTCCTGGCTTCGTACAAGAAAATCGAATTCCGTGAATTTACTGCACATTCCAAACAGGTTGTACGCCTGTTCTTCTGTGTAGCGTCCAGACATGCCTTCTTTCGTGTGATCAAGTTTGCCCGTATACAACAAACAGTGAACTACTCTGTCAACTGCAATTTGTAAAAGAAAGCTCGTGCAAGTGAACTAGTCTGTGAACTGCAATATGTAAAAGAAAGCTCGTGCAGTACAAGCATGAAGCATGGCAACATTGTACTAGTAGAAGCGATCGATGTTATACAGTTCAGCAGGCTATATAAGTCGGCAAGACGTGGAGAATGACATCACCAAACATCATTGTCAAAAGCTATTTTCTCAATTAATACATACGACATTTTTGTCCACAAGTCGGTGTCAAGCATCTTTCTCTCCCGCTGCTTTCTTTGACAAATTCGACAAAGTGATTAAACCTGGACCGTTCTTTCTACCAATACAACCACCAGTCCACAACACTGTATACAGCAAAAGCACACAGGCCTCCATTCAAAAAAACAAGTATGACAGGCCACACCCTCGTTACCTCATCAAGCCTAAACCTATGTTATTCTTGCGGAACGCATTTGCGCTAGTCATAAAGCCCCTCTTGCTCCCAGATGTCCACGAGGAAATCAACCATCTCCTGCAAATTCATCACCTAGGATTAACTACAAGCCTAGCACGGAATGGTAAACTGAACCGCTTTAAATATTCTTTTTTAGGGCCTGTTCGGTTAATCCACCCCACGGGTGGATTTGGAGTGGGATGAATGGGATTTGCTTGGATTTTGACTTAGATGGGATTTAATCCCTCTCAATCCACTTCAATCCATTGCGAACCGAACAGGCCCTTAAGATCAGTTGAACTGGTTTAGATCTTACATGTAGAGGGATAGGTTGAGGAAATGGTTTGTTTGATCCAAGCAAACTCTCATATGCTGCATTCCAACTGCATAAATAAATGTTCTAGTGAGCATAAAGATTCTGAGCACTTATCATACTATTATTCAGTCAAGGCTTCCTTAGATAGATGATTTCAGAATGTTCTTAGGTTAAAATTCAAAAATAGTAATGATTTGGACAAAGAAATCAAAAGAACAACAGCAAGCATCCCTTTTACACCAGTAAAATGGCTTTCAATGTCTTCTCTGTAACATTGATTGATGCGAGATACTTTCTTTGTTATATGTAAATCTCCCTAATTACACAAATCTAGAGACAGAAACTAAGCTTCTTTTTCATATAAAAAATCTACTATACAGAGATAAAAATCAGACATCATGAAGAATATGAAACCATAATGCAATTTAAAACTCAAGACACGTCTATGATTTATGAAGTAACAGAATCACAGATTGAACATGGCAGAGTTCTGATTACAGAAATGTATAAGATGCACAATAAAGAAGTGGTAATCTATATAACTGAGCACCATTAGAAAAGGCAAGAGAAACGAAACCCAACAAGGGCACCTAGAGTCCTAGACTGAAACAGGTGCTCACAGCAGCTTAGATTTCACTAACTTCGTAAAAAGAAGGGTGCGGATAAGCATTAACTAAGCATACTGATATGAAGGATACAAACAAACTTTCGTCAGAGAAAAGACTGTACATGCATATCATCCAGCTGGATTATGTAAAGCTCTTTGTCTACCCCTTTCCTCACATATGGATCGAACAATCCATTTCATACCTTAATACTGGTTCCTGGATCTGCTTCACCACAGGTTGCTGCCTTGCATTATCAGTCCACTCATTCCTAGTTTGTTTCCAAAGATTAAAACCTGCATGATATTTATCTGGTTAGATTACCATGTGAACTAAAGACTCTTCACAGTCAGACATCTGAAGGTTACTTTAATCCTCAAACACATGGGTGGTAATCAGCAAGAAAATCCAAATATAATTCAGCAATAATTTGCCTGCACAAATTCACTACAGTCAAAATTTAGTAGCACAATTTGCAACATATCACGCAAAAATGAAGTATGAATTGAAAGCTCCCAGATACATTATCTGTCGAAACTCGACTTCCCTGCAACTAAACCAAGCAGTGTGAACTCAAAGTTCCTAATTAAAAATCCTGATTAGAATCACAACAATTCTCACATATCCCTGCAACTAAACGCAACAGCATGAACATATTCAGCAAGGAAATCAGAATATACTTCAGCAATAGTTGCCTGCACATATTCGTTGCGGTCCAGATTTTGTAGCAAAACATGCACAATGTCACGCAAAATAAAGTATGAACTCAATTACTCGCATAAAGAGCTTTCCCCACAACTACCCGGCTTAGAACCACAACAACTAAGACATAGTAAGCCAATTGCATTGATCTTGATAAAAGCCAATTGGTAACTAAATACTACTCCGTACCAAATAAGATTTGAGAGGCTAACATGGTTGGACGTGAACAGTGTGCGTGTGATTAGACCAAGAATTTTACATTTCTGACGCACTATGAAGCTAAGATTACTATTTTTCTCAGCTGAAATCTCAACGTACAGATAAATAAGCGAACTGAAGAAAAAGTAGATTTCCACAATCAAATATGACTAGCGCCCATAGACAGGAGTTTCTACCAACATCAAAGTTGATGTTGCTAAAGGCGTCAGGAGAATGCCACAATGCGCACATGCAGTGAAAACATTCCTGTTATGCATATATATGTCAATGTAGTTAAAAGTAGAAATTACCATGATTGGCAGATTCGGCGGCGTTATGACTGCTCCCCACCCCATGCTGATCAAGGTCCCACGAGGACAGGTGGATTGTAGAAGCTCGAAGATCTGCCGGATCAACCTCGATGGTTGTTGTGCTCCAAAACTCTTCCCCGACCGTGGGATTCTGGGCATGGGCTATCAAGCTCTTGGAAAGCTCGCCGACGTGTTTTACGGCGTCCTGGCAGCATCCAAAACAGCCTCTGCTCTGTTTGCAAGGAGTTTGAACATGTCGACAATTAGCATAAAATGGCTCACTAGGCAGAGTTAGAGGGGGGAGATTAAGAAGAGGGCCATGCGAAGCGAGGCCCACCCGGAGCAGATGAAGATGCAGGCGGAGGAGAGCAGCTGCGGGATGGCGCGCCAGTCCCATCGCTCCCCCAGGTCGACGTCCCAGTCGCCGACCCTCCCCGCCGATCCGCCGCCGCGTGCCGCCGCCATGCGCACGCCCCCGCCACCACCCACCACCGGCTACTCCGCTCGCCGCGCGATGTAAAAGATCAGATTCCGGCTGGGCCGGCCGGCTAGGGATGGAATTGGAGCGGCAATGGGAACGGAATCGTCGGATCGGGTTCGAGCGAGCCGCCGACCACGGCAATTTATGGGAGATGGACGGGGGCGGGGACGGGGCCGGGGCGATGGATTGGGCGATTTGGGATAAGGAGGAGGGGGAGGGTGGTGGGGACGTGGGGTTGACGAAGATTGTACGGATGGATGAAGCGATCCGACAGTGCGCCTCGTGACTCTCGGCTCTGGCTTTCGGCCAAAGACGACATGGCACGTCGCGGTCCTCCACATAGGCCGTCGTCCCGTCCCTTCGACCGATTGGACCGACTCGAGACGAAGATGGACCGTGTGCTACGCGATTTTCGTACCAATAGATTTTCCTTCCGTTGATTTTTAAGCAAAAGCAATCATAGCGAGTTTTACTAATTAGAAAACCATGATTTTTTTGGCAAGGATCCTTACAAAAATATTTTTACAAAAAAAACATAAATCCTTGAAATTTTTAGCACCGTCTTACTTCTGCGTCCCTAACAGCTCGAGCAAAACTTCACAGTCATGCTATACTAAAAAATGTTCCTTCTATTAAGGGTTCTCGTGTTAAATTTTTGTCAAGCATATTTTTACATACATGTAAGAACTACTCTTATTTATATAGAGAAAAAATATGAAACGAATGGCAACTTCTTCTTGACCACTATTTTTTTTTGGAGAAGGGTCAAAAGAAGGGTGTTTTATCGACTAATGTTGCCTTACTTTCTTCGTGACCGACAAGTCTTGGAAAGCGGGGAGAACCTTTGCGTGTACTCCCTTCGTTTGAAATATAAGATGTTTTAGGTTTGTGAAAAAATATATTTAAACTTTTTTTAGCGTGTAGATTCACTCTATATCTGAGTGAACTTATATACTAAAAATGTTTAGATATATTTATTTCATAAAACTAAAATATTTTATATTTTGAAACGGAGAGAGTATAAGGAACGGGGTCTAGACAATTGGTTAGGGGCGCATCATCGACCGTGCACCCAACCTAGGGCTTCTTCCCACGTGTCAACCGCATTCGAACATAGGCCTCCGCCTTCTCAGGAAGCATGTATCGGTATATTATCATAGTTGTCTCTTTTTTTTAATGTTCGCATGTCAATTTAGTGGTGTTTTTGGTATGAAAAACTTCTACTTACCAAACTTTTAATCACTTCGGTATGCACGCTTTCCCATCTCCAAAAATAACCTTAAAACCAATTGATTCCAACCTAGAAACAGAGATTAAATTCTTCCTCATTTTTTTAGTAGACCATGTCTTTCGAAATTAACTTAAATCCACTAGGGAGTTTAAGAGTACTAGAGAAATATGCGAGTTTTGCCTTGCCGCCTGCATGTCATGGGCACAAAGTGCACACTGTTTAAATAGGATAGATATGTATGGGTCATAAACTATGTTTGTTACGGTTTGGTACGTGACAACCATGGTCAGACATGATTATTGGTTGGGAAAATGAACTATAGATATAGGAAAATGGGCCAACATGGCAGTCTCACGGTAGTGGGTAGATGGCCTTAGATTGTCATGTCATCAAGCTTAAGCTATTAGATAATAGTCACCAACTCCTAATATATCAACTTTAGCAGTAGTTCCTAGATAAATAAATCTAGTTTCATTTTCAATTGTCTTTAAAAACGAGAAGCCATATCTATTTATTGCTATAGGTGAAGTGGAACTAGAATATACTACCCAATGATCTAATGCATAAGTGGTAAATAAAGATTCAGAACAAACAAATAAATCTCAACATACCATCAGGAGAAGATTATCCTTTTTGTTATCCTGACGCTTGTCATGATGCTTATCCTGATTTGGCCTCTTGTGCTTCTCATAATGCTTGGATGGTTTCCTTCTCTTCTTTCAATCAACACCAAAATGCCCATAATCACTACATTTGTGACACTTGAAATATTTCTTGTCAGAATTCTGGTTTGAACCCTTCCATCTTCACTATCCACTCTCTCTTCCTATTTATTTTATCCCTCAAGTCTCCTACAGAATTCCTTTTATTCTAGTTTCTTCTATCTTCACCAAGGTGTAACTCATTATGGTGCAAGTTTCTGTCCTTCTCTTGTGAAGATTCCATATCTTCTTCCATGAGAAAAATCATGTCTCAATGAGCGCATATTAAGAGTTATCTCGGAATGGTAGAAAGAGATCTTGAATTGTTCCCATGAGTGCGGTAGAGAATTAAGTTCCACCATTACTAGTACTTGCTTAGGTAAAGGGTGGCCAACAATTCTCAATTCCTCATTCAGCACAGATAACTTATTCAAATGTTCATTCACAGAAACACTATTTGCCACCTTTGTGGTCAAAAATCCGTTGAATATGCTAAGAACTTTGATTAAAGAAACTTCACCAAAATCCTCCTATAGTCTCATCATAATTTTGTAGGACTCCTTCTCAGATTCATAGTCAGTAGCTAATGCATCAGACATAGAACAAAGTATATAAACTCTAGCCTTTTTATTACCATTAGTCCACTCATTCATCTCTTCTTCATAATTACCAATTTCCTCTTCTGAAGCATCTCCGGATGGTTTGTTTGGCTCGGTTGTCATAACAACATAGTCTATGTTTTCAACGGTGAGTAAAAACATGATCTTCCTCTTACAAACAATGAAATTTGATCCATCTAGTTTATATAATCTCAACAATTCAGCAAAAGACTATTAGAGGTCATTAAAGAGTATTTACTGAAGCAAACGTCAGATGGGAAGCTATCCTTTTGAAGGGTTCTGTAACATCCCAGCATTAGAGCTTAGAAATAAGCTGAACCCAAATGTGTGCATTGCATTCATGCATAGAAAATCTAAATAATTTTCGCGCTTTTGAACAAAACTTGTCAAAGTGATTGAAGCTTCTCTCAACTTGATGGAATTAAAGTAGATCATCAAGTTAACTGCGATAAGTTTCAATATGACCTTTGTTAAAACCTTATTTTGGGTAAACATGAGTTGATCTAAGGGTAGATCAAATATAATAAAACTAAACCATCAACACATGGTTTAATGACTAATAGTTGATCCTTGATAAATCATATCATAGTATTCATTACAATAACCCATGAAAACCAAGACATGAATATAATTCAAGTAACAAGAATATAACAACTAACTCTTGAACCACCAGATCATTATTCATTTCTACCATGTGGATCATGGTAAATACTTAACCTTAATTCTTTATCAATTGTGAGTAGAAAGGAAATCAAGTCAAGATCATTCATCATGTATCATTCTATCCATATCAAACTTTGCCATTCCTATTGAATCATATTTTAATATCTGTTGTTCATCAATGTTGAGTAATCAACTATTGATTTATCAATTCTTAAACCCATCAATTCTTGATCTATCAACTCTTGTATATATCATAGCAATCACCTAAGGCCTATAAAGAAGGAAGTAAGAAGAGATAAGTGGTAATACTAGATTTAAATAACATCTATAGAATGGGAGTGTTGGAAGGGAATGAGACCAAAAAGATTATTGATGGAGTTAATTCACCTTATAATGAAAGAAGAGTTATATGGAATATATAATTATGTGAAGATTATGAAAAGCTTTAATGTCAAGCTCATTGGATTTATAAATGGACTTACAAGAATAAAAGGTGGACAAGAACATTCTTGTGATGTAAATCTCATCATGTTAACATATGATGATGGATGGGAAGGAGTAGTATATCTAGGAAAGGAATTCCTTAATCAGAAGTCCAGGATGATGAATTATGGAAGATAGGAATTCTTGGTAAACACTAAATCCTAAATCTTTAACCAAACATAATATCCATTTCATTTGACTGATCTATCATGTGACTTCCACAGAGCTTTATAGGAATATTTTCCTATAGCAAATCACTCAAGCATATCTTTGTCACTACAAACATTAAAATCATATGTGCCTGGAAACTATAATTATCAATTCTCTCTCATAATTCATTTGAGAGAATAACTTGCTACTTTAAAGGAGGATATCATTAAAAATCACAAACATAAAAACAATATGTTCAGCCATTAATCTTTATTCACATCAACAAAAGAATATAAATATATTAAGTACCCTAAACCCTAGGGTAAACATTTACAATTCAAACCCTAACTCCTGTATGAGTTATAATAAAATATATGGATTGCTATTTCCTAAATTCATGAGAATAATATTAATCATATTAATTCCCTAGAACTTGATGTATCATATAATAAGAAAAGGATCACCATATATATATTCCCCTTCAAACTTTAAGTTAACTAGAATTAAATTCTATCATTAAATAAAGAAATATCATATAATAAATCCATGGTTTATTATATAAATAAAATTAATAACAAAGGCCCTTGAAAATATTATAAAGAAAATATTTATCATAAAGGTTTACAAAATAAATCACAATCAATATCAATTGTTGCTGCAAGTATTCAGCAAATAAACTTTATAAAGAAAAGTTCAAATCAAATGTTAAAATTCAAATCTAAAAATAAAACAGAAAATAGAAAAGAGAAAAGGAAAAGAGGAAACAAGCAGTGCCAGCCCACGACCCAGTTCCTCACCCCTCTACTTGTCGCTCACTAGTCGCAGCCAGTCTCTTCTGCTCGCTTCGTCATGGACCAATAGAAGCCCAGGCCCAAATACCGTTTTGTCTGGTCTATCGTCGTCGTCCACCTCGCTCTGCCGCCGAAGCAGCTGCGTGGCACGAGCGTCGTCGCTCGCCGGCGTCAAGATGCTCGCCGGCGTCCGCTGGGAGGATAAGAACGCCACCGCGAATCCCTCGTCCTCATCCTCTCACTCGTGCATCCTCACTCCTCCTTATCCTCTCTGCTTAGCAAAGGGCCGAAACCCTAGCCCACCGGATCCACTCCTTGTCGCCGGTAGAAACCACCCCTGAGCCCATGGGGTAGTCGGGGAGAAGCGTCTCGCCATCCTTGTCGCGTGAGTAGTAGCCGTGAAGCAAGGGGTGTTTGGGATCGGGGGAATTTCGCCGTTCCCTTCCGCCGTTGATCGTCGGAGTTCATGCAAATTAGCCCGTACCGGAGCACAATCGTCTTCACCAACCACTATACCAACATCAGGGTAAGTTTGCGCATCTCTAGACCCTAATTTCCCTTGTTGATTCTCGTTGTAGACCTAGTTTCGTTGAGCGTCGCCGTTGGCCGCCGCGGAAGCTCGTCGCCGGTGTATTTCTGGTGACCACTAAGTAGCGTCGTTACCACCAATAGGTTCGCCTTGGTTCCCTCTGTCTAACAACATCGGCCTTGTTCACCGGAGCACAGTAGTTCGCCGCTGTAACACCACAGTTCTGAAAAGACCGTGGCTTCTATGTGATATGCCAATCCCTGGATCGGTTCATTGGCCCACAATAGAATAAGATGAATAACATAGCAAAATATCCGTGTATCATGAATAACGAAGATCCAGAGTACCATTATTACAATAAAAGCTTAGCCCAAGGCTAGCTCAAATTATTCAGGTAGCAACATAAATAAAGTAAATTCTCCATTCTTTAAATTGCCCACAAGTGAACAAGTGCCGAGTGGAGTACCGTGGCCTATATCAATTACTCAGAATCGGAATAACCTGCAACATGAAACGTAGCAGCCCCGAAGGGTGAATACATGGAATGTATGGCAAGTAGAGCTAGTAATGGAGACAATAGTACTAACATCTACATGCATATTTGGCAAGTGGAGCTGTGTCTGGCTTGCATTTGCAAATACATTTGTCCTAGTTTCATAAACAGTTTTTGATTTTCTTTGAAAAGATCCCAATTAAGTTAACCCAACAATATTAAAACAATTATGAAATTGGAATGAGCGAGAAACATGTCATGGAATCAATATCAAGCAACTCAGTTGTCCATAACCGGGGACACGGCTAATCGATTAGATTATACACACTGCAGAGGTTAGTACACTTTACCCATGTGACTTGGCCAGCCCAGCTCGTACCATCACTCTCATTTTGAGTGATGATAGGGAGAAGTCCAAGAAGAGACTGTTCGGAAAGTAGATCCTCAATCCCGACGCGCACCGGTCCAACCTACCAAAATTCTACATCTCTGGATACGCGGGTTCGAGTTACCACAACCTACTAAGTCCAACCAACCGCCCATTTCATTATTGGCACATGGTTGTACACGTAAGCTATATAATAAAGAAGCCAATCATTCTCTCTTGATACCTGGGTGCCTTTCCGCCATGAAACCACCAAAAATTATCAATACCATCACACCCAGGAGATTCATTGATTAAGTTGTTTTAGTTTTCACAAAACCAATACTTTTAGAAACAAGTCTCAGTAATGTAACCCAGCCCTCGTTCAACATAGCATGGCTAAGCACATCTACCAACGGTGGTTCATCTACAAGGAAGGTCCTACCACATAATAGGACTTAGCATAGCGATAGTATCATCCTACACATGCATCTTATAAAATACACGACAATGCATAGAAAATAGTAGGACGATATCATGAACAAAATAGCATCTACTTGCCTTGGTTGTAGCGGTCGGAATAACAATCCACACACGAGCAAGCGTTGCACTCGTCACAATCTACACGATACAATTGCAATCATAAACAAACAATTCACAAGCATATGCAACAAAGATGATGCATGAAGGTATGCAAGGCAAGTGAATTGGTGCTACAGCTGCACCACGTAATCCTATTTATTAATACTACTGATTACATGCATGGAAAATAGTTTTAGCGCAAGAAAAACTATTACGCAAAAAGTAATGCTCGAAACTAGAGCTAGAAGTCAAATAATTCACTACCGGTAGTATACCGTTTGTAAAATCTTGGGAAAATTCTACAGTATAGGCATTGCTATTTAGGAACAGTACCAATTGGAATTACTCAAAAAGGAATTATAAAACTCCCCGAGTAATTAAAACACTACAGAAAGCCACTAGACAGTTTCTGCAGAAGTTTTCACTGTAAGCCTATCTTTTTAATTCACGATGGGATTCCGCTCGTTCCACTGAATCCAGGGACATATCATACGCGATTTTTGGAGCTACGGATCTTTTTCTACGAATTAAATACTCCAAAAAGGCCATTAACCTATTTTATTAAACTGTACTAAATATTGCTGCAAAAGTCTGAACCAAAGGTACAGCAAGATTCTACACGACTCACTGAATCTACATATATTTCATTTGCAATTTTTGGCCCAGCGGTTTAATTTCTACGCAATTTACAAGTTTCTACCGAAATCTGTCAACTAAAACGATTAAAGTAATTACCCAGTCAACTGTGTCTGTTGACTGGTCAACGCGGCTGCTGACTGGGCGTCTGACTAGTCAACGCCTGGGTACTGACCGGTCAACGACCGATCTGGACCGCTGATCTGAAATCTAACGGTGGCTGCGGACTTACCGTAAACGAACGGCGAAACGAACAGCGGCGAGTTCCGGACGGTGGCGGCGATCGGTTCCGGCGACGGCGTTTCTCCTGCGCGGAAAAGGTAGTGGTTAGCGCTCGGATCAAAACGGTCATCGCGGCGACGCGAGGCGACGGCGCGCGAGGCGGGCACGCGAAGCGGCGACGGTGCGGCTGCGAGGCGACGGGCGGCAGCAGCGGCAGCGCGCGCGGCGCGGCGCAGCGGGCAGGCGGCTGCGGCGGCGTGCAGCAGCAGCGCGCAGCAGCGGCAGCGGCTGCAGGGGCGGGCGCACGCGTGGCGGCGCGCGGGTGGAGGCGCAGGGCGGCGAGGCGGCGCGGGTGAGCGGCTGCAGGCGCGCGGCTCGGCGACAGGGCAGGTGGCTGCAGCGGAGCGGCGGGCGGCGGGGGTACCTGGGCGGCGGCGGGGGAAGGCGACGGCGGCGGGGTCTTCGAGGCGGCGGCGGCTCGGAGTCCAAGGCGGCGACGGCTCGCGGTCTAGGAGGTGTCGGCGGGGTGCGGCCTTCGAGGCGGGGCGGGGCGATCGAGGCGGCAGGGAGGCGGCTCGGCCGGGTGGGGTCCGCCCTTTTGAGGGCCCCACGCGGGTCCTAGTCCGATTCGGGGCGCGGTTGGATACGGACTCGAAAAAACGGCCCGAAAATCGGCCCGTTTTTCTATCTTTTAATAAAACGGCCACAACTTTTCCGTACGAGCTCCGAATCGAGCGATTCTTGCTCCTACGGTTTTGTAAAATCGAGAGGAACAATCCAGGGTCAATGGTTGAGCGAAACCACTAGGCTACAAGGGTGGACTACACTAGTCCTACTCATGCCTCCCGCAGGAGCCTCATAGTAGAATAGAATAGGGTTTTGAAAATAGCGTTTCGTCGATTCTTTTCAATCGATGGTTTTGCGTGGAAAAGCATGATGCGATGATATGAATGATATGCAGAACCAAATCTAAAATTTGGGATGTGACAAGACTAACCCCCTTAAGATGAATCTCGTCCTCGAGATTCGGCGCGACTAGCAAATAGGTGTGGGTAGTCCTCTCGGATGTCATCCTCACGCTCCCAAGTGGCTTCCTCTTCGGTGTGGTGGCTCCACTGTACCTTGCAAAACCTGATCGTCTTGGTACGGGTAATCCTCTCCGCTGTCTCCAGAATCTTGACCGGTTTCTCCTCATAGGTCAAGTCACTCTCAAGCTGAACCTCCTCTAGCGGTACAGTGTCTCTCAATGGTGTATCCGCCATCTCCGGATGGCACTTCTTCAGCTGGGACACGTGGAACACATTGTGAACAGCGGACAGAGCTTCTGGCAACTCCAACTGATAAGCAACTTCCCCTTTGCGTGCTAAGACCCAATACAGTCCAATAAACCGAGGTGCCAGCTTACCCTTAATTCCAAATCTCTTGATTCCACGAAGCGGCGATACTCTGAGGTATGCTCTATCACCTATCTCATACACCACTTCCTTGCGCTTGGCGTCAGCGTAGCTCTTCTTCCTTGATTGCGCTACCTTCAGCCTGTACCTAATCAAGGCGACCTTCTCCTCAGCGTCCTTGATCAAATCAGGTCCAAACAACTGGCGTTCTCCTACTCCATCCCATAGCAATGGTGTCCGGCACCGTTTCCCATATAGCACATCGAACGGTGACGTCTTGATGCTGGTTTGATAGCTGGTGTTGTAGGAAAACTCCGCATACGGCAAATTCTCATCCCAACTAGAGGCATGATCCAAGGCGCAAGCTCTCAGCATGTCTTCCAAATCTGATTCACCCTCTCGGTCTGTCCGTCGGTCTGTGGGTGAAATGCTGTGCTAAACTCCAATCTAGTACCAAGTGACTCGTGCAGCTGGCGCCAGAAGTGTGAGGTAAATTGGGTGCCTCTATCGGATACGATACTCTTGGGAACTCCGTGTAGGCACACAATTCTGTCCATATAAATCTTGGCCAACTTTGCACTCGTATAGGTTGTCTTTACCGGTATAAAGTGGGCTACCTTGGTCAAATGGTCGACCACTACCCAAATAGAGTCATATCCTGACCTGGTCCTGGGCAATCCTGTGATAAAGTTGTAACACCCTCAGAATCGGCCCTATGCAAGTTTTAGCGAAACTCGCCAAACCCGCATAGAAACGATTCGAAGGTGCCCACCAGGCACTTTCGTGCGGGTGGAAAGCAAAGTAATAACATTACACAACAGTCCTCGATGGGACCCACAGAACAGATATATATACAACAGCGACTCAAAGAGTCAAGAATACAGATATACAATACAAAGATCCAAATCACCTATAAAACGATACAGAGTCCGACTACGGACAAGATGCAAATGGGGCTAAGAGCCCTGAAGAATAACCAATGGCGTCCATAACCCTGCCCAGGC
Source organism: Avena atlantica (assembly GCA_910589765.1). Classification (NCBI taxonomy): domain Eukaryota; kingdom Viridiplantae; phylum Streptophyta; class Magnoliopsida; order Poales; family Poaceae; genus Avena; species Avena atlantica. Next base: position 46,677,617 of record OU342735.1, read on the forward strand.
CAAGCCGGAAGGGTAACCCTGCTAACGACGTCGATCTCAAAACCTGCTTAAACAAAAGGGGTGCCGACAAAGGGCAAAGGAAAAAGAGGAGCGTCAGTACTGAGGCCAGTACACGGCGAGGCTAGAATTCGGCGGTCCTCGCCTACATAGGTATGGTGGACTGAAGCGGCAGCGGCAGCAAGCACTAAACAACCTATAGAGACTCGACACAACTGGCGGCTATCAGAGAGGGGTGAGAAAGACCTATTCGGTTCCAACCTGATACTATCATCAATCAAACCCATCCTGGCGTTTCCCCCTCGAGACCATCGAGGAAGTCAACCGAGGAACTCACACAGTTGGCAGTTTTACTTATTCAGTTATAGTTGCGGCACTTTACTAGTCAGGTTTAGATAGTCGTCCTGATAAAGTAAGCAGTGGGCACTTTTAATTAACCATTCCGTTATAGTCACAACACTTACTAATCAGATACAATTAGCATGAGACAACCCCAAAACCCAGCAGTTGTTGGTACTTTTATTTAGCCATTCCGTTGTAGTGAAGCTGATTACTAGTCATATCGGATACAAGTCAATTTATAACAATAAACTTTAGTTATAGTTGTCTATGATCAAGCACTGTGCTCCAAGTCGTCCATAACCGCGGACACGGCTTCTCGAAAAGATTTAACCCTGCAGGGGTGCACCAAAGTATCCACAGGCACTTCGACCCTTTTTGCCAGATCAGTTAACATACACCCATCGGTATGTCGGCGGGGCCTAAGTCACGACGTTCCCAGACCCAAAGCAAGCACGGGGGGCCACCCCACTAAGTACACCCGCAACGAAGTCGGCCGATCTCCGAGACGGACTTAGGGTTCGCGACAATGGCTGTAAACGACAGCAGGTCCCCAATCGGGGACTGTCGATACCGCGAAAACATTCCGCTTCCTAAACAGTACAGCGTGCTCCTCACACAATCGTAAATAAAGCAGTAAACATGGCATAAGTACAGGATAGTAAATAAAACCCCAAACTAGTTTGTGGCCCCCAGTACAATACTTTGAAATCAGGTAATAATCAATGGGGGGCCCATATCTCCCCACCTGTGGTTAGCGCGCTCGATCTCGGAACAGGTGTCAAGAACTCGGGTCCTACGGGACACAAGTGGGCGGTCGGAAACCAAAACTTACCTATCACCCACCGATGCCTCTGCTTAATTCAATTTTAGTTGTTAAACAGGAATTAAAGTGAAACAATAATTAAAGCCATGATCATCTCCAACATCAACATGTGGCAATCCTCCAACAATTGTGGTACGTGACGACAAGCAAAACACTTGAGCAAGCGGCTACGACACGCGGGTCCAACTATCTACCAAACAACAGGTAATAGGATGTGTCCAAGGCTATATATGGCTGCAAGGGTTATCACGGGTACGAAAAACTAGAGCATCGCAACACAGATAGCAATAGATCAACAGGAGGGAATAAATACTAGAAAAGTAAGATAGGTAGAAAGGGGGAGATGCTCGCCTGAAAACATTGTCGAAGGTTCAACCGAAGATCGGGGCGAAGCTCACATCAACTCAACGGCCTTATCCGCGAAGAAGCAAAACACTAGAAGAGACATCGGATGCACTATTTAATACAACGGCAGAAGATCGGCATGATGCATGTATGATGCATGGCATGACAAGGTGCGATGCAATTAGGCCAGATTAAGCGGAACCGGGGTCCTGACAATACTTAGATGGTTCAAGTTATTTACCTACCCCGCAATTTAAATGTTGTATTAACATGGCCAAAATATGGTACCGGTTCGCTACATCAATTTAAATGAGGCCAATATAAGGCTAGATTTGCCCGCATATGGGCCCCATACTTAATTAGAGGTGAATCGGCATAAGGCCCCCAAACCACATGATATGCATGCGAGATGAATGATTTGATATGCAACAATTGTATTATATTAGAAAATTAGGGTTTCGGGAAGGGGTTCACACATTGGGGGGTCTCGACGGTCTTGGGGTTCCGGGGTTCGGGGTCGGTCTCAGGGTTCAGGGTTCGACGGGAGCGTTCTCGGACTCCGGGATCGTTCTCGGATATCGGGGGTAGTTCTTGTCGCAACCGGGAAGCAGGGCTTGGCGTATCGGGGAGAAGATCTTGAAGGATGCCGGCTTCAATTGTCGATGGCGGACTTGTTCGGTGCCGGGGGTTTTCCGGAGATCTTGGCAAGGCGCCGGGTACGGGATCGGCGTCCGGGCGAAGGAGTACTTGTCGCACGGTGTCCGAGAGTTCCTCCAAAAACCGTGGCGCGTCCGTGAGGCGATCTTTGCGTCGGTCATCCTCGGGTCGAACTTGCGGGTCATGTATACGGAAGATCTTGTGGGCTCGATGTCCGGGAGGCAGATCTTGGAGTCCAGGCCGGAGGTCTTGTCGGTGGTCTTCGGGTCCGTCCTGGTCATCAATCGGACAGACCCGCACATCTGTTCTTGGAGCATTTTCGTCTTGTCAGCATCCGGGCGACGGCAGACGATATACGTGCCCAAACTCTCGATTCGCTGAGGCCACGCGGTGCCGGTCTCTGAGCTCGACGAGGGGTGGGGCGGCGCTGCAGGGGTCCTCACGGGGAGGCGCGCTGGAGGATGGCGAGCTCGGCGGTGCTTGCAGGGGAGGGCGCTGCCGGCGGGCGGACGCGTGGCCGAGGGGAGCGCAGCGGAGCGACGGGGTCGCAGCGAGCGCCGGCGAGACGTTGCAGGGGGCCGCGGGGTAGGTCGTGGAGGGCGGCGGCGCTGGCCCGAGGCGAGGTCAACGCCGGCCAGAGGCGCCACCGGAGGAGGGCCGCGGCAGCGGCTGGAGGTGGCGGGCGCGGGGCGGTGCCGACGGAGGCGGGGCGGGCGGAGATGGGGCCTGGCGCGCGGCGGAGCTCGAAGGGACGGCCGGTGGGGCGACGGTGGGCGGTGGCGGCCGCGGACGAGGGGGCCGCAGGGAGAGCGACGGCGCGGAGGCGGAGGAGACGGCCGGCCGTCGCTGGAGGAGCTCGGGGCGGGCAACGGCGAGGAGGAGGGCGCAGGGCTCGGGTCGGCGGGGACCTGTGGCGGGGCGGGGCGTGCTTGCGGCGGCGGCTGCCCGCGGGAGCGCGGATGGAGGCGAGCGAGGGGGTTCCGGCGAGGGGCGAGCGCAGCGGTGGCGGAGGGGGAGCGGCCGCGGCTCAGAGGCGGACCGGCGGGGCGAGCGCAGCGCGAGGAGAGCGGAGGCGGTCGCCGGTGTGCGCGGGACGGGCGGAGCGGGGAGCGGTGGCCGGAGGCGGGAGAGGCGACGGTGGCGGCGGCGGTTGCTGCGGAGGGGAGGGAGGAGGTCACGCGGGGCGAGCCTGAGGAGGGAGAAGGCCGCGCGCAGGGAGAGAGAGGTCCGCGGCCGCGCCGCGTGGGATGCGTGGTCGCGGGGTGGGACCCAGGGGGCGCGGGGCGTGGGGCCAGGGTGGTGGGGTCGGCAGGAGCTAGCTTTGACTAGGGGGAGGGAGGGGGCTGGTGCGGGCCCAGGGGAGAGTAGGGGCCACGGGTCAGTGGTTGGGGGTGGTGTGTCTGGGTGCGTGCGTGTGTGGCTGTGTTTGGGTGGGTGAGGGCAGGGGGAGAGAGAGGGAGTGGCTGGGCCAAGTGGCGGGCTCTGGTTGGCTAGGGGGAGGGAGAGGGTGATGTGGCGGTCACGGGTTGGCCGGGGTGATGTGGAGGGGAGGGCTGGGTAGATAGGTGGGTGTAAAAAGGGTTAAGGGTGTACCGATTTGTTTTGTACGGGGGTGGTCGTTCGGGTCGATTTGGCCCGTTCGACTGCCCCCACTAAAATAATTATTTAAATTATTTATTTCAACCAGCGTTTTTGCCAACTGACAACGGACAAAACAAAATACTCCGGTGACCCGAGTTTGCGCGATAATTAAGGTGGGGCGTTTTAGAAAACAAACGGGCTTTGCGAAAATAGTTTTTGACAAACAACATATGATGATGACGATGCAATGCACAAATTCAATGCGATTTTCTAGTAGTGGTTTTGCGGGATGCCACAATTCGACACCACTAACAATGGATCTCGCCCTCGAGATCCGCCTCATGGTACCGGAAGGAAGGTCGGCGATCTGCGTCTTCTCGCTTCGTGTAGATCCTCGCGACACCACTAACAAGAGGTCGTTGTCCCCGTTCGTCAAGAGAACACTCCGGATAAAAACGGACGAAGTGAAAGGTAAGGCCACCTCTAACTTCAGCGGAAGGAGTTAATTGCATCGATCCACCATTCGATGTACATAAGCGAATGATAAGAGTAGTGGTATGGTCGCGACTCCATCCCGCACTCAAAGCATTACTAGGTACACGAATAGACAGATTATGCAACCAACTCTCAGGATTCAGACTGAAGATCTCGACATGCGAGGTTCGGAAACAAAGGAGTGATGCAGACTCTGCATCGGATCGGGCGTAGATGATGTCGTCGCGTCGGAAAACACCGGAAGGCACCAACAAGGAACAAAGAATGATACCACAGCAGACGGATTCATCAGGCAGCTTAAACACCGGACGGTAGAACACCGTTAACAAAGGAGGAAGCGAAACCCTGAAGGTACGACGGAACCCAACCACGAGATATCCTGGACTCGAAGAGAGAGAAGAGAGCGGATTCAAAACACGTAGAGGTAAGAGGAGAATAGCAGAGGGTAAGGAGTAAAATCAGACCTAATCAGAACTATCCAACCGATTTTGAAAAATAGTTTTGACACTCTACTTCGGCCGTTAGCTAGGTTATCCTACAGGCTGGACTTGTGGGGTATCGCAACTGCTGAGCTCTGATACCACTCTGTAACACCCTCAGAATCGGCCCTATGCAAGTTTTAGCGAAACTCGCCAAACCCGCATAGAAACGATTCGAAGGTGCCCACCAGGCACTTTCGTGCGGGTGGAAAGCAAAGTAATAACATTACACAACAGTCCTCGATGGGACCCACAGAACAGATATATATACAACAGCGACTCAAAGAGTCAAGAATACAGATATACAATACAAAGATCCAAATCACCTGTAAAACGATACAGAGTCCGACTACGGACAAGATGCAAATGGGGCTAAGAGCCCTGAAGAATAACCAATGGCGTCCATAACCCTGCCCAGGCCAAGCCGGAAGGGTAACCCTGCTAACGACGTCGATCTCAAAACCTGCTTAAACAAAAGGGGTGCCGACAAAGGGCAAAGGAAAAAGAGGAGCGTCAGTACTGAGGCCAGTACACGGCGAGGCTAGAATTCGGCGGTCCTCGCCTACATAGGTATGGTGGACTGAAGCGGCAGCGGCAGCAAGCACTAAACAACCTATAGAGACTCGACACAACTGGCGGCTATCAGAGAGGGGTGAGAAAGACCTATTCGGTTCCAACCTGATACTATCATCAATCAAACCCATCCTGGCGTTTCCCCCTCGAGACCATCGAGGAAGTCAACCGAGGAACTCACACAGTTGGCAGTTTTACTTATTCAGTTATAGTTGCGGCACTTTACTAGTCAGGTTTAGATAGTCGTCCTGATAAAGTAAGCAGTGGGCACTTTTAATTAACCATTCCGTTATAGTCACAACACTTACTAATCAGATACAATTAGCATGAGACAACCCAAAACCCAGCAGTTGTTGGTACTTTTATTTAGCCATTCCGTTGTAGTGAAGCTGATTACTAGTCATATCGGATACAAGTCAATTTATAACAATAAACTTTAGTTATAGTTGTCTATGATCAAGCACTGTGCTCCAAGTCGTCCATAACCGCGGACACGGCTTCTCGAAAAGATTTAACCCTGCAGGGGTGCACCAAAGTATCCACAGGCACTTCGACCCTTTTTGCCAGATCAGTTAACATACACCCATCGGTATGTCGGCGGGGCCTAAGTCACGACGTTCCCAGACCCAAAGCAAGCACGGGGGGCCACCCCACTAAGTACACCCGCAACGAAGTCGGCCGGTCTCCGAGACGGACTTAGGGTTCGCGACAATGGCTGTAAACGACAGCAGGTCCCCAATCAAGGACTGTCGATACCGCGAAAACATTCCGCTTCCTAAACAGTACAGCGTGCTCCTCACACAATCGTAAATAAAGCAGTAAACATGGCATAAGTACAGGATAGTAAATAAAACCCCAAACTAGTTTGTGGCCCCCAGTACAATACTTTGAAATCAGGTAATAATCAATGGGGGGCCCATATCTCCCCACCTGTGGTTAGCGCGCTCGATCTCGGAACAGGTGTCAAGAACTCGGGTCCTACGGGACACAAGTGGGCGGTCGGAAACCAAAACTTACCTATCACCCATCGATGCCTCTGCTTAATTCAATTTTAGTTGTTAAACAGGAATTAAAGTGAAACAATAATTAAAGCCATGATCATCTCCAACATCAACATGTGGCAATCCTCCAACAATTGTGGTACGTGACGACAAGCAAAACACTTGAGCAAGCGGATACGACACGCGGGTCCAACTATCTACCAAACAACAGGTAATAGGATGTGTCCAAGGCTATATATGGCTGCAAGGGTTATCACGGGTACGAAAAACTAGAGCATCGCAACACAGATAGCAATAGATCAACAGGAGGGAATAAATACTAGAAAAGTAAGATAGGTAGAAAGGGGGAGATGCTCGCCTGAAAACATTGTCGAAGGTTCAACCGAAGATCGGGGCGAAGCTCACATCAACTCAACGGCCTTATCCGCGAAGAAGCAAAACACTAGAAGAGACATCGGATGCACTATTTAATACAACGGCAGAAGATCGGCATGATGCATGTATGATGCATGGCATGACAAGGTGCGATGCAATTAGGCCAGATTAAGCGGAACCGGGGTCCCGACAATACTTAGATGGTTCAAGTTATTTACCTACCCCGCAATTTAAATGTTGTATTAACATGGCCAAAATATGGTACCGGTTCGCTACATCAATTTAAATGAGGCCAATATAAGGCTAGATTTGCCCGCATATGGGCCCCATACTTAATTAGAGGTGAATCGGCATAAGGCCCCCAAACCACATGATATGCATGCGAGATGAATGATTTGATATGCAACAATTGTATTATATTAGAAAATTAGGGTTTCGGGAAGGGGTTCACACATTGGAGGGTCTCGACGGTCTTGGGGTTCCGGGGTTCGGGGTCGGTCTCAGGGTTTAGGGTTCGACGGGAGCATTCTCGGACTCCGGGATCGTTCTCGAATATCGGGGGTAGTTCTTGTCGCAACCGGGAAGCAGGGCTTGGCGTATCGGGGAGAAGATCTTGAAGGATGCCGGCTTCAATTGTCGATGGCGGACTTGTTCGGTGCCGGGGTTTTTCCGGAGATCTTGGCACGGCGCCGGGTATGGGATCGGCGTCCGGGGGAAGGAGTACTTGTCGCACGGTGTCCGAGAGTTCCTCCAAAAACCGTGGCGCGTCCGTGAGGCGATCTTAGCGTCGGTCATCCTCGGGGTCGAACTTGCGGGTCATGTATACGGAAGATCTTGTGGGCTCGATGTCCGGGAGGCAGATCTTGGAGTCCAGGCCGGAGGTCTTGTCGGTGGTCTTCGGGTCCGTCCTGGTCATCAATCGGACAGACCCGCACATCTGTTCTTGGAGCATTTTCGTCTTGTCAGCATCCGGGCGACGGCAGACGATATACGTGCCCAAACTCTCGATTCGCTGAGGCCACGCGGTGCCGGTCTCTGAGCTCGACGAGGGGTGGGGCGGCGCTGCAGGGGTCCTCACGGGGAGGCGCGCTGGAGGATGGCAAGCTCGGCGGTGCTTGCAGGGGAGGGCGCTGCCGGCGGGCGGACGCGCGGCCGAGGGGAGCACAGCGGAGCGACGGGGTCGCAGCGAGCGCCGGCGAGACGTTGCAGGGGGCCGTGGGGTAGGTCGTGGAGGGCGGCGGCGCTGGCCCGAGGCGAGGTCGACGCCGGCCAGAGGCGCCACCGGAGGAGGGCCGCGGCAGCGGCTGGAGGTGGCGGGCGCGGGGCGGTGCCGATGGAGGCAGGGCGGGCGGAGATGGGGCCTGGCGCGCGGCGGAGCTCGAAGGGACGGCCGGCGGGGCGACGGTGGGCGGTGGCGGCCGCGGACGAGGGGGCCGCAGGGAGAGCGGCGGCGCGGAGGCGGAGGAGACGGCCGGCCGTCGCTGGAGGAGCTCGGGGCGGGCAACGGCGAGGAGGAGGGCGCAGGGCTCGGGTCGGCGGGGACCTGTGGCGGGGCGGGGCGTGCTTGCGGCGGCGGCTGCCCGCGGGAGCGCGGATGGAGGCGAGCGAGGGGGTTCCGGCGAGGGGCGAGCGCAGCGGTGGCGGAGGGGGAGCGGCCGCGGCTCGGAGGCGGACCGGCGGGGCGAGCGCAGCGCGAGGAGAGCGGAGGCGGTCGCCGGTGTGCGCGGGACGGGCGGAGCGGGGAGCGGTGGCCGGAGGCGGGAGAGGCGACGGTGGCGGCGGCGGTTGCTGCGGAGGGGAGGGAGGAGGTCACGCGGGGCGAGCCTGAGGAGGGAGAAGGCCGCGCGCAGGGAGAGAGAGGTCCGCGGCCGCGCCGCGTGGGATGCGTGGTCGCGGGGTGGGACTCAGGGGGCGCGGGGCGTGGGGCCAGGGTGGTGGGGTCGGCGGGAGCTAGCTTTGACCAGGGGGAGGGAGGGGGCTGGTGCGGGCCCAGGGGAGGGTAGGGGCCACGGGTCAGTGGTTGGGGGTGGTGTGTCTGGGTGCGTGCGTGTGTGGCTGTGTTTGGGTGGGTGAGGGCAGGGGGAGAGAGAGGGAGTGGCTGGGCCAAGTGGCGGGCTCTGGTTGGCTAGGGGGAGGGAGAGGGTGATGTGGCGGTCACGGGTTGGCCGGGGTGATGTGGAGGGGAGGGATGGGTAGATAGGTGGGTGTAAAAAGGGTTAAGGGTGTACCGATTTGTTTTGTACGGGGGTGGTCGTTCGGGTCGATTTGGCCCGTTCGACTGCCCCCACTAAAATAATTATTTAAATTATTTATTTCAACCAGCGTTTTTGCCAACTGACAACGGACAAAACAAAATACTCCGGTGACCCGGGTTTGCGCGATAATTAAGGTGGGGCGTTTTAGAAAACAAACGAGCTTTGCGAAAATAGTTTTTGACAAACAACATATGATGATGACGATGCAATGCACAAATTCAACGCGATTTTCTAGTAGTGGTTTTGCGGGATGCCACAAAAGTCCATTCCCACTCTATCCCACTTCCAATCCGGCACGGGCAATGGCTGTAGCAGTCCTGCTGGCTTCTGGTGTTCTGCCTTCACTCGGCTACATACATCACATAGGGCAATATGCTCTGCGATGTCTCCCTTCATGTTGTTCCACCAGAATCTGTCCTTTAGGTCCATATACATCTTCGTATTGCCCGGATGTATGGAATACGGCGAGTCATGAGCTTCCTACAGAATCAACTTCCTCAACTCCGGATCGTTGGGGACGCACAAACGATCTCCATACCACAAGGTACCTTGCTCATCCTCGCGGAATTCCTTCGCTCGACCTTCCTTCATCTTTTCCTTTACATCATCTATCTCTTTGTCTCCCACTTGACCCTTCCTAATTCTGTCCTGTAGCGTTGGTTGGACTTCCATGGTTGCCAAGTATCCTTCAGATACTACCTCCAGCCTAAGGTCCTTGAATTGCTTGCTCAAATCCTCAGGCAATTCACCAATTGTCAATCCATTGGCATACACATTCCGGCTCAGAGCATCTGCTACTACATTGGCCTTTCCTGGGTGGTATTGTAGATTCATATCATAATCCTTGATAAGTTCCAACCATCTCCTTTGCCTCATGTTCAGTTCCTTCTATGTAAATATGTACTTCAGGCTCTTGTGGTCGGTGTACACATCACAGTGTTTTCCCATTAAGTAATGCCTCCATACCTTGAGCGCATGAACCACTGACGCTAACTCCAAGTCGTGTGTGGGGTAATTCCGCTCATGGTGCTTGAGTTGTCGCGAGGCATATGACACTACTCTCCCATCTTGCATCAGCACACTCCCAAGTCCCTGTCGAGAAGCATCACAATACACTTGGAAATCCTTCTGAAGATCCGGTAAACATAGAACAGGCGTAGTCACTAGTCGACGCTTCAGTTCCTGAAAGCTGGTTTCACATACGTCTGACCATTCAAACTTCCTCTCCTTCTTCAGAAGTTCGGTCATCGGCTTAGCAATCTTGGAAAAGTTTTCTATGAACCTCCTGTAATATCCAGCAAGTCCCAGAAAGCTTCGTATCTCTCCTGCATTCTTGGGTGCTTCCCACTCTGTCACTGCAGTCACTTTGCTTGGATCAACAACGACTCCTTCTCCTGACACTACGTGTCCAAGAAATCCAACGGTGTTAAGCCAGAATTCACACTTGCTGAATTTGGCATACAGCTTGTGTTCCCTCAGCTTCTCCATAATCAGTCGCAGATGCTTTTCATGCTCGGCATCATCCTTGGAATATATCAGTATGTCATCAATAAACACCACCACGAACTTGTCCAAGTACTCCATAAATACCTTGTTCATCATGGTCATGAAATACGCCGGGGCATTCGTTAGTCCAAAAGACATAACCGTATACTCATATAAACCATACCTAGTGGTGAAGGCGGTTTTTGGTACGTCCTCCTCCCGGATCTTCAATTGGAAGTAGCCTGATCGCAGATCAATCTTGCTGAACACCTTTGCTCCTTCCAATTGATCAAACAAATCATTTATGTTCGGCAGAGGGTATTTGTTCTTGATGGTTACTTCATTCAGCGAGCGATAGTCCACCACTAATCTCTTGCTGCTATCTTTCTTCTCCACAAACAGAACAGGTGCACCCCATGACGACGAACTAGGCTGAATGAATCCCTTGTCCAACTGCTCTTTCAACTGCTTCTTCAATTCCTTCAGCTCATCCACATCCATCTTATATGGTTTCTTTGCTATAGGTCATGTTCCCGGCATCAGGTCGATAAGAAACTCTACTTCCCTGTCAGGTGGCATCCCTGGCAGCTCTTTGGAAACACGTCGGGGTAATCCCTAATCACTGGCACTGTATCAATGCTAACCCCTTTAAGAGAATTCAACTTACACCTTCTCGGTCGTGCAGCCGACTTGAATCTAATCCTCTTACCATCCGGGGGTTTGAGTGAAACAGCTTGCTGTGCACAATCTATGTGTCCCCCATGCACAGACATCCAATCCATACCCAGAATAACGTCTAATCCCTTTGATTCCAACACTACCAAATGTGCAACGAAGTTGTGTGTACCAATCCTCACAGTTAAGTCGCGGCATCCCGTGCTAGCTATCATATCTCCTCCAGGTGAACTCACTCTAATAGACCTTTTCATAGACTCAGTAGGTAGCTTATACTTATCCACAAAAGCCCTTGATATGAATGAATGCGATGCACCAGTATCGAAAAGTATAAGTGCTGGGTGAGTGTTGATTGAAAACTTACCAATCACAAGGTCAGGCTCATCTGGAATCTCCTCCACATTCATGTGGTTCACTGTGGCCTTCTCGTTGTTGGTTGGCTTCAGTCCTTTCCTCTCCGGACAGTTGTCAACATAGTGTCCCTTCTGCTTACACTTGAATCATGTCACCTCACTCAGATCCTTCTTCACAAAGCTGCGATCACGGTTGTGGTCATGTCCACCGTGTCCTCCAGAGTGGTGAGAGTGTCCTCCCTTATGGCTGTGGTGGCTGCTCCTATGGTTGTCATGACGATGCCCATCGCCTCCATGGTGGTGGTGGTCATGGCTCCCATGGTCACTCCCTCCATGCTTGGAGTATCCATCATATGAAGTGCGAGACTTGTGATGTGAACCAGAGTGGTGATTGTTACTCTTTCTCTTGCGGTTCTCCACCTGTTTGTGCTTCCCTTCCAAGATCCTGGCCTTGTCCATAAGCTCCTGGAAAGTGGGGCAATAAACCACCAGTAGCTGTACTGAAAGCTCATCACTGAGGCCATCCAAGAATCTCTCCCTCCTTTTTGCATCGGTGTCAACATCCTCAGGTGCATAACGGGACAGGTTGTTGAACTCCTCAATGTACTCAACCACGGTGCGGTTGGTTTGGCGCAAGTTGCGGAACTCCTTCCTCTTTAGGCTCAGAACTCCTGAAGACACGTGGTTGGTCCTGAAACCTTCCTCAAACATTGCCCAAGTCACGGTGTCCAGCGGGTGGGTGATGTGAAAAGTGTCCTACCAAGAAGCGGCTGGTCCGTGAGCGGCAAACCTCACCTTCTCAGCATCAGTGCATCGGACAGTTACCAGATCCTTGTTGACTGAACGCAACCAGTCGAGAGCAACCATTGGTTCTGTTGCAGTAGAGAACTTAGCTGGCCTTAACCTCAGAAATCTGGTGAGAGCATCTCCCTGAGGCTGATTGTTTCCATTGTTGTTGTTCTGATTTGCCATGAACTGAGTCATCACTTGGGTCAGCTGTGCCTGAGCTGCCATGAGCTGCTCCAACTCAGTGGGTTGACGGCAGGAAGGCATCTGCGGTTCAGCACAGGTAAGTTTAGAAAGAATCAACTACGACAATAGGATTCTACCCATGCATATGATCAATCAACAACAAACAATAGCAGACAATCATAAGCAAGCAACACATCAACAAACAAGCGATCCAGCAACATCCCAGGGGTTATACTAGCAGTATATACCTACTGAAATAGTTTTACAAGAGTTGGCATTGGTTAACTAAGCAGTTGATCAACCAAACAACAAAAACAGCAATCTGCCAGAACAGTCCAGCAGCGTTCACGAATTTTTCCTCCTGACTTAAACTTGTCAAAAAAATTAACTGATTTTTGCACATATAGTACAGAGAGTTTCGCATCAGCCCAATTTTTTTCAGATTTTTCCGAGTTACCAGAAAAATATGAAAAATCGCGCAGTACTGCTGTATCAGCAGAAAACTGCAGCGAAAATAACACAGATATTAACCAAACTTGCCATAACTCTTTCATAAAATTCGCACAAATAATTCCTGGGATATTGGAGTACACAAATAAGCAACTAAACACTCTCAAACTAACACGAGCTAAGCTTCACATCGATCGAGACTAATCCTAACGAATTTGCCTAACGTGGACTAATTGGTGGACTTCTATCTACTTCTTGAAGAGGTTGCGGTAGGCCCTTGCTGTCATGCGTTGGCGCATCGGCTCGCGGTACAACCATGGCGGCGGAGTGTACACTTCTACTGAATCATCACTTGAGATCTCAAACTCCACCTCTTCTGGATCCTCCTCTTCTTCTTCACTCTCAGCTGCAACTGCAACAGCTTCATCTCCTCCACCATCATCATATCCATCATCATCATCCTCGTCCTCATCATCATCATCGTTCCCACTGTCATCATCATACCCATTGTTTCCATCATCTCCATCGTCATCATCAGAGGGTGGATTCAGCTGTGCTTGGAGGGCGGCAATCTGGGCTGTCATAGCTTCAATAGTTTGATCCTTTTTCTGGACGGTCCCTTGCAACTGTTGTATGTTCTGGGTGTTCTCCTGCACAGTACCATGAAGATGAGCTATGGTTGCATCTCTGGCTATCAGGGCATTCTCCAGAACTCCCACAGCTTCATGCAAGGTGTCAATCTCCTGTCCTTGGACCACCATACCATTGCTAGCAAAATCTGCAATCTCCTTTATCATCATCACCTTCTCAGCTAGCGCTCCATTCTCCCTTTCCATGTCCTCTATGTGCCTCCGACGGGGCGGCATGTTGTTCCTGTCGCCCAGGGTAATCACAATGTGCCCATCTTCATCACGCCTCCCATAGTCACGGTAGGGTGAATCTGCTGGCAGTAGGTGTCGGACTTGATGGCACTGGCGAGACAGAGCTTCATGCATGGCCAAGTTGATTCCAAGTCCCCAGTTGCAGTATGTCTTGGTGTAGATCAAATGCACTGGATTTGGCAAGGCGGCATCCCTGAATATGAAGGTAGTGATCTCCCATGCATCCTCTCCATATCCATAGGTGTACAACCTTCTTCCCTTGAACATGGGCAGTGGCAATCCCAATGACTGCGAGAGCTGTGCTAACTGACTTGCAAAGGGCCTTGGGGACTCCATGGTGGCATACTCAGTCCTGACTTCTCCCATCTATCAAGTAAAAGAGGAAAGTGTGAGAATAGCATATGGTAATAATTTACGAGGGTGAAAGGCATAAGATGAAAGACAGAGTTAATATAGGCTTTAGTAATTCTATGGCTTCCTAATCCAATCCTAGGTCACGATCCTACAGTCGACACACGGGCTCTGATACCATCCTGTAACACCGCGGTTCTGAAAAGACCGTGGCTTCTATGTGACATGCCAATCCCTGAATCGGTTCATTGGCCCACAATAGAATAAGATGAATAACATAGCAAAATATACATGTATCATGAATAACGAAGATCCAGAGTACCATTATTACAATAAAAGCTTAGCCCAAGGCTAGCTCAAATTATTCAGGTAGCAACATAAATAAAGTAAATTTTCCATTCTTCAAATTTCCCACAAGTGAACAAGTGCCGAGTGGAGTACCGTGGCCTATATCAATTACTCAGAATCGGAATAACCTGCAACATGAAACATAGCAGCCCCGAAGGGTCAATACATGGAATGTATGGCAAGTAGAGCTAGTAATGGAGACAATAGTACTAACATCTACATGCATATTTGGCAAGTGGAGCTGTGTCTGGCTTGCATTTGCAAATACATTTGTCCTAGTTTCATAAACAGTTTTTGATTTTCTTTGAAAAGATCCCAATTAAGTTAACCCAACAATATTAAAACAATTATGAAATTGGAATGAGCGAGAAACATGTCATGGAATCAATATCAAGCAACTCAGTTGTCCATAACCGGGGACACGACTAATCAATTAGATTATACACCCTGCAGAGGTTAGTACACTTTACCCATGTGACTTGGCCAGCCCAGCTCGTACCATCACTCTCATTTTGAGTGATGATAGGGAGAAGTCCAAGAAGAGACTGTTCGGAAAGTAGATCCTCAATCCCGACGCGCACCGGTCCAACCTACCAAAATTCTACATCTTTGGATACGCGGGTTCGAGTTACCACAACCTACTAAGTCCAACCAACCGCCCATTTCATTATTGGCACATGGTTGTACACGTAAGCTACATAATAAAGAAGCCAATCATTCTCTCTTGATACCTGGGTGCCTTTCCGCCATGAAACCACCAAAAATTATCAATACCATCACACCCAGGAGATTCATTGATTAAGTTGTTTTAGTTTTCACAAAACCAATACTTTTAGAAACAAGTCTCAGTAATGTAACCCAGCCCTCGTTCAACATAGCATGGCTAAGCACATCTACCAACGGTGGTTCATCTACAAGGAAGGTCCTACCACATAATAGGACTTAGCATAGCGATAGTATCATCCTACACATGCATCTTATAAAATACACGACAATGCATAGAAAATAGTAGGACGATATCATGAACAAAATAGCATCTACTTGCCTTGGTTGTAGCGGTCGGAATAACAATCCACACACGAGCAAGCGTTGCACTCGTCACAATCTACACGATACAATTGCAATCATAAACAAACAATTCACAAGCATATGCAACAAAGATGATACATGAAGGTATGCAAGGCAAGTGAATTGGTGCTACAGCTGCACCACATAATCCTATTCATTAATACTACTAATTGCATGCATGGAAAATAGTTTTAGCGCAAGAAAAACTATTATGCAAAAAGTAATGCTCGAAACTAGAGCTAGAACTCAAATAATTCACTACCAGTAGTATACTATTTGTAAAATCTTGGGAAAATTCTACAGTATAGGCATTGCTATTTAGGAACAGTACCAATTGGAATTACTCGAAAAGGAATTATAAAACTCCCCGAGTAATTAAAACACTGCAGAAAGCCACTAGACAGTTTCTGTAGAAGTTTTCACTGTAAGCCTATATTTTTAATTCACGATGAGATTCCCCTCGTTCCACTGAATCCAGATACATATCATACGCGATTTTTGGAGCTACGGATCTTTTTCTACGAATTAAATACTCCAAAAAGGACATTAACCTATTTTATTAAATTGTACTAAATCTTGCTGCAAAAGTCTGAACCAAAGGTACAGCAAGATTCTACACGACTCACTGAATCTACACATATTTTATTTGCAATTTTTGGCCCAACGGTTTAATTTTTACGCAATTTACAAGTTTCTACCGAAATCTGTCAACTAAAACGATTAAAGTAATTACCCAGTCAACTGTGTCTGTTGACTGGTCAACGCGGCTGCTGACTGGGTGCTGACTGGGCGTCTGACTAGTCAACGCCTGGGTACTGACCGGTCAACGACCGATCTGGACCGCTGATCTGAAATCTAACGGTGGCTGCGGACTTACCGGAAACGAACGGCGAAACGAACGGCGGCGAGTTCCGGACGGTGGCGGCGATCGGTTCCGATGACGACATTTCTCCTGCGCGGGAAAGGTAGTGGTCAGCGCTCGGATCAAAACGGTCATCGCGGCGGCGCGAGGCGACGGCGCGCGAGGCGGGCACGCGAAGCGGCGGTGGTGCGACTGCGAGGCGACGGGCGGCAGCAGCGGCGCGCAGCAGCGGCAGCGAGCAGTGTCGTGGAAATGGTCACGGCAGATGCTGCAATCGACAGCGAGTAGTAGAACGAGGGGCAAGGGCGGCCAGCCATCTGCGGTGCGAGATGAGGGCAAAGACACAGTGTTTTACCCAGGTTCGCCCCCCCGGAGGGTAAAGACCTACTCCTGCTAGATTGTATTATGGAGGTGGTACAATGGGCGAGCTCGGCGGCTAGGCGGCGAGTCGCTTGGGTGTATGATCGAACGTCTCTCTACTCACCCTATAGGGAGGTTTATATAGGCTCACCTCCCTAGGGTTTACATATCTCAACCGGTTCAGCTAAAGCTTCGGTACTCGTTTAACCTAATCCGACTGGGCCTATCTACTCGCCTGGGCCTTCAGCTTCCAGTCGCTCGGTTCCTCGCTGGGCTTCAATCCAGTCGCCGTCTTGCAAGCCCACTCGCCAGTTCCTGGGCCAGTCGGAAACGTCCTGCTGGGTATACCCCGGTAGGCATATCCCCATCAGTAGTCCCCGAGGCCGCCGTCGATTAGGCGTAGGTGGCTGCTGGCAGTCAGAGTATACGGATTCAGAGTGGACATCCAGTTGAATCGTCGGCGGGCTCCCGTATAGAGGAGAAACCAATCATCCAGGTCGCAGCTTTGGCGTGTCGAATCGGCAAAACACTGTCATAGTGAGAGGGTCGGCGAGTCGAGTGGCTGAAGTTGGACCGTTAACCGTGGTCAAACTAGCCGTTGGGGTAATCCAACGGTAACTTTTGGCGTAATCACCGCGTAGTAACGGCTTCCTGATTTGGCGGGCAACAACCGCTATATAAAAGGAATGGCAGGCGATCAGATAACCACCTTCTCACCATTTCCTCCGACTGCGCGCACCTTTCGCCTCCCTTCGTATCGCGATCCAGCCGACCTGAAATCCCCCGACCCCCAGCAAATCTCTCTGCCATGGCCCTCTCCACCGAGGCGTGGGGTAGATCTAAATGCACGAGGGCGCAACTGGCTTCCTTCGAGGAGGCCGGGATCTTGCGAGCCGGCTGTTGGCGCATTCCCGCAGCCGGAGAGACGACCCTGAATCCGGGAGAGAGGGAGTTCATCTGCTTCACCAGCCATCTTGAACGGGGGCTAGGGTTCCCCATATCCCTGTTCTTCCGGCGCTTCTGCGCCTACTACGGGATCCAGCCTTCGGATCTGGGTCCCCACAGCATCGAGCAGCTCGCCATCTTTGTGGCGTTCTGCGAGTGCTACTTGGGCTGCCGGCCCTACTTCCCCCTATGGCAAGATCTGTTCCACAGACGGATCAGCCGCGAGGAAGCGAGCGACCCAATGCTAGCCGCGGGCGGCCTAACCTTCCAGCTCAAGTCGAAGGCTTCATTCTTCGACCTGATGCTGCCCGCCAAGGCAGCGAGCGACTGGAAGAAATCGTGGTTTTACGTAGCCGAGGCGACCCCGGAGTGCGAGGCGGCGATCCCGCGGTACTCCGCCAATCGGTCCGAGCCGCGCCGTCTCCAAGTCGGCAAGCTCCCCAACGACCAGCGGATGGTCGTCGACGAGATGCTCCAGACCATCCGCGGTCTGAAGAAGAAGGGCCTCCAGACGATAAACCTGTACAACTGCTGGCTCGGGCGGCGGCTCGTCCCGCTCGCTCGGCGCGAGCACTACATTTACCAGTACACGGGCCGGGAAGACTCGACGAAGGCCTGCCTCGACGAGTGGAAGTTGTAGGACTACATCCTAGCACTGAAGAAAATCACCCAGGCGGTGTACCTGGATGCACAGGCTGGGGTCGCCCCCTATACCGCAAAGCGTCCAGCCCCAACGGTAATCGCTTCACTTCGCTCGCAGTCGCAGTTTATGCAGTCGCGGTAATTCTAATTTCATCTTATATTCATTGTAGCTATTCCAAGTGGTGGAAGGATGGCTCCCACCTTCGGACGATGAGAACTCGAGCTCGTCCGTCCTGGACGTGGGCGAGTCGCCTCCCGCCAAGGGCAATGCCGGGAGCGACGAGGGCGACAGCGATGACGAATCCGAAGAGGAAGTCGCCCCACTGCTCCGCAAGACCCGTGGGCAGCGTCAACGAGGGCTTGAGGCAAGTAAAAGCCTCGAGCGTCACGATGACGACGACGAGCTTCCAGAAACCACCTCGTGCCGCCAGGCGACTCCATCGAAAAAGAAGAAGAAGGAAAAGGAGGTGAAGGCGCCTCCGAGGAAGACGAAGACCAAACCGACGAGGCCGGCCTCGCCGCCACATTCAGCGAGCAGTTCTGACGCCCCCAGCCCGGCCAAGGACGAGGCGCCGCCAACGACATCCGCGTTGGAAACAGCCACCATCGAGGTGCCCCTGGCGTCGATGCCTCCGCCATTCGCCCTAGTATCTAGGCTGGGGGACGCCTCGGTCGCAGCGGCTTTGCCTCACAAGGAAGCTCCTATTGAAGACGTTCTGGAGGCTCTGGTTGCGGCCTCAACAACGAAGAAACCGTCCGTGTCTTGGGCACGTGACGTTTTGGAAATGGGGCTCAGCCGCCGACTGGGCCCCGAACTAGAGAAGCCAGCCGGCCTCCGTACGGGACTGCGCTTCATTCGAGTCGCCAAGTGAGTACACTCTCCCTCCTTTGTCTTCCATAGCAGCTCGAATTTTATTGCTTACATAATTGTTGAACAGGACCGGGGTGAAGAGGATGGGCCACCCAACCGTGGCTAAGGTGCCACCCGTCGTTAGCGAGGAGGATCCTTCCCGCAAGAGGAAGGCGGACGAGGTCGTCGTCTCTGCGGATGGCAGCAAGAAGGCCAAGGGTGACGACATCGTCACGATTTCTGACGACACGGCGGTCGCGCCAGCTGGACCCGTAACGGAGGCAACCGCGTCTACGAAGGAGGGCGCTCCCTTGCCTGGAACGGCCGAACCGACCTCCTTTGGGGCGGGTGTCTCTATTGCCACCTTCCCGCGCTTCATCACCAAGGCGGCCGCGGCGAGTGGAACTTCACCCTCGAGCCACGCTCCTGGGACCGCCGATGCTGAAGTCGACCAGCGTCGTGGGCATACGCCGGCTCTCCTCGCGTCCGTGGACGCAATACAACTCCACGGCATGCTTGGCGCAGCCATCCAGGTACCTCCAGTCCCCGAGGATCAGGTCGGTGCTTTGCAACGGCCTGATTCTTTTAATGTCTTATCTTTATTTTTCGCATCCAGTCCCTGAGTGCGCACGCGCTGAATTTCAGCGGGTGGGCACTTAGGAATTTATTTGAGTACCAGTCCCCGAGTGCGCACTCGCTGAATTTCAGCGGGTGGGCACTTAGGAATTTGTTGGTTGCCAGTCCCCGAGTGCGCATTCGCTGAATTTCAGCGGGTGGGCACTTAGGAATTTTGCTTTAATTAACCTTTTTGGTGATGTGTAGGGTCTGCAGCTTGAATCGGCTGACCGATTGGCAGCGAAGCAGCGCGCGGAGAAGGAACTGGCCATCGTCCAGGAGGCGAACAAAGGGCTTCAGGCTGTTGCCGCTAAGGCAGAGGAAGCTCGCCAGGGGCTTGTCCCCGCTGGTGACTTGGCGGCGGCGCAATCGGCTTTGAGTGCGGCTGAACAGAGGATCGCCGACCTCGAGCGCGAGCTGTGGGAGGCGAAGGAAGAAGCGAGCTCGGCTGATGGGCGAGCCAAGGCCGCCGTTGCAGCCGCCGAAGAGGATCGCAAAGTGTCGGATTCCCTTGTTGCTGGGCTTCAGGACGACCATACGTCGCTTCAATGCTTCATCACGGATCTCGCCCGCCCGTGGATTGGTAAGTGTGTCTGCCTCTTCCAGTAGTTGTGCCTTTTGTGGTGTCCGTCGTATTCATTATTGTCTTCTACTCGCAGGTCGCATCATCGATAGCGCGGAAGAGGCGAGCTCGTTCGACGCGCGGCAGTGTGTAAGCATTCTTGTCGACTCGGCAACGTTATCGGCGACGTGCATCCGTGCCTATCTCCAAGAGATATCGCCCACGGAAGTAATTCCCAGCGACCTCGTTGAGGTGTGGAGGTATTTGGAGAAGGCGCCCGCGGTCGTTGAGTTCATGACGCGGTCGGCGTTTTGGCGCGGAGCAGCGATGGCACTTAGTCTTGGACTTGCCCACTTCCTCGAGGACTTCGACATCGACGATATGACTTGTGGTTACCCATCGTCGACTGGCGTGGTGGAGCTTTCTGAGGTCCTCAAGTTGCAGGATCGCGCCGCCGCGTACTCGGAGCGTGTATGGGCGATGGGCGACCTCCTTCCGTACCAGGAAACGGTTGTCGTGTCGAACGACCCCGAGCCGCCGCATCGTGATTTCAAGGTCGAACAGCCCTTCCGCGTGGCGATGGCGGGTGAACTGACGACGTATCCGTCGAACCCGTACACGCCGTTCATCCGCAATCGCCGGGGTGTTGGCGAGTCGTCGTCTAGGCCTGCAGAATAGGATAGTTTGCCTTGTGGCGTTAGCAGCAGGTCTGCCATGCGGGCATATTTTGTAATATGAGACAATGCAACATGCTATCGAATGAGACATCGTGTGTATTTTGGTATTTGTCATGTGTTTGTGATTGATGTTTGAACGAGTCCCCGAGCGCGTCCGCCCTTTTGTGGGGTTTACCTCGTATGTGATATGTTTGTTGGTTTTTGTGTGTTTTGTTATTGTGGTCGACTCACCCAGACTCGAAGAGCCAGTCGCTAGGCGACTCCCTTGAATGCTCTGTACTTCGCCGTTTTCCCTTGCGCGAACGAGGTCGGGTGGTCGAGTCCCCGAGCGTGGTACTTGGCTGTTCCAGGCGCGACTCGAGGGTGAGTGAGGACTTGGCGCGTTAGTTTGAGCGCATCACTCCTGCCTGGCCCGTGGGGTCAGTCGCGTGGCGAGTCCTGGGCATGCTCTCCTACTTGGCGTTTTTCCCGGACCGCTCGCGTTGAACTGTTCTGCAGTCCCCGAGCGTGGTACTTAGCCGTTCGAGTCGCTATGTCAAGGATGCGGAGGACCATGGTCGCTGTAAGGAGCGAAGGCAGTTGTCTTGGTTCGTAGAACCAGTCGGGCTAGGCGACTCCAATGGGGCTCCGGGTAGGCGTTTTTCATGGACGGTGCAAGACCTGAGGTGACTCAGTGCTCTTGCACCGCACTACTTAGCCGTGCCGATCGCTGTACCAAAGGTTGACTTCCGCGGTTAGCGTAACGCTGTTATTACGAGTGCGAGTGGCACAAGACATGGAGAGTAAGCGCAATTTGCGGTAACCGTTTCTTTTTATTTCATAGCGACTGGAGAGTACATGTGTGGGGTTCTAGGAGTAGAACTTCCGTAGGAGGTTTACATTCCATGGTCGCTTGACGTCGAGTTCGCCGTCCCCGTGGACATCGATGAGGTAGTAGGCGTCGTTGCCGAGTACTCGCCCGATGGCGAATGCCCCTTCCCACGGAGGGGAGAGCTTATGCATGCCCTTCTTGTCCTGGATGAGGCGTAACACCAGGTCGCCCTCTTGGAAGGTGCGAGTCTTCACCCGCCGGCTGTGGTAGCGGCGGAGTCCCTGCTGGTAGATAGCGGTGCGTGACCGAGCGAGGTCACGTGCCTCTTCGAGTTGATTGACCCCGTCTTGGCGGGCGAGCTCGTTTGCGGCCTCCGTGTAGTGGACGACCCGCGGCGAGTCGTGCTCGAGGTCGGTGGGCATGACTGCCTCGGCGCCGTAGACCATGAAGAAGGGGGTGAACCCTGTCGACCTGTTGACTGAGGTGCGGATCCCCCAGATGACAGAGGGCATCTCCTCGACCCAGCACCCGGCGATGCGCTCGAGTGGTACTTGGAGTCACGGCTTCAGGCCGTGGAGGATGCTTTGGTTGGCCCGTTCTGCCTGGCCGTTGGATTCCGGGTGGGCGACCGACGCGAGGTCGAGCCAGATGTGGTGCTCTTCGCAGAATTCAGCCATGGCTCCTTTGGTGAAGTTGGTGCCATTGTCCGTGATGATGCTGTTTGGGAACCCGTAGCGATATATGAGCTCGCGTAGGAATTTGGTGGCGGTCTTTCTGTCGCATTTCCGAACTGGCTTGGCCTCCACCCACTTTGTGAATTTGTCGACCGCGACTAGCAGGTGGGTGTAGCCGGAGGGGGCCTTCTTGAAGGGGCCTACCATATCCATGCCCCACACAGCGAATGTCCAGGTGATGGGGATTGTTTTGAGCGCTGAGCTCGGCACGTGCGTCTGGTTGGCGTACTTCTGGCACCCGGCGCACCACTGGACAATGTCGACAGCGTCGGCGTGTGCGGTGGGCCAATAGAAGCCATGTCGCATAGCCTTGGCGACGAGAGAGCGGGCGCCGGCGTGGTGGCCGCAGTCACCGGAGTGGATGTCGTGGAGGATCTTGCGTCCTTCGGCGGGTTGGACGCAGCGTTGGAACACGCCGGTAACACTGCGCTTGTGGAGCTCGCCGTCGATGATGGCGTAAGACTTGCATCGACGAGCGATCATCCGAGCTTCCGTCTCGTCTGCCGGCAAGATGCCGGCTTCCAGGTAGGCGATGTAGGGCTTGGTCTAGTCGTCTGGCTCGTTGACGAGTGCGACCAGGGCTGCCTCTGGTTGGAGCGGGACTCCGATGTCGATCTCCCTCGGGGGAGAGATTGATGGCTTGGTGATCGTGTCGAGGAAGACGCCGGTGGGTGGTGCGAGTCGAGCCGACCCGATGCGAGAGAGTGCGTCGGCCTCCTCGTTCTTCCGCTTGTCGATCCACTCGACGGAGTAGCCGGTGAAGTGTCTGCCCAACTTGTCCACTGCTTGGCGGTACGCCGCCATGGTGGGAGAGACGGCGTCGCAGGTGCCAGCGACTTGCCCCGCGACGAGGTCGGAATCTCCATAGCAGCGTAGGCGGTGGACATTCATCTCCTTGGCAGCTCGCATGCCGTGGAGTAGGGCCTCGTACTCGGCCATGTTGTTGGTGCAGGGTGTGAAGTCGAGGCAGAGGATGTAGCGGAGCTTGTCGCCCTTTGGTGAAGTTAGCACGATCCCTGCGCCTGCGCCGTCCGCGTTCTTGGAGCCGTCGAAGTGCAGGCTCCAGTAATGGAGGTATGGCAGCTTCTCTGGCTACTGGGCCTCTTCCCAGTCGGCGATGAAGTCTGCCAGTGCCTGCGACTTGATCGCTTTTCGTGGCTCGTATTTGATGTTGTGGACGCCGATCTCGACGGCCCACTTGGCGACCCGCCCGGTCGCCTCGCGGTTGCGGATTATATCTTGCAGTGGTGCTGAGGAGACGACCGTGATCGGGTGCTCCTGGAAGTAGTGCGGCAGGCGCCGCTGAGCTCTGAAGACCGCGTATACCAGCTTTTGGTACTGTGGGTACCGCTGGCGCGACTCGGTGAGGACCTCGTTGATGTAGTACATCGGCCGCTGTACTGGGCGCTCCTTTCCTTCCTCTGGTCGCTCGACGACCATCACGGCGCTGATGACGCGCTCGGAAGGCACGACGTAAACCAGCATGGGTTCTTTGTCGGCGGGGGCGGCGAGTAGTGGTGTGGCGAGTAGCACCTTTTTTGAGATCGTGGAGCGCGTCATCCGCCTCCTTGTCCCACTGGAAGGTGGGGTTCTTGCGCATCAGGCGGTATAGGGGCATCGCCTTTTCGCCCAGGCGGGGGATGAAGCGACTAAGAGCCGCTACTCGCCCAACCAGTTTCTGGACGTCGCGCAGGCACTCGGGTTTGCCGAGCCAGGCGATTGTGTCGATCTTCGTGGGGTTCGCCTCGATCCCTCGTTTGGAGACGACGTACCCCAGTAGTTGTCCTGCAGGTACACCGAAGGTGCATTTGCCTGGGTTGAGCTTTATCTTGTATTTTCGCAGGTTGGCGAATGTTTCCGCCAGGTCGGCGAGTAGGTCGCCCTGGCGAGCGGATTTTACGACCACGTCGTCAATGTAGACGTGGATGTTGCGGCCAATTTGGCTCGCGAGGCATTTTCGCATGCACCGCTGGTAGGTCGCCCCGACGTTCTTGAGGCCGAAGGTCACGGCGGTGTAGCAGAAGGCTCCGAATGGCGTGATGAACGCCGTCTTCTCCTCGTCTTCGACAGCCATTTTGATCTGGTTGTACCCAGAGTAGGCGTCGAGGAAACATAGCGACTCCGAGCCCGCGGTTGAATCGATTATCTGGTCGATCCGCGGGAGGACGAACTGCTCCTTTGGGCAGGCGCTGTTCAGGTTTGTGTAGTCGATACACATCCTCCAGGTCCCGTTCTTCTTCTCGACCAGGACTGGGTTTGCCAGCCACTTGGAGTATTTGATTGGCCGGATGAAGCCTGCAGCGAGTAGACGCTGCACCTCCTCGGCGATTGCTCGGCGGCGCTCTTCATTGAAGGGCCGGAGCGACTGCTTGACAGGTCGCACTTTGGGGTCGGCGTTTAGCTTGTGCTCAGCGAGCTCCCTAGGGACACCGGGCATGTCAGAGGGCTTCCATGCGAAGATGTCCCTGTTCTCACGGAGGAACTCGATGAGCGCGCCTTCCTATGCTGGGCTCATGCCCGTCCCGATCGTCACCGTCTGGCTAGAGTCGCCTGGGACCAGCTCGACGGTGCGGGTGTGCGTCGTGGCCTCAAAGGTTGAGGTGTTTGCGCCCTCTGA
Source organism: Avena atlantica (assembly GCA_910589765.1). Taxonomy (NCBI): domain Eukaryota; kingdom Viridiplantae; phylum Streptophyta; class Magnoliopsida; order Poales; family Poaceae; genus Avena; species Avena atlantica. The sequence goes on from OU342735.1 coordinate 46,702,798, forward strand.
GTTGGGCTTCTTGAGTATGGTGGGGTCGTGGTTGTTGACCCCGCTTGCGTACTTGGCGAGCTCATCAGCGTGGTTGGTCTCCGCCGCGATGACGGTGTCAGCGAGCTCGGCTCCTTTGGCCTCGCACTCGGCGGCCATGTCGGGGTCGCCGTTGATGGTGATGACGCCGCACAGGCCGGGGAGCTTCATCGCGTTGTACGCGTAGTGGGGCGCTGCCATGAACTTGGCGAACGCCTGGCGCCCCAGGACGCAATGGTAGGGGCTGTCGAAGGGCACCAGCTCGAAGACGATCCGCTCGGTGCGGAAGTTTGCTAGTGTGGCGAAGGTGACTGGCAGCGAGACCTTACCGATCGGGTACGCCTTCCGACCGGGGACAATGCCGTGGAACATGGTGTGGGTCGTCTCGATCATCGACTGCGGGAGCCGCAGCCGCCTGAAGGTGTCCAGGTACAGGATGTTGATGGAGTTGCCGCCGTCCATCAATGTCTTGGGGAGCCAGTAGTCGCCGACCTTAGGCTTGACCACCAGGGCGACTCGACCTGGATACTCGATGCGTGGCGAGTGGTCTTGTCGGCTCCAGGTGATGGGATGCTCCGACCAGTTGAGGAACTGGGGAACGTCCACTTGGGACACCGCGTTGACGGCGACGGCGCGGGCGATGACCTTCTTCTCCCGCTTCGTGTTGAAGCCCGTGAAGGTATGGAGCGAGCCGGCCACTTTGCCGAATTTTCCGCCGTTTGGCGGGTCATTGTCGGGATCCTCCCGTGCTCGCCGTGCCTTATCGATCTCCCTAAGGGTGTGGCAGTCGGCGGTGGTGTGCGTTGCGGGCTTCCCTTCCCTGCTATGAAACGCACATGGTTGGTTAAGGAGAGCCGCGGGTTCGAACCTTGGCTTGGCCTTGTAGTTGCCGCCGTTGCGGCGTTGTCCTCCATCGCGGCGGAAGCTCTTGGGCTCGCATTGCGCGTGCCCGGCGTTGGCGACGAAGTCGACTCGCCCGTCACTGCGGCGCTTGCCGGTGAGGCGAGTGTTGCTGTAGCGTAGGTCGGACCGTCGTCCGCTGTCGTTGCCGCTCGTGCGGCGTTGACCTCCTGACTCGTCCTCAGTTTCCTGCTTTGGGTCTTCCTCCGCGTACCGTTTGGCGATCTCGAGGAGGTCGGGGACGTTGTCGAGTGTGCGAGAGTGTCGCTTGAGCTTGGCGACCAGGGGCTCGTAGCGGCACGAGGTCTTGAAGCAATGGATCGCGGTGTCCGGGTGGATGCCGACCGCGTTGTACCAGAGTTCTTGCCACCATTGGACCCAGTTGCGGGTCGACTCGCGGGGTCCCTGGACGCATCGCTCCAGGTCCTCGATGGTGGTGGCACGGGTGTAGGAGCACTCGAAGTGCCTGACGAAGGCGTCGCGCATCTCCTCCCAGGAGTCGATACTGTCCTGGGGGAGGGTGTTGATCCACTGCCTGCACGTCTCCTCCATCATCAGGGGGAGGTAACGAGCGGCTAGCAGGTCGGTGTGGCCTGCGATCCCCATCGCCATGAGGTATGTGTCGAGCCAGACGGCGGGGTCGTACGAGGAGTCGTACTTTTCTATCTCCTTCGGCGCCTTGAAGTTTGGTGGGTACTTCTTGCCTCGGATCATTGGTCCGAAGCACTTGGGGCCGAGTCGACTGAGTGACCCCATGGGCTCGCCGTCGCGGAGATTGGTTAGGGTATGTCGCAGGTCGTCAGGCTGGCGTGCGCGCCAGCTTTGGTTGTTGATGATATGGGTGCGGGCGTCGACGGGTTGCCCATTGGCGGCGACGAAGTTGGTCGCCGGCCTGGGGTCGTTGGTGGAGAGTGCCGCGTTCGCGGGTCGGTGTTGGAGCTGCAGTGGCTCTGGTGGCGGGCAGTTGAAGGTGTTTGCCGCCGCTGGGCGGCCGCTGGAGGCCGCTCTCCTTCCCGACGAACGCGAGTATACTCGACCCTGCGAGTCGGCGCCCGCGTTTTGCTGCTCGACGGCCTTTGCGAGCAGGGCCCTGACGTACTGGATCTGTAGGGCGCCTTTGCCCGTGGCCGTGATGTTGTCGGCTGCTGCTCGGCCCGCCACGAGGTTGTCCATCGGGGTGGAGAACAGTGGGAGGCCGTTTGCGTCTCTCTCCCGTGAAGAGACTACTATCCGCGGCTGGTCCCTGGGAGGTGTGCGGTTGGGTGGAGGTGGGGCGCCCAGCGCCGTTGATCCTGGCGGTGGGCGGGCGCTTCCTCCTGGTGGCGCGTTCTCGCAGATCGCGCGCTCGACCACGCGGGCCGGGTCGTTTTCATCGTCGAAGTTCAGGGCGCGCCCCTGAACGGTGGGGTTCAGGCGCGACCTGATCCTCTGCTGGTGGTAGCGCGATAGTTCCTGCGCCGTCACCTGCTTGAGGCGAAATTTTTCGCGCTCGGCTTGCTCCTTGCGCACCGCCTCCGCCAGTTTCAGGCGGAGTTCCTCGACCTCCGTTGCCGTGGTGTTAGGAGGGATTGGGGTTGAGAATGGATCCTCCGGCGGATCGGTGCCGGTCGCCATGTAGGTCGCGGCGTGGCGACCGGTTCCGTCGCGGAGGTCGGCGGAGTTCTCTGACCCGGAGTCGAATTCGAAGATCCCGAGGATGGAGGGGTCCTTGAAGTCTCCCACGTTGGAGACCTGGGTGATGGAGCCCGCGGGTGAAGCCGCGGTGATGGACCCGGCGAGTGACGCCGGGGTCGCCGAGTCGGCGTTGTCGTTGAGGGCCGCGTCTTCTGCGGCCGCTGAGTTTTCGGCCACGTCGCTGTGGGCCGAATTGTACTCGGAGGCGAGGCGATGGATCGTGTGGATCTGGCTCTCGGAGAGCCGATTGCGTGGCGGCGACTCGCGGATGCGAGCCGAATCCTCCGAGACGATGACGTCGGTGAGGCCGACGAAGAGGCTGATCGTGCCGATCGGCAGGATCACGCTGTGCGTGATGGGTCGCGCCGCCGGGACGTAGCTGCTCGGCAAGATTTGGAGCATCTCGCCGATCGCTATCATGCGACCGGTGGCGACCGTCTCGTTGATGGGCAGATTGGATCTCGCCACAGAACACCGGCCAGACCGGCCAGGCCCCACGGTGGGCTCCACTGGCGTGGGAATGGTCACGGCAGATGCTGCAATCGGCAGCAAGTAGTAGAACGAGGGGCAAGGGCGGCCAGCCATCTGCGGTGCGAGATGAGGGCAAAGACACTGGGTTTTACCCAGGTTCGGCCCCCCGAAGGGTAAAGACCTACTCCTGCTAGATTGTATTATGGAGGTGGTACAATGGGCGAGCTCGGCGGCTAGGCGGCGAGTCGCTTGGGTGTATGATCGAACGTCTCTCTACTCACCCTATAGGGAGGTTTATATAGGCTCACCTCCCCTAGGGTTTACATATCTCAACCGATTCAGTTAAAGCTTCGGTACTCGTTTAACCTAATCCGACTGGGCCTATCTACTCGCCTGTGCCTTCAGCTTCCAGTCGCTCGGTTCCTCGCTGGGATTCAATCCAGTCGCCGTCTTGCAAGCCCACTCGCTAGTTCCTGGGCCAGTCGGAAACGTCCTGCTGGGTATACCCCGGTAGGCATATCCCCATCAAGCAGCGCGCGCGGCAGCTGCGCGGCACGGCGCAGCGGGCAGGCGGCTGCGACGACATGCAGCAGCAGCGCGCAACGGCTGCAGGGGCGGGCGCGCGCGTGCGCGTGCGTGGCGGCGCGCGGGTGGAGGCGCAGGGCGGCGAGGCGGCGCGGGTGAGCGGCTGCAGGCGCGCGGCGAGGCAACGGGGCAGGCGGCTGCAGCGGAGCGGCGGGGGTACCTGGGCGGCTGCGGGGGAAGGCGACGGCGGCGGGGTCTTCGAGGCGGCGGCGGCTCGGAGTCCAAGGCGGCGGCGGCTCGCGGTCCAGGAGGTGGCGGCGGGGTGCGGCCTTCGAGGCGGGGCGGGGCGATCGAGGCGGCAGGGAGGCGGCTCGGCCAGGTGGGGTCTGCCCTTTTGAGGGCCCCACACGGGTCCTAGTCCGATTCGGGGCGCGGTTGGATACGGACTCGGAAAAACGGCCCGAAAATCGGCCCGTTTTTGTATCTTTTAATAAAACGGCCGCAACTTTTCCGTACGAGCTCCGAATCGAGCGATTCTTGCTCCTACGGTTTTGTAAAATCGAGGGGAACAATCCAGGGTCAATGGTTGAGCGAAACCACTAGGCTACAAGGGTGGACTACACTAGTCCTACTCATGCCTCCCGCAGGAGCCTCGTAGTAGAATATAATAGGGTTTTGAAAATAGCGTTTCGTCGATTCTTTTCAATCGATGGTTTTGCGTGGAAAAGCATGATGCGATGATATGAATGATATGCAGAACCAAATCTAAAATTTGGGATGTGACAGCCGCCGGCGACCATTCTCTGGTGGTGGAAGCCGTGCTGATGTTAGCATGACATCATGATGACATCACTCTGTCACCTTGATGTCTACACACTTCTGTTCTTGTAGACAGTTGTTGGGCCTCCAAGTGCAGAGGTTTGTAGAACAGCAGCAAGTTTCCCTTAAGTGGATTACCCAAATTTATCGAACTTAGGGAGGAAGTGGTCAAAGGTATTCCCTCTCAAGCAATCCTGCAATCAAAATACAAGAAGTCTCTTGTGTCCCCAACACACCCAATACACTTGTCAGGTATATAGGTGCACTAGTTCGGCGAAGAGATAGTGAAATACAAGTGGTAACAGTGCCATAAAATAGCTTCTGACTTGTTGACGTGGGGTAACGGTGCCAGAAAAGAGCTGATGGCGTGGAGGAAAGGTAAAAGCCCAAAACCTCCCCAGCAAACGGAACAAAGATGGAAGCAAGCAAACATGCAACAGAACTAGTAGCAAATGGTGTTTCAATGCTTAGAAACAAGGCCTAGGGATCATACTTTCACTAGTGAACACTCTCTCATATAAATATCCTCTTCATGATACTACTATTAACTACTATTCGGTTGGACATTCTAATCCACGGTAGGGCCTTCCCCAATCTAGATAACCCCACACTGTCACCTTGAGTGCTAGATGGTTCCAACAAATACCACAATTTCATAGAGACATCCAACTCCAAATATAACTCATAACAAATATTCAATCTAGCCAAAGTGCCACACACGGTATGCACGCTGTCACTTTCACACACGTGGGGAAAAGCATAGATCTATTAAAGCACAAAGAGTATTTATGTAGACTCAAACCTAAGTGCCACCATGGCGTGCACGCTGTCACTTTCACACACATGGGGAAAGCAGAGATCTAATGAAGCACTTGAGTAGCAAGGTAGATCTACTTGATTACAAAGCTCATGACCACAAGATCATGCATAGAGAGAGATATGAACACATAGCTACCGGTAGATCCCTTAGCCCCGAGGAAGAACTACTCCCTCCTCATCATGGGAATCAGCAACAGTAATGAAGATGGCGATGGAGATCGATGGAGATGGCTCTGGGGGCACTTCCCCGTCCCGGCAGGGTGCCGGAATAGAGACTTTCTGTCCCCCGAATCTCCCCTTTGGTGGCGGCGGCGCTACAGAGGTTTTCGTGGATTTCTTCTGATTGTTTAGGGTTTTCCCATCGGAGGCTTCTTATAGGCGCAGGAATCAAGGTCGGTGGGGGTCCAGGGGGCCCACACCCCCTCCAGGCGCCTCCAGGGCTTGCCCGTGCCTAGAGGGCTTTGGCCACCCTGTGGCCCCCCTCCGGCTCTGGTTCGTGGTTACGTGTTGCTCCGGGAAAAATAATAACTTTGGCTTTTGTCCCGTCCAATTATGAGAATATTGATTTTCTGCCTTTCTGGAACCAAAAACAGAAGAAAACAGGCAACTGGCACTGTGGCAACTTATTAATAGGTTAGTTCTAGAAAATATATAAAAACACCTCAAAGTGTAGACAAAACATAAGACAAATGATATAAAACAAGAATGGAGCATCAAAAATTATAGATACGTTTCCGACGTATCAAGCATCCCCAAGCTTAACTCCTGCTCGTCCTCGAGTAGGTAAGTGATAAAAGAATAATTTTTTAGGTGACATGCACCATAAAAACCAAGATCAAACCATTTGCAAGCATTGAAATCTGGGATCAAAGAACTCTAAACATGTGCTTGAAAGATGGAGTTCTAACAATAGGACATAGTAAATATGCATGCAACATGAAAGGCCACAAACAAAGATCATGAATAACAAGCATTGAAAAACGTTTGTTTGTTTCACATACAGAAAACATAGCATAGTGGCAATCAGCTTGTCCCTCATAGAGTAGCAAATAGATGCATAGAACACCTTCAAAGTTCACAAGGGTGACTAGAAACAAGTAGCACATGAACAAGTAATATCACAATATGCATCAATCAATAAGCTTTGGAATAGTGCACACAAAATGACAACTATGCTCTCTTAATGGTGCCTAAAGGTATAAGGTGGAGACTCAATATAATGGTGGAAGAAAGGCCCTTCATAAAGGAAGCAGGGGTTTCAAATTTCAAAAAGAGCTTCCAAAAATTATGGTACTTGTTAGCTTTCATCCCTCATTTCCCCTGTCATAAGCATCTTGAAGTGACTAAGCTTAAAGTGAACAAAGATGGAGTATATGCTTGACAAAATATAAGTTGGCAATCTCAAGTCCCTTGAATACAAGGGCCACACCTCATGCTACTCAACTTCAGTCACCTGTAAGTTCTTGTCATAGTAAGTACATGCGTATCATAGAGAACCGCCAACGGGGTACCCCTTACACATGGTACAGGAGCTTTCCCATAACCAAAATGACAAGGCAAGCAGACAATGAGCATCTCAGCAATCTTCTTATGTACCATGGGAATATGGTGCTTTTTTCTCTCTTTCCTCTTTTCTCAATGTGTCTCTTTTTTTATAAGAAGAATGCTTCATAGATGTCACTATGGTGATGCTGCAAGTTTCCACCATGATTAGGCATGGCTTAGGCTAGCGGCTCAGGCGTTTCTCTAACACAGGATACAAACTCCATGGACTTATAAGTTCCCTCTTTATTTCACACCGGTGACATCCATAGACAAAAGAGCATGATATCAACTGAGTACAAAGTACAAGTGCAATGTTGAAAACGTTCCCCGTAACAGCACGGTTCTGCTAATTCCAACTCATAAGTGCAAGCATATACAACAAAGTTGTCACAATGGTTCAAGTTTATTAGGGGCAAAGAATATAAAGTGTGCCATCAAGTTTGCGAGGGCTTTAATCACTAAGATTTCACATAACAAAATAGTTTTTAACTGGAAGATAGCTGAAAACAAGAATATACTTTGGAATGGTGTAACACACCATGCATAGGAGTTTATAGTGGACACTTTGGAATAACTTGGTTTCTTGGAAGTTGGAGGCATGAGTAGAACTTACTCATACAAGTGGAGGCTAGCAAAAGACTGGGAGCAACCAAAGTGTGAGCAATAATGGCCATAATCATGTAGTGCAACAAAGCATTACCAATCAAAGCAAAGAGTGGTACTACAAGTCAAGGACCAAATGATCATAGAGGCTAATGGTGACTTTTGAGAGTCATAACATGGTGTGAGCATGTGCCAAGTCAACCCAAGCAAAACATCAAAGGAGAATACCACTATACTATGCTTTTGCATGCTAAAGCAATGCATAATTACTTCAATGTACACTAAGCAATCCCAGTTGTTTGGAACAAGACATGCTACCACAATAATCACTAATCATAAGGTCAAAACAACACCTATCATGTCATGCTAAAGTCTAAGTCATAGTCAAAGCAAGCTCCCTTTTGTACCACTTAAGCATGAAGTTTTCTACTCTTCTCCAAGGATAAGGAGAGGTCATTACAGAAGTAATAACTTCCAAGACTCAAGAAAATTCTTGGATTATCTTCCAACAAGTACTTTTCATTAATGCCTTTAAGTTAGGCATGATAGTTTCAAAGATGCTCACATAGGAAATATGAATTGATTTAAAAGAGAGCATAAAGAACCAAATTCAAAACACATTTAAGTCTAACCCACTTCTTATGCATATGAATCTTGTAAAGAAACAAATCATGAAAGCACAAAGCAACAAGCATAGGAAAGCAAAACAAGTGCAACTTCAAGATTTTCAACATAAAGAGGGGAAACTTAATAATTGTGAAATGCATATGACCATGTTTCCCTCTCTCATAATAACTTTCAGTAGCAAGATGAATAAAATTAACAATATAACTATCACATAAAACACTCTTATCATGAGCCACATGCATAAAATGATTATTACTCTCCACATAAGCATAATCATGCTTATTAATTGTAGTGGGAGCAAATCCAACAACATAGCTATCACTATTATTCTCATCACCATAATCATCAAATATAGGAGGCATATTGTAATCGTAATTAATTTCCTCCTCAATAGTAGGTGGACTGAAAATATCATACTCATCATTGTAATCATCATATATTGGAGGTTTGGTATCATCATAAGCAATAGAATAGCTATCTTCCAAAGCTGGCGGGCTAAAAAGATCATTTTCATAAATACTAGCTTCCCTAAGCTTAGACTTTTCAATAGCATTAGCAAAAATGGTGTCCAAAGAATTCATACTAATAACATTGCTATTAGCATGCAAATAAAGTTCCATAGGTTTTTTAATTTTCTCTTCAAACACTTCATGTCCTAACTCAAGATAAATACTATAAAGCTCTCTATTTTTTTTTCCATTCAGCCTAACTAGTGAAAACAAGAAACAAAAAGCAAAATTGCAGAATCTAAAGGAAATAACTTCGAGCACTCACACTGCAGGATGTGAGTACCTTTTACCTTACCTCTCCGGCAACAGCGCCAGAAAAGAGCTTGATGTATACGCACTTCTATTCTTGTAGACAGTTGTTGGGCCTCCAAGTGCAGAGGTTTGTAGAACAGCAGCAAGTTTCCCTTAAGTGGATTACCCAAGGTTTATCGAGCTCAGGGAGGAAGTGGTCAAAGGTATTCCCTCTCAAGCAATCATGCAATCAAGATACAAGAAGTCTCTTGTGTCCCCAACATACCCAATACACTTGCCAGGTATATAGGTGCACTAGTTCGGTGAAGAGATAGTGAAATACAAGTGGTAACGGTTCCAGAAAATAGCTTCTGACTTGTTGTTAATGTGGGGTAACGGTGCCAGAAAAGAGCTGATGGCATGGAGGAAAGGTAAAAGCCCAAAACCTCTCCAGCAAATGGAACAAAGATGGAAGCAAGCAAACATGCAATAGATCTAGTAGAAAACGGTGTTTCAATGCTTAGAAACAAGGCCTAAGGAACATACTTTCACTAGTGAACACTCTCTCATATAAATATCCTCTTCATGATACTAGTCTTAACTACTCTCCGGTTGGACACTCTAATCCACGGTAGGGCCTTCCCCAATCTAGATAACCCCACACTGTCACCTTGAGCTCTAGATGGTTCCAACAAAAACCACAATTTCATAGAGACATCCAACTCCAATATAACTCATAACAAATATTCAATCTAGACAAAGTGCCACACATGGTATGCACGCTGTCACTTTCACACACGTGGGGAAAAGCATAGATCTATTAAAGCACAAAGAGTATTTATGTAGACTCAAACCTAAGTGCCATCATGGCGTGGACGCTGTCACTTTCACACACATGGGGAGAGAAGAGATCTAATGAAGCACTTGAGTAGTGTGAGACCCTGGCGCATGTCTCAATAGGATTGATAGGAAACCCATACCAACAAGTTGCAACTTCTTTTCCGGAAGCTCATTCGAAAAGAACTCTAAGGTTAAGCATGCTTGGCCTAGAGAAATTCTAGACGGGTGACTGACCGGGAAGTGGGTAACCGGGTGCGCACGAGTGAGGACAAAGTGCGCAGAAAAGACTAGTGTTGGTCTGTGGGGTTAGTCTAGAGATCCTATTGAGCTGCCAGAAGTGACAGCCGTCGGTCCGGAGTGACCGGGGGTGTTACAAGTGGTATAACAGCCGACCCTCGCGGTTACACGGGCGTGTGCGGGTCAGTGGTGTACATGTGGCGCATGACGCGTGTGGCCTGGAGTGGACACGGCATGGCACATGTGCCGGCACTAGATGCACAGACGTATGCCAAGAGGGGACGTTCCTGGCTTGTGGTTGATCGACGAGGACGTTGATCTTCTAAGGGTGGGTGTATGTGAGACCCTGGCGCATGGCTCAATAGGATTGATAGGAAACCCATACCAACAAGTTGCAACTTATTTTTCGGAAGCTCATTCGAAAAGAACTCTAAGGTTAAGCGTGCTTGGCCTAATGCAATTCTAGGATGGGTGACCGACCGGGAAGTGGGTAACCGGGTGCGCACGAGTGAGGACAAAGTGCGCAGAAAAGACTAGTGTTGGTCTGTGGGGTTAGTCTAGAGATCCTATTGAGCTGCCAGAAGTGACAGACGTCGGTCCGGAGTGACCGGGGGTGTTACAAGTAGCAAGGTAGATCTACTTGATTACAAAGCTCATGACCACAAGGTCATGCATAGAGAGAGAGATGAATACATAGCTATCGGTAGAGCCCTTAGCCCTGAGGAAGAACTACTCCCTCCTCATCATGGGAATCAGCAGCGGTGATGAAGATGGCGATGGAGATCGATGGATATGGCTCTGGGGGCACTTTCCCGTCCCGACAGGGTGCCGGAACAGAGACTTTCTGTACCCCGAATCTCCCCTTTGGCGGCGGCGCTACAGAGGTTTTCGTGGATTTCTTCTGGATTGTTTAGGGTTTTCCCATCGGAGGCTTCTTATAGGCGCAAGAATCAAGGTCGGTGGGGGGTCCAGGGGCCCACACCCCCTCCAGGCGCCTCCAGGTCTTGCCCGCTCCTAGGGGGGTTTGGCCACCCTATGGCCCCCTCCGGCTCTGCTTCGTGGTTCCGTGTTGCTCCGGGAAAAATAATAACTTTGGCTTTTGTCCCGTCCAATTCCGAGAATATTGATTTTCTGCCTTTCTGGAACCAAAAACAGAAGAAAACAGGCAACTGGCACTGTGGCAACTTGTTAATAGGTTAGTTCCAGAAAAGATATAAAAACACCTCAAAGTATAGACAAAACATAAGACAAATGATATAAAACAAGCATGGAGCATAAAAAATTATAGATACGTTTCCGACGTATCACAACGTATCACACCTTAGCGTTGTTTGACCTGGTCTTGTCTCGCGTGGCATGTGACGTGGCCCTGGTCCCATCTGTCATTCACTAAGAGTAGAAATAGGCTAAGTAACAATTGAATTTACTAAGATGGGGTATGTGATGTGGCCATGGGCCCACCACAGTCAGTGACTGTGTCTAGGTTTAGCTCGGTATAAAAAGTATTTCCTCTTTAGGAAATAAGTAAATGATATAAACCCAAATCTAAATATTCCAGAAATAAATAAAATCATTAAATCTTGTTAAATCAATAACTTTTGTTTTATAATTCAGAAAAATATGTGTAATATATGAAAATGTTTAGAAAACTAAAATCTATAACATTAAACCATTATCAAACATTATTATGCCAACAATTTAAATAATTATTATTTAATAAAGATTTTATAAGTTTTAATACTTGGAAAATTCATATTTTAATAATGATAAATGTTAAAAATATAAATAAAATACCCAAAATCTTAAAATAATAAGAACTATTATTTAAAACTATAATCATGCATTATTATTTCACTTAGTTAAATATTTATTATTTATTAAGTATTTATAAAGTAATAAATATTATAAAAATCATATCTTATTATTTATAAATCAAAAAAATAAATGTAATATATAAAAATGAGCACAAAAATAATACCTACATGTTAAAATTGTAATATTCCATTTTTGAGGTAAATAAAAATTTAAAACACTTTCACAACTTGAATTTAAACCTATTTCCTTATTTAATAATTCTTATAAGGGTAAATAAAAATTGCTAATATTTCTAAAATTAGCCAAATGAATCTAATAAATAGTACTAGTCTTAAATATTGATAATTTTAAGTCAAGATGGTTCAAAACCTTTTAAATACAATCTTATTGAGTTATCATTCACCCATATGTGTAATTTATTTACTAAAAGATCCTTATCCAATATAGAATCTTCAAGAATAAATTTGTGACTAAATTAAATCTTTCCCCTTAATCCAACCACAATCTATAAACATATCAAGACACTATAGTGAAATCCTGAATAGTTAAATAATGTTATTCCTTTGGCTACAAACTATAACCACTCATATATATAAAAGGGTAAATGATTCTATTCCATTGTAATATTGGAAAAACCACTACTCAATTAAAAGTAGTACAATTCCTAGTTAACTCTAAGGAAACCTTGTAAAATGAACAAGGTACAATTGTCATAAGCATTGCCTCTTAAAACCATATATGTTCTTAAAGTTAACTTTAGTCTATAAGACTTTAGGTATAATGCTAAAGACTTTGTTATATGTTTTATAGTTAACTTTGGTCTATTTAAATTAGACCTAAGGCATGTCAAGTCCAGATTTTTCAAGCAAGCATAAACAACATCAATGACATTCTATTAATCCTATTCTAAAAACTATCAGGATTGTTTAAACCTTAATAAAGAAATCTTTTCTTCAAAATTTATTCATTTTGCCACTTTAGTCAATAGATGACAATTAATCGTAATCACATTACTTTATCCTTTACTTGTATACTTAGGATTGATAACACTTAAGTTCTTTATAAGTGACATTACTTGTAAAGTAAAATTTGAAGATAAACAATTATAGTGTAAGCAATCTTGAGTAGCATTTCACATTGGTGTGTAACTCATTATTGTATGCTATTGTAATTACATATTTGATACACACACAAGCCCTAATAAGAAGCACAAGTGTGAAACTTATCTAAAAGGATAACACATTCTAAAGAAACCATTTCCAGTATCCAAACCCTAGATCAACGCTTATTCCAGGGATTCGAGTTTACCAAATTGCATTACATTAATTATGCATAATAGCATCTTGCTTCTTTAAACATTAGTCCTTACCGGACCAATGATGCTGATTTCAGATATTGGGTCTTATATTGCCTTGAAGACCGTGAGTGCATAATATTGCAATCACAAAAGGCAAGTTCACACTTGCTCATGTCCTTTGATTATTTTCAGTAAAGCATTTTGCAAATCTAGTGTTGTCATCACCTGCATTTCAAAAAGGTTAGAAAACACTATTTTCATGTTAATATGATTATAGGTTATTTATCATGAGGTAATAACCTAATATGAAAGTTCCGGTGGTAAAGGAACATATTATCTAGGATTTAACAACCAATGTCGTCAGTGATTCTTGCGCCGTATATCACGTGTTAACCATGAGATTTGGAATGGGACAGAGAAGTCAGCTGTATCTTCTTCCTCTCGCATGTAGTCGGATGTGCGGGTCGTGGTTGTTATCCTTGTAGTGTGCATTAATTGGTAATTCGTAGAGGATATGCAGAATATGGGTGGGAACCCTCAACGTCCCACGATAGTTCTGGCATCTAACAGTCTATACAAACCATTGCCGTAATTCAATGGGTGGGCATGGTGTACACCAAGGAGACATGTGGGGTCGCAAAGGGGGCAGTGATTGGCTTGGATCTTAGACTAGGGCCCATACCAAGGAAGTATGGACAAGGTTATGACTTGGTTGTGCAACAAGGCTAAGGTCTCTCATGGGTAAAGTAACACACCTCTGCAGAGTGTAAGAACTGTAACTTGTTACTCCCTGTTCCGGGAAGGATCTACGAACGTGGTAGGAAAGGAACTCCATGAAAGTTCTGGTAAACCCATGAAGGCTGACAGACATAGCTTTTCAGAATAAAAACAACCTTTGAAGAAATGTCTACAAAAACTTGCATTGCCTACGACCTATGGTCTGTGGCTATAGATATAGTGCATCAAACATTCTTTTTAGTGAACTTACTGAGTACGCTCGTACTCAACGTATCTTCTTAACCCTTGCTAGATTCTGAAGCCATTAAGATGACATCTACATCAAATTATGCTCCAGAAGTCATCATCAAAAGCTCAAGTATTCAATGAATTTTAGAGAGTCAAAATACACATCAACTCAAGTGAATATGGAGGTACAGATTAGATAGAAATTTAATCTCTATCCATAGAACTTACTTCTGTAGAATGTTGCATTAGCGGCAAAACCAGCCAAATAGTTTGGTGCTAACTTTGTTAACATATTAGTTGTGAGTTATTTATTGATGATTATTCCTTGGAAGAAGTTTATTTTCTCTCTTTAACCTAGTTTGTTCGTTGGATATTATGTAAAGAGTCGAGTTGTAACCTTTAGCCATGTATTGGACCCGCTTTGTTTCTGTTGTACCACTCTGAGGGATGTAATACTAGTGAACGGTGTTTCATTGGTGTTATGTCCACGACTATAGTATACTACATCATGCAGTGGTATGCTGGGTCACCACAGTTGGTGTCAGAGCATATGCTTTGACCTTAGGTTGGAAACCTAGTAAATGGGTAGAACCTGTAGGACACATATCTGCAATAATAAAGAGTTCTCTAGTGATATGAGGGATATACTGAGAATAGTCCTGTCATGTTGCTAGTGCAATAATTCTTTAGCATGATTGCAATCTGGAACACTACCAAGAGTTTTAATTTCTTATCTATAGTTCTACATGGCACCTCGATATCCACCCCGGAATGTTCAAGTGATGAACATGACATTAAATGACTATGGAGGGGATTGGACAGATAATCTCCGACAGCTTCTATGGAGTCTGGATTGTGAATCACGACTTTTGGTCAAGATTTACAGTTACTATGATGGACAGGTATTAGCTAAATACCGTGTCATGATCATGTTACCCAAGAAGTTAGGACTTAAGGGGAAAATGCCATCAGGAGATGCAAGGTGCATGGCATCTGCATATCAGATTGCCGTAGCAGCAGCCATAACCATGATCCGAGAACAAAAATCCCAAGCTCTAGAAGGTAGTACTCACATCATTATACCGCATGAAACCTTAAACCCAGAGCTTGAGTTAGATCACTCTACTTTAGTCCAAACGGAACCTACTATAGCTGTAGAGTATATGGATCGTTACCGGTCTTTACTAAACACTTACCATAATACTCACCAAGTCTTAGTTCAGGAGCTGGATACGGTCATTGAGGATTTTACTGATCCTGATAAAGCAATGGCACATAGGAAGAAGTTAGATAAAGAAGCTAGGCATCCCAAACACATCTTTTTCAGAGAAGTATATGAGGAAACCGAATTCAACGATCCACGATCAGAAAACTATGCCTACTACCAAAATAAAACCCAGCCACCTGAAGATCTATGGACCAAATATAGCTCCGAACAAAAGGAATGGGCGGGAGATAATTCAAATAACCTTGAGCAGAACCATTATGAAGGGGGAGTAGAATCTCAAGGTGGAACTATAGGAAATCCTATACCTTGTTATACACGTATCAGAGAAGAGACCAACTATAACCATAGAGAGCCTTATGGATCATATGGGGGTAATACCAATCCAATCGACTTAGAAGAGTATTCCGGTAGTTACTATACCAATATGTACGAATGGATCCAAGAAAAGGCGAAAGAACCCTCTTACTTTGAGGAAGCGTTGCCGGAAGAGCAGGTATATCCTGTAGAAGATTACGCCAACTCTAGTCATTTTTCAATGACGACTAATTTTAGTCTAGGTACTTCTAATCAAGAATACGTATCTCTTGGATGCTCTTACGCTCCAGAAGGCAGTCGTAGGACTTCACGTCATCATGGATGGAACTCCAGGAAGCACTAGAGGAAGATGAAAGTTAGAATGGAACGAAGTCCCAAGGGATGAGTGCTTGAATAATGTAATAGAGGGTAATGCGTATTGTAGTTTGAAGGGTTTGTCAAAATAAGTGAGGATATACTCACAAGAACAAGAACTTCTTGTAAGATAGTGGTGTGATGTATATGAGAGGCAAACCGTTGGAACGGTCAGTTCGTCTGTAAATTATTTAAAACCTATGTATACTACATGGTATATGTTTTGTTGTTTGTCGACTTTTGGATTTTCTTGAATCTTCTTGATTGGCTAGATCTGTACATGAAGTTTGACTTGGTGTGCAAATGGATGATGCAACACCTAGTTAATACTTGGTGCTATAGACCTAGATAGGAATGGGAATCTGTGTAAGGGAGTGATGAATTATGAATACCAAGGAGGTTTACATGAAGAATAAAGCAACAAGAAGTAGTGAAATTTAGTTCACCTGAAATAATAGATGTTGCTCAGAAGTTAATAAAGCAGCTATACCATATTTATGGAAGTATCATGAATAAGTTCAACTAAAAAGGTTTTAGAACATGATGGTAATCCAACTAAGATAATTCAGAGTGAATACCAGTATTAGGTCATAAACCATAGGGTGAAACCTATAACCTAGACTGATCCTCAGCTGGTAATGGAACCACAGTCGGTATCTTCACCGCAGCGGGTATCGATTAAAATAGTTAAACAGATCATCTTAAAAGTTGCATAAAGAGCATAAAACTTGGACTAAGTTAGGAAAGACATGAAGGAGTATAAACATTAAAGCGACCGTCTTTTCAAGACTCTTCGCGAAATCAAGCCTATCAAAGCAAAAATGTCCAAATAATAAGTAAGCCAAATAATCTTGGAAGAGCTGTTCTAGAGATCCACAATTATGTGGATATACCGTAGGTTCTTTCACGAATTCTAAAACAGGTACAGTATAAGCTAGATAAAGACAAACACCCTAAATAAAAGAAAAAAAACCAAAGGTTGTTATATAGGCAGTTTAGAGACCATTAATAAACCCTAAGGGGAAGAGTAAACAGTAAATGAAAGTATTGTTATCTAATTATCCGAGTAAAGGTTGGAGAATAAGTACTAACCTATAATAGTATTAAGCCTTATTTTCATAAAGATAAAAGAAGGCATTATTATAAAAGTACTTTCGGAAGTAGATCTGGATGAAAGACCGAAGTTATTTTAAGATAGTATGATTCAAACCTTAAGATAAATATAAAAGGAAGTTGAAGAAGTGTTAAAGGTAATTATAAAAGATTATCTAAAACTTGATAAGGTAAAAGTTTTAAGGTGATCAAATAAATTAATCCTAATAGACTAATTCTATTGGACACAACTCTTAAGTGATCCTTAAGAGAGATTAAAGCACATCCACTTGGACATGTGTAGTGAAACAAGAAATTCCAATGGGTATGGACTAAATGTGTTCAAAACCAATCTTCGGAAAGGAATACCAGTGAAAACCATACAATAACAAACCAAAAAAATAATCTTTTGGTCATAACTAGTGTCTAATAGAAATTGAAGGGAATTCGATGATCAAGTAAGGGAGTGGATTATGATATTTAATCAGGGAAATGAACTGAATAAGAGACTCCAATTTAGGGATTTCTTAATAAGGACATATCCCTAAGGTACTATGGTAAAAAGAATTTTTTGGAGAATTGAGACAATCAAATTGGATATTCCAATTATGAGCAAAATACAAGGAAAAGATCTGGATATGGCATAATACAATTATTTCCATTGAGGCTACCATGGAGCTGAAACGTGTCATAACCAATACAGGGCAATTCCTCGTTCTGAAATGAAAGAGTGTACGAACTTCGGGGACGAAGTTTATTTTAAGGGGGAGAGTCTGTAACATCCTAGGATTAGAGCTTAGAAATAAGCTAAACCCAAATGTGTGCATTGCATTCATGCATAGAAAATCTAAATAATTTTCGCGCTTTTGAACAAAACTTGTCAAAGTGATTGAAGCTTCTCTCAACTTGATGGAATTGAAGTAGATCATCAAGTTGACTATGATAAGTATCAATATGACCTTTGTTAAAACCTTATTTTGGGTAAACATGAGTTGATCTAAGGGTAGATCAAATCTAAGAAAACTAAACCATCAAGACATGGTTTAATGACTAATAGTTGATCCTTGATAAATCATATCATAGTATTCAATACAATAACCCATGAAAACCAAGACATGAATATAATTCAAGTAACAAGAATATAATAACTAACTCTTGAACCACCAGATCATTATTCATTTCTACCATGTGGATCATGGTAAATACTTAACCTTAATTCTTTATCAATTGTGAGTAGAAAGGAAATCAAGTCAATATCATTCATCATGTATATTTCTATCCATATCAAACTTTGCCATTCCTATTGAATCATATTTTAATATCTGTTTTTCATCAATGTTGAGTAATCAACTGTTGATTTATCAATTCTTAAACCCATCAATTCTTGATCTATCAACTCTTGTCTATATCATAGCAATCACCTAAGGCCTATAAAGAAGGAAGTAAGAAAAGATAAGTGGTAATACTAGATTTAAATAACATCTATAGAATGGGAGTGTTGGAAGGGAATGAGACCAAAAGGATTATTGATGGAGTTAATTCACCTTATAATGAAAGAAGAGTTATATGGAATATATAATTATGTGAAGTTTATGAAAAGCTTTAGTGTCAAGATCATTGGATTTATAAATGAATTTACAAGAATAAAAGGTGGACAAGAACATTCTCGTGAAGTAAATCTCATCATGTTAACACATGATGATGGATGGGAAGGAGTAGTATATCTAGGAAAGGAATTCCTTAATCAAAAGTCCAGGATGGTGAATTATGGAAGATAGGAATTCTTGGTAAACACTAAACCCTAAATCTTTAACCAAACATAATATCCATTTCATCTGACTGATCTATCATCTGACTTCCATAGAGCTTTATAGGAATATTTTCCTATAGCAAATCACTCAAGCATATCTTTGTCACTACAAACAATAAAATCATATGTGCCTGGAAACTATAATTATCAATTCTCTCTCATAATTCATTCTAGAGAATAACTTGCTACTTTAAAGGAGGATATCATTAAAAATCACACACATAAAAACAATATGTTTAGCCATTAATCTGTATTCACATCAACAAAAGAATATAAATATATTAAGTACCCTAAACCCTAGGGTAAACATTTACAATTCAAACCCTAACTCATGTATGAGTTATAATAAAATATATGGATTGTTATTTCCTAAATTCATGAGAATAATATTAATCATAATAATTCCCTAGAACTTGATGTATCATATAATAAGAAAAGGATCACCATATATATATTTCCCTTCAAACTTTAAGTTAACTAGAATTAAATTCTATCATTAAATAAAGAAATATCATATAATAAATCCATGGTTTATTATATAAATAAAACTAATAACAAAGGCCCTTACAAAATATTATAAAGAAAATTATTTATCATAAAGGTTTACAAAATAAATCACAATCAATATCTATTGTTGCTGCAAGTATTCAGCAAATAAACTTTATAAAGAAAAGTTCAAATCAAATGTTAAAATTCAAATCTAAAAATAAAATAGAAAATAGAAAAGAGAAAAGGAAAAGAGGAAACAAGCAGTGCCAGCCCACGACCCAGTTCCTCACCCCTCTACCTGTCGCTTACTAGTCGCAGCCAGTCTCTTCCGCTCACTTCGTCACGGCCCAATAGAAGCCCAGGCCCAAATACCATTTTGTCTGGTCTATCGTCGTCGTCCACCTCGCTCTGCCGCTGAAGCAGCTACGTGGCGCGAGCGCCGTCGCTCGTCGGTGTCAAGATGCTCGCCGTCGTCCACTGGGAGGATAAGAACGCCACCGCGAATCCCTCGTCCTCATCCTCTCACTCGCGCATCCTCACTCCTCCTTATCCTCTCTACTTAGCAAAGGGTCGAAACCCTAGCCCACCGGAGCCACTCCTTGTCGTCGGTAGAAACCACCCCTGAGGCCATGGGGTAGTCGGGGAGAAGCGTCTCGCCGTCCTCGTCGCGTGAGTAGCTGTGAAGCAAGGGGCATTTGGGATCGGGGGAATTTCGCCGTTCCCTTCCGCCGGTGATCGTCGGAGTTCATGCAAATTAGCCTGTACCGGAGCACCATCGTCTTCAACGACCACTATACCAACATCAGGGTAAGCTTGCGCATCTCTAGACACTAATTTCACTTGCTGATTCTCGCTGTAGACCTATTTTTGTTGAGCGCCGCCATTGGCCGCCGCAGAAGCTCATCGCCGTGTATTTCTGGTGACCACTAAGTAGCGGCATTACCACCAATAGGTTCGCCTTGGTCCCCTTTGTCTAACAGCATCGACTTGTTCACCGGAGCACTATAGTTCGTCGTCGACGACCATTCTCTGGTGGTGGAAGCCGTGATGATGTCAGCATGAATCGTGCTGATATCACTCTGTCACCTTAGCGTTGTTTGACCTGGTCTTGTCTCGCGTGGCATGTGACGTGGCCCTGGTCCCATCTGTCATTGACTAAGAGTAGAAATAGGCTCAGTAACAATTGAATTTACTAAGATGGGGTATGTGATGTGGCCATTGTCCCACCAGTCAGTGATTGTGTCTAGGTTTAGATCGGTATAAAAAGTATTTCCTGTTTAGGAAATAAGTAACTGATATAAACCCAAATCTAAATATTCCAGAAATAAAATAAAATCAATAAATCTTGTTAAATCAATAACTTTTGTTTTATAATTCAGAAAAATATGTGTAATATATGAAAATGTTTAGAAAAATAAATCTATAACATTAAACCATTATCAAACATTATTATGCCAACAATTTAAATAATTATTACTTAATAAATATTTTATAAGTTTTAATACTTGGAAAATTCATATTTTAATAATGATAAATGTTAAAAATATAAATAAAATACCCAAAAATCTTAAAAAACAAGAACTATAATTTAAAACTATAATCATGCATTATTATTTCACTTAGTTAAATATTTATTATTTATTAAGTATTTATAAAGTAATAAATATTATAAAAATCATATCTTATTATTTACAAATCACAAAAATAAATGTAATATATCAAAATGAGCACAAAAATAATACCTACATGTTAAAATTATAATATTCCATTTTTGAGGTAAATAAAAATTTAAGATACTTTCACAACTTGAATTTAAACCTATTTCCTTAGTTAATAATTATTATAAGGGTAAATAAAAATTGCTAATATTTCTAAAAGTAGCCAAATGAATCTAATAAATAGTACTAGTCTTAAATATTGATAATGTGATGTCAAGATGGTTCAACACCTTTTAAATACAATCTTATCGAGTTATCATTCAACCATATGTGTAATTTATTTACTAAAAAGATCCTTATCCAATATAGAATCTTCAAGAATAAATTTGTGACTAAATTAAATATTTCCCCTTAATCCAACCACAAGCTATAAACATATCAAGACACTATAGTGAATCCCTGAATAGTTAAATAATGTTATTCCTTTGTTTACAAACTATAACCACTCATATATATAAGGGTAAATGATTATATTCCATTGTAATATTGGAAAAAACCACTACTCAATTAAAAGTAGTACCATTCCTAGTTAACTCTAAGGAAACCTTGTAAAATGAACAAGGTACAATTGTCATAAGCATTGCCTCTTAAAACCATATATGTTCTTAAACTTAACTTTAGTCTATAAGACTTTAGGTATAATGCTAAAGACTTTGTTATGTGTTTTATAGTTAACTTTGGTCTATTTAAATTATAATGCTAAAGACCTTGTAAAATGAAGTCCAAATTATTCAAGCAAGCATAAACAACATCAATCACATTCTATTAATCCTATTCCAAAAACTATCACTATTGTTTAAACCTTAATAAAGAAATCTTTTCTTCAAAAGTTATTCGTTTTGCCACTTTAGTCAACAGATGACAATTAATCGTAATCACGTTACTTTATCATTTACCTGTATACTTAGGATTAATG
This sequence comes from Avena atlantica, assembly GCA_910589765.1. Lineage (NCBI taxonomy): Eukaryota > Viridiplantae > Streptophyta > Magnoliopsida > Poales > Poaceae > Avena > Avena atlantica. The sequence continues at coordinate 46,724,616 of OU342735.1, forward strand.
ACACTTAAGTTCTTTATAAGTGACATTACTTGTAAAGTAATATTTGAAGATAAACAACTGTAGTGTATATAATCTTGAGTAGCATTTCGCATTGGTGTGTAACTCATTGTTGTATGCTATTGTAATTACATATTGTTTCACACACACACAAGCCCTAATAAGAAGCACAAGTGTGAAACTTATCTAAAAGGATAACACATTCTAAAGAAACCATTTCCAGTATCCAAACCCTAGATCAACGCTTATTCCGAGGATTTGAGTTTACCAAATTGCATTACATTAATTATGCATAATAGCATCTTGCTTCTTTAAACATTAGTCCTTACTGGACCAATGATGCTGATTTCAGATATTGGGTCTTATATTGTCTTGAAGACCGTGAGTGCATAATCTTGCAATCACAGAAGGCAAGTTCACACTTGCTCATGTCCTTTGATTATTTTCAGTAAAGCATTTTGCAAATCCAGTGTTGTCATCACCTGCATTTCAAAAAGGTTAGAAAACACTTTTTTCATGTTAATACGATTATAGGTTATTTATCATGAGTTAATAACCTAATATGAAAGTTTCGGTGGTAAAGGAACATATTATCTAGGATTTAACAACCAATGTCTCCAGTGATTCTTGCGCCGTATATCACGCGTTAACCATGAGATTTGGAATGGGACGGAGAAGTCAGCTGTATCTTCTTCCTCTCTCATGTAGCCAGATGTGCGGGTCGTGGCTGTTATCCTCGTAGCATGCATTAATTGGTAATTTGTAGAGGATATGCACCATATGGGTGGGAACCCTCAATGTCCCACGATAGTTCTGGCATCTAACGGTCTATACAAACTATTGTCGTAATTCAATGGGTGGGCATGGTGTACACTAAGGAGACATGCGGGGTCGCGAAGGGGGCAGTGATTGGCTTGGATCTTAGACTGGGCCCCATACCAAGGAAGTATGGACAAGGTCATGACTTGGTTGTGCAACAAGGCTAAGGTCTCTCATGGGTAAAGTAACGCACCTCTGCAGAGTGTAAGAACTGTAACTTGTTAGTCCCTATTCCGGGAAGGAGCTACGAACGCGACAGGAAAGGAACTCCATGAAAGTTTTGGTAAACCCGTGAAGGCTGACGGACATAGATTTTTAGAATAAAAGCAACCTTTGAAGAAATTTTCACAAAAACTTGCATTGCCTACGACCTATGGTCTGTGGTTGTAGATATAGTGCATCAAACATTCTTTATTTAGTGCACTTGCTGAGTATGCTCATACTCAACGTATCTTCTTAACCCTTGCTAGATTCTTAAGACATTAAGACGACATCTACATCAAATTATGCTCCAGAAGTCATCATCAAAAGATCAAGTCTTCAATGAAGTCAAGAGAGTCAAAATACACATCAACTCAAGTGAAGATGGAGTTACGGATTAGATAGAAATTTAATCTCTAGACATAGAACCTACTGCTGTAGAATGTTGCATTAGCGGCAAAACCAGCCAAATAGTTTGGTGCTGACTTTGTTAACATATTAGTTGTGAGTTATTTACTGATGATTCTTCCTTGGAAGAAGTTTATTTTCTCTCTTTAACCTAGTTTGTTCTTTGGATCTTATGTAAAGACTCGAGTTGTAACCTTTAGCCATGTATTGGACCCGCTGTGTTTCTGTTGTACCACTCTGAGGGATGTAATACTAGTGAACGGTGTTTCATTGGTGTTATGTCCATGACTATAGTATACTACATCATGCAGTGGTATGCTGGGTCACCGCATGTTCATAGAAAACAAAAAATTTCCTTCGATGGGAACAACTATGTACCAAGATCTATCTACTAGATACAAGCAACGGGTGGATATACATCCATAGAATACATACCCTCAAAGACCGAATAGCGTTAATGAGGTTGTACTCGTGGATGATGTAGTCGAACGCTTGCTGATCTCAAGATCGTGATGAAGTCCATCTGGTCCAGCCGGTCCAGCACCATCAAGTCTAGCACCACAAAGCAGTGGTGCATCTGTGATCGCACACACGTACGGGTACCCCGACAACCTCCGTGCCCTCACTCCAGCGAAGCAACGAAAGAAACAAATCCTTCTAGAAAAAGCCACCTGGAACATGTATCTCGCTGATCTAAGACCATGGAGAAATTCTAAAGGGGGAGAGAGATACTTCACGACGAGGTGTGTTGTGAGATAAGGAGAGGGGGGCACGGCCGCCGGACAAGGACGGTGGCCCCACCTCTCCCTCATTCATGTGGTGGAAGCTCCACTCACATAAACACACCTCCACTCGCAATTCCACTCACATGCATTAATTTTCCACCAAAATTAATGCAAGCTCTCATTTAATAAAACTCTTTTATTTATTTTATTCAAAATTTTGTTAATTACTCTAATTAACAAACATTCACATAAAACCCCTTATAACATTTCAATTTCACATGCAGAACCAGTTTCAGCAATTTCAACCGAAACGATTCCAGTGTCTAGTGAAATAAATTCCTATGCTTTATTTTTCTTTATCTGGCATATCATTTGCTCTGAATGGTGTCGGTATCCCTTAAGTGTGTCACCCTATGGTTCGTGAATAATGTAGACATGATCGAGACTCCTCTCCGATCAATAATTAGCAGCGGGACATGGAGATCCGTAATGACTCCCACACATTCAACGATGACTTCTGTGATCGTGTGAACCTTATACACATGTAACTCAATCCCTTTGTCTCGCGATATGTTACATGTCCGAGATTCGATCATCGGTATCTCCATACCAAGTTTGATCTCGTTATCGACATGTACTCTTTTCTCGTTCTCGTGATATAACATTCTAGTGATCAAATCACTTGCTTGCAAGCTAACTAATGTGATATCACTAAGAGGGCCCAGAGTATATATCTCCGTCATCCGTATGGAGAAATTCCACCCTTGATCCATGAGCCTCAACATGACACCTTCGTAGCACTGAACCCATCTTTATAGTCACCCTGTTACGGTGTGACGTTTGATGTTATCAAGATACTTTTCTGGTGTTAGTGATTGACATGATCTCATGGTCTAAGGACTAAGATTACTTCGTATGATGTTATAGCAATATAAACACAATTACCTTGATCGTAATGCTATACTTCGGATGAATATTCATCACATCATTCCAACAATGTTGTGACCTCGTTATTAACAACATCCAATGTCCATGATCAGGAAACCTTTGATCATCTTGTTAATCAACGAGCTAGTTTATAAGAGAGGCACAACTAGGAACGTTTCCATATTAATACAATTATAGCATGCAAAATAAACATTTATCATAAATAAGGAATACGATAATAACCACTTTTATTGTTGCCTCTCGGGCATATTCCCTTCACCTTTGTGATGCAACAACAGTAGGTTAGCAAGATGTCTAGGCGTGACCTACTAATTCCAAGCGTGCAACTCGTGGGAGAGGCGGTCGTGGTGGTTGATGACCCACAAGTATAGGGGGTGTATTGTATTACTTTCGATAAATAGGAGTGTCGATCCCAACGAGGAGCACAAGGTGCTGAACAGTGGTATGGAGCAGGAAATCCCTGTGAATACTTAGCAAACGGATTTTTAGTGGTTTTCTGACAAGGCAACAAAACAAGGAGCATGTAACAGAGGCAACGAACAAATGGATCAAGTGGCCCAATCCTTTCTTAGCAAAGGACAAGCCAGTGGAAATACTCATAAGGACCAAACGTTCTCGAGGACACATGGGAATTCTGTCAAGTGCTTTCGCTTCAAATAGCTGAGTACTCTTCTTTGGTGTTTGTAAGTGTTGTGTGGGTGAACCTGTGCTAACATACCACCCTTCCTAGTACTAATACATACTTGTGATTAAACCCCCTGCAAACATCCGTAACTACAGGAAAGTAATTAAGATATAAATCTAACCACAACCTTAAACTCTGAGATCCTACGCTCCCTTATGCAATGGTGTCCTAACGGGGGTTCAGGTTTCTGTCACTCCGGCAACCCCACGATTAGTATCCAAATACACAATGCATCCCCTAGGCCCATAAATGGTGAAGTGTCATGTAGTCGACGTTCACATGACACCACTAGAAGAATAGCACCACAACTTAAATACTAAACCATTGAATAATAACTCATCACAGATTCACTACTAACAACATGACTTCTCCCATGTCCTCAAGAACTAGACGAACTACTCACAAGACATCATATGGATCAAGATCAAAGATGATATGATAATGGATAACAATCTGAACATAAACAATAATCCAATGGTTCCACTCACAAGCATTTACTACAATAGTAATCAACACCGCGGAAGTTTCCCCTAAGAACTAAAGAAATATCCAACACAATTGTATAGCGGGACGGAGTGGTGATGATGGTGCTGGTGGAGATGATGGTGTGGATGATGATGATGATCCCGATGAATCCTAGCTTGATGACAGTGTTGATGGTGATGGTATCCCCTCTCCGGGAAGGAACTCCCCCGGCAGAAATCTGTCTGTCGGAGAGATCTTTCTCTCTCGGTGTATTCTACCCCAGAGGCGGCGGAAATATATCTGTGGTTGCTCCCCTGGTATTAGGGTTCCATAGGGAAGATATAGGCGAAGGGGCGGAGTCGGAGGCCGGGCAGGTGGGCCACACCTGCCCTAGGCGCGGGGTCAGGTGAGCCCGCGCCTAGGGGACGTGGGCCCCTGAGGCCCCACTTCGTCCCTCCTTCTGGCTTCCTTCGTCTTCTGGTAAAATAATATGTTTCCATATTTTTCTGGTATTTTTCTGATCTTTGCGAAATTGCACTGAAACGCCTTCTTTTCCATCAGAATCCAGACTCCGGCAGTCCATCCTCCAAGAATCAACCAATATGCATAAACAGATGAAAAAGCCATAAGTAATACCTCATAATAAGACAAACATCAATGAATAGAGGTAAATTATGATATAGAAAGGTGATGCAAATTGGGTGTATCAACTCCCCCAAACTTAGACTTCGCTTGTCCCCAAGCGAATACTGAGCTCAGTAAACATGTCCACGGGTTTATGGAGTGAAGTGTCGATAAAAGAATACGAACAAGAAGCATCACACTTACCATTGCACAACTCATAAAAGAAAGAAACTCACCATTATATAACTTAGCTTGCAACCAAGTACAACAGTCACAATACAGATGCATAAAGATAAATCATAATTGGAATTGGCAAACTTGTTCTTGGTGAGAGAACACCTGGCAAACAGTTTCACGAAAGCTTTTTATAGAAGCTTCAAAACAGGAGCACTCTTTGCTCAAAAAGGTTTTTTCACAAGTGAAGGCTTTCAAAGTAATACTCAATAGATGAGAGTTTTGTGCAAACAAGTAACATAAAGAACATGATTGAATAAATCACCATATGAAAGCTTGAAACACAACAAATCAAATGCTTGCTGGAGATAGAGAGGAAGTAGGTTTACTGACTCAACCGGTAACTAGGAGAAAGGTCCCTTTATAAAGGGTAGCAGGGATTACAAGTCATAAAGAGCTTCCAAAAGATTATGGTACTTACTAGCTTTGAGCCATCATTGCCCCTGTCATAAGCATCTTGAGATGATTAAGGTTAAAGTGAACAAAGATGGAGTATATGCTTGACGAAATATAAGTTGGCAATCTCATGTCCCTTGAATATGAGGGCCACTCCTCATGCATACTCAACTTTGGGCCCAGGTAAGTTCTTGTCATTGTAAGTATTTGTATATCATTGAGAACCGCCAACGGGGTACCCCTTGCACATGGCACAGGATCTTTCCCATAACCAAAATGACAAGGCAAGTAGACAATGAGCATCTCAGCAATCTTTTTATTTACCATATGCATAGCTTTTTATTGAGGATGCTTCATAGATAGCTCACTATGGTGATGCTGCAAGTTTCCACCATGATTAGGCATGGCTTAGGCTAGCGGCCCAGGCATTTCTCTAACACAGAATACAAACTCCATGGACTTACAAGTTCCCTCTTTATTTCACACTGTTGACATCCATAGACAAAAGAGCACGATATCAACTATGTATAGAGTACAATTGCAATGTTAAAAACGTTCCCCGTGACAACACGGTTCTACTAATTCCAACATATAGATGCAAGCATATACAACTTCGATGTTCACAATGGTTCAAGTTTATTAGGGGCAAAGAAATAAAGTGTGCCATCGAGTTCGTGAGAGCTTTACTAACTAGTTTTCACATAACAAAATACTTTTTAATTCGAAAGGTAGATGAAGCATGAGAATTTGCTAGGAATAGCAACAACTACTAGGTAGATATGGTGGACACAAGTGGCAAAGGTTTTTGGTTCAAAGGGTTTTGGAAACATGAGAAGTATGCCTTCTCAAAACAGGTTTTTGGATAGCAAGGCTGGGTAGCAAACAAGAGAGTTGAAATAAACAAGCAAACATACAAGTAATAAAGACAAACATGCAATCTTCCTTGAAGACACAAAAGGATCTTAAATAAAGAATACTAAGCTTATGAGCCAACAAGAAAGAAAACAAATGATACAAAATACCTGTAAGCTTTTTATTTCTTTTTATCTTTCATAGTAATGCTACTGACCAGAACCTGGTTTGCCAAAACCAATTTAGATACACTTGATGATCCCAAAGTGGTGCCAATACTGATCAACAAGATCCATCATATATAGAAATTACAAACTAAAATAAGAAGTGCAAAAAGTAAAAGATGAGACTTCTCATTAATATTCAATAAAGGCACTCACACCAAGGGATACATACATAATCAACTAAAGGAGAGATACTTCCACATGTAAACCAAACTATAAGATAACCCCTCTACCACAGATACAAATCCACTAAAAAGGTAAAAGATAAAAGATAATGGTGGTGATACCGCGAGACTCCCCCAAGCTTGGAACAAGCCAAGGGGATGCCAAACCTGATGACGAATTACTCCTTTGGTGGTGGTGGTGTTCTCTTGATAAGCTCCTCAATGAGTTTCTTCAAATCCTAGAACTCAAAAGTAAGAGTACGAATTAGCTCCAAGTTATGCTCAATGCAACCCATGATCAACTCGGACCGAGGATCCCAGTCCTTGTTATTCTTTCTCCATTCTTCCAAATTAGAGTGTTTCTTCCCTACACGGTTAGAACAAGGGGTACTAGGAGGAAGTGTGCGTGGAGACAGGATATGACGCGGAGTTCTCCCTCCTGTAGACATCCGTGTTGTCCTCTTAAGCTTCGTAGGTCAAGCCACCAAACCAATGCTTGCGACGATAGCACGAGTGTCCGGTTTCTTGTACTCCTCCATGTCACCTTCATACCCTACCAAAATCACCTCCTCCTTGGGGACTTGAGGCTCTTCTTCTTCGGGTTTCTTGCCTTTGTCGTCGGAGGAGGCCATGGTGCTCTAAACTTGAGAAGATTTCCTGACAGAAACAAATCGAAACGAAAACACGACGAGAACACGATGCACGAACCTTGGGTGATCCAGGGGGTTATATATTACGAAGTTTCAATGCATAAGGAAGGTTTTGATACGGAAACGAAGCAGAGATGGAGTTCGAGGGGGAAACACGCCCCTTAGGCGCGGTCAGGCTGGGCCCGCGCCTGGGGTGGGTCTGTCCACCCCGGGCTCCGTTTCCTCTTCAGTTATGTCTCGTAACTTCCCTTATGTATTAAAAATATCAAAAATATAAAAATATTGGAGTTTCACGAACCTTCTGTTTTTACCACTTTTACCTATTCAAAGACGAACTCTGTAGATTCCTTTTCTCTTTTTCCTCAAAATTTCCTTCTTACAAAACCCTTGCACAAACTCAATGAAAACAGTAGTGTAAGAAAAAACAACAAACCTTTAGATACACACTTCAACTGAAAACCCACCAAAACAAAAGCTTCTAAAGAGGCAAATGCAAATGATGGCAGAAATCTATCAAAAACAGATCAGCATGTAAAGATTGATTTTTTCGAAGACCTTCTGTCACTCAAATTAAAAAGTGCAGAACTGATGAAAGTTGGGTAACAACTTGGAGAACAAGCACACAAAAATTCAGCTCCATCCGACATACTTAGATCTCTCACGAATTTTTACAATACAGCACAAAAATCTGTCCCATGACAGCCACTTTTCACAACTCCTCTACTTCACAAAAGTAGTTGAACTTGACTCAAAACCAAAACAAAAAGGATAAGGAGCTGTTATTACAGAGGTAATAACTTCCAAGACTCGACAACACTCTTGGGTTATGTCAACACCCGGATTTTTAATCCCAGATGCCTGTTATGCCATACATCGAATCCTAGGATTACCATTTTTGCGAGACATAACAGAATTGGATACCACAATACATCATCCATTACAACCATACATAAGGTCTTACATAAATAAGGATCTCATGATCCAGTTCTTCATACAACTCAAGCAGCGGAAATACGTAATAATAATGGTAGCGTAGGCAAAGCTCCATCTTCGGGGTCACAGGCAATGCTGATGATGGGAGATGATCCTAGTTGTCGTAACCTTCCTGGGGTCCATCATCCTGGTACTCCTCTTCATAGTCTTTCCACGGGAATAGCCAGGGACAAAGCCATGAGTACTCTTTAAGTACTCGCAAACTAATACTAACAAGGGAAGGTTTTTTTTGTAATAGGACACTAAGCTCTAGGGTTGTTTTGCAAAAAGCCAGATTTACCTCTACTAAGTTCGGTAGCAAGAGAAAGCTAGTCAATTTTTGTAACACCTAAGTGGGAACTTGTATCTCATGCCACAACTCTGTTGTGGTCAAGTCAAATTCTCAATTCAATTCACAAGTCATTTTGAAAACATCTGACGGGGGAACAGTATGGCCACTCCAACTGTCCATAACCGCGGACGCGGTTATTCGAATAGTTTGACACTCTGCAGAGATTGTACACTTTCACCACAACATTCGATACATCCGTTAGGAACAAATCCTGAATTCACCATAATCAGTATGCGGATAATCAATCATAACCTTTGAATTACACGTGCTAGTATAGGCACCTCTCCTGTGAGTTTGGCCTCCCAACCATGACCAACTGTCATCTTGGGTACTGCACAGTGGACAATCTTCACAAGCTAGCCTCAGCTCAGACCTTGGCCGTGAGGGAACCAATACTAAGGTATATAAGTTTCCAGTCAAGCCCTACCCAATCTTCGGGTATTGTGGTTGTACGGTAAAATTGGAATGGTATCGCATCCAGACAACCATCAGTTTTATAAAGGGTTAAGGCTCATGCCTTGACATTTTCATCACCAAAATCATCTGGTGTTCGGAAAGACATGTCAAAACATCTCAGTAGAATGATCCATCATTCTAAGGTTTTAATAACCATTTTCACCAAGTATTCCCATCTAAAGTTGATCAAGTTTTAGGCTTATCACTAGCATCTACAAGTGGGAGTGAGTACTAATGAGGGGTGGTAAACAAGTATAGTTTCAACTAAGTACCATCTCACGCCTTAGGATGACATCAAGATTATCTAACTTAGGCCAAATTTTATGCTCTTTATGCAACCTTCAGTTATCTTTCTAGTATCTACAATTTACTTCAGTAAACCCTAAGTAAAAGATTTGATAAAGAAAATAAAGTAGAAGCTTGCAAGTAAAACTAGGAGTGGGTTATCAAGTGGGATGATCACATATGCTTAAGGCATATGGTTGGCATAGTAAGGCTTGCTCTAGTGGAACATCTTGCAAGTGTTAGCTTGCTCAATCAACTAGTAGTATGAGGCTTGCACAAGTATCAGTATAAGCTTGCTAAATTAATAGCTTGCAAGTATTGGCTTGCTAAAGTAGAGTATCCTGCAAGTGTTACCTTGCCTTGTGCAGAGCAGTGGTTGAAGTTCTCCTCGGCTTCTTCTTCGTAGTATCCTTCTTCCTCCTCGTATCCTTGGTTGGTACTAGCGTCTATAAATAAATACGAGGTCCACAATCACCAAACAATACTTAAATACTTTCAATCATCACACAAAAGGGGTTCTATAGATGATCTAGCATCATCACTAACATTACAAGACTAAAGCAATTGACTTAATGATTTTATTTTTAGAAAAGTAATTTCTAATCATTGAAAAACTACTTACGATTTAATATTCTCCAAACCAAACATGGGATCATATTGACACATGTCATCACCACATAGTTTAGTACATGGGAATGTGATTTAAAGTGGTGTCACCATTTAATAAGGTTTAACCCTTTTATTTTAAATAAAATAAGTGACTAGAAATGCCTATGAGGCATTCTTTTATTACTTGAACATTATTTCTGTAAGTAAACCCATATGTTTTTATATATTCTGAAAGTTATGATCAAATGTGATTTTTGAGAGTTGGAATCAACTCAAAAGCTATTATGGTTTAAATTTGAAAAATGTTTGAATGCAGAAAAGCTTCTGCCTTGTTATTTTTACCAAGGTTGATCTACAGATCCAAATGATTTGAATCCAACGGGCTTGGATTAAGCATTTCAAGACCTTTCTAGAAAAATTGGTTTCATTCAATTTGGTTCACTGAATCGAGCTGGGTTGATTTTTGAAACTATGTAAAGAACTGTGTTTGAATGAAAATAGAAAAATCTAAATTCAAACGGCTGGGTCGCGTGGGAGACGATAATGGGCCGGCCTGCTACGCACAATGCTTACGCGGGCTGGTTAAGTGGCTGTCCCCATGCGTCAGTGAGATGGGGGGTGCGAAGCGGTACGGGGCAACGTGGACCGTGGGATCTCGTTCTAATCTAACGACTCTGGTTCATCGTCCACGTCGGGCAGCGCCGGCGAGACAGAACCCTAACGCGGCAGGTGGGGGTCGTGGGAGGCTCACCGGGGCTCAGGCGAAGGTCGGCGATGCGGGCGAACGACGAAGTCGATGATGGCGAACCTCCTGGTACCGGCAGCTCCTCCTGGGGCGGCTCCAATCGATGGCTTCCTTCTTCTCCAGCAGCGGCGAGCTCCGGCCAAATTCCGGCGATGCGCTGCTCGCCTTGCTCCGGGACTGAGGTGGGGTTATTCTGGGTGAGAGGGGAGTGGAATGGTGTGAAGAATTCGAGCGAGGGAGGGCTCTATTTATAGTGGCGAGAGGGGATCGACGGGCGCAAGTTGAGCTCGTTGTGGTCGATATCACAGAGGGCTATCGGCGTGGGCGACGGTAGGGGGCGGTGTTGTGCTCCCTAGCGAAGATCAAGGGCATGGTGGCGAGACGTGGGGCGGTGCAGATTGGTCGAACGCTGCGGTTCTCTGCGCGTGCCCGACGGGAGTTTAATGGCGCACAGCGCGCGTGGTCCGCGCGGCGGCGAACGGGCGTGTCTGTGGGGTTGGTGAGACGGTGGTGATCACGTATGCACGCGGCGAGGGCGGCGCGCGGTCTGTGGGTGTCTGTCGAGCGTGGCGCACGGGGCGCGCTCTCGGCATCGTTGTAGAGCAGCTTGGCATTGTCTATGCGTGTGGTCCAGGGGCTGGCATCACTCGCGGCTGGGACAGGGAGTGGCGGTGGGGTGCTAGCTTGCTCCCAGACAAGGTTGGCGAGGCTAGTGCTGCTTGTAGCTTGCTGTCCACACTGGGGTGACCATGGTGCTCTCGGATTGTTCACCATTGATGACAATGGCTAGCTTACAGTGGTGCTAGATATTAATTAAGGTTGTTAGATGATCTACTAAGGCTAGTGGTGCCCAGAGAGGGAACAAGTTAGGCTAGAATCACTGCACACTATAGTGTTTTGATTTTTTTTATTTGAATCTGCAAGGTGTTTGATGAAATGGCCACATGAATTCAAGTTTTGAATTTTGAAAAGATTTTTGGTGGGTGTGCTAGGCATGTGCTGGTGAGTCTGTGGATGCTTGGGTTTTGAAAGTTGAGCTTGTTTGAGTGGTTTTTGAAACAGTGGGATCTTCCCATGTGATATAGATTCAATTTTAAACTGTCCTTTAAACTCTGCATTTGAATGTTTTTGGATGATCACAAAGTGGGCCTTGGTACTTTGTTATGAGTACTATCAAGGGGTGCAAAGATCCAAACAAGTTTCTGTTAAGTTCTGAAAGTTAGAGATAGCCAAAGTAGGCATGGGAGTTAAATTGGCCAAAGTGACCATTCACTTATTTTGTTTGTTTTGATTTATTTGTCTTTGGGAAAAGTGTGGGGATTGTTTAGATGATGTTTATTTCACCTAAGAATCCTTTTACAAGCAAAGAAACACACAAGCATGGCAATTCAAAAGAATCCAAATTGGTAATGCATACACATATGCATGCTTTCATATTTTTAATTTGAAAAGTTTTTGTTAACCCTAATTTTGATGATTAGAGTTTGATGATCCAAGTTTAGTATTTTTGGGATGTTACAGGTTATCTCCCAACACGTACTTTTCTTTAATGCCTTTAAGTTAGGCTTGAAACTTCCAAAAATGCTCACAGAGGAGATATATATCTGGAATGAAAGAGAGCATCAAGAAGCAAATAACCAACACACTTGAGTCTAACCCACTTCCTATGCATGGGGGTATCATGAGAAAACGAATTGTTGAAACAAAAAGCCACTAGCATAGGAAGACAAAACAAATGCAACTTTAAAGCTTTCAACATAAAACAGGGAAACTTAACATCATTGAGATGCATAAAACCATGTTTCCCTCTCTCAAAATAACTTTCAGTAACACTATGAATAAAGTTGACAATATAACTATCACTGGTAAAAACTTTATCATCAGAGTAATCATACTTACTATCATTAAAAAGAGGTCCAAGGTCATAAACCGGATCAATAGAAGCAAGTTGTTCCATCCTGAAATCTTTATTAGGCAAGCTATTTTCACAAGGAGCTTTAGCGAATTTGGAAAAGTTAAACTCATAAGAATCTCCATCAAACTTAGTTAAAAAAAATTCCTTATTACAATCAATAATAGCTCCACAAGTGTTTAAGGAAGGTCTACCAAAAATGATAGGACAAGTTTTGCTAGCTGCTGAATTAAGCACTAGAAAATCAGCAGGATACTTAATCTTACCACAAAGAACCTCCACATCTCTTACAATGCCAATGGGGCAAATGGTTTCCTTATTAGCAAGGTGGATAACCACATCAATGTCCTCAAGCTCCCAATCAATCTCATGCATAATTTCCCTGTAAAGCTCATAAGGAATAGCACTAGAAATAGCACCAATATCACATAAACCATAGTAGCAATGATCACCAATTTTAACAGAAAGCACATGAACACTAGCTTTTCTAGCCTTACTAGGATGAGAGATACTATTAGAAGCGTCTTCACAGAAGACAATGTGCTCATCCTCTCTATTTATAGTGACAGGGTCTTTCACAATAGCTACCATAGGTTCAACATTCAATTGCTTACCAGGCTCCACAGTTTTCATTGTACCTTTGTTATTTGCACTAATAATCATAGAATACTCCTTTACCTTAGCCGGGAAAGGCATTTTCTCAACATGAGGTTCAGGCACAATATGATTAGTAGTACAAACTTGAGTACTTCTAACCGGAACATGACTAACAACATCTTTATACGGAGCATGGTACTTATTCCACTTATTCTTGGGAATTTATATGTAAGAGGCAAAGGCCTTAAAACAGTTGGCAATACTTTGGGAATCAAGACCAAACTCATTGCTAATATCACGGAAGTTATCAGTTCCCATAAAAGATTTAATGCATTCATAATCATAGTTTATACCTGACTTTCTTCCTTTGTCATTCTCCCAAGCCTCAGTGTTATCTTGAATACGGTCTAAGAGATCCCATTTAGATTCTTCCTTCATATGTGTGAATGATCCAGCACAAGAAGCATCTAGTAAATCTTTATCATGAAGAGAAATCCTAGCATAAAAGTTATTGAGAATAATATTATTAGGGAGTTCATGAATAGGACATTTAAGCATGAGTAACTTCAATCTCCCCCAAGCTTGAGCTGTACTCTCTCCATCAAGAGGCCAAAAGTTATATATAAGATTTATATCCATATGGATTTCACTGGGAGGATAAAATTTAGAGTAAAAGAGAGATGCCATCTCCTCCCATTCCATGGATTGTCCATTCTTCAGCAGCTTATATCATTCTTCAGCTCTCCCTTTCAAGTATATGGAGAGTAACTTCTTCTTCACCTGTTCAGTTGTGATACCTGCACACTTAAACAACCCGCATAATTCATGGATAAAAAGCAAGTGATCACCGGGATGGACAGATCCATCCCCAAAATAATAATTATCCATAACACGATTAACAATACTTGTAGGTATCTTAAAAGGATCTATGTAAACAGGAGGTGGTTCATCTACTACCCTAGCAGCGGTATTAGTTTTCCCAAACAGAAAACCAAGTGGGTTATCCATATTGGAAACAAAGTAACAAGCAGTAACAAAAGCAATACTCATAGTAAAAGTTTCCCTTACCAGTTCCATTCTTCAATAGCGCTTCACTCCCCGGAAACGGCGCCAGAAAATAGTCTTGATGACCCACAAGTATAGGGGGTGTATCGTAGTACTTTTGATAAATAGGAGTGTCGATCCCAACGAGGAGCAGAAGGTGCTGAACAGTGGTATGGAGCAGGAAATCCCTGTGAATACTTAGCAAACGGATTTTTAGTGGTTTTCTGACAAGGCAACAAAACAAGGAGCAGGTAACAAAGGTAACGAACAAACGGAGCAAGTGGCCCAATCCTTTCTTAGCAAAGGACAAGCCGGTGGAAATACTCATAAGGAACAAACGTTCTCGAGGACACATGGGAATTCTGTCAAGTGCTTTCGCTTCAAATAGCTGAGTACTCTTCTTTGATGTTTGTAAGTGTTGTGTGGGTGAACCTGTGCTAACATACCGCCCTTCCTAGGACTAATACATACTTGTGATTAAACCCCCTACAAACATTCGTAACTATAGGAAAGTAATTAAGATATAAATCTAACCACGGCCTTAAACTCTGAGATCCTACGCTCCCTTATGCAATGGTGTCCTAACGGGGGTTCAGGTTTCTGTCACTCCGGCAACCCCACGATTAGTAGCCAAATACACAATGCATCCCCTAGGCCCATAAATGGCAAAGTTTCATGTAGTCGACGTTCACATGACACCACTACAAGAATAGAACCACAACTTAAATACTAAACCATTGAATAATAACTCATCACAGATTCAGTACTAACAACATGAGTTCTCCCATGTCCTCAAGAACTAGGCGAACTACTCACAAGACATCATATGGATCAAGATCAAAGATGATATGATAATGGATAACAATATGAACATAAACAATAATCCAATGGTTCCACTCACAAGCATCAACTACAATAGTAATCAACACCGGGAAAGTTTTCCCTAAGAACTAAAGAAATATCCAACACAATTGTTATAGCGGGACGGAGTGGTGATGATAGTGCTAGTGGAGATGATGGTGTGGATGATGATGATGATCCCGATGAAGCCTAGATTGATGACGGTGTTGGTGGCAATGGTCTCCCCTCTCCCGGAAGGAATTCCCTGGCAGAAATCTATCTGTCGGAGAGATCTTTCTCTCTCGGTGTTTTCCGCCCCAGAGGCGGCGGAAATCTATCTGTGGTTGCTCCCCTGGTATTAGGGTTCCGTAGAAAGATATAGGCGAAGGGGCGGAGTCGAAGGTCGGGCACATGGGCCACACCTGTCCTAGGCGCGGGGTCAGGTGGGCCCGCGCTTAGGGGGGTGTGATACCCCTGAGGCCCCACTTCATCCCTCCTTCTAGCTTCCTTCGTCTTCTGGTAAAATAATATGTTTCCATTTTTTCTGGTATTTTTCTGATCTTTGCGAAATTGCACCAAAACGCCTTCTTTTCCATCAAAATCTAGACTCCGGCAGTCCATCCTCCAAGAATCATCCAACATGCATAAACAGATGAAAAAGCCATAAGTAATACCTCATAATAAGACAAACATCAATGAATAGAGGTAAATTATGATATAGAAAGGTGATGCAAATTGGGCGTATCAGTGGTGGAGTTAGCCGGCGAGGACGAGGTGCTTCCTCAATCTAGGACTGCTCCGCGGCGGACGAGGCTTTAGGGTGAAGTGGATATGCTGCTTGGTGAAGTTCCTCGACAATGGGTGGCACAGGGAGAGTGCATCGGGGCGTAGGTGCGGCTAGAGGCCTGGTGGTGTCGGGGCACATGTGGGAGGCGAGTTTTGCAGGGGATCGATCGGGTGGAGTACTTATTTTTGGAGGCGACTGTGTGTTCCAGCGAGACAGAGATAAGGAAAACAAGACAACTCAAATACACTCACTTATGATCATTAAGGAAAACAAGACAACTCAAATACATACTTTGAATTCAAAATGGAAGTTTGAACTAAGTCAAATTTGAGTTCACAGATTGCTTAAATATAAGTAAATATTAAGGAATGCATAAGTGAATGTGATCACACACACAAACTCAATAACCTTTATTTAAAACCAATGCATACAAGGATTCTTTACATAGTACAATATGACAAAGAAGAAAATTACAATCTCCACTAGAACCAATAAAAATACTAGAACAGGTACAATAGGACAAAGAAGAAAATTACAATGCATACAAGCCAACAGAATAATCACTAGAAACAATAAAAATACATTCAACCAAATCAAACACCCAAGCCATGGATTCATGTAAGAAATATTAAACTTTGGGGTGAACACTTGACAGCCCACCACCCCAAATTGTAGCTCACGAAAATGAGAATAAACAAATAAACCATCCAAAATCCCAACTAAAACATCACCAGATAGAATCTTAGAACACAACTACCTTAGAGTACACCAACAAAAACCCAAAATATAAAAAAAAAACTATGATTACTAAACTACCCTAGAATTTCTAACAAAACAAGTGGAAATTCTCTACACCAATAGGAATAACATCAACCATAATCCAAGACTATTGGCCAAAGGAAAAAACCAGGCTTTGGATTCTATCAAGAACCAGAGAATACTAGAATTTTGAAACATGATATATGAAACAAGTAAACTAATCAACACTCACACTAACCATTACCAAGAAGATTCATCCAAATAAAATTGCAAGGCCTCATCAAGAAAATCCAAACCTAAAACTACTATTTAATAAATGAAATTACACTTGTCATTGTCCAAGACTAGTACATGACAAAACTCAATTGACGTGCCTAATTAGGCATATATATATAGATGCATTGAATGTGCACATAGTACAACAAAAACCATATGAAAAAATTGGCAAACACACATAAGTTAAGACCAGCATGGGCTTAACCACCAAAATTACCATGCCACCTATACATAAGTTAAGCAACAGAGACGGTTTCACTCGTAACCAAGCAGGTGAATCACCTAAATGCATGACATAGGTGTCACCACTGCATCCATTTGGGAACACTATAAACAGCTGGCCACCTAAGACCCAGAGCTCACAACTCACTGGTCTAGGTCAGACCAAACACACACACACACACTAGTTAGAGATAGATCTAAGAGGAAGGAGAAGCAAAAGGAGAAGAGGAACTTTAAGAACACTTCAAGAACTAGAGGAAGAAGAAGGTGGGAGCCACTACAGATCTTCATCATTAAATCAGGAAACTACAAAGGTTTAGCTTAGAACTCTTAGGATAGGTAGACGAATAGTAAAATTGGGTAGCTAGGGATCATCTAGATCCTGGGAGGGGTAATATTATAGCAATAGTACTAATAATTAGTATCCGCAGATCATGTAAGATAATGATCTTGTTGTTAGGAAGTAAGTACAAGCATAGAAGCCTGATTATCATCTGTGTACACTCAGTGAAGAGGCATCACATACCATAATCAAGGATCAATACCCTATGCACAACCTAAATAAGCATTGATTGATTGTAAAAATTGATTGAAAAGAGAGAGAATTGGTTGTATTCGTAATAAGAAAACCACTCAACATTGATACAATAATAATTAATAAAATACAAACAACTAGTGAATTAAGAACACTCCATCTTAATAGCACATCCTCACCTCTAACCACAATCTCCACTAAGAAGAAACTCTACTAAGGATCAACCAATTGAGATTGCAGCTAGAGGAAGGGATGAACAATTGAATAACCATGAACCAAGCATACACTAGTACAAACTCGCTACTTAGAGACGTCAATTTCTCATAGGCCTCAGGACGTTTCTCATTCCGGCTCAAGCGCATAGCTTCTAAAAACGCACCACCTGAGCCAGTTTTTCTTTGCGGCTCTAAGATACGTGACCTCACATGGTGAAAAAAAATAAAACACCTCTAACATGTACGAGTTGGAGACGTCCAATATTTCTGACCGCTTGCAAGAGCTCCTCAATCTCAGACGACCTGTACTAGGGACCGTCTCCAATAGTGAGGCGACCTGAGTCGGACTAACAAAGACCGTCTCTATAACTAGTGTGCCTCAAAGCGTATTTGTAAATTGACCGTCTCTAGTGTGTGTAAACCATTTTAAATTGTAGCATGCTAATTTGAATCCGGTCATAGATGACATGACACATAATCATGATTCAGTAGCCAGATAGATAAATTAACTCAATAAAACACACACACACACACATATATATATATAACATTAGCCAGATATATATAGTTGGGGAAATCCATACAAATTTAGCCATTACACATTACAACTGTACATACAAAGTGCATTACATAAATCAATCAACTAGCATAATGAGTACTCTCTAAGAAACCAACATTGCATTTATAATGGGACACCCGTGGAAGCTGTTGAACCGGAATATGTACCTCTCCATTATCTTTTTCATCAAAGCAAAAAAGGACAATGCTATCCTGCTTTAGGTTGAAGCTTCTCACAACCTTCTCCCATCCAGTCATCAAGATTGCATTTGACCCAGCTCCCATCTTCATCCTAACCATCTTTGGATCTTTGATCTTCATTTGCCAAACATGGACATCAATAGGTTCATCAAGGAGATTCTTTAGGCATTTTCTTGTGAACTCAGCTCCAGATGTTTGGGAAAGTACAGAGAATTGAAGAATTAGCATGCTTGTGATTACTGGAAGTATTTAAATATCATAGGGTAGCTTTTTGTTGATAATATTATCAAGAATATATCATCTTACCAGCTTGCACTTTTTTCCATGATAGATGAATAGGGCATCCTGTAGATGTAGTACTTGATTTCTGGTGAAAATTCGGGTTCACACCAATCTAAGAGAAAGTCTACATGAACTTCTTTCAGATACTATTTGTACATGTCTCATGACGCACATATGTGATCTACACACCATAAGTAAATCAAATTACGATCAATTATGTATATCGACATCAAGGCTGTAATATGCTCAATAACCTAGTCCCTTCCAATTAATATTGTGCTTGTGCATTATTTCCAGCATACCAATATAAATATGTTGCATTCCAATATTAATCAACCAGCTTCCTTAGGCCTCTTTCATTTGCTAGGGATTGAATGCCAATCTAGATCTGAACCAGGACTGGATTTGGTGAAACCCCATGCTACACCTAATCCAAACCTATAGATAATTTAACACACGAGTTGCTTCCCTAATATTCCGAAGACCATTTGTATGTGCCCACTCGTCGCCACGAGTTCCAGTGCGTCGCCCGCTCGATGCGCTTGTCTAGACGTTCTGGAATTGTTCCACGGGCCAAGTGGAGATATTTTCTTCCAGCCTGTTGTTTCATAGGAAGATGGCTTGGGCCAAAATCCATGGTCTGGATGTCTTAGGGTCAAACGAAGACCAAAATTTGATGGCCTGGAAAGGGCTGGAAAACCAGAATCGGGCCACAATCCAGACCGATCCATGCCTTCAGAGAACAGGGCCTTAAGACCAGCCACACCGTTGGTCAAAAGCGATTCATAGCCTCAACAGTGTGGTGCATGTGTGGAGCATCGACGCATGTTATCAGAAAAGAAAAGCGACGCATGTAGTTGAATCGGCTCAAAGCAGCTCAAAGCATCTGCCTAACACAAACAATAAAGTACCTAGCCTCTACGTCTAAATGGAAAGGATTGGGGCAAAGAAAAATAGTTTCCTTTCTAGCCGGTGGGTCCCATGTATAGTGTTTAGCCAGTTTCATATACTGCAGCCAAATCAGATTGATTTGTTCTTTTTTTTAATCGCATCACCGGTGTGACTGACCTAAGAACATGCTTAAGTATACATTCCAGCAAAAATTCCACATAGCAATTCCATGTAAAATAATTCTTCCATAGTAACATAGTTCTAAATAATAATTTGAATGCAGCAGCATGACACGTTTTCTACACGTATGAGGCCTGGTTTCTTTAGACCTATTGTTCCAGCTAGATGTTGTGATGTGGATCCACGCTGTAGGCACTGTGTGCGTGGTTCTTTATAAGCAAAGAGAGATGGTTGTATGTGTTAGGATTTATTTAAACATGTAAATAGGGTAATCCTCTGCTGTAAAACCGTCACGATGGTTCTCTTTCTCCCACCGCCTCACGAATGAATGTGACCCTTCTTTACGTCGGTTCGGCTTATAAAAACTTGATCATCGATGGAATAAAATAACGGTTGATTCATTCACCACTTTTACTTTCACACGTTATCGGCACCTTTGTTCTACCGAGAGAGCCCATGCCGCCCATGGAGCCCACAGCACACTCACCACTAGGGTCGCCGGACCTGCTGTCCCCGACTTCGGCATACGAACCGGTGGGCACCTGGACTGGCTCGTCAAGCATGACCATCGGGCGTTACCTCCCGGCGCCGGTGAACTCGTTGGGAGATGTCTTTGCCAATAGAGCCGGAAGATCCGCCGCCCCTTTGCCACCTCTACGCCGCCGTATCCGCTTCATCATCTTGCGCTTCGGTCGACGGCCGGAAGAACAGAGCCCGGTGAGGCATGGCCTCTCAAACGGCCACGCCAATGGAGTGGTGCCTAGGATGCACCTGGATAACAGATCTTCTTCAGAGGAGGAGGACTGGGTGGTGGGCGCCGAGGACTTCAACTTCTTGCCGTTGAGAAAGGCAGCAGGACAGGCGGGCGGTGGAGCGATTACCGCTGCAAAAGCAGGAGGGGTAGGGAGTTTTCCTCGCCAGATGTGCCCACTCCTTGCCTTATCTAACTGCTCGCCAGGTCGTGCTTCGAGAGGAGTCAAGTGGTTTCCCGAGGAATCCACCTCACGTACGACTGGTCACGTATGTGAAAAAAAAAACTAAACGAAAAAAAGTGGCCGGGGCTACTGCATTGGGCTGTGTAGATTTGACCCAATAGTTAAAATTTCGTATTTCTTTTTCTGATTAGCATTTTAGCTTCAGTTTTTGTATATGTGTGTATGTTTAGTATTATATAGCACTAACTATGTAGTGTCTGCATATTTAAATGTCAACATTAGATTGTTTGCAATTTTTTATTGTTCTATGTTGACTATGCTTGACAAAATAATATGATAAATTTCAAATTTGTGCACAACTTATGAATTGGTTAAATATCAATGAATCACTTTATATACAACTGTGAGGTCTATGTCACCAAGTTGACGACTACCTTCAATGTGTTTTATTAAACACAAGATTGTGCGAAGTACCATAAGAGGTCGGTCTACACTACTTTATAGTGATTACCTTATGTTTAAAGCAAAAATAAAAATACACATGTAAGTGAGATCTACACTACTCGGTAGTGACTATCTCCATGTGTCCTACAAATATGATCTACACCACATATGGTGATTATCTATTTATGGAATGTCATATGATGGGTCGGATAGGCTTTTCCTAGACCTTCAAGTGGATCAAGCATGTTATTTTACACACAATTAATTTACTTGTTGGTAAATTAATGGGCATGATATTGTTTATGCAGGCTATGGATAACATATCTAAGAAATAATTTGCTGAACTTGCGCTTAATGGCAGAAACTATCTGACCTGGGCGATGGATGTCAAGATTAACTTGTCATCCAGGAATTTGATCAGCACTATAACCACACCTAATGAAGGTGCTCATGCTATACCAGAACTGGCAAAGTATGCTGCTTTACACTTCATTAGACATCACCTCGATCCCGCTCTGAAAGATGAGTACATGATGGAGGAAAATCCTCTATCGTTATGGGACTCCTTAAAGGAGCGCTATGATCAACAGAGATCGCTGATGTTGCCTGAAGCGCAAAGGAAATGGACACTTGTCCGCTTCCAGTATTAAGTCTGTTGCGGCATACAACTCCGTCGTGCATCAAATTAACTCAAAGTTGAGATTCTGCAACAGTGCAGTTTTGGATGCGGGTCTCATTGAGAAGACGCTCTCTACTTTCCATCCTAATATGAGGTTGATTGTTGAACAACGTCGTAACCAAAAGTATAGGAAGCATTCTGAATTGATATATGCACTTCTTCAGGCAGAAAAGCACAATGAAATTCTTGATAAGAATAATCTTTCCCGCCCTGAAGCACATTTCAATTCTTACAATGCTCAAAACTTCCATGGTTCAAAGAACAACCGTATGAGGTCTAAGGGAAAGTGGAAACGCAATGAGAATCTGAATATCCATGGAGTCCAAAAGGGAAAGAATCATTTCAAGAGAAATGATAGGGGTAACAATTCTCAAGGTTGTTATCGATGTGATTGTAACACTCATATTGCAAAGAAGTGTACAACATCTAAGCATTTGGTGTCGCTGTATCAACAATCAATCAAAGGCAAGAAGGCCCAAGGGCACCAGTACAAAGCTCACTTCACTGGACCGATGGTCGAGAGTTTCCAAGGTGTTCAACAGAACAGTGTTCAAGAGAACATGGAGAACCATGATCAGCCTCAACAAAAGGAAGGACCAACACTTCATGTTTAAGACATGCTAGTGGATTTCACTTCTACAAGTGACATATATGGAGACCAACTTTAAACTCCTTATAGTGTCATAAGTATTGTGATGGTGTCCTTACATATATTGTGTTTTGTAAAATATTTGTGTCATAAGGCATATGGTAGTATAATAATTATGCAGTCGAACATAATGTATTGTAATACGTGAGAAGACATACATAGTATGTATTGTATGTGTATATTCTATATGAGTTTGGATAAAATACTAAATTTTATTCTTTTTTACTCTATAGAAATCTTCTAAAAATTCAATGGAGGAGGAAATTTGTTTAGCGGACATTGGTGCCTCTAACACAATATTACGGGAGGTTAAATACTTCCAAACTCTGAAAAAGAGTAAGGAGAGTGTCATGACTATCGGTGATCGCGACACCGTCATTGTTGGTTCTGGTCAAGCCACATTTACACTCCTGAATGGTACAAAGCTTATGATCCAGGAGGCATTATTATATCCGGATTTAACTCGTACATTGCTGAGTTTTAAGGACATCAGGAGTAATGGCTACCACATCGAAACTCATGAAGATGGTGAGGTTGAAAGCCTACTCATAACTCAGAAAAAGGGTTCCGAAAGGAAGATCCTTGAGAAACTTCCTGCTCTATCTTCTGTATTTTACTATACATACATAAAGCCAGAGCCACATTTGGCGTATAAAATAATTTTCCAAAATCTTGATAAATTCAAGACATGGCATGATCGCCAGGGTCATCCTGGCGTGGGGATGATGAGGAAAATTATTGGTGGTTCTATTAGACACAACATAAGGGTTGCTTCCCTCAATTCTCGGATTTTGTTTGCACTGCATGTGCAACTGGGAAATTAATCATTAGACCTTCATACCTAAAAGTCAAGAATGAACCACTAAATTTCCTTGAACGCATTCAAGGAGATATATGTGGTCTAATTCAATCGTTATTGGGACCATTCAAATATTTTATGGTACTCATTGATGCATCTACAACATAGTCAAATGTGTGTCTCATATCGACAAGGAACCATGCATTTGCAAAGCTGATTATTCAAATCATAAAATTGAGAGCTAATCATCCTAAACATAGGATAAAATCCATTAGAATGGATAATGCTGCTGAATTTAGTTCACGAGCATTCAATGATTACTACTTAGCTTTGGGCATAACTCTGAAGCATTATGTACCGCATGTACACATACAAAATGGTCTTGCGGGATCACTTATCAAAAAGATCAAGTTGACAGCAAGACCTCTCCTATAGAATTGTAATCTCTCAACTTCATGTTGGGAACATGCGGTGTTATATACCGCGGAATTGATACAAATTTGACTAACTGTATACCATACGGCCTCCACATTGCAGTTAGTACGTGGAAATCGACCAAGTATTTCTCATCTTCGAAGATTCGGTTGCGTTGTGTACGTGCCGATATCACCACCTCAGCGTACATCGATGGATCCATATAGAAAGATGAGTATTTATATGGGGTATACTTCTCTGTCGATTATAAAGTACCTGGAGCCTCTAACAGGGGATCTCTTCACGGCCTGGTACGATGATTGTATCTTTGATGAGGATAATTTCCGGCATTAGGGGGAGAAAAGGACCACAAAGAATGCCGGAAAATAGATTGGAATGTTGAAGGCATTCAGTCTTTAGATCCACGTACGCACGAATCTGAATTGGAGCTTCAGAGGATCATAAATTTGCAAAATATTGCAAATAACCTGCCAGATGCATTTACTGACTATAAAGGTGTCACTAAATTCCATGTTCCCACTATGAATGTCCCAGAGAGAGTTGATATAGCAAAAACCACTCAACTGTCCAAGAGGGGGAGAAATCTGGACAAAAAGTACAAGACTTCTCAGAAGCGTCCGCGGGGAATGAGGATCTCTCAAACAGTAAATATAGGTCAACCACGGGTTGACATTCAACCAAGTGTTAAAGAAAGACACCTAAAGGATATTCATCATCTAGGGCCCAGCACAAGTACGCACATAAATATAGGTGCTGAGACATTGGAACACCTCGATTCAATCGTTGAGGGAAATCACAATGAGTGTGAAGGCATTGAAGAGATTTTCACAAACTATGTTGAATCAGGAGAGTCGTTCAACAAAAAGTCTACAAATGTCGATATATTTTTCTCCTCAAAGATTGCAGATGACCTGACATTGGACCATGAACCTAAGACCATGGCAGAGTGTATGAAACGCTCGGACTGGCCCAAATGGATGTTTGCGATTGAGGATGAATTGCGCTCTCTTACCAAGAGAGGGGTATTTACTAAAGTAATACCTACTCCTCAGCACGTTTTCCCAGTAGGGGCGAAATGGGTTTTTATTCAAAAGAGGAACGAAAACAATGAGGTGGTGAGATATAAGGCGAGGCTTGTAGCACAAGGGTTTACACAGAAACCTGGCATCGATTACGATGAAACATATTCTCCCATGATGAGTGGAATCACGTTTCGATACTTGATATCGCTGGCAGTGCAAATGAATTTGTATATCCAATTGATGGATGTAGTGACCGCATATTTATATGGGTTGCTGGTTACGGATATCTACATGAAAGTCCCTAAGGGAATGAAGATTCCAGATTCAAAGGCCGATCGCAAAATGTATTGCGTAAAGCTACAAAGGTCGTTATACGGCTTGAAGCAGTCGGGTAGAATGTGGTACAACCGACTAAGTTCCTTTTGCAGAAAGGGTACTTAAATGATGATGATTGCCCATGTGTGTTCATCAAGAAATCTACTGATGAATTTTGTATAATCTCTGTGTATGTGGATGATTTGAATATCATTGGTACTACACAAGAGATAAATGAGGCTAGTAATCATCTGAAGACGGAATTTGAGATGAAAGATTTGGGTAAGATCAAATTTTGTCTCAGTTTGCAACTTGAACATATTTCTTCAGGAATATTAGTTCACCAGTCTGCTTACATCCAAAAGATATTTGAGAAGTTTAATATGGATAAATTATACCATCTAAAACACCTATGGTTGTTAGGTCTCTTGATAAAAATAAAGACCCTTTTAGACCTAAGGATGACGATAAGGAGATATTGGAACCTGAGTTCCCATATTTTAGTGAAATTGGTGCACTAATGTATCTAGCAAACTGCACGAGAGCTGATATATCAGTTGTAGTTAATCTTTTGGCTAGATACAGCGCATCGCCAACGAAAAGGCATTGGGTTGGCGTGAAGAATATTCTAAGATATCTTCAGGGCACCAAAGATCTTGGTTTGTTTTATCAGAAAAATCAAGAGAGAACCATGGTGGGGTATTGTGATGCTGGATACTTGTCAGATCCCCATAATGCGAGATCACAGACTGAATTTGTCTTCTTACATGGAGTTATAGCCTTCTCTTGGAAGTCGCCAAAGCAAACATTGGTGACTACGTCTAAAATCATTCTAAGATAATTGTTTTGTATAAAGCATCGCGAGAATGTGTATGGCTTCACAGAATAATGAACTTTGTCCAAGTTTTAAGTGAGATTGGTTCGCTAGAATTGCCCACCATTATCTATGAAAATAATGTTTTGCTCCTAAGCTATTTTATCCCCATGAGCTACAAAAGAGTGGAGAAATAAATATTTTGCAAACGAAGTCATGTGATAACCTCACTGATTTATTTACCAAGTCCTTACCAAGTTCGTTGTTTCATAAATATGTACATAAAATTGGCACGAGGAGACTTCGTGACTTGCAAAGTTCAAGGGGAGAAATCCTGTTGAAGATCATCAGATCTTCGTCATTGCACTCTTTTCCTTTGTGAGTTTTTTCTAACGGTTTCTTACGTAAGGTTTTTAACGAGGCAATATCAGTACAAGCATGGATGACATATGTCATTTTTTCCTTATTTTCCCACCGTGTTTTGGAAGGAGTTTTTCATGGCAGATTGTGTATTTCTTTTCTATTTTTCCCGCATGGTTTTTGGAGGAGATTATTTCCAGGATGATCAGTCGCAAGGACAAGCAAGGATTAGGAGGAGTGTTAGGATTTATTTAAATATGTAAATAGGGTAATCCTCTGTTGTAAAACCGTCACGACGGTTCTCTCTCTCCCACCGCAGAACGCGACCCTTCTTTACGTCGGCTCGGCTATATAAAAACCTGATCATCAATGGAATAAAATAAAATAACGGTTAATTCATTCACCACTTTTACTTTTACAGTATAGGCATGAAAAAGGATTTGATAGAAACTGAATTCCGTCTCCTACCTTCCTTCTACCTCTCTCTTGCGTCTGAATCTTCTATCAGAAAAAAAACTCCAGATCCTAGCTTGGCCTCACGCCCTGAATTCTTCAGCGGCCAATGTGTGGTTACAGAAAATGTCGCGCTGGTAAGAATAGGCGAACTTGCTCTCTCATCATAATTTCCATGAAGAGATTCTCCAAAGAATTATCAGCTGGAAACTTTGGAGTTAGCTAACCTTGTCAACTCAGCAGCATCGCAGCAAGTTTATAAGCAAGGGCGGATATATGCATCTGAACACGTGGGCACGAACAATTGGATCAAATAGTTTTATTGAACAGAAATAGATGATCAAGCCGTGAAAAACTGTACTACCTATAATTTGTTCAGTTATTTAAGAAAAAAAAAGCCGAATAGCTCTACGGATTTACACGCTACCGAGGTGTGACCGTGTCAAGCTGTGCTAGCTTCCATGTAGGTTCACGGTGGCGGCTGGGCTCGGGGATCAGGGTCGCCGCCGACGCCGAGGCCGGACTTGGACTTGGAAAACTTGGAAGGGAAGGTGGCCGACCTGGGCGTGGGCGTGGCCCCGTCGGTTGGCGTGCGCGGGGAGGACCTGGGCGAGCCGAAGCTGAGCTGGCGCGCGTAGGCGACGACGGCCCTGGCCCACTTCCTGATCTGGCCCTTGAGCTTGCCGGCGTCGGCGTCCTTGAGCGGGCCCGGCCCGATGCTGAGCTCCAGCCCCGAGAAGCACCGGCCGTACCGCGCCGCCTTCTTCTTCTTCCCGCCGCTAGCGCTAGTAGTCTCCTTCTCCTGCTGCTGCTGCACCACGGCTGCACCGCCGTCCTGTCCTTCCTGATCTACTTCTTCCTCCTCGACCTTGTCCGCCGACGGAGGCGTGTTCTTGCCTACCGACATGGACGTCGCTGTGTTGTCCACCGGGTTGGGAGCAAAGCTGCGGTCTGGTGTCTGGTTTGGTTTGCCTTCTGCGGTTTGGTTTGGGAGTATATGTATGTGGCAGCGCAGCATGCGTGGGGGGCGCGACGAGGAGGAGGAGTACTAGGTCGTTACTCGGTGCTGTGACGTGCGGGGTTGCGTCTAGTGGCGGCTCCGCCGCGTTTTATCTGATCTGTACCTAATAATATTCCGCGGGGTTGACGAAGGCGAGAAAGGAAGAAATGGAGAAACGGAATGAGCACACCATCCCGTGAAGACTGTTCAAGCGGAGCTGGGAGATCAGCCGATCAGGTTCGATGTTTGTTTAGCAGAGGATCGAGGAAACGGGTCAGTACGGTAATACTACGTACACCCCAAGGTTCTGGTAGGAAGAGGTGGTCCGCACGAACGAAATGAATCTAGCCTCTCCAGGAATGCCAGCACAGGTTGAGATTTATTTGATGCTGGTCAGCCCTTGTACTTCCAGAAAAGTCTTCCCTGTCAGTATATACGTTTTCCTACGTTAGCTAGAGTCTTCAAACACGATGGTGGTGTTCTTGTCAACTCCAGGCTGGCTCCGCGCATCTTCAGGCAGGTTTATCAGCGTTCAGCGTGGATGTTTTCCTTGCGAACTATTGCTTCCATTTTTCAGAAAGGTCTAGTCACCACTCCAACGACATCTGATATCGTGAAGTATAAGAAAACACAGTATACATGGAAGGCCAATAGTGAAGTACTATAAGGTATCTTCGTGTGAGACCCGGTAAGATGGTGTTGTCTCCTGCTTGACATCAAATGGCTTTACATGCATAGAACGGGAAATCTTTTCTGGATCGACCTCTGTCACTTTCAGGGGCGGAGCTGGAAGGCGCCCAAACCCGGTGCTAATGCTTTCTTAGTGGTGCTAATTACGTAGACTTTTCCTAATTCTAGTCTTGAAAATTGGCAAATGTCGGTTGCAGTTCAGCTACTCGGCCGGTGCTAGAGCATCTAGCACCAGGCGCGGATCCGCCCCTGGTCACTTTCGTCTGCTCAGAGACCTTGATTCTATAGGGATGAATCTTCTATTTTCCTCGAGCAATAGCGATCATGAAAGACTCGATCTCGTATACCAAATTATCCTTCAATTTCTCACTGAATTGCTCTATTCAATTGTCTGACAGGCAACCCTCGATCATGCCACCCTAGAGTACAAATCATGTTTAAGTGCACACTTCATTTTGCCAGCATAGCTGCTCTCCGCCTCGTCGTCCCGCATTTGGGTTGAGGTCGTGTGCCACTCGTCGTTGCCCCGCAGCGGTGCCGCAAAGACCCTCTCCTAGGCAAGGTAAGAAATAGCGCGCTATGGTATTTAGCGCTCGGCTTCCCGGGATGCTATACACGCTAGCGCTATGGTGTTTAAAATGGCGTTTGCAAAAGAAATGACATGTTTAGTCTAAACATAAATGATTTTATCATCTAAAATTTGCCGAGGAACAATTACATCCATAACAAAGTTAAGAATAATCCATGACATAAAAACAGAGTCACGTCACGGTCTTATCGATACGAGGCACATACCCATAAACATGTCAAGAATAGAGAACAAGATAGTTTTAAGGTAGCCTAACAACAACATAGCATGAAGTATTATTCAGAATCATATAAAGAATGCATGTGGAAGTCATCTTCTGAATCACAAGATGAACTAGCAGAATGCAATTCGTCATTCAGATAAACATGAAGGAGCTTCTTCTTCCTAGGATGGGAAACTCTCTTCCTTTTTGATGCAGCTACTTGTTCAGCTTGAGCTACAACTTCATCTTGCACAACACATGTGATCCACTCATTATCTTCATATTCTATTACATTAGCAAATGTGTTGTCTTCAAGTGGGTTCCTATTTTTCATCCATCGTGAACTGGAGAAGCACTGCCGCCACCACTCGTGAACTATAGAAGCACCACCGCCGCTCGCCAGACAATTTGGTGATTGCAGGAACAATCTGATTGTGTGTGTGTGTGGGGGGGGGGGGGGGGTTGGGATTAGGTTTGCCTATGACTCGAGAATGGTTTTGAACTTTTAGGCCGATGGGCTATAGAGTGTATTTTTTGGATTTTTTCAGCGCTAAAAAATATAACGACGCTACAACGTTTTGATAAATAGCATGATTTAGCGTGCTATTTTTAAATTAATGACTTATCGTCTAAAATAGCTTAAACATAGCGTCGACGCTCCAAATTTTCTATAGCGTGTTATAACGTGCGACTATAGCGCGCTATTTTTTTCCTTGCTCCTAGGTGTTGCGAGGAGTTCAATTACGCCAATTTGGTCTCTCTCTCTCTCTCTCTCTCTCTCTCTCTCTCTCTCTCTCTCTCTCTCTCTCTCTCTCTCTCTCTCTCAGGACTAGGTTGCCTTGCTGCACATGGAGCTCCTTCAGCTGGTTGACGATCGCATTGAGGAGGCATCTCGCCTACTTCGTGAAGAGGTGGAAACACTCAAACTATTGTTGGCACTCGTTGGTGATTCTTTGGAGTTGACGGGGGCTTGTACTTTTGATGGCCCGTGGCTTTCCTCCATATAGGCTTCGTTTGTGCTTGGCTCCACTGAGCAGAAATCGTCCATAGTTGAGGAAGAACATCTCTACGGTTGTTTCTCTCCTCGTGGTTGTCTGTCACTGCACACGGTTTCCTCTGCCGAGAGGGCATGGATGGGATCATGGCTCTGGTGCTACAGATCACACCAGAGCTTCATGGGTTGTGTAGGAAATCGTCTGTGGTGCTTACTTGGAGCGAGACTCGGTTGAGGCCTTGGTGGTGGCCACAAAGCCCACACCACCGCAGTCGCCTGCCTCTTTGGACGGTGGAACAGTGTTGGTTCATAACTCTGAGCTCTTTTTGCTAAAGAGCTTGTGGCTTACTCGACAGTTTAGAGACGGCTAGCCTTAGATATGGCAAGGACATTGCTTGCGTCTTAGCTGAAAAGGCAGCCCTAAATATGACAAGGACATTGCTTGCGTCTTAGCTGGGAAGGCTTCAGAGAATATAATCAGGAAGGTGGACAAGTCTTCGAGGAAGGTTCTTCTCATGAGAAAAAGAAAGAAAATGGGCGGAGAAAGAAAAGCTTCGGGTTGCATGCTTTTAGATGTTGTTCTCTTGTGGTTTTTTTAACGGTTCTCTGTTAATTAATTAGACAATTCGATTTTTCTTAATTAATAGATAGTTAGACGAGGTTCTTCTTAATTAATAGATAGATGGGGCCAAAACTTTTGATCCCGTTTAAAAAAATTACCGATTCTATCAGCAAACAGAGGAAGTGAGGAAACTGGAAGCTAACATTCTCCCGCTGCCCCCGCTCTCGCCACGAGTTCCCTTAGGCCCAGGCAGTCAGGCAGTCAGGCACCATATAAATAAAAAATATTGGTCATGCCCACATTAGCCAGTAGGTAGTAAGACGGGCGTAAATATTTGACAATTTAACTGAACAGTAGTACTAGCACAAATAACAGGAACCGTGTCAAATATCCAAGTCTAAATCTTACATAGGTTCGTGGCAACACAGCAATCCTCCTATAGCCCTACCGTGTGTTCTCAAACCCTGCACAGCGCCAGTATGCGCTTATTACTTCACCACAACTATACCGACCTGCTATGTTCTGAAATAAGTTCTGAATCACCAAATGAAACCACCAAATCGATCATTACAGCCCAGGAGAAGCGTGGCAGCAGTCTATGTGGTGAGGATCGGGGGAAGGTAGTCTGACTTGGCGCCGAGGACGCGGGCGCGGGTGTCGGGGAAGAACTCCATGCCCGGCAGCTCCGTCACCACGCCGTCGCCGGTGACACCGATGGGGTAGCTCAGGAGGTGGCCGGGGAGGTCCTGCTCCAGGTCGTCGCTGGAGTATATGTCCCAGTACTTCTCCGCAATCTTGTTCACCTTCTGGATGCACTCGGGGTTCTCTGGGTGCTGGAAAACGTCGTCCAGCATGCCGAGGTGCTCGTACCACAGCGCCATCCGGAAGCCGTGGATCTGGCCCCGGGCAGGCTGCCTGTTTGCCAGGTGGTACGGCTGGTACGCACCCATGGCGATCTCGGAGTCACGGGCGCCGTCCATCGACCTCTGGTTGATGTTGGCAGAACCAATGATGATGTACTCATCATCAACTGAGAAAATGGAACAAAAAAGTGGAGTTACTAGCTTCACCAGGGATAGTTTATCTCAAGTCATTTAAAAAATAAATCAAGAGGAAGAAAGCAGTTCCATAAAGTATGATTGTAAGAAAAACATGGCAAGTAAAACTTTA
Organism: Avena atlantica; assembly: GCA_910589765.1. NCBI lineage: Eukaryota > Viridiplantae > Streptophyta > Magnoliopsida > Poales > Poaceae > Avena > Avena atlantica. Next base: position 46,756,838 of record OU342735.1, read on the forward strand.
GATATTCGATTCTTTCTTTTTTTTCCATAGTAGGAGTATGTGATATTTAATTGATAATGGAAAAATCCTGACTCCGAGTTGCTATCAGTGTTTTCAATCAATGAACTATGTATAGATGAACAGATGCAAATACTAAACAACGCACTGCTCAAACATGCTTTAGATAAACAGAATCATGCAATCCATTAGAAACCTTGATACAGAAATATAATGCAGCCAAAGGATTAAGCAAAATGAAGGAGTACCTATCATCATTTTGGTATGAACGTAGATCATGAACCTCCTAGCCTCATGAGCACGGATGTAATCGGTGTCAGGTTCTGGTTGCTCCTGAGGTTCATATTCCCCCTCCTGCTTCACCTCACGGTTACCTAGGCAGAAGAACGTGAGGTAGTCCTTGGGGTTTGCTTCAATTCCCTTTGCCTGGAGAGCCTGTACGATGTCAGTGTACATCATCTCCATTGTTCTCCTTTGCCAGTCCAGAATGGCTTGTACAGATGCACTCTCTGGAACACCCTCAGGCCACATTGGCACCACGACATAAACAGTAAACTTTTCCCCAGCTTCAATCTTACTGACAATCTTCAACGAAAGCTCCTTAGGAATCACATGCAGAGCACCAATATCTTCTGGCTTGATATCTTCAGGTTTCCAGGCATAGGAACTACCAAGGAAGTATTGGTTCTCAATGTAGATGAAGTCCTTTGCCCGCCGGATGGCATTAATGTATGCATCCTGGATGCTCCTGTCAATGATTTGATCCTTTCCACTTACAAGCCCAGCTCTTGCAGCTTCCTCGGGAGTATCAGGGAAGCCAAATGCAGCACCACCATCAATAGATCTGAAGAGCTGAACATTCCATGTATCTCTGTCTTCTGGGAACATGACAGGAGAAGGCGGGATAATTATGTCAGCAAGATCCCTGATCTGCACGAGAATATCTTTGCCACCCTGCTTTCTCCATCTCTGCTCGAAATTGTATAGAACATCCCAAGCAATTGGACCTTCCAGCCGTGAATGGATATCATGCCATGGCTCTCTCGGGCCACCCTTCGTGATGGATGCAGTCTCAAAGTTTGGCTGGTGGAAGTCATCATGGTGAACAGTGTCAAGTGTCCTAAACAAGGAATGGTACTGGGTGTCATATCTTCCGTCGCACAGGTCAATGCCACCAACGAAGCTGACTATCCTCCTTTGCTCAGAGCCCTGGTTTGGCATTTCACCGTCAACAACCACTATCTTCTGATGGTGAGTGAACATAGCTGAGATTTGCAGATCCTGAACAATGCTTCCTGAATCATCAGGGTTACGGGGGCACAGAACACAGTGCACATCGGTGTCCTTGAAGAAATTTGCAGTGTCCTCATCATGGGTGGCCATCAAGCCATCTCTCTTCAGCAAGCCAACTGAGGTCCTATCATCCCACACTAGCATAAGGACCCGTACACCTTCGCTGGCCTTCCTCTTGAGCAACTCCCCGAGAGTGACATCTCCTCCAGGTTTCGGGCGATTGGTGTCCCTAATCAAGGTGATTGTAGTGTTCACAGACCAGCCGGTGATGTAAATCAAATGCTGAGCATTGCTTATAGCATCAAAGATATCCTCCCAGCATCTGTGAGGCTCATAGTTCTTACCATCCGCAAGCGGGATCTTGGGAATGAAGTTGTCCGGGACATGAGCATCCTGGTACAACCTAACGTTACACCCTTGCCTCTGCGAGAAGAAGGTGTAAGGAACACCTGGATACTTGGCACTGCGGATACCCCTCGCCCAATTTTTGTCCTTGTCAATATCAAAGTACTGAAGCTTGACATGGATCTTGCTATCACCGATAGGCTGCCTCTCCTTGTCGCAGACCTCGAGCCACCTATCAATCTCCTCACCATCCAGAATCTCTTGGACAGGCAGGTACGCTCTCCCAATGAGGGCAGCCCCGATGGCATTGTCGGCCTTGACGGTGAAGATCACATCGGCGGCAAGGTGCGCACAGTATATGTGGAAGGACTCGTACCAGCGAGGGTTCACAGGCTCGTTGGACAACATCCTGGTACGCCCGACACGAGCTTTCTCGAGATCAATGGTGGAGTATAGCTTGGAGGCGCCTTTGCCGATACCCACGGTGTCCTCAATCCCCTCCACAAACTGTCAGCATAAGCTCAACATGTCAGAACAATGAAGAGTCGTATTTCGTGCGTGGTTACAGAACACACATAACATACAGCAGACTGTGGATTCGGACCAGCGGTTCAGTCAATGAATAAGTGCGCATGATCAGGCAAACATTTAAATTAGTGTGGAACTATGCAATACAGCAGGCACAGGGCATGAGCAAGCTTTAACAACAGAGCTGTATAAAAAATGCAGCAATTCACTTATGTTTCCACGGGTACAATATGACTTTTTTCAGATGTACTAGTCTCTCTGTCTCGAATTAGATGTCAAAGTTTTGTCTAGATTCGTATGTATCTATATACACTAAAATGTGTCTAGGTACATGCGGATCTAGACAAATCTCTGACATCTAATTTGAGACAGACAGAGGAAGTAGTATTTATTTTCTGGGAGTGGTATTTATTTACTGTGGATGTCAAGATAAGCTCGACGTGTCAGAGCAGCAGGAAGAGTCATATTGTGGACATTTTTTTCGATAAAGGATGCTTTTATTACTTAAAAGATTGTGGACATGGTTACAGAGCACACGTTACATACAGCAGACTGTGGATTCAGACCAGCAGTTCAGTCAGAGAATAATAAGGGATCATGACCAGGCCAGCCTTTACATTAGTGAGAAACTATCAACCAGCGCATGAGCAAACTTTAGCAACAACGCTGGATAGAAAATATGCAGCAATTATCTTATATTTTCACCTTTTTTTACTAGCAATGCCATAGATGTACCATTAGTTTACTTTAGATGTTCGGATCCGGCTTTCGACTGAGAAGAGAGAAGTAAAAGTCAAGAGGAAATGGTGCATGATAGCACAAGAGTTACCTTGCGGAAGAACTTGGGGGCGCCGCCTGTGGCGCGGCCGGGGTTGGAGAGGTCCGAGGCCTCGAAGATGGTGACGTGGAGGTTGCCATGGAGCAAGATCTGAGCCATGGCGGCCGGCCGCGCTCCTACGAGCTAGTCACCTGCCTGCACAGCACAATCACGACAAACAGGGAGCGGCTTAGGGTGCTTCACACGGAAAGCGGAACAAAAGGAAAAGCGCGCGAAATCGAGGCGCCAGCAACGGGCACCAGCAGACCGAGAGCGCGCGGAAGCAACGGGCAACGGCAGCCGGCAGCCGCGCTAGCTCGCCGCAGACTAGGCCACCGTAGCCGCAGCAGGAAGCAGAAACGCACGCACCGACAGAAGCGAGCGGGAGGCGGGACCGGCGGATCTGGCCGACTGATCGGCAGCGCGGCAGCGGCACTGGCACCGCGCAGCAGTGAGCTAAGCTGAAGCGCGCGCGGCGAGGAGGAGAGGGGGTGGTCGGAGTCGGAGAGGGGCTCACCAGTTACCACCACCGGCGACAGGAGGGAGTCGTCTGGTAAAAGAGGACAGGGGGAGAGGAGGGGGGAGACGAACGGGACGGGAGGGGAGATCCGGTCCGATCCGATCGAGCGGTGATATACGACTGGAGCCGTAGAGTCTTTAGGGGGAGGCGACGCGGCGAGATTTTCTTCTCTTTCTTTTCTTGCGGGCACCCACGCGGTGTGCACGTCACGGGGAAGTAGGAGGAGCAATCGGGGCCGGATTCCCCGCCTACGCGTCGTCCCCGCGGATCTCGAGAAGGAAGAAAACTCGTTGAATTAAGAATGGGATGGATGGGACCTAGCTATCCGGAAGTGTGCGTCGCTACCATGGAGTTAATCCCATGGCACCACGTCCCGGTCCAATCATCCAGCTCCGGTGGCCACACACCAAGTAGGAGTAGTACTATCATTTTTTTTTCGTGATAAGAACATATCGTTGTTGAGATCTCAGGAAAAGAAAACCGCTCATACATGCACAACTTGACACACTTGTAGGCATAGAAAACTAGACACTTGCCCCGTTGTCCCCAGTAGCTAGTGTTTATTAACGGTAAAATTTAATTAAAGAAATTTAGCACAAACAAGGAGATGGGTAACACATACTCCCTATATCCCAGTTTATAAGATTTACGCGTATACCTAGGTCGTCCGCATGAGCTATATAATATAAATTATATAATATAAAAATTATATCATTAGAAAATATAACATTTAAAGTTTCTAATAATATAGTTTTATCTTATGTACCTCATGCAAAGTTGGTTAATTTGTCAACCTAGAAATACGTGCAAGCCTTATAAACCGAGACGGAGGGAGTACATGTTGACCAAAAAGATCGTCACCGTAGCAGAGTCGTTGTCGATGTTGTCCACGGTGGTGTTGAGGTAGCCGTTATTTGGTTAGCGAGGAAGTTGTAGAACGGATACACGGCAATCGTATCGAGACACACCCTAAAACCTTATCACATGTCTTCTGTTTGCAGGATCCGTGGTTTTATCCCAAGCTAACTTTTTTGTTGATTGACATGTTGACTTTCGCCAAATGATCCAAAGTTCGGAAGTAGGAGAGACTTTAATTGGAGTAATATATTTATTCTTTGTTAGGACTCGGTTTAGGGCATAACATGAAGTTAATGTAGTCTTCCCACCGTTTCTTAGATAAACCACAAATGTTTAACATGGCGCTAACCAAATATGTCAGACTGCGGTTTTCTCTCTTAGCAATCCTATTGGATTGAGAAAAATGGGAGGCGTTTAAAAATGTACACTCCACTAGATTAGACTAAACCCCTTTTTATCTTACTTTCAAGTTAATTTTCAACTTATGCCATGTACTCTCTCCGTCACGGTTTGAAGGGCGTTTTAGAGAGATTGTTGAAACCTAGGTAAATGCTGATTGGAGCCAGATTTGTGTTAAAAATATGCGCCCATTGATTATTCGGCGTCCTATTAAACGTAATTACTCAATGAAAACGAGGAGTTCAGGGCATGTATTGGTGGAGTTGCATGCAAGAATTAATTCTTTGATTGCATGGAGTAGAAAGTGGGGAGGAAAATGGGGGGCATTAATTTTGTAATTAAGTCTAACGCATCTAGGAGGAGAGAAGTTTTGGAAACACATGGCTTTTATTAGACGTCCTCCAAACCGTGACGGAGGGAGTAGATTTTAAAGAAAATTAGAGCATCTCCTTTAATTTTTAAGATATACATAATAGTACCTAGTACATTCACCAACCAAAGTTATGTTGTCAACACATCATGCATGCACAAATATATAAATGTAAGAGCTCTAACATGTCAAATGCCAAGTTTTCTTTCCTCAAACGACTTACGAGGTTACTTCGACTTGCACACAAACATGGAACTTAGAGCCTTTTGACCAAGATGAATTTGAAAGTAAACTCATAGCAGCATGCTGCGAGATACAAGTGAAATTAATATGAGAAAATCATGAATGCCAAACATTAATATTGTTAACATTAGTGTTTGATGAATTTTTTTACCAAGAATTCACAATGTAAATATATATTACACATCCCTTGTCTATGACACATGGGCCCCACAAGGTGTAAAACATTTGTGAAAGAATATATATTTAATATTGGACTCATTTAAGAGGGTGATCGACCCTTTAAAAGTAAAAAAGATCGAGAAGATTTTATATAGTTTTTATTTGTGTTGAGTCATAGGGAAACCCGTACTATCAAGATGGTTTTGTTCAATGGAAGGTATGGGACAAATCAAATTTCTTACACACAAACCCAAGTGCACCCACTAAATCTTACCATGTTTTGTTGAGAGAGAACCCTGATACACCCAATTTGCATCACCATTCTATATCATAATTTACCTCTATTCATTGATATTTGTCTTATTATGAGGTATTACTTGTGGCTTTTTTATCTGTTTATGCATGTTGGATGATTCTTGGAGGATGAACTGCCGGAGTCTGGATTCTGATAGAAAAGAAGGCGTATCGGTGAAATTTCGCAAAGATCATAAAAATACCAGAAAAATATGGAAACATATTATTTTTTCAGAAGAATGAGGGAGCCAGAACGAGGGACGAAGAAGGGCCTCAGGGGGCCCACACACCCCTAGGCACGGGCCCACCTGACCCCACGCCTAGGGCAGGTGTGGCCCACCTGCCCGTCCTTCGACTCCGCCCCTTCGCATATATCTTCCCTACGGAACCCTAAGCCTTGGGGAGCGACTATAGATAGATTTCTACCGCCTCTAGGGGCGGAAAACACCGAGAGAGAAATATATCTCCGGCAGACAGATTTCTGCCGGGGAAATTCCTTCCTGGAGAGGGGAGACCGTCGCCATCAACACCATCGTCAAGCTAGGCTTCATCGGGATCATCATCATCATCCACACCATCATCTCCACCAGCACCATCATCACCACTCCGTCCCGCTGTAACAATTGTGTTGGATATTGCTTTAGTTTATTAGGGGAAACTTTCTCGGTGTTGATTACTAGTGTAGTTGATGCTTGTGAGTGGAACCATTGGATTATTGCTTATGTTCACATTGTTATCCATTACCATATCATCTTTGATCTTGATCCATATGATGTCTTGTGAGTAGTTCGTTTAGTTCTTAAGGACATGGGAGAAGTCATGTTGTTAGTAGTGAATCTGTGGTGAGTTATTATTCAATGGTTTAGTAAGTTGTGGTGTTATTCTTCTAGTGGTATTATGTGAACGTCGACTACATGACACTTTACCATTTATGGGCCCAGGGGGATGCATTGTGTATTTGGCTACTAATTGTGGGGTTGCCGGAGTGACAGAAACCTGAACCCCCATTAGGACGCCTTTGCACAAGGGAGCGTAGGATCTCAGAGTTTAAGGCTGTGGTTAGATTTATATCTTAATTACTTTCCTGTAGTTACGGATGTTTGTAGGGGGTTTAATCACAAGTATGTATTAGTCCAAGAAACACAGGTTCACCCACACAACACTTACAACACCAGAGAAGAGTACTCAGCTATTTGAAGCGAAAGCACTTGACAGAATTCTCATATGTCCTCGGGAACGTTTGGTCCTTATAAGTATTTCCACCGGCTTGTCCTTTGCTAAGAAAGGATTGGGCCACTTGCTCCGTTTGTTCGTTACCTTTGTTACTTGCTCCTTGTTTTGTTGCCTTGTCAAAAAACCACTAAAAATCTGTTTGCTAAGTATTTACACGGATTTCCTGCTCCATACCACTGTTCAGCACCTTCTGCTCCTCGTTGGGATCGACACTCTTATTTATCAAAAGTACTATGATACACTCCCTATACTTGTGGGTCATCAAGACTATTTTCTGGCGCCGTTGCCGGGGAGTGAAGCGCTATTGACGAGTGGAACTGGTAAGGGAATTTTTTACCGTGAGAATTGCTTTTGTTACTGCTTGTTACTTTGTTTCCAATATGGATAACTCACTTGGTTTCATGTTTGGAAAAATTACTACCACTACTAGGGTAGTAGATGAACCACCTTATATATTACGAAGTTTCAATGCATAAGGAAGGTTTTGACACGAAAACGAGGCGGAGACGAAGTTCGAGGGGAAACACCCCCCCTCAGGCGCGTCTAGGCTGGGCCCACGCCTAGGGTGGGTTTGTCCACCCCGGGCTCCGTTTCCTCTTCAATTTCGTCTCACAACTTCCCTTATGTATTAAAAACATCAAAAATATAAAAAGATTGGGGTTTCACGAACCTTCTGTTTTCACCACTTTTACCTATTCAAAGATGAACTCTGCAGATTTCTTTTCTCTTTCTCCTGAAAAATTCTTTCTTACAAAACCCTTGCACAAACTCAATGACAACATTAGTGTAAGCAAAAACAATAAACCTTTGGTAAACACTTCAACTAAAAATCCATCAAAACAAAAGCTTCTGTAAGAGGCAAATGCAAATGATGATAGAAATCTGTCAAAACAGACCAGCAGGTAAAGATTTTTTTTTCTGCACCATATTGGCAGCAAATTGTCCCTTGAATCCTTTGGTGTTATTGTCTTTTGCCCTTACTTTCTTTTTAACATAGAGAGAGACAATGAGATTGATGCTCTACTGAAGTGGCAAAGTTCCTCCGTGGAAGGGAGCTTAGCGACACTGGATCCCAGACAACAATAGTAAATTCTTGATTGCATGTTGCAAAGAGATAAATTTTATGGCTGATTATTTTATGGCGAAGGCTCATGTGTTAAGGGATGGACTGAGTGTGGCTCAACACCTCAGATCAAATAACTTCATTCAGTCGGGCAATATGCGGGTTATTGACAAAATGAAGGAGGGAGGTTTTACATGGACATCTTTAGCTATGATTTTTGATGATTGCAGAATCCTTGCTTCTAGATTTAGAAACATTAATTTGAGCATTGTATTAGGTAGGCCAATGAGGCATCTCATGCACTAGCCAGGTATAGTTATACCGATAAGTGTGTTGAATGACTTTTCTTAAAAAAGCCTAACATAGTCGGATCGCACTCCAAGTCTTTTAATATAGCCCTTTCGTAGTCAGTTCTTTGCTCAATTGTGAAGGACTCGTGGATCACCGACATAGTACCCAATTGGCACATAAGGTTGTCAGAATCGTGATTCTATCATGCGATTCTATGACTTTACGACCTTGAATGGATCGATTCTATGATTCTACTGAGTAGAATCTACAATTTTATGGTTCTAAAAGTTATGATCCTATGAGCTACGATCCTGTCATAGAGGTTCCGATGCGATTCAGAATCACGATTCTGACAACTTTTACCCGCTCAAACTGCCTAGTTCCTCCTCGTAATTGCAGAGAAAGAACTCATAGCGAAACTATTCTAACTTGGATTAACCATTTATAAAATGATTATTGCAATTGGTTAAATGTGGATAATATCATTAGACTTATTATGAAAAAAAATATAAGTACTTAGTTCTAATTCAATATTTATATAACAATTAACTTCAAAGTTACACCATAGAGATATGGAGGCTATTCACATCTTATTACTCCCTATGGTCCAGTTTATTAGACACGCACGTAGTTTAAGCTTTGACCAATAAAATATGCAACATATGTTTTAAAAAATATACCATTGGAAACTACTATTTTTGAAGATGAATCTAATGGTATAATTTTTGTTGACATATTATGTAAAATTTATTGATCAAAATTAATAGTCAAAGTTGTTTTTAAACTACATGCGCACCTAATAAACTAGATCGGAGGGAGTAACTATTTTTTACCATATCTACCAATCACCCAAACTCACAACTCACAGTTCTCATAAATACTCCGTATCACTTACCGATCGCAATCTTAACCGTAGTTGTATACTACCTCCTTCACGGTTTGCAGATCAAATTTGAGTTTTTCCAAAACTGCAACGTTTCTAGGCGCATAAGAATTAATTATTAATTAATATGACACATTTCCTCCCAACTTCCTATGCATGCAACAGTCTCCCATCAATGCATGCGCCTTAACCGCTCACTAATAGGCCTAATTTTCAGTCAATACATTCACGCCTAGGTCCGTGAGATTTTTATAAACGCCCTACAAGAGAGTACTTCCAATAGAAATAAATACAGACATATTGGTCTCTTTCATGGTGCCGTGTTCAGATATTTATAGGAACAATTGTATTATTATATAGTAGTATGGTACTAATTGCATATCATTTAACAAGAGAAGCATTATTCGTCCGTAATCAACAAGTAATACTTCCTCCGTTTCAAAATAGATATCTTAAATTTAAATAAATCTGAGACATATATAATCCGGAACAGAAGAAGCATTATTTTTATAAAATGAAATATGTGTTAGGAATAAAGTTGAAACAGATATTACAAATGGTCTCCCGAGAAAAAAAAACCCAGGGTATTGCAATATTCTAGGCTAACTGTTGATTCCTCCGAATCCTCCTAGCATTTCTGGGGTGACACCAAACCGCCCAAGGTATCATCCAGTTCCGTATACGAGGACGACTTCGGAAGCTCGGAGCCAGGTCACATAGTCACACCGTGACAGCCTCCCCGAGGCGAGCGAATCGAGTCGGCATTGATTTGGCCGGCTTCGAGAAGGCGAACGTGTGGTGGCCGGTGATCCGTGGACGTGCCGACGACGTGGGGTTCCGGCCGAAGCTGGCCGCGTCCGCCTCGCGTGGCTGGGCCCCATGGACCGACAAATGGCTGCCCACCCGCTGCCACGCCTCCGCACGCAAGGCGTTCGACCGAATACCCCGCCCGGATAGGAGGTCACACATCCCGTGCCGACGCCAGGCGTGAGGCGTCCAGTCCAGGTCAGACGTTCCCGGCTGTCATTTTCAGTGGCGGGGTAGCATACTTGGCTCGACTGTCCCCCTGTGGACGAATCACGGCGGGCCACCTTAGCCCAGGTCGGAGAAGTGTCGCTTTGCTGAAACAAGAGCTAGCACCAGCTGAGCTGAGCTGCTGGAAGGCTTACATTATGGAATGGAACGGAGGTAGTATCTTTTTAGGATCTGGATCGGTCTGGCCGAGAGTGGGACTCCAGTCTGCCGCTGCACGTTAGTCTTTTTTCTGCCTGTCGAGTTGGTCCATGTGTTATCAGCACCTTTTCGTTGTACTAGAAAACTTAATCTACTGACATACTAAAGCTGGTTCAGACTCCAACTAGAGTTTTTTTTTTTTGCACAGTCCAATCACGTGGTCGTGGAAATGTTGCTTTGCTTTGCGCCGGTATACCAATAACTAGCACCAGATGTAGAACCAGTTTAGTTGCCAAATAGTAGGACTTATCTTCTTTGGCCTGTTTGGCCTAGAATTGGATTTTCCATAGAACTTATTTTACTGATGTAGTAAAACAGTTCAGACGTAGACTTCTCTTTTGTTTTGCCATGCGGTTCGTTGATTCCAGAGCTAGTTAATTGGTTTTTACTTGGGAAGTTGACAGACTGATTTTGTGACCAATGTAAGACGGTCAAACTGTGTCAACTTGCTCTTGTATACTTCTAAACTAGGAATATGACATTTTAGTGTTATTATGTATTTATGTTCCAAAATAGAGTGAAAAGCAAGCTCAAGAGCTAGGTTGGAAGCCTAGGTACCCAGGTGGTTATGAGTCAGCATCCTTGTTTAGTTTCCTGTCCAATTTTGATATAACTGATTTCCCCGGTTTTGTGACACGGGGCAGATGTCCTTATCTCTGTCACCTGCTTTGTTATTCTCTCATTTGCAGATGAGAACACAGGTTCTACAGCCTACAGAGCTACTCATACTCTTCTTCATTCAATATTTTACAAAGTTCTGTGTTAAAATCTTCTTTACAAAGAGGCATCGTACCATCCGGCTACTACTACATTAAGAAAAAGCATAAATATTACTCAGTCGGTGTAATCGTGTTTCTGAAAGTGAAAACACGAGAGCACCTTCTGATGGTATTCGTGTAAAAATACACTACATGGCAGTTCCTATCTGATGAGTTTTTCTTAGCTAGCTCACAAATCTCCAGCACCACACATCGATTGCTGCTGAAGATGACCCCACAATTTAGTAGGTACAGTCCATCTGTTAGACTATGCTCATCAGTGCTAGACTGCTAGGACACTGATGCCTCTCTTATTAGTTTGCAAGAAGCACGTGCTACACTTTATTTTAGTCTTCATGAAATGCAAAATGAGTGGTGGGAGTCCATGCATGTCAAGCCCACTTGTGAGAAACCCTTCTGCTAACTGTTTCCCCATGTTCATCACGAGCATAAGTATGCTAGCAGGCCTTTAGCCCTTTACCGTAGTTTCCAGTTCCCATGTTATTCGTGAACCACAAGCACCACTGAAGTACCACTTCTATGATATTTCTTGGCAGATATAGGATGTAGTCATGCAGCTGGAGTTCAGTAATTCGTTCTCTGAATATTTTTGAACAACAAGCACCACTGAATTACTACTTCTTCACTATTTGCTGGTAAATATGGGAATTGCTCATGTAGATGGAATTCAATAATTCGTCTCTGAATTACATGCATATATTTGAACAACTGATTTTTTTCTTCCAAGTGTTCAAATAATTGCGATCATATATTCAAATTGCTCATCATTTAGTGCTCTGTCTGCCTTTAAGACTTGAGAGATCGCCCACTGTCATTCATCTTACATTGAAATGGTTGTCATCAGCGGCAGTTTCCATGTTAGAAAGGTTAGCCCAATAGCATGACCAGCTTTCCAGAATCAGGACGATCCGTTTTTCTATGCAAATCAGGGTGGTCCTTAATTACAGTCTAGTATGAAAACCTGAGATAGTGCTATCAATGATACATGAGAATACTGAACAGTCTCTAGAGTACTACCTGTATAACGAGAAGCACGTATGTTCTGCATCTGATTATCCTGGTTGCAAAAGGGTTATGAAGTCAGTTGATGCACCGCTGATATGTTATGCTGGAGCATGTCTTGGTTATGTGGGTGCAATTTGGCAGTGTAGCACTTTCAAACTTGAGGGCTGAGTGGCTGCTGCTATCTCACATGACAAAACAATTCTTGCATAATTTGGTAAGGGATATATCAATTATAAAATATCCAGGTTGATATTCTAGCTGTAATCCACACCATTCAGTAGTGCATGATCCACTTGCTACTCCACTAGCACTAACCAAAAATTGCAACAAGCGTGCAGTAATTGGAGAATAGCACAAGCTGATTGACCCTATATAATGAGCGATCCAGTTGCATGATCGACACAACCAGAATTGTTCTTGATAACCCTTGCTCAGGCCATGGTAGTATCAGAGATAGCTGTTTTTTTCTTGTTATGCAACGTTTTGCTGAGAGGTTCTTTGGTCCAAAGTCAAGGACTTCAGAGAGGATTCTATGACTCCATCTGTCCTGATGCGGAGGATATTGTGAGGTCTAGCGTCGAAAAGTATTACAACAATGATGCCACCATTGCCCCAGGCTTGCTCAGGCTGCACTTCCATGACTGTTTTGTCCAAGTTAGTTCTACAATCCCCTCGGCTCTACTACTTTATGTCTCGGTACTCATGTTTTTACTCTGAATCCCATGCTATTTTGTCCTTCTTACTTTGCAATTGATCGAAATGCATTTATAGCAAGCCGTTGAAGGAAAAGGGGCTCGTGTTGTTCTGCTTCCATGTCTGACATATGTTTCTGCTCGCATGCTTTGCAGGGATGTGATGCTTCCGTTTTGATTTCTGGATCATCATCTGAAAGAACTGCCCCGCAGAATTTCGGTCTTAGGGGATTTGAAGTGATAGACGATGCCAAGTCCCAGTTGGAAGCTACATGCCCTGGGGTGGTGTCTTGTGCTGACATATTGGCCCTCGCCGCACGTGATTCTGTCGATCTGGTGAGTCTGTAACTATGCAAGTTTTTCGCTGAATTATTGCTAAGAACTGTTCACTCTTTGATAGAGTCTCGTGACTGAATTTCCTGCCTGCCATTTTTATTCAAGAGTGACTAACTGACTTGCTCATTGCTCATTTTGCAACGATGGTAAGACCGGTGGGCCAAGCTGGCCAGTACCTCTTGGACGAAGAGACGGAAGAATCTCATCAGCTTCAGATGCCAAGGCCTTGCCATCTCCCGCTGATCCTGTATCTGTTCAGCGGCAGAAGTTTGCAGCTCAGGGGCTGTCTGACCATGACCTTGTAACACTAGTCGGTAATCTTCCTTTCCTTTGTCCTCTATACACGTGCACCATACATAGTCTTCAGTGAACTGTTTCATTTTTCATACTCTGACAGTGCGAACGTGTCGACAATCTGCAGGTGCTCACACCATCGGGCAGACGGACTGCGCGCTCTTCCGGTACCGCCTGTACAACTTCACGGCGACCGGCAACGCGGACCCGTCGATCAGCCCGTCCTTCCTGCCACAGCTGCGGTCGCTGTGCCCGCCGAACGGCGACCCGTCGCGGCGCGTGGCGCTGGACAGGGACGGCGCGGGTGCGTTCGACGCGGCCTTCTTCAAGAACGTGAGGGACGGCAACGCGGTGCTGGAGTCGGACCAGCGGCTGTGGGGCGACGACGCGACGCAGGGCGTGGTGCAGAAGTACGCCGGCAACGTCCGCGGCCTCTTCGGGCTCCGCTTCGCCTACGAGTTCCCCAAGGCCATGGTGAGCCTGGGCAGCGTCGGCGTGAAGACCGGGACGCAGGGTGAGATCAGGAGGAAGTGCTCCAGGATCAACTGATATACGTGTATGGATGGCTGGCTAGGGGGATGATGCGATGCTTGTAATAAACCATGGATTGGTGGGCGGCATGCACGAGTGTAGTGTGTCCAAATAAACTTTGGTTGCCGGTTTTCCTGTCTCTGGTACTAGTCTTCCGTGTGTCGAGGCTAATGTTTGTTCCAGTATTGCGTGCCTGAGATGTTCTGGGTTAGTAGTGGGCACAGGAGACTATGTTTTATTTATAAATAAGCTTCGGGGAATAGTAACATCACACAAGGGCATTTGGTCTAGTGGTATGATTCTCGCTTAGGGTGCGAGAGGTCCCGAGTTCAATTCTCGGAATGCCCCACTTTAAGTTTTAATTTTTGCATATTTTCCTCACTGGAGACCCCACATCCTGCACCAGTCTAGTGTCTCACCGAATGCAGACATACACTAAATCCTGGTTGGAGAGCCAAAATCCTTTTCCGAGACTGCAAAATCCTGATTCCATCTTTGGCACATTCAAACATTAATCGATTGGTTGAGCTGCTACTCTTCATCTATAAAAATGGAGCTGTATTGTGTCTGATCTCTGTCTTAGAAATGATGTCGTAGATTTATCTAGACACTATTAGTATATAGATTTATTCAAATTTAAAAAAATTGACATCCTTTTTAGGACGAAGGGAGTAGATACATAGTATGAATTAGGTTGCGTATATTTTTTGGGGTGAATTTTGTGTATGCAAAGATATATTCCTCGCATGGTGATATAATTGTATCCTCTGTATATGTACTCCCTCGGTTTTAAAATATAAGATGTTTTAGGTTTGTGAAGAAAATGAATCTAGACTTCTTTTAGTGTATAGATTCATCCTAAAATTGAGTGAACCTACATACTAAAACAAGTCTAGATTCATTTTCTTCATAAACCTAAAACATCTTATATTTTGAAACGGAGGGAGTATTTAGTAAACACTTAAACTCATCATTTTAATACTCCCTCCGATTTAAATTAATTAATTTGAACTTATCTAGATTCGGATGTATCTAGACTCATACATTCGAATCTAGACAAATACAAGTCAATTAATTTGAACCGGAGGAAGTATCATATCCAATTTGAAGAAAATCAGTATCTATTTGTATTTGATTTTTTTGAGAGAGAAATCTGTATTTTAATCTCTGGCAGCGAATAACGTCGGCCGTTATTAGAGCATCTCCACTCGCCTACCCAGGATGCCGATTCGGACGCCGAATCTAGGTCCAGACGCCGAAAATCGGCCCAATCGCATATCTAGTAACCTGTTTTTGTCCGGATTTGGGCGAATTTTGGCCCGAGCTTTCCACGTCGTACCCAGGTTCCCGGGTACGCCCTGGGGACGTCGGACGCAGTGAAAATGGGCGTGGGCCAGCTCTGTCGGCGAGACAGTCCCATTCCCACCCACCCCACTCGTACAGACTGCGGCGAAGAGCTCCCAGCGCGTCTGTCGCCATGACTTCGCCGACGGAGCTCATCCACGCTGGGACATGCCCACGCCTCTAGATACGCTCGCCGTAGTTGTCACCCACTCCGTCGCACGTTCCGTCGCCGCTTTCGCCGCCTGAACTTTGCCGTAGCTCTGCTTCGCTGCGTGCTCCCACCACCACGTCCGCCAAGTGTTCGACATTTGGCCGGTTCGGCCATGGACTCCGACGACGAGGAGATACTCGCCATGGACTCCGACAACGAGGAGATACTCGCCGTACTGCTGGAGGAGGAGAGCGCCGAGGTCGCCGAAGGTGAAGATCACTTGGAAATCCTCGCCTCGTTCGCCCAGCTGTACCTGCAGATGGCGAAGCCGAAGCGCGGTGGTTAAGTGCAAGGCGAGGCAAAGGATAGAGGGCTATTGCTTGTTGTACGCCGACTACTTCGCCGACCAGCCACTCCATGGAGAGGACGTGTTTCACCGCCGTTTCAGGATGAGCCGGAAGCTCTTCCTTAAGATCGTGCATGCCATCCGGGAGTTCGACCCCTATTTCGTTTGCAAAAATGACTGCACCGGCTTGGTTGGGTTTTCCTCACTGCAGAAGTGCACCGTGGCGATGAGGTTTCTTGCATATGGAGTGTCGGCTGACAGTGCCGATGACTATCTCCGCATGGCCGAGTCCATCTCCATCGATTGTTTGTACAGGTTCTGTAGGGCAGTGATTGCAGTGTTCGGGGAACAATACTTGAGATCGCCCACTGCTGAAGACACTGCTTGGATCCTTACAGTCAATGAAAGTAGAGGATTTCCTGGTATGCTTGGAAGCATAGATTGCATGCATTGGGAGTGGAAAAACTGTCCATTTGCATGGCAAGGAATGTACAAAGGTCACAAAGGAGGTTGCAATATGATATTTGAGGCAGTTGCTACACATGATCTTTGAATCTGGCACTCCTTCTTTGGCATGGCAGGATCGAACAATGATATCAACATCCTCAACTCCTCAACTGTATTTTCCAAGCTTGTTGAGGGTCATGCTCTCCCTGTGAAATTTGAGATCAGAGGACACCACTATAATATCTATCCAAGATGGCCAACATTTGTGAAGACTATCTCAAACCCAATGCTCCCCAAGCATTCTCACTTTTCCAAGGAGCAGGAAGCTTGAAGGAAGGACGTGGAGTGGGCATTCGGTGTGCTCCAGCAGAGGTTTGCAGTTGTTTGAGGTTCCCTGCTATGACCTGGTCGAAAGATTAGATGTGGAAAGTGATGAACTGTTGTATGGTCTTGCACAACATGATCATTGAGGATGAGAGGATGGATTCACCGAGTTTGCTCGAGGAGAACGAGCCATACTACAGACAAGGTCCTTTTGCCGAGCCTGATCATCAGGTGCCTCCAGCCTGAGCTGCATTCATCGCCATGCGCTAGGAGATCCGAGATCCGGCGATGCATCAACAGCTGCAGCATAATCTTGTTAAGCACCTATGGATACGCAGGGGCAACACGTAGATGCCGAGCATAAACTGGCCGAACTTGGCCGAAATATGTTGTTTTCATTGCAGGCCAAACTATGTTTATATTTACGCCGAACTATGTTTAAAATTTTACCGAACTTTGGCCTTAAAATGTTCTGTATTCATGGTATGCCGAACTATGCCGAAATCTGGACAAACTTGAATTGAATTTAAGCCGAATTTAAACGGAAATAGGCGTTTCAAGAACTCGGGCTGGGTACGTGAGTGGGAAACTTGGCATATCCAGACTAAAAACTTGTTTTGTCCGGACCAAACTTTGGTCCGGATTTTGGTCTGGATTCACCGAGATGCTCGTAGAATGGCCGAGACTGAGCTGGGCACTGGGCCATGGTAATGAGAATCTTAGCCCACTCTCGCAGTCTCACTTTCTCTGCCAAAAGAAGATAACACTCTCACAGGAACTCTAACTGGCACCGGCGGCGTCCATTCGTCTCGACAGCCCCGCCGCCGCCCTCACCGAGCACGCTCCGCCGCTGGCTTCCCTGGCGGCGTCCTTGGAAACGTGAACTACCGCGTCTCCTGCATCTGCCTCCTCCATTGGTCTCTCCGCCGCCACCGAGCATGCTCCGCCGCTGGCTTCCCTGGCGGCGTTCCTGGAAACCTGAGCCACCGCGACGCCGCCAGCTTCGAGAGATTTGCAAGGCGAGTTATCCAGATCTCACCTCTTGGTTACTGATGTTTTACTGGTATAGTTTGGTTGGTAAGACACATCACATTCACATTGCGGCTGGCAAATCCATTTGTCGCACAGGACTTCAGAAATTTTAGATTATATCTAGGTTTTCGAGATGGTTTTGTCGTGCAGTTGAATCTGCGATGGTTTTGTTGGGCAGAGATTGTCAATTTGGAGTTCATGTGTGCTCAACCGTCTAGAAGGATTATACAGACATAGAATCACTAGAAGATCAGATCAAGAAAAAAAAGGAATCACTAGAAGATACTCCCTGAACAAGTGGTTCAAGAGCAGGGAGCACATCACAAATAATAAAAATAAAAATATGTTGTATGGAGCAACTAAGATCAAGCAGTAAGCCAGTAACACTTCATTCTTGATCGGCTGACAGCTTTGCTTAAGTGTCAAGGCATGAACGTCATGGCTGTCAAACCAATTATCCATATATTTGCCAGAAACATACCACACACCACTTAGTTAAGAGTTAATACGGCACCACTACATCATGTTAGCAAAGTCATTGCAGTACTCAATAAAATCATAGCACAAATATACATTAACACATGATGTGTTCACACTGGGACACTTCAACACTCCGAAGTAAAGACACACAAATCCAACTCCTGAGCATGGACATAACCTTGTGCCAAAGCACTTACTCAATGCAGGATAGATAGTAGAACGCACACCCACTCGGACACACCTGCAGGATAACTTAACATGCCCGGATAAACAAACCTGCGCACACAAACATGGTAGAACACACAGAAAGTCTCTACTGTGGACCAGGAATGTTGCTTGCATTATCAACAGCAGGGGCCTTGGGAATTGGTTTGTGCGTAAGGATAGGACGATTTGGATTTGTTTCTATGGCTTGAATGAGACGACTAAGGTCGCTGTTGCTACTGAGCTCAATCTCTTTTAGACTCAGAAGTTGTTCGATTCCATATAGGTTCTCCATGTTGCTGGAAGTCCAAACTATCTTCTCGAGATTAGGAGCTCCGTTATGTTCGAAGTGAATGCTGGAGATGTCTGAGCACTCAATGACAAGAAACTGAAGTTTTTTAAATTCTTTCTCCTTCAAAGTAAGCTTCTTCTGTTCATATGACTTGTGCCGGAGCACGAGGCAGCGCAAGCTGACAAGCTTACCCAGGACTTCTATATCAATATCCTTCAAGGATGTACGGCAGAGAGTTACCCTGGAAAGTTGATGAAGTTCTTTTATCCAAGTAGGCAGCCCTCTTATCTTGCCATTGATGTTAAGGTTTTCAAGAGATCTAGGAGGTGAGATTTCCACACCTTCTGTATTCATGTCAACATCAGCCTCGGGGCCCTCTACTGGTTCAATATGGACTGTCAGAGAGCATAGGCATTCATCTAGCTTCCCGATTTGTTGAAGCAAAAGGGTGAGGATCTTTTTGTTGTTGCAAGGGATAACAACACCCAGTTTCCTCAACTGCAGCAGCTGGCCAACATCACCCAACTCCTTCTCATCATCAGTCTGAGATATTTCAACATGAGATAGTATCTGTATGTTTGTCATGCTCCCAATTCTACGGGGCATATGAACACTGGAAAATGATTCATCAGACCCAGTGTCATCGCTACTTGGAGGTTCATTGTGACCAGCAAGCAGATTCACAAGCTTTCGGAGCACACTGGCTTTTCTAGGGAATGATTTTATCTTGGTCTGCCTGATGTCAAATGTCTCCAAGTCTTGGAGCTTGCCGATTTCCTTGGGCAGCTCGGTAACATTTGTATTCCTCAGACTGAGATACTTGAGCTGAAATATCTTGTTGCAGATGTTCCTGAGGTTGTGCTTGTTCAATAAACTGCAGCCATCTAGGTCCAGCACTTTGATCAATCCAAGTTGAGAAGATGCAGGCAGCAAGTTCAGAAATGTTATCATGTCAACCAAGGAATACTCATAATCCTTCGAATCTGTGGAGGCGGTACACTTGAGTATGCTCCAACAGATGTTGGAAGAATGTGTGGTCGGTTGCTTCTTGTTTGATAACTGTGCTTGTTGAATCCCATTCCGAATGGATAGGCGATGAGCCAATTCAGGCTGCAGATCTGAGTCCCTAACCTTCTCCTCACGGGCCATGTTGGTAATGAAGGAGAAAACATGAGGATGTACCATGCAACTCTTGACTCTGCCTGCAGGGCCAATTTGGTCGGGAAGAATAAGGCCTCGATCAACGAGCGCACAGAAACTGCGCTCAGCTTCATCCAGTGCATGTCTTCTGGTGACGAGGTTTTCAGCATCCCATCGTCGGACTAAGCTTGTCTTCCTTATCTTGGAATTTTGGGGGAAAATGGATAGGTACAGCAAACAGGTCTTGTACTGACTGGGCAGGTCATCGTAGCAGAACCTTATGATTTTCCTAGCATTACTCACTGTACTGAAGTCTTTTAGGCTAAGCAGCAATGCTTCCAATTCTTCCTTGCTTCTGTGAGGATTAGCATACAGAGCATGAAGGACCAACTTTGTGGAAAAGGAATCCCAACGACACTTCACCAGTATTTTCTTAATAATGTCCTGCAAATCTCTACCATGGTCGCTACCGACCAGCAATTCATTGGCTTTCCTGCTTGCAGCTTCAACATGTGAATAGAAGTGTACTTTACAGCGAGAGGATCTGTACAAGAAAAACCAGCTGGCTGTGTACCACCCATCCAATTGAACTGTCTGTTGTATCAGTGGAGTTACTATGATAACACTATCGTCAGAGTAATCACATGGCACAGCATGTATTATGTCTTCCCATGGCGTGTTGTCCTCATGATCAGCCAGAACAATCAAGAATTTTTTTCCTTTCAGGTGCTTTTGGATTTCTCGCTCCAAGCTCTCCTCAGTCAATGTGCTCATCTGACCGTCAGGATCTTGATCACGAGACGAGGGGGGCAGAACTTGCTGGAGTATGACCTGAAGCCTCTCCTTGCGCTGCGAATGAAGTCCAGCATCAATCCACACCATGCAGTCGAAATGCTTGGCTTCGCCGGCATTGTCATACACCATCTTTGCGAGCTCCGTCGCAGGCTTGTGTCCGTGCGGCTCGTCGGCTTCTGGATTATGGACATCAACTGGTGGTGTTACAATTGCGAGGAGCCTAGGCCACCGTCTTTTGTCACTGCTAGGCAGCACAAGTTCACCCAAAAGGCCATGGTGGAATAGTACTCGTGCCAGCCACTTGGTCAGCTGCATATTGTACAACACCTCAGCCTCGACCAGCTCTTTGGGTTCAGTTGCCTTCAACATACGCTTCATCGCGTCAGCTTCTGGCTTTCGTTCTTCCTTTTTGTCTTGTTGGGAGCCAGCTGCTGACGTTCCTGGATGGTCATGGCCGAATCCTAGTTTCTTCTTCAGCCAGGTGGCCGCCATCAACATTCCCCCTTTATTAATATCGATGGCTTGTTTAATCAAGATGGCGGCTGCATCACCTATGTTCTCTGGGTGTTCATCGCCTAACATCTCCCTTACCATCTTGACCAGCTCTGGCCCCAGCTCCTCGGTTATGGATGTGGCTTTATACATGTTCTTGACGAACTTAGAAACAGAAGCATGCAGTGGTGGACTATGGCCTTGGCTTCCCCTCCTGACCAGCCAATCCATCACCTCCCGCGCGTCAGTGTTCAACAAGTTGGTGACATCGGCTAGAACACGACGCCTTCGTGCATCCTCCGCCTCCTGTAGCTTGCTTCCATCTCCAGTACGCGCCTCACCAGCTATGCTCTGAGACAAAGCATGAGCTTTAATGCCATACCTCTGCCGCCGCTCCCCCACTTCACGCGCTCGGGACTTGAGGTCCCGGATCTGCACCGCGATGCGGTGGCGATCCGGCATGGTCCACACAAAGTGTGGCACCCGCTGGAGGGAGCCTAGGAGGCCCGCTGAGGGACGGCTTGCGCCGAAGGTCTGCATGTAGCGGTCAATGTAGTTCTGGGAGTCATAAGCAACCTCCCGGACCTGTCTCCTCCATGCTCGGACCTGGTGGTAGTTGAGATGCCCGCCGTCGGCCACATCTAGGAGGAAGCCATTCATGCTCTCCATTTCGTCCTTGATGAACTGCACGTCTCCTCGGATGCCCCTCAGGAGCTGTGCCTCGTCGAGGAGCACTGATGTCAGGCTGCTCAGCAGCGATTCGACAGTGCTCTGGCTGCTGCCAGCCATCTTGCTATTTTTTGATGTCTCAGACGTTTGGATTAGGATTTGCTGGACCTGGAAGGGAAAATGGATGGCATGTAGGCATGGCAACCAGCAAGAAACGGAGCAGATTCACATATATAAGAGCATCTGCGTGCGAGCCTGGCAAATGAAGTAAAGCACCTGCTTTAGGTGCTACTTTTTTAAAGGCCAAATTAGCTGCATGTTATGTTTCTGAATTCCCAATGACCACTCAACGAATTTCCTGATAGCATATGCCCAAACATTGTTGCAGATCTGGGATGGAACTCACAGGAAAGAAAAGAAAAGAAATGTCGAGGATTCTAAGTGCGGCGGCAAAACTGCCCAGTTAACGTCCATCAAGGCACAAAGACAGTACATCTCAGAATTAAATGTGATCAAGTTATCAACTTAGGTGGGCTCTGAATTGGAAGGGGAATGCACATCTGTGGGTAGTTGGACTTAGAAGCTGTAGCAATGGCTTATTCCTCGCACATGTGCAGATTTCACCTAAGTTAATTCCTTGATAAAGGATATAGGATCCAGGGTCACTTTCTTAAAGAAAGTGGTAAACCAGAT
Organism: Avena atlantica; assembly: GCA_910589765.1. Taxonomy (NCBI): domain Eukaryota; kingdom Viridiplantae; phylum Streptophyta; class Magnoliopsida; order Poales; family Poaceae; genus Avena; species Avena atlantica. The sequence goes on from OU342735.1 coordinate 46,779,410, forward strand.
CGATACAAAATTACCATATGCAGTTTTTCTTCATCTAACAGAAGTGGGTAGAGACAGTTTTACGGTTTTGCTAATTGTAAGTTGCCCAATTTTTTCATCAACTCTGAAATGCGTACCTATCTTATTTTGATTACGATACAATTGTTCAAATGACTCTCTTCGTTCTGTTTATCAACTTCATTCCAGGTCACATTCTGCCATATTGCAAAGCAAGACTTGACATACTAAAGAAATTCTGCACATCTCAGCTATATCTGGTTTTTGGTAAAAAAAAAAACTGGCACCCGGTTAGTTGTTAATATGTTTTCCCAGTGTTCTTAATGCTGAGAGAGAATGTTAATTAACTGCTGGAGTAATTTGTTTTGAGTTTTTTCCAATGTAGGGGCAACTTTGGTGGATCTATCTCTATTACATCCTCTCTTGATTTTGTGTTTCAGTTTGTGCACAGAGTTGACTTAGAGTATTGTGCGAAACCAGGGGCGAAATACATAGATCCTAGTGTTTCACTACCAATGTGTACTATGTTTTCATGAGGGGGTGTATATATATGAGTGAGCGAGACTATACAAACCCCACTTTGTTGTGAGCATCATACTAGTATGAAAGATTACATATGACTTTTTAGAAGCTAGTTCTTGATTCAGCATGCCTTAATCGAAAATTCTAAGTTTAGATTTGTTAAGAGAATAGCAACTTGATATTATCAGAGGCAAAAGCCATCATATATACATGTACAGGTGGGAGGCCAAAGGCCATCATAAATATAACTCTAACAAGATTCACCTTTTGACAAGATATATCATACTAAAAGTAATATTTGTCAAATATCTCGTTTCCTCTCTCTTGTTTTGAATTTAAATATGCCTAGGATCTTTTTTACATTATCTTTGTGCTCAAACAGAAATCATTAGCATGACTAGTAGCACCTACTTCATGGTTTGACTATAGATGCCACTTATCATAATAAGAGTCTTCTTTGTCATGGAATAATTAGTATTTGATATTATTTTTCCATGTTAGCAATTTCAATACACCCTCCGGCCCAAATAAATTGTCGAAGATTTTGGCAAAATGTTGCCTAAATCTTTCTAGGTGCAATGAACTTGCGACAATTAATTTGGATCAGAGGTACTACTAATTTTATATTCAAAGCCGCAAAAGGATATACTGTGGGTTTGCAACTTCTGAATTATATTCTTGAACTACTAATTCTCATTTTAGAAGTTTGGTAGTATTATTCTAGTTTTTAGAGTTGTACTTGAATTGTATTAATTATCGTCTCTTTCTTAGTGAAGATTCTTTCTTGTCAATTTAACTTCCAGTGGTTGATAGTAACTTAATTGTAAGCACGTATCAGTTGTTGTCCTTTTGTACGTACAATTACACATCAGAGGCGAAAAGTTTGCATAGACGTGAAGGGGGACTCGATGACCACCGTGATTGTGAAGGCTGTCACAAGAGGATTTGTTACTCGCGGTGTCTCAGTGACGAGTTTGTCATGGAGCGATATACATGTGAATGAACCAATGTCTGCAGTGGCAAATGAATCCTCATCCCTCAGGTGGCAATCTTTCACATGGTAACTCCTGGGTTTTTACAAGGAATAAAGCTGGGAATAACTTTCCCCTTTGCATAATGCATACACTTTAAAGAATTGATGCTAAATTGGTCATCTTTGTCCTTAAACGAGGGCATGAACATGCATGCAGATTTAGGTACCTCCACTTTTGGAGAATGTACAGAGACAGAACAAGATGCTAGTACATGTCTTTATCTAGCAAAACAAGGTTCCAAAGTTACAGGCTTCGAATTCCCTCTCTTTTATTTATTCTTAACGTCAACAGAGGGCATGCATCTAATCAAGGAGCAGAACTGTGCATACATACATGCAGGAAACATGAATGGTATGTAGTATGCCACAAACCAGAAAGATAAGTCTCAACATTTGCAGTTGTTTTGTAGAACATTAATGCAGAGTCGTCTAACCTCATGTTAATGTTTACACGTGAAGAAGTAGGAGATGTTATGAACCATACAAAATTTCCAGAATATTCTAGATTGCATCAACAAGGTAGAAAAACAAAAAGATCACCATGTGTGGTGATCTTCCACTCCCTATCACTGTTCCTTGTCAGTTATTGTTTAATCCTTTCTAAGAAAAGTTACTGTTTAATCCTTATGTTTCATTCTTTCAATTTTGCAGGGTTTATAGAAGATTAGAACCATGGGCTCTTGAATGGAGTGGGCTCTGAAGGCCAGGTAACCCATGGCCGTGGCTGCAGCGAGCAGTTCCAAACAAACCATGGGAGCCTTTCAAACTAGTTGGTGAAGGCCATGAGGCATTCTTCGTCAGTGAGTCTCAATGAGGACCAGGATATGTTACTCTGGCGCTGAATTGTGTCTGGTGAATACTCTGTAAGTCAGTCTACAATACACGGGCTAGGTCGAATGTCCTCTGTCGCAGCGCATCTGAGATTCTTGGGTGCCTTCGAAGATAAAAAGTTGATCATCTAGTTGGCAGTAGCTAATAGATGTTGGACTGCTGACCAACTCGCTCGTTGGGGACTTTCTCACCGAGTCATGCCTTGCCCCCTCTCTGATAAGGACGGCGAGTTCATCTCACACCTGCTGCAAAGCGTTTTCTCCAGAGAGCTTGGTTCAAGATTTCAGATTCCTGCGTGAATTTCAGGTTGAAGCTATTACTCCGGCGGCTAGTGACGATTTCATTAGAGTCAGCAGCAGCAATAAAATGGGGGAAGATGAAGGGGTCTGGTCTCTTATTCAGCTCATTTTGTAGCGTATTTAGCCTGTTTCATTTCAGATCATGCTTATCAATCTAATCATCGAGCAGGCTCTTGTACCATAAAATTGAGCAGTGGGACTACATGATCAGACACAAATTTGGCAATTAGAACTGTTTTTGATGACTCTTGCCGAGACCATGAAAGCACAAAAAGTACTCCCTCTGTTTTAAAATATAAGATGTTTTAGGTTTGTGATGAAAATGTATCTAGACTTGTTTTAGTGTGTAGATTCACTCAAAACCCGAGTGAACCTACATACTGAAAGAAGTCTAGATACATTTGCTTCACAAAGCTAAAACATCTTATATTTTGAAACGGAAGGAGTAGCAACTACTTTCTTTCTGTCCCATGCTTTGCCGGAAGTTCATTGGTCCATAGCCACGTTCTACAGCCTGCAGAGAGGAGTCTACGGCTCCCGTTGCCCCGGCTGTACTTCCAATGTCTATCTGTTCCAAGTTAGTTCTACAGTTGTATTTTCTGAAATACTCCTTTGTGTTTTGGTATCTGAATCCCAAATTTGCAATGTCCTGGGCTGGTGTCTTGTGCTGGTATTTGGCCCTCGTCGCTCGTAATGGTGTTGATTTGGTCATGTTACTCTGAAAACTAGGCAAGTATTGTTATAGTCATGTGGTGAATTCACCTTTCCAACGAGAGCCTGATGACTGAGTTGCTCGGTTATGCTTTCGTTGACAGAATAAATGTATTGACATGTGCATTTGGATGAATCTATATACTAAATAGTGTCTAGATATATTTGAATTTAGAAAAATCTGAGATATCCTTTTCAGGATAGAGGGAGTAGATATTTCTTGTTTGTTTATTGTTTTTTATATCAATTTGTTTGATCCATCTAATGTACTCTGCTTAATTAATCAATAGACTCAAACTGTTTTGCCAAAAAAAAAGAACCATGAGATTTTTTACTTTTCTGCTACTTATGCAAATGCAACTAGTGCTAGTTGTTTTTGTTGCCATTTTTAGCCGGCGAGATCAGTACTGTCTGACTGGATTGGAAGAGGTGAAAAGTCTTACATGCCGTTGATAGCTTCTGGTGAGAGGGAATAGAAGTGTGCTAGTGATTATTTGGTGCCAAATATATACTTGTCCAGAAATAACTTGACTTGAGTTTTTCTAGATATAAATATATCAATATACATTCGAATCTAGATGCCAAAGTGACGAATCGGTGATGGATGCAGTGAGGGCCCGCGGCGATGTGGTGACAAGGTATAAATCGTGCCGGCGTCCGAAGACATGTGAGCAGAAGCCCCAGTGTCCATGTGCCAGTCCAAGGGTGCCTGGAGGCTCATGGAGTTGAAGTAGCCGGTGAGAGCAGAGGGATCCCAGGTGGAGGCCGATGGAGCGCCAAAAATGGGTAGCCGAGGTAGTGGACCGTCGCAGGCGCCGCGGGCATCGCCATGTAGCCCTAAGGAGCGAGGCGGAAGGCCGCGTTGGGGCGGGGGCCGAGGACGCCAATAGGGCTATACCCAGCTGATGTGAAAGTCGGAGAAGCATGTCGAGGACCCGTCATGGGGTACATGTGGATCACGCCCGTCCATGGATTCTGCGGGTTGTGAAAGGCGGGGGTGCCGCCACCACCGGTCTTCCTTTTCTTGCCCTTGGAGTTGCCAGATCCGAAGCCGGAGGGGGCGCCGTAGCCGGCATGGCCGGAGTGAGGGTACGATGAGGAAGGAGCAGACCCACCTCGCGGATTCCAGTCAGATGGAGGGACGGAGTAGAAGGCCATGGTTGCCGATGAGCCGGAGCTGGTGTTGGAGGGCTTGAGCTCATGCAGAAGGAGCATGTTCCTGAATTGGAGAAATGAGGGAAACAACGTCAGGAGAGGAGCCAGGGAAGCCATGCCCTGATACTTCTTGTCGAGGCCCTTGATGGTGTTCCAGACGAGGGCGTCGTCGGTGACCGAGGCGCTGACATCTGCCAGAGCGTCGGCGGTTGTCTTCTGCTCGGGGCAATAGGCGGTGATGGTCTTGTCCCCTTGCTCGATGTTGCGAAACTTCTAACCTAGGTAGCCTGCACGTGCTTGGTGATTGTCGCAGAAGAGGGCGGTGATGCGCGAGAGGATGGCGTAGGACGTAGTCGAGGCTTCCATGACCATGTCGATGATGTCGGGGTTGACAAAGTCGTACAACCAGCGGACGGTGGAATCCATCCGCAACCAGTAGGCATCGGTGATGAGAGGAGCGGCTGAGGTAAGGTGATCAGCGAGGGCATACTGCGTGACGGTGACCTGGAGGAAGCTGCGCCACTTGGTGAAGTTGGAGGTCTTGAGGTCGAGGACGGCGGGGATCAAGGATTTGATGATCTAGATAGGAGTGGCCTGCGCCCAGAGATCGGCATGGGGGTTGTCGATGGCGGCGGCCATGGGAGGAGGAGGAGGAAGGCGACGCGACACTGGAGGGAGTTAACCCTAGTGCGGGGGCGATAGAAGATGGGTGCGGAAGCGGTGGAGAATTTTCTACTCCCTCTAACCCAAATTAATTGACTTAGATGTGTCTAGATTCGATTGTATCTAGACATGATTTAGGTATTAGATTTATTTGTATCTTAATAAATTTGAATCAACTAATTTGGGTCGGACGAAGTAGCTGATACCATAATAGAATTGGTTTGGGTAGACCACAATCAGTGGCTCCCAGGATATCTCATATATATACAAGGAATATAATCAATCCTAATCCTAATCATAATGGTTTGTTTATAACAAAGATACAAGCACAATAATGGAGAGATATTACCAAATAATGCTATGATTTGGTTGCCTAACAAAACCTAAATCTCTATAAACTAAAAAGTGGCTAGATACATTCGGAATCTAGACAACCTAAGTTAGTTATTTCTAGACGGAGTGAATACTACTTTCTTTGTTCACTAATCAGTGAACAGAGAGTACCTTCGTTCCAAAGAATAAGGTGTACTTATTTCAAGATTTTTCTTTAATCAAGAACTATTTTAAATATATAAAGATGATTGATACGCAAATGCAACTTTGTATAAAAAATATCCAATGATACTAGTTAGTACTCTAGCCATGGCTACTCCACGCCCGCCGAGCGTATCGGCAGTCTAGCATCTATTCCTGAGGCGGGCAAAGGGGAATTTTGCAACTACATGGGACACGGAAGCGCCAGACTTGCAATGCTTCAGCCATGGCTACTCGACCGGCAAACATGACTCTATAACAGGACCGAGCAGAGTAAGTGGTGTTCGACTTCCAATTCCACTTGAGGACGTCTTCTGATCCACTGACCAGAAGGCCTGTCACCTCAAGCAGCTCTCTGATTGCTGGCGCACTCAGGTCGGGGGATAGGTCATGGAGCCATGCTCCAGCCATCCCTTCTCGGACTCGGTGGCTCGCGACCTCTCTCTTCAGAACCGCTGCAATGAGGTTGGGGCGATGTTGCAGATGTGTCCGCTAAGAGCCAACTATCTGTCCAGAATAAGGTATTAATTTGCTCTGTCTTCAAGGACCGAGGATGTTGCAACGTTGGCAAGTTGTGTTGTTACTACAGGAACTTGGATTTTTACTTCTTTCGACGGTTTTGAATCATCCACACGCTGAAGCCATAGCCATTTTGGCTCTAAGCACGACATTCATAAGGCGCAAGATGGAAATACCGAGGCCACCAAACTTCTTGGGCATGCATACTCTATCCCATGTTATGAGAGACAATGGCCTCCATGCACATCCTTCCTCCCCTTCCACAAGAATCATCGGATCATCTTCTCGATCACAATCAAGGTCTCTATCAGAAATGTCGAGGGACATCACGGTGAATATGGGGGTTGCCGATAGTGTTGATTCCACCAGCTCCAAGTGTCCACCTGGATTGAGCATCGAAGCTCTCCACCGTGGTAGTTTATTGGCCACACTATCCACCGGTCAAGGTAGTATGACGTTCCACATTGAACAACTGGTCTAGTACTAGGGTGTTAAGTGAGATCCTATCAAAATTTCACTTCTAGTTCATTTGTTAAAATCTAGTTTAAATTTTGAAAAAAAAATACATTAGATTTTAACAAATGAACTAGAAAGGGATTTTGATAGGATCCCACTTGACACTCTATCCCGTACTCCAGTTGACCAAAACACACTCGAAATTATCGCCATGGAAGCAGATGCGCCGTGTTGGAGACTTTGATCTACCACAGTTTCGGAATTCTGATCTCGGTAGACCCTGACGAGGGAACACAAGAAGTCAAGAATGAGTCTAGCTAGACCAGTAACACTGCACCGGATCGAGAACTCATCCACACGATGCACCCGAAAACGCACCGCGAGTTCCTGTTCCAGTTCGCCTCGGAAGCTGGAACTGAATCTACTGCGGCGACTGGTGCGGCGGCAGGAACGGCAACCCGCGGCGAGCCCGCTTCATGAGGTTATACTCCACCAGCCCCGGCACGTCCGGCACGATCTCCCGCACGCCGTCCAGCGCGCCGAACCGCTCCGCCCACGCCGCCACCAGCGGCGTCCTCGCCGGGTCGATCGTCCTCACGCCGCACATGGCCTCCGAGGCGCGCAGCCACCCGATGAACCCGCCCAGCGCCACGTCCACCAGCCCCACGCTCTCCCCGCCGAAGAACTCCTTCTCCCCGAGCACCCCCTCGAACGTCTCCAGCACGGCGATGACCTCCGCTGCCGCCTTGGCCCGCTCCTCCGCTGTCTTCCCGCCGTAGAGCGGGGACCACGTGGGCAGCAGCTTCTGGTCCACGTATGCCGCCCAGAACCGGGCGGCGGCGCGCTCGTGCGGGCCGCCGCCGCCGGAGGGGAGCAGGCGCGGGCGGTGCTCCGGGAACGCCTCGTCGATGTACTCCAGGATGACCAGCGACTCGGCGACGGGCCTGCCGTCGTGGACGAGCACGGGCACCTTCCCGCCGTGCGCCGGGTTGGAGGCGAGGAGGAGCCGGCTCTTGGTGTTGTCGCCGAACAGGTCCTCCTCCACGTACGTGTAAGGGATGCCCTTGAGGTTCAGCGCGAACCGGGCGCGGAGCACGAACGGGCTCGTCCAGAACCCCAGCAGGGTCAGCCCGCCGCCGGCCGCCTCTCCCTCGCTGCCCATGCTGGCTTCCACCGCCATTGCTGCCGATCGACGGAGTGCTGCCTGCGATGATTATTGAGACGATCGAGTCGCCGCCGGTAGTATGTATGGGTTTTTTAAAGGTTCGTTGGATGGATCTGGTGAGCCGCGCACATCATGTGCATACATGTTCCGTGCTCTCCATTCGTCATGCGTGACGACGGACGGCCGGCGAGTGTGGAGGTCATTGGTAATCGGTATTATATATATATCCATGAGCTCAGATATGCATTTGGCGGGAGCGAGTTTATTAAAGTGAGCAAATTGGTCCTTACACGGCGTGATCCCTTGGTAGTCGGTGTTGATTTGGATTTTTTTTGTGTGTCTATATAATTGTATTCGTGAGGTTTCGGTGTTTCACGCAAGTTCTTCAGACTTTGATTATGTTAGATTTATACGGATGTGGCCATATGGACAGCTAATAAATCCTCAAAATGCACCTTCTCTATAATAGCTTGGCAGTTATGTGATAGACAAATTTAGTCCCACGTTACGATTGCTAGTTGGCAGAGATCAAAATGCACCTTCTCTATAATAGCTTGGCAGTTATGTGGTAGACAAATTTAGTCCCACCTTAAGTTGCTAGTTGGCAGAGAGTTGGAGTAACTTGTAAGATAAGCTTTCACACTTCCACTAAGTGAGTGAGGAGAGAAAGAGTCCATGTGCAGTGTACCAACTTTTTGGATACATATCAACATTCGCCTGCATGTTTGACGCGTGCTCTCGTCTTTTGCTGCGTGACAGCTCGGTTGGCTTACCTCCCATAATATAGAGACAACGGATCTAGAGGTCGTCTGTTTTTCCTTTTTCTCTCTTGCACTTTTGTTTCTTTTGCTGCGATGTTCTCTAGTCCTCCCCATCCCGGCGACTGCATGCACGGCCATCTGGAAGAGCCGGCCTTCGAAGCCCCGTCCGTCGAGATCTTGCACTAAGAGATGGACGATAAGGTTTTTGGGGGAGTATTACTCGTTTTTGTCTGTGTTCTTCTTCCTATACGGATTCAGCAACTGACGACCTTGACAACACCATGGGCGACAACGATAATGACCATGGTGCTCATTGGCAGACCTTCATGGAGGCCAAACTGGGCCATGGCCAACATTGGTGCAAATGTTTCTAATTAGTATTGTTGTTAAGACCAAGCTAATAAGAAATTATGAATGATTATAGCGATTAAGCGGGTTAATTAGCATCTTGGCCCCTCCTTGATTTTCCTCCAAGGTTCGCCACTGATGGTGCTGCTACGGTGATGACCTTCCATGGAACGTGTATATACTACTACTATTCATCTCATTGTTTGCACTAGGAGATCTACTAGATATGCTTGTTTGGCTGCATGTGTTTAGATCTACTAGTGTTTATGATTTTGGTAATTAATATCAAGCAGAAATTGCTTAATAATTCAACGGATCCTACAATTACCATGTTTAATTAAAATCTTTCTCCATCTCAAAGATTTAGTATGTGAACCGTAGTGGTTTTTGTGTAGCTTAAGGAATGTACTTATGGTTGGGTCTTTCTTCCCTACTTTGGAGGGACGTTTTGTTCTTATAGTCTGGACGTTGGTAGTGGGAGACATAATATTGGCCTAAGAGGGGAGAGCGTCGTTTTAGAGCTCGTCAACATTGGTGGACTTCAATTTTTTTTTAAATAATTTCAAATTTAATGATTCAAAAAAATCTGGAAAAAATAGCGGGATGTAGATAATAATTTGTAATACGTGTGTCCAAAACACCATGCCAAAATACCTTGTATTTTAATCTTATATAGAAGAAAAAGAGAAGTGCAGATATGGTCGTGAATAGTGTAATTTTGAATGGGTCTTCGTATTTCTAAAAAAATGTCAAATTTGTCTTTTTTGCTATGCTTGAAATAAAATGTATTTTAAACTGAAAGTTTGCAGACTTGTATGTCTTCTTATTAGCTACACATATATTTTTTTTAATAATTATTTAATGCTATTTAAAAAATTAAAAAGGGGCTCTAGTGAGCCAGTGCTCCAAAACCATTTTCCAGCCAAGCAGTGTGCTATTGTAGCTTATTAGGTACTGGGCTCTTGAAATTGAGTGTTCTCTATAAAAAAAAAAGGTAGGTACTCCCCGTTGCATCCTTTGGATCAGACCTGGCCTAGATATGACTTAGATCCAGTTCTTTTGGCAGCTTAGAAAATAAGCTACTCCTTATTACTTGAGATTCTAAATTAGGTACCTACTAACTAGTTTGGAAGCCCAACTAATAAGCCGGACGATTTATAGAAAAAGCTGGGAGAGGGAATAACTTACTTTTTAAGCTATCAAAATAACTGGGCCTTAGCCCTGCTAGCCCACCCATGAAAGTTAGTTAAAGTCTTAAACCTTTCTTTATAGAAAAAAACATCATGGCACACTTCGATGATACATCAAACACTGATTACACACTTGCATTATTAATTTTTTTACGTAAGATAAAGCTAGGAAGACCATCTCCTCGATCACAAATCTTTTGCTAAGAAAACAAAACCAAGCTACCTCGTGTAGTTCCATTGGACAATGGTAACAACCGACTTCCCACCAATGCTTCCCTCAAGTCCAAATAATCTACGAACCATCATGCACCATGTCTTTCATTTTGTGCAGGCTCGAGTCACCTCCGAAGAACTTGGACATCACTCTATTCGAACTACTATTGACTCTGCTAGCGACACTTGCAACACGAGGTTCACCCTTTTCATGACCCACAATTCACATAGAAATATTATGTACTCTGGACTTCCATACCCCTTATGAAATATGGATAACTTGAGGGCCAACCATTTGCCACTAGTTATGGAAAGAATGGCCATCTCATGCCTTATTTTGTCTCCTCCAAATCTCTATTTCCCACCTCTACTTTCGTGCTAATTCGGCTCCTCCTTTCCATTGCTGCCGCGAATCCGAATTCCTCCTCTTTCCCTTCCTTACTTTCATTCATCGTCAAACTCATCCTCGATTTCCACCGCAATAGGTGGAAAGCAAATTTGACATTGACAATGTCAACGACCTCTCTCCACTCACTACTGGTTGGCTAGGGGTGGGCCACCACCTTGGGCCCTGGCCTCTCAGGAGCCGATCAAGGAGGGGAACATGAAGTATATATGTACATCGAAACAAAGAGAAAGGATTGGCTCGAACCAAGCCAAAATGGTGGCTTCAGTCCCGGCATGGCTTAGGCATGTGTATCTAGGGGCAGCGCCAGTGTAACACCCCGTCCACTGGGCCCCAGGGGTGTCACTCCTGGTAGCTTAATAGGATATCTAAAATGGCCCCACAGATTAACACTAGTCTTTTTTGCGCACTTTGTCCTCACTCATGCGCACCCGTACCCACTTTTCGGTCGGTCACCCATTCTAGAATTGCTCTAGGGCAAGCACACTTAACATTAGAGTTTTTTTTGAATGAGCTTCTGAAAAAAAGTTACAACTTGTTGGTATGAGTATCCTATCAGTCCTATTAAGTCATGTGCTTGTATCTCACAGTCAGGCCCCAAGAAACAAGGGCCTTTCCCCAAGGCGCATGAATTTTTCCGACCTATTACATGTGTACTCTTTGAATTTGGCCCCGCTTGCACCCTAATATAAGCCCATATTTTTTTGTCCCCTCCATCATCTATGCGAAAGGATGCACACACACCGCCATTACTTCGTCATTGCTCGTGGCCCGCCCCGTCCCGCAGGCTCTCGGATGGTCGAACCCAGCCGTCTGTCCCTCCTTCTCCGCCATCCCCTGATGCTCGGTTGCCGTGCCCCTATGCTATGCGGCTTCTAGTCTAGACTCCACTAACTCAAGTTCACTGATCTCCGACTCGGCTGCCTCTCCCCCGTGAGCCGGGTAATTTCTATTCATCTCATATATTAATGGGTTGATTTATGTCAACCGATTCGTCAATTTAACAATTTTGCGCTGAAATGATATATTCATATTTGCAATCGTACTCAATTCTTTATGTAATTACATATTTTTTGAGTTTTCTTGCGTGATTACTTTTTTGGCACCGGGATTGCTTTATCCTGGCTCGGACACTTGTGTACAGTGTGTTGTGTTGCGTGCGTTATCGTTTTTCCTCCTCGATCCCTATCGCCTTCTCCCATGGTCCTCTAAATTCCAAGTTGTAACCCGCATTAGTTGAAATTGAGCAGAATTACTGGGGGAGATCTTACAGAGACAATCTCTCTAAAGCTCAGGAGAATACATTCAATTTAACTTATGCTGGTAAGAGCCAACGTTCGGTAGTTAAGATTTCATAAACATATATATCATGCACTGATGTACAATTATCGACATAGAGGACACGACACCGCCTCTCGCTATCAAAACTTTTTGTGGGTTTAATGAAGACAGCGACGCCAATACTCGTGGATCATGGAGAGCCATAACCGTGTTTGTTCTTCAGGGCACGTGTCCACCAATTGTATAATCACACGAGACGCACGTGTGGGTCCCACTGCCAGGCACCTCAAAGTCTACCAGACCCGGCCGCAGGGCCTACAGCTGCCCTGGCCCTGGCCCCAGTTTTCAATCTTGACAGATCAGATCAGCCTCGCAATGCCACCACATACATAAATTCCCGTACCGCGCGCCAATAGGCAGCCAACCACTACCTCTCCAGTCCACCGCAGCTCTCGCCACCACGACCGATCTCGCCATGGCGTGCACGAGCCGGCCGGCGCCGCGGCAGGTCCTCCTGCTCGCCCTGGTCTCCTGCCTGAGCCTCTTCTCGGCCGCCTCCTCGTTCCGGCCGCAGCCACGCCCTGACGACGACAGCGACCTCGCGCAGACCACCAGCAGCAGCAGCAGCGGCGGCGTCGTGGGGCCGCGGCCGCGGACGTGCTGGTACACGGTGCGGATCAAGACGAGCTGCGCGTCCCCGGCGCACACGTCGGACACGATCAGCCTGGCGTTCGGCGACGTGTACAAGAACGAGGTGTACGCGGCGCGGCTGGGCGGCTTCGCCGGCGCGTTCGACCGGTGCGCCACCGACACGTTCAAGATCGGGGGACCCTGCGGGTACGGCGTCTGCTACCTCTACCTCCGCCGCGCCGGCCGGTCCGGGTGGGCGCCCGAGTGGGTCAGGGTCTACGAGCCCACCGCCCCCGACACGCCCTCCACCTTCCGCTACGGCGACCCGCTCCCCAACAACGTCTGGTACGGCCTCAACCGATGCACGCGCCTCGGCTCCGAATCCTCCTCCTCTTCCTCCTCCTCCTCGTTCTCTCCTTCCTCTGCCGCTACCGCTGCCGTCCAGGCGATGTAGCCATGGTCGGAGCAGATCGTGGAGCTAGCACTTGTATGTAACGATGATTAGTGGATCCAGCACGGAGATATATATTTGTGAATTTATTTGTGAGTCATTTCAATATGGGTCTGTAATAATCCTGATCGAGATGTATGCCAGGAATAAGACTGCTACGATCTCTCTGTTTTATGTAGTATGATTGTTTCCTCGGACTGGCATCATTAGCGTAGCATGGCGAGGTTGCTACCGATCGGCTTGTTCAATGCGTGAGAGATGAAAGCGCAGTAGTACGAGACTTTCATGAATGTCAACGGATCCACGCTGTTGTGCCAGAGGGTCGATCTGGATCCGCCGGAAGTCAACAATCTCTTGGGAGTATAGTAGGAGTAGATATTTTCTTTGGCAATAAAATTAACAGTAAATGATCATGTACCAAAAAGAAATCGAATAGAATCCTACTAATTATCTTCCTTTTCGACCGGAACATCAATGTTCATGTTGCCACTCCTCGTTAGCTAAGACATGAGAGCATCTCTACTACCAGGCCGAAATCAAAGCGGAAACGGCGGGAAGTTAGTGACCGCCGGTCCGTCGCAGGAGCCGAGGCGGCGATGGTGGCGCCGAAAATCGGCGACGCGTGGCCGATGCGACGGGCAGTTATTGCCACGGCGGTCGCCGCGTGGTTTCGAGGATGACGACGACTCGGCTTCGGTCACTGACGCGGCGGGTCCACACGTCGCTTTGATTTTTTTCGCCGATTTCGCTGAGTCCGGCGTCCCCAGGGCGTACCCGGAAACCTGGGTTCGGCCTGGATAGTCCGGACCAAAAATGGCACAAATCCGGCCGAAAACAGGTCCTTAGGTACGCGACTGGGCCAAAATTCGGCGTCCGGACCGAAATTCGGCGTCCGGATCGGCCTCCTAGGTATGCGAGTGGAGATGCTCTGAGCTACCACATTAGCATTCCAGGACAGAAGGAATACTCTACACTATCAAAAGATGTTGCTTGAATTCCAATCTCCTGAAAAATTGGAGTTGCTCATATTGATAAAAAAAACCTTCCTTTAGAGTCTCAATTGCTTCAAGACAATCCGATTGAATAATCATCTTATTAACTCGCGGTTGATTTGGTAGCCGTCGACGCGTATCGAAAACACGTAATGGGTCTCTGGGGGACCTAGTTGAGATAAATTTGGGGACAAAAATAAGAACTTGTCGTTCGGCTAACAAACGATTTTAGGTTTGATCTTTCTCTTTCAGGTCAATAGACAGCTAGCGGTTATAGTTAGTGTGAAAAGCAAAGAGAAGAGTAGCTCATCCGCATGTATCCGGCACTTCTTTCAGGGTACGATGATCTGGCATCCTCCATGATGCTCAGCTCGTCCGGCGGCGGAGGCAGGCTAGATCCTCGGAACGGTGGGCACAACATGCAACATTAGATCTTGGGATCAGCGAGAGGGCGCAACAACTTGGCACCGGAAGGCAAATGTTCCAAAGGATCGTTCTGGGTGGAGGGTGGATATCGCCGGCGGCGGCGCTAGGGTTCATGGGAAGGGGGGAGTGGATTTGTGAATTTCGTCAACGCTCTAAGGCGTGAGGTCTAGTTCCTCGTTTTGCCTACGTGGTTGTTGACTTGGTGCTCGCGTCACAGACAGATTAGTGACATGGAGGTCCCGAACGTCTTCTTTACGGGCAGTTGACGGAAAGTTTGTATTTGGCAGAGATGGGACGAATTTGGCTCGAAATGGGCCTTCTTAGTGATTGACAACCCAAGTTTGTGAAACCCGGCGATTACATGGAATTTGGACCCTGCGTTGCACTCGCACGGAAAGTCAGACCCTGCATGTTGAAATCCACCTCCTTCATCACGAGTCGAGGCGGCGGCGTGAGCGCCTCCGCCTGCTTGCGCGTCCACACGTCGTGGAAGTTCATCGACGAGCGTGGGCGCCGAGGCGCCACACGACGGCGTCGTAGGCGAGTGCGACCTCGTGCACGGTGTCGAAGGTGTCAAGGACGATGCGGTCATCGCCGGACCGGATCTCGGCGTAGAAGTTGCCGGTCAGGCGCACGTGTATGCCGCGGTAGCCGGAGCTTCCGTGACGCGGTGGCATGGCGGCGGTGGCACGGGCGCGTCAGCAGAGAAGCGGTGGGAAGGGAAAGGGGATTCTGCGCGGGATGTGCTTCAACTATTGCTTTCACGCGTGGCGCGGCATTTAACGAGCGCACACTGAGCTGTGCGTTAAAAGAAGCGTGCGTAGCTGAGCGCGCGACAAAGTTTTTTTCACGCACGAAAAGATACAGCGATTGTTGGAACGCGTTGCGTGAGCTCTCGTGCGAAAAAACTTCAGATTTTAAAGCATGGACACGATTTTACAGGGACTGCTAAGTTGCTCTTACGGGCTGGCGTGGTTGGAGGTGAAGCAACGGTAGGAGAATTAACGGGGGCGCTCCACACCACGCCACGTATATATATGACACAAATTATTAAGAAGCAAGTCGGCGAAGCAAACCGCCACGGCACGGTAAACCTGCATGCTGCCATTGCCGCCGACCAGAGACTTGAGCACTTGGCACGAAGAAGCCTTGGATACGGCTAGCCAGGCAAACCAAAACTCGACGACGGGGGACGGCCGACACCGTGTCGACGCCCGCGCAGCGCTATCTAGTTTGGCAGACGCAGCCCTGGCCTGGCGCCGGTTCTTGTCGACGCGTTCTGAATGTCCGGCCGGCGAGACGTCCTCCGTGGATCCAGGAAGGTAAGAGTCCATGGCGGACCGAACGCGCTTGATGTTGTAACATGGAAGGGGTGAAGGATCGACGCCAGGGTTCATTTGCATCGGGAAGCGCCATGTTCGGTGCCTGTTATGGTATGAGACGACCGCTCCGCTCCGCGCGGGGCGTGCGTACGTCGTCCATTTACAGCCTCGGCGGAGACAAGGGACGGCAAGATGCGGACAATGTGGGCTCTGCTAGTGCTCGACGCACGCCAGCACCAATTTGGACAACCTCCTCTCCGCAAACCGTCTCCGCCACGGTTCGCCGACGTCATGCGAATGATGGAAGAAGCCGCCCGCCCAATAGACCACCAGTTTGTACACAGTAGGTGCACGTCGGCAATACGTACCGTGCGTATCATGCCTATGCCTGTACGCTACGCATGCATGCATGGCGGTGGCTGTTGCCGGTGCCTTTCTGGTTGGTGACCGGCATGGCCTCGATCCACTTGGTGAATTTGTCGACCGCAACCAGGAGGAATACGTGTCCTCCTTTCGAGGATTTTGGCAGTTTGTCGATCATGTCGAGGCCCCATTGAGCGAAAGGCCAAGCTATAGGTATGGGCCTGAGCTCGGACCCAGGTGCGTGCGGTTTGTCGGTGAACCGTTGGCATCCGTTGCCTCTTCAGACGATGTCCTTTGCGTCGCTCATGGCCGTCGGCCAGTAGAATCCTGCTCGTAGAGCTTTAGCGACAAGGGAGCGGCTGCCTGCGTGGTGGCCGCAGATGTCTTCGTGGATGTCTTGGAGTATGGCCTTGCCGTCGTCGATGGTGACGCACCGTTGAAGTATACCCGTGATGTTGCGCTTGTACAGCTCGCCGTTGATGACGGTGAAGGCTTTTGACCGGCGAGATATGCGTCGGGCGTCTGTTGGGCTATCAGGCAATTCCTGTTTATCATAAACTGGAGGTACGGTCGTGTCCAGGATTCTTCGACTGTCATGACCTGCATTAGGTTGACCATGGCTACCTCAGTGTCCAGTTTTTCGTGTCCTTCGTGTCCTTCGGGTAGCGTAGCTCCCGAGTGCTCTGATTCTTCGGGTGATCCCTTGGGGAATTTGCGCTTGATGGATGTCACGCAGATTTGTTCGAGGAACACACCTGGTGGCACCTTTTCGCAGGTGGAGCCGATGTTGGCGAGTCTATCGGCTTCCTCGTTGCTCTCTCTTCCAACATGCCGAAGTTCGCAGCCGTCGAATTCTCTTTCGAGTGCGTTGTAGAGCGCGCGGTACGCGATCATGTTTTCGGCGTGTGCGTCATACTCATTCATCGTCTGCTGGACGACGAGGTTGGAGTCACCGTAGATGACCAGGCGCGTTGCGCCGCATATCTTTGCCATCCTCATGCCATGGATGAGGGCTTCGTATTCAGCTTCGTTGTTGGAGGCCCTGAATTTCATCCGAAGGACGTACTTCATCTTGTCACCCTGCGGGGAGGTCAATATGACCCATGCCCCTGCTCCGGCTTCGCGCTTGGAGCCGTCAAAATGCATTTTCCAGGACTGCGACATGTCTGGGATGTCTGGCAGCTGCAGCTCCATCCAGTGCACCAGGAAGTCCGGAAGGACTTGAGATTTGATTGCGTGTCGCTTCTCATAGACGATGTCCAAGGGTGATAGTTCGATGCCCCACAGGGCCACCCGTCCTGTGGCCTCTGGATTATTCAGGATGCTGTTCAGGGGTGCTTCGTTGACGACCATCACCTGGTTCTCCTGGAAGTAATGGCTCAACCGTCGAGCCGTCATGAACACGCCGTAGGCTAGTTTCTGGTAGTGAGGGTACCTCTGCTTTGTTGGTGTCAGTACCTCGCTGAGGTAGTAAATTGGGCTCTGGACCCCGTGGGTCTTGCCTTCTTCGGGTCGTTCGACCACGAGTAGGATGCTGACCACCTGGTGTGTGGCTGCTATGTACAGCAGCAAGGGCTCGCGCTCCTTTGGCGTGACCAAAACGGGCGAGGTGGAGAGGAGCCGCTTGAGGCTTTCGAATGCGTCGTTGGCTTCTGGTGTCCACTCGAACTTGTCTGCTTTACGCAGCAGCTGGTAGAATGGTAGGGCCTTCTCGCCCATACGGCTGATGAACCTGCTTAGTGCCGCTACTCGTCCTGCGAGCTGCTGGACGCCCTTAAGGTTTTTCGGCTTCTCCATCGTTATGATGGATTTGATTTTCTTCGGGTTCGCCTCGATCCCTCGTTGAGAGATGAAGGACCCGAGAAGCTGACCTGATGGGATGCCGAAGGCGCACTTTTCGGGATTGATCTTGATCCTGTAGCGATCGAGGTTGTCGAACGTCTCGCGGAGATCGTCGATAAGTGTCCTTGCCTCTCTGGTTTTTATTACAGTGTCGTCGACATAAACTTGGACGTTGCGACCAATCTGGTCCTTGAGGCAGGCCTGCATGCATCGCTGGTACGTGGCACCCGCGTTCTTTAGCCCGAAGGGCATTGTGTTGTAATAGAATACTCCGAACGGTGTGATAAACGCCGTTTTCTCCTGATCTTCAACCTTGAGCCGAATCTGGTTATAGCCTGAGTAGGCGTCGAGGAATGAGAGTTTCTCGCAACCTGCAGTCGAATCGATGATCTGGTCGATCCGTGGAAGGGGGAAGTGGTCCTTTGGGCAATGCTTATTTAGTGACGTGAAGTCCACACACATCCGCAAGATGTCCGTGTCCTTCTTCGGGACCATCACCGTGTTTGCAAGCCACTCGCTTTCTTTAATTTCCCTGATGAAGTCTGCAGCGAGCAGTCTATTGATTTCCTTGCCGATAGCTTCGGCTCGTGGCTCCGACAGTCTTCGGATGGACTGCTTGACTGGCTTGATGTCTGGAAAGACATTGAGTGCGTGCTCGGCGAATTCCCTGGAAACTCCTGGCATGTCCGCAGGACACCAGGCGAAGATTTCACAGCGCTCACGGAGGAATTCGACGAGCGCGCCTTCCTATGCGGTGCTGAGGTCATTGGCTATCAAGGCCGTCTTGGAGGCATCAGTCGGATAGACCTGCAATTTCTTGGTGTTGACGGTGGAGTCGAAGGACATGTCAGGTGCGTTCTGCCTTGTGACTGGGGGTAGCCCATTGTCCGTCACCTCGCGGAGCCTTACAAGCTCGTCTTGCATGCCGAAAGACTGGGAGATTTTGTTGAAATCCCTGTCGCATTGGTCCGATCGGGTGAAGCTCCCATGGACTGTGATGACGCCCCTTGGTCCTGGCATCTTGAGTAGTAGGTATGCGTAGTGTGGGACGGCCAGGAACCTTGCGAATGCTACACGCCCCAGTATGGCGTGGTATTGTGACGGCCAGTCCACCACTTAGAATTCGATTCGCTCCTGCCGAAAGTTGTCCGGCTTCCCGAAGATGACGTCGAGTCCTATTTTGCCCAGGGGGAATATGCCCTTTCCTGGTACAATGCCGTGGAACGTTGTGTCTGATTGTTCCAGGCTGCATTGCGGGATCCGCATAGCTGCCAGGGTGCTTGCGAACATTAGGTTGATGCCGCTGCCACCATCCATGAAGACGCGACTCATCTCGAAGCCTCCGATCTGCGCCTCCAGCACCAGGGCAGCATGACCTGGGCGAGGGATCTGGCAAGGGTGATCCGCGCGAGTGAACGTGATGCAGGACTCCGATCCGCTGAGGTACTCAGGGATTGCAGGTGGATTTGCCACGGCCAAGTTGATTTGTCGGGTGATTTTCTTCTGCACCCTGTTTGTGGGGCGTCCCTTCTGGATCATATTTAGTGCTCCCTTTGGTGGGGGGTATACGACCCCGGCGTTGTTTTGCGCTGGTGCGACTGGTTGGTTTGGGCCTCCAATAGGTGGCGGAGGAGGAGCTCCGTGTGCTATTTCTCCTTGCGCGGGTGCGTTTCCGAACGCAGGGATTGGGGCTTGTTGCCTCATCTGCGCCATGCTTTCGCTGAGTTTCTGGAACTCGCGGCAGTCCTTGAGCATGTGACTGGCTTTCTTTTTGCCATCTTGCTTGTCGA
The DNA here is from genome assembly GCA_910589765.1 of Avena atlantica. Classification (NCBI taxonomy): domain Eukaryota; kingdom Viridiplantae; phylum Streptophyta; class Magnoliopsida; order Poales; family Poaceae; genus Avena; species Avena atlantica. The sequence continues at coordinate 46,799,310 of OU342735.1, forward strand.
TGTAGAAGTGGATGGTGCATGGGCCCGAAAGTTTTTCGAATGCTGAGGGTCCGTTGTCGCGATCGCGGCGTTGCCACGATTGTGATGATCGTCCGTTGTCTCGGAGATTTCCTCCGCGGTAATCTCCGCTGTTGTGGCTGTTGTCGTTGCGGCGGTCGGCGTAGCCAGCCGCGACCATATCGGGTCCGTCGCGGTCTTCGTAGACACGCGATCTCCTCTTGCTGCGGCGTTCTCGCCTTCGGCCGTAGTCGTCCTCTTCATCTGATTGCGCTCGCTGGATGCAATCTTCGCCGTCTGCCCAACTGTTGGCAATTTCCATGAGGTGGTCGAGTGTCTTGGGCTTGACACGCCCAAGTTCTTCCTTGAAATCTTGGCGCTTGACGCCGTCTCTGAAGGCGTCGATGGCCCTCTCCTCGGAGATATGCGTTGCGGAGTTCTTGGTGGTAGACCAGCGTAATATGTACGAGCGAATAGATTCCCCCGTTCTCTGAGTGCAGGCTCGCAACTCTTCGATTGAGGCGGGCCGCTTGCTGGTACCCTTGAAATTTCGGATGAAGCTGTAAGCTAGCTCCTCCCAACTTCGGATGGACCCTGATGATAGGCTGCTAAGCTAGACCCGCGCCGCGCCTGTCAGCTGCAGCTGGAGGCATTGCATGGCGGTTTCTTTGTTACCGCCGTGCAGCTTGACGGATGACAGATGATCGCTGAGCCAAGATTTTGGATCTTGCGTGCCGTTGAACTTCGGAGTATCCGAAGGAAGCTTGAAATTGCATGGCATCTTTGTTCGCCGAACAGATCTGCTGAAGCATCGAGCTCCACAGAGTTCTCCTTCATCTTCATCCATCTCGGACTCGGACGAGCATGCGCGTTTGGCTCGCGCTTTGTGGATTTTGCGCTGTGTAAGCGCGTCTCTGGCGTCGTAGTCGCGTTTATGGCGATGCGAGCTCTTCTTCCTTCGAGGAAGGTCGTGTTCCTCTTCCTCTTCGGATGAAGGGGTGGGGCTACGGTCGCGCCTGACCGGAGATTTCTTCTTCGGCTCCGCATGAGCGTCTTCGTGGAGCGCAGCTCCGACGAGTCCGAGTCCGGTGAGTGCGGACTTGTGCATGGCTCTTTTCGGGTCCCCCTCCGGAGGTTGGTGGGCCGCGAGATACGCGGTGGCTGCCAGGATCGCAGCTTGTGGTGTCTTCGGGATGATGTTGCCGTCGGCATCCATATCCATGAACGACGTGTGGAGAGTTCGGGTCACATCACGATGTTCCTTGGGATCCATGTTCTCGACCCGCGAGCGATGCTTGTTTCCCTGATTTCCATTCGTGCTAGAGCCGGGTGCCATGGCGGAGAGCGCAGCTCGTCGCGCGCTGGACTCGGAGGCTGCTTGCTTGCGTTTATCGAGCGTCTCCTGCATCTTGACTTGCTTCTTGTGCTCCTCGATGAGGAGGTAGTGGTACGCCATCAGTAGGTCGCGTGGTGAATCCACAGGAAGGACTATGTCGCCTGCGACGGCACGACGTGCATGTACCCATCCTTCTTTGCTAAGTTGGATGACGTGGCCGTTGTTCTCCCCTTCGGGTGGGGGGGATTGGCTTCTTCTGTTTCCGCCGTTTCCGTCCTGTGGGTTGGGGTTCGTGTTGGGCGGCGGGTTGGGCGTTTGTTGATCCTGGATGACCGCGGCGCATAGGTAGCGCTCGTAGGTCGGTTCGCTGCTGCCGCAGCTTTCAGATCCGGAACTGTAGGTCCCTTCATCTGAAGGTGGATCGCACAGATCGGAGTTGCAGCTGCTGCTGCTGTAGAACTCATCTGTCGATGATGACGTGCGTAGCACGGGGTGTGGAGCCCACGAGGTGGGCCTGATTGATGGCACGGGCACCCGCTCACGAAGGCGGAGGGTGCCAGTTTGTCCCACCTGGAAGCAGAAGCTCCCGAACAAAATCTCGAGTCCGTCGCCTACGGGCTCGAAATCTTTCATGATGGCCGGCGAGTGGGCGGTGAAGTCGAAGGTCCCGAAGAGGAGGTGGTTCTCCGTCGTCGCGGAGTTGTAGATCGATCGGGTTGGGACCGTCACGATCGCACAATCAGCAATCCCTGAGTACCACAGACGGCGCCAATTGACGAGGTTTAATCTCATCAATGCCCATTGTTATGGATTTGGATTTTGGAGAAGATGGGGATGCTGGAGATCGTAGCAAGGTTAACAGACAAGCAACTAGGGGACACGAGATTTACCCAGGTTCAGGCCCCCGGAGGGAAAACCCTACTCCTGCTTGTCTGCTCTTGATTACGACGAAACCGAAGATTACAGGGTGCGTAGATTCGATCTGGCGTGGAGGTGTGTGCGAAAGTATGAGTCGAGAGATCTAGATGTACCCTCCTGGTCTTTATATAGACTTAGACAGGTCCCGGACATAGTCCTAGTCGGTTACAAGTTTTAGGGTTTTATCCCTTTGAATTTCCTAACTAGGCTAGTCTTGCTCTCCAAGGATCCGAAGACGTCATGGGCCTTGGCCACCCGAAAATCTTCATGGCCAGCGTACTTCTGCTGTGGGCCTTCCTTGGACTGGACCAAGTATGCTGAAATCATGAACACGTAGGGTATAACCATGTCATCATCACTCGTCGATATTCAGGAAGACCCCCTTTCACGTTCACAGTAATCACTGGCGCATCCTGCCAATAAACAACATGATTGAGAAAAGGCAAATGTTTATTGACTAAAGCATACTATCGCCTCACCCAGTCTTGCTTGCCTCACCATTGCTTGAGGAAGTACTGCCAGTGGGCCAGCGTAATGGAAAAAGAGACCAACCAACAGTAACTTGCATTTCACACGAGCCAACTTTGAGAGGAAGAGAGCTTCTACCAGACTTTAAAGGTTCAAAGAACACCTCCCGCGCTACATTGTTGCTGCCTTGCCATGCTGCTGCACGAATTCGCAGCTCCCAGAGCTTTCAACAGAAAGCACACGTCGTGAGAGCTCAATGGTGCCATCAACGGTAGAAACAGGCACATTCCCATCTCTAAATTTTAGTAAGGACACCTTCGTGTGACTGACACTAGCAGTAAAAGCAGTAAATTGCCCGCTGAATCCATCAGGCCATGTCCCTTCAACGATACGCACACTGATTGTGGCCTCAATGGATGAAACCACGATGCCACATATCAGCTCCAGTGTGCTGAGCTTGCTTTTATATTTCTTACTGCTCACACACGATCTGCGAGCGCACTCGCTCGCCTGATAATCGATTGATTCACAGCATCTGTAGCGTGTGGCTATCAGGCTTAGATCTTTGTCCTCAGATTCGTTATTGCGCTTCACCTTCAGGTTGACTTCAAAATATATAGGCCCAAACATCATCACGGGAGCACGGACAGGACCTGTTAGTACTAAATATGGATCCTGCATGCAACACACCAACACAACTGATTGAGTAAGTAATTAATTTTAAGTTCATAGCATAAGTGATGTGATGTACATACCAGAATAAGTGAAAACAAACTATACCAGAAAATAATACTCCCTCCGTCCCAAAATAGATGTCTCAAATTTGTCAAAATTTGAATGAATCTACACACTATTTAGTATAATGGTTCATCCAAATTTTGACAAATCTAAGACATCTATTTTGGGACGGAGGGAGTAGAATAAATGCAACAGCAACATAAATAAACGAAAAACAGTTGTGGTTGAGGTGTGCAGATGAAGCTCAAAGCATATTAACACATGACATGGCTTAAAGCTACTGCCCCTGTTCCAACATTGAAGAAGATTGAGCATCTTACATTCTGAAAATGCAGGAGTAAGTGCATGATAATACAGCAATGTGTGGGGCACCAAAATGATAGCAGAAAGTATTGGCCTAAATGCATTATAGTAACATAGAAAGGGGCAAATGTTGTTGTTGTTGTCCCTCTTTAACGCAAACCATGTCTAACACACTTGTATTCCGATAACTTGCAAGATTCCTAATACATCTTGTGGACAAATCTCACAAGAAACAGCAGAACCTATCAAGTAGAACGAAATAAAACTATTATCAACAGATTGAGAGACACAATGGTTATTTTATTTGTTTGTATTTTGTAATCAAACACATGTCATGCGACTGATTTCTCAGGCAATTTCATCAACTTTGCTTGTTTCTACATAAAATAGAGCCATACACATTGCTCAAATTTTAAGTAAAATAAGTTATTAACCAAGAATAGTGGTACTTGTAAAAGCAACAAGGTCTAGTTATCATGTATAGCACATTATCTTGTATAAGCTCCTTAATGAGGTCGTCTATTGAATTAAATAGGCTAGCTAAGAGCTATGAAGTAAACAGGAGGATAGCCTGGTAACAAAAGAGAACAATAAACAAAAGATTGTGTTGCACAGCAAGAACAAATGATAAGGGATATGAACCTGCTCATTGATGGTTTGACAGTTGTCCCTCGTGCGCTCAAAGATGATATTCCGATTGTAATCCAGATCGTCCCGCACAGCAATGAAACCAAACACATCCAGCGGCCAGTGTAGAGCCTCGTCTACATCCTCAACTTTTACTGAAAATATCTGCATAGTAGGCCTGGTTTTAGCCGTACGAGGAATCGGCTTATCCGTGAAGTACATGGCGGGGAGCCGAGCTGCATATGGTGATGGAAGATTTCAATTTGGTAAAGAGATAATCAAGCTACGTATGTAGTGCCAAGAAATCTTGATTTAGTTACATCATAGCTTTATCTATCTAGATAGAGCTCGAAACTAAGCATAGTAGGAACATCAACAAACAATACGTACATACAGTAAGGGAAAGCAATGGAACCATCAATCGATGAGCATACATAGTAAGAGTATCATATATAGTGACAACAGAACAATAGAAGACATGAACTTACTCCTGTCCTCGAAGGAGCCGTACTCTTTGGCCGTTTTCCAGTCCCAGTGCTCACGGTAGTCTTGGTAATCCCTGTCGTCGTCGTCTTGGTTCGGATCCCTTTCCTCCTCAACTCTTGCCATGGCTTCCTCCTCCATCCTGTCTGCGTACGCCTCCGCAAGCACAAGCTCCCTGTCGAAATCCTCTTTCAACAGCCACGCCTTCTGCTGCTCCGTGAGCTCTTCCTGCACGAGCGGCGTAGCGTCGGGATTCTCGGCGTTCCACTTCGCCACCAATCGCTTCATATTCTTCTCATCTACGCTCTTCGCCAAATCATCCATCCACTCCAGCCCTGATCGATCCTCGGTCTGTGTGACCTTCCTCGACGTTCTCCTCTCCCCGTCCATCTCGGACCCGTTGGGGATTTCCCTCTTTCTCCCCACCTCCTCCGCCATCTCCGAATCCACCTCCATCTCGGCGAACCGCTGCAGTTGATGGTCCTGCCGCCGTCGTCGCTCTGCTCCTGACGAGGAAAACCTAGATATGGACTCCTCTGGCTACGTTTGGCACTTCGGCCGTTCGGCAGTTGAGTGAAGCAACTTGGCCAATTGGGCCGGACCGTCTATTAGAGAGCTTTAGCGTAATCTTGAATTACGCCTTTTGTTTTACTACTAGTACTAGCTAAATGCTTAAATGCTCGTGGGTTGCTACGACTCAAATAATTATATCTAATTATGACATTTTATTTTTACAGTTGCAAATATTATAACATATTCCTCGTTTAGCCCTATTTGGATTTGAGAATATATAAATGCAGAAATATAGAGAAATTAATGTGTGTGGTTAATCCAATGATTTATGAAATTAATGTTCTTCGCCTGTTTAGTTGAATGCCAGTGCGTTGTTACGGATAAATATAATTATAAGTTCAAATAAAGTTATGAACATATTGTTCCTCTACACCTATAGTAAAGCATTATTTTATGGGATGAAGCGCTATTCATTACCATTACGAAATGCGAAGCCTAATATTTACCTATATAATATCAGAGTAGCGGTTTTTTCTAAGGTTTCATGTGTTGTCATTGTGTTGTGTATTCTACATTTCACCATCTATCTAAGCACAGATCCCACTTTGCATTTAGACCAAAACCCTAGAACATGGAATATTCAAAAAAGAATATAGAATGTACTCCCTCCGTTTCAAAATAAGTGACATGGTTTAGTCTACATAGAAATATATGTACACACTAAAACATTTCTAGATACATATATATCTAAATAAAACCATGTCGCTTATTTTTGGTAAATTATCTATGAAATGCTCCAAGATAACGTAGGCAACTTCCGAGGAAGAAAGTAGAGCTTCCTCATTCTACTCTTTCACCAAGGTGCCAAGAGAACTTTAATACAAATCATATATTACCACATGGCTGATGGCTCATATTCTTCGGTGTTGCAGCTACATTGTTTTCTGAAGAGAACTTTAGTAATCCATCCATTTGTAGAGAACTTTAGTAATCCACCCATTTGTATTTCCTAGTCAAAAGATAACATGTATTATTTACATGGTACGGCAAATTCAGAAGTAATTGGATAAAAGACATCCATAAGAAGATACTAATGAACCACTCAGATTTAATTACCGACTTCACAATTTTTGTATCAGTGCCATGGGATAGCGCATTTTCCTTAATTCAGTATAACTAGTAGACCCTAGAAATATTCCCCAGTCAGTAAAGAATCAATAGTTAGACCGTGCATATAGCAAATTGATAGGAAAGATTGACATGAGTACATATTGACCAATTTGTAAGAGGGCAAAACAATTCATATTTCCTGTCAGCTCATCGACACACGCCGTGTCTCCTGCCATTGCAAAGTGCAAGGATTTTGACTCGTCACTTTGCCTTCTTGCCGGTCCTCCACTGAAGTCGTTGCTGACGCCGTGAGCAGTTTATTCTTCGAAAATTTTAACATGGGTCTAAAAGTTGAAGCGCCAAGGCAACGCAGGGTACGACCTCGTCGGTATTGGATCACGATACTCACAGTTGGCGTGCCAAATGCCTAGAGGGTATTTTTCAGCACGAAATGAACAAAACGTTTGAACATGAGAAAACTTGCTAACGCCCGTCAAATTGGGGCACTCCTGTCAGTTTTGACCGTTAAGTCGATGTCATCATGGCTGCCATGTAGACTTGTAGCGTTGGCGCCCTCGTGTTTAAACGTTCTTTTTGATATGGCATTCTTCTTCCCCAAAGGGGCAATCTGTGGTCGCCGCCATGGCGCGGATCTGGGAGGGAATTCCTTCAGCGGCGAGATCCGGCACCCGGCTGAACCCGATCGGCCCTACCCTCCTCCTCCCGAACCGGAGCTTGACCCATGGCACGGCACCGGGACGAGATTTTGGTCATGTTGTCCTTCTCCAGAATCCGAGCTCGTCGTCGCCGTGGTCGCACCCGCACCAGCCACGACGCCTTACTCTCTGAACCCCAAGGCCACATCCACTCCGTTCGGCACAATGCCAACAAGGTGGAATTCCATCCATTTTTCTTCTTGTGATTGTGGTAGAAGACATTTACCGATATGTCGTTTACTAGATTTTTATTTCAAATTAGTAGCTCCGTGATGCAGAAAAAGAGAGAACCTAAATGGAATGACGATGAAGACCATAATATGTACTTTGCATTGCATCAACAAGGGCTCGTTGACGAAGCATATTACTAAGAGAGTGGAGTTCATCAGCCATTGCCAAAAATATGGGAACAAATCCATGAGCGATTGAATGCAAATATGCGAAGAGAAGCTAGATCCATGTCATCAATCGTCAATAGGTGGCACATTCTAGTGATGCACTCCCTCCGTCCCAAAATAAGTGACATGGTTTAGTCTAGATATAAATATATGTATTACGCTTCTACTGTAGATCCCGCGATCACGCTTTGCTTGCAGCTTCTCCAGCTCATAGCTCCTCTATTCAAAATATAAACATATCCTGTCTAAGATTTAGAATCATCCTTGTCGGTGTCGAAACTAGCGTCGACGTAACCTTTTACGACGAGCTGCTCATCACCTCCATAGACCAAGAACATTTCTTTAGTCCTATTTAAATACTTTAGGATGTTCTTCACGGTTGTCCAGTATTCCACTCCTGGATCACTTTGGTATCTGCTCGTCAAACTAAGAGCATTGGACACATTCGGTCTAGTACACAACATGACATACATGATAGAACCTATGGCCGAGGCATATGGCACTTTGCTCATAGTTTCTCTATCGTTTACCGTAGTTGGACACTGAGCCTTGCTCAATATCTTACCTGACAACATGGGCACTGAACCTTTCTTTGCCTTATCCATTCTGAACCTTTTCAGAACTTTTTCTAGGTATGTACTTTGGCTGAAAGCTATTAGGCGTCTTTGTCTATCTCTATAGATTTTGATGCCTAATATATAAGCAGCTTCTCCTAGGTCTTTCATTGAAAAACATTTATTCAAATAACTCTTCACATCGTTAAGCATACCAATGTCATTTCCAATAATCAATATGTCATCCACATATAGTACTAAAAATGTCACTGAGCTCCCACTCACTTTCTTGTAGATACAAGCTTCGTAGCAATTTGGAACAAATCCAAAGCTCTTGATCACTTGATCAAAACGAAGGTTCCAACTCCGAGATGCTTGCTTCAGTCCATAAATGGAACGCTGAAGTTTGCACACCTTATCAGCATCCTTAGGATCGACAAAGCCTTCGGGCTGCATCATATACAACTCTTCATCAATGTTGCCATTGAGGAATGCAGTCTTGACATCCATTTGCCATATTTCATAATCATGAAATGCAGCAATTGCTAATAAAATCCGAATGGACTTAAACATCGCTATGGGAGAGAAAGTCTCATCATAGTCAACACCTTGAACTTGTCGAAAACCTTTCGCGACAAGTCGAGCTTTATAGACAGTAACGTTACCATCTGCGTCCGTTTTCTTCTTAAAAATCCATTTGCACTCAACGGCCTTTCGGTCGCTAGGAGGGTCCACCAAAGTCCATACTTGGTTTTCGCTCATGGATCCTAATTCGGATTTCATGGCCTCTAGCCATTTCTCAGAGTCTAGGCTCATCATTGCTTCCTCATAGTTCGCAGGTTCATTGTTGTCTACCAACAAGACAGTTAAGACATGGTTGTCGTACCACTTAGGAGGGGCACACGACCTTGTCGACCTGCGACGTTCAGCAGCAGCATCGTTTGAAGTTTCATGATCCTCGTCATTAGCTTCCTCTCTTGTTGGTGCAGACGACACTGGAACAATTTCAGGTGCTGCGCTACTCTCCAACTCGAGAGAAGGTTCAGTAACCTCGTCTAGCTCTACCTTCCTCCCACTCACTTCTTTCGAGAGAAACTCCTTCTCAAGAAAGGATCCGTTCTTTGCAACAAACACTTTGCCTTCGGATCTGTGGTAGAAGGTATACCCAATCGTTTCCTTAGGGTATCCTATGAAGACGCATTTCTCCGCTTTGGGTTGGAGCTTGTCCGGCATCAACTTCTTGACGTGAGCTTCGCATCCCCAAACTTTAAGAAACGAAAACTTACGTTTAGCACCAAACCATAGTTCATACGGTGTCGTCTCAACAGATTTAGATGGTGCCCTATTTAAAGTGAATGCAGCGGTTTCTAATGCATAACCCCAAAATGATAACGGCAAATATGTAAGAGACATCATCGATCGCACCATATCTAATAGAGTTCGATTCCGGCGTTCAGACACACCATTGCGCTGTGGTGTTCCGGGTGGCGTGAGTTGCAAAACGATTCCGCTTGCTTTAAGATGCGTGAGAAAATTATAACTCAAATATTCACCTCCACGATCGGATCGTAGAAATTTAATTTTCCTGTTACGATGGTTTTCCACTTTGTTCTGAAATTCTTTGAACTTTTCCAATATTTCAAATTTATGTTTCATTAAATAGATATACCCATATCTACTTAAGTCATCAGTAAAAGTGAGAAAATAGCGATATCCACCGCGCGTCGAAACACTCATTGGTTCGCATACATCGGTATGTATGATTTCCAACAAGTCCGTTGCTCACTCCATCATTCCGGAGAACGGGGTTTTGATCATCTTGCCCATGAGGCACGGCTCGCACATGTCAAATGATTCAAAATCAAGAGACTCCAAAAGTCCATCAGAATGGAGTTTCTTCATGCGTTTTACACCAATATGACCTAGACGGCAGTGCCACAAATAAGTTGAATTATCACTATCTACTTTGCATCTCTTAGCCTCAATTTTATGGATGTGTGTTTCATTTCTTTCGAGATTCAGAAGAAATAAACCATTCACAGTAGGTGCATGACCATAAAAGATGTTATTCATATAAATAGAATAACCATTATTCTCCGATTTAAATGAATAGCCGTCTTGCAATAAACACGATCCAGATATAATGTTCATGCTCAATGCAGGCACATAATAACACTTATTAAGGTTTAAAACTAATCCCGAAGGTAAAACTAAGGAGAGTGTGTCGACGACCATCACATCAACTCTTGATCCGTTGCCAACGCACATCGTCACCTCATCCCTTGCTAGTCGTCGTCTATTCCGTAGCTCCTATTTCGAGTTACAAATATTAGCAACTAAACCAGTATCAAATACCCAGGCACTACAACGAGCGCTAGTAAGGTAAACATCAATAACATGTATATAAAATATACCTTTAATGGTGCCAGCCTTCTTGTCCGCTAAGTACTCCGGACAGTTGCACTTCTAGTGACCCTTGTCCTTGCAATAGAAGCACTCAGTGTTCGGCTTAGGTCCAGACTTGATCTTCTTCTCAGCAGGGGCAACACACTTGCCGCTGCCTTTCTTGAAGGATTTCTTGGCACCCTTCCCTTTCTTAAAGATAGGGGGCTTGTTGACCATTAACACATGATTATATTTCTTGATGTCCACCTCCGCAGCTTTCAGCTTAGCGAAGAGCTCAGTGATCGTATCAGTGGAACCAATCTGATTGTGAGTAACTACAAAACCTTTGTAGCTAGGAGGGAGTTACTGCAGAACTCTGTCAATCTTGAGCTCTTCTGGAATCTTGCAGTCCAGTTGCTCAAGACGTTGAGTGTAGCCCGACATCTTAATGGCGTGCTCACTAACGAAACTCCCTTCCTCCATCTTGCAGTTAAAGAATTTCTCAGAGATCTCATATCTCTCAGAACGGGCCTGAGTCTGAAACATGGTTTTTAGTTCCTCAAGAATCTCAAAGGGCCCGGCGAACTCCTCAAAACAATTTTGAAGGTCCGATTCCATAGCAAACAACATGGTACTCTTAATTCACTCCATAATCATCTTTGTGCGACTGATAAACAGCTTTTTCATCAGCCGACACATCAATAGCAGGGGCGTCACCTAGCGCTTTCTCAAGGACATAGTCCTTTTGTCCGCCAGCGAGAATGATTCTCAGATTGCGGAACCAGTTGGTGAAGTTAGACCCATTGTTCTTAAGCTTTTCTTTCTCAGCAAAAATGTTGAAGTTGAAGTTGGACTTAGCCATTTGATCTACAAAATTTGCAAGTACAATTTAGACTATGTTCATGATAACTAGTTCAACTTAATCAAATTACTAGATGAACTCCCACTAAATTCAACATCCCTCAAGTTGTTTAGTGAACATGACAAATTCACCACACCTAATCTGATCTTCACGAGAAGAGATGTGGTTTCAATGGTGGACAACAAAGTGTCGATCATATCATTCATATGACTCATGCTTAACCTTTTGGTTCGTGTGTTCCGAGGCCATGTCTGTACATGCTAGGCTCGTCAAGTCAAACCCAAGTATTTCTGCGTGTGCAAAACTGGCTTGCACCCGTTGTATGTGAACGTAGAGTTTATAGCACCCGATCATCACGTGGTGCTTGAACACGACGAACTTTCGCAACGGTGCATACATGGGGAGAACACAATTTTATCTTGACCTTTAAGTGAGGAATCATATTATAATGCTACCATCGCGATCTAAGCATAATAAGATACATAAAAGGATAAACATCACATGCATATAATCTTATGTGACATGGTATAGCCAATCTCCACGCAATGATCTCCATCTTATGCGTGCCAGCATGATCTCCATCATTCCACCATGATTGCCTCCACCACGAACATCAACTACAACTATTGCTAACTACTTAGCGATAAAGCAAAGCTATTACATGGCGTATAAGAAGTTGACACACATGTCATACACAATTATAAAGACAACCATATGGCTCCTGCCGGTTGTGTACTCATCGACATGCAAGTCGTGAAATATTACAAAACATGATCATCGCATACATCATACACATCATGTATTGGGCCATACCATATCACAAAACACTCCCTGCAAAAACAAGTTAGACGCCTCTACTTTGTTGTTGCATGATTTACGTGGCTTATGGGAGTAACAAGCTAAGAACGATTCTTACCTATGGAAAGCCACAACGGTGATATTATGGTTGCCAACATCCGGTATAAATCCCATGACTACTATAGTGAGAGAAACTGGCATCCACCAGCCGCATGTGTGGAACAAGCCACACGTCAAGTGCGGAGCCGGTCTCGCGAATGAGGTCGCTTAAAGTTGGCCTGGACCGCTTAGATCTCACTATCCCGCATCATAAGAAGTATACGACAAGAGGCTTGCAACAGAAAACATCAACGCCCGCAACAAGCATGTTGCGTTCTACTCGTGAAACACATCTACGCATAGATCTAGCTCTGATACCACTGAAGGGTTTCGCAGCATAGTAAATCAAAAAAATCTACGGATGCGAACGGGAAAGCCAAGATCTAATCTAGGATATGCAATCAATGAGAGAGATAGATGAGATCTTCATACCCTTGAATAAATCGCACAGCTGAAACGTTCAACAGAACGTGGGTGATGTAGTCGAACTAGCCTTCTCCTCCTCGCGATCCGATCCGATCCAACGCCGCAAGTGGCGACGCCTCCAAGAGATGCACATGTACGGTGCCACGACGTCTCCTCCTTCCTCGGTCCAGCAAGTGGGGTGGAGAGATAGATTGGATCTACAGCACGACGGCGTGGTGCAATGGTGGAGAGTTTCTGCGGCAGGGCTTCTCCTACGCGCAGTCGGGAGAGAGAGAGAGAGGTAGGGCAGCAGCTGGAGGCTAGGGTTTGGGGTGAGAGGAGGGTGCGCCCCCTGCCCACCTTATATATGGGGCTGGCCGGCCCCCTTGGCCCCTCCTCCAAGCCCTAGGGAGGCGGCCCCAAGGGTGGAGTGGGGGGAAAGTCTTCCCCCCTTCTAGAAGGTTTCCCTAGGGTTTCCCCTAGGGTTTGGCCGGCTGAGCCTATGGGGCCTTGTGCCCCTGGCCCAAAGTGGCCAGGGAACTCCCTCGTAGGCCCACGCACCCCTCCGACAAGTGGGGCCACGTTGGTCCCACTCCAGAAGCTTCTAGAACCTTCCGGTACAATACCGAATACTCCGAAATGATTCTGAAATCCAAAAACCGCTTTACTTTATATGAATCTTATTCTCCGGACCATTCTGGAACCTCTCATGATGTCCTGGATCTCATCCGAGACTCCGAACAAAAACTCACAAACCAATTTATCCATTTTATCCTAGCGTCGAGACACGTTAAGTGTGTGACCCTACGGGTTCGAGAATATGCAGACATGATCTTCTACCAATAATCAACAGTGGGATCTGAAAACCCATATTGACTCCCACACATTCATCTATGATCATATCGTATGAACCACGATGCCAGGATTCAATTAATCCCATATTTATATTCCCTTCGTCACGCGATATTTTACTTGCCCGAGATTCGATCGTTGGTATCTACATACCTAGTTCAATCTCGTTCACAGCAAGTACTTTACTCGTTCCGTAATCCGATATCACTTTGTGATTAACTCCTTAACCATGTGCTTGCAAGCGGTGTTGATATCGATTACCGAGTGGGCCCGAAGTATATCTCTCCGACTCGGGAGGGACAAATTCCATCTCGATACATACAACCCAACAAGTACTTTCTGATCACCTGAGAGACACCTTTATGATCATCCTCTCATAGGATGACGTTTGATGACCTCAAAGCTTTATTCCGATACCAGGGAGTTGCATTATCTCATGGTATAAGGAATACAATATTTGACATAGAAAAAGCTTCGCAAAGATGAACACGATCACATGATCTAATTGCTCTGCTTGATTTGGGTCTGTCCATCATATCATTCTCCTAATGATATGATATCATTATTAATCGACAACTCATGTCTATGGTTAGGAAACCTTAACCATCATTAATCAATGAGCTAGTCCATAGAGGCGTACTAGGGACACGGTGTTTGTTCATAAACCACACAAGTACCAAAGTTTCCGCTTAATACAATTCTAGCATGGAATATAAACTTTATCATGAACAAGAATTATAACAATAACACCTTTATTATTGCCTCTAGGGCATAATTCCAACATTTCTGTCACTCCGGCAACCCCACAATTAGTACCCAAATACACAATGCATTCCCCTAGGCCCATAAATGGTGAAGTGTCATGTAGTAGACGTTCACATGACACCACTAGAAGAATAGCACCACAACTTAAATACTAAACCATTGAATAATATCTCAACACAAATCCACTACTAACAACATGACTTCTCCCATGTCCTCAAGAACTAAACGAACTACTCACGAGACATCATATGGATCAAGATCAAAGATGATATGGTAATGGATAACAATCTAAACATAAACAATAATCCAATGGTTCCACTCACAAGCATCAACTACAATAGTAATCAACACCGGGAAAATAACCCCTAATAACTATGCAAAATTCAACACAATTGTTACAGCGGGATGGAGTGATGATGATGGTGCTGGTGGAGATGATGGTGTGGATGATGATGATGATGATCCCGATGAAGTCTAGCTTGATGATGGTGTTGATGGATACTATCTCCCCTCTCCGGAAAGGAATTTCCCCGGCAGAAATCTGTCTGTCGGAGAGCTCTTTCTCTCTCGGTGTTTTCCGCCCCGCAGAGGCGGCGGAATCTTTCTGTGGTCGCTCCCCGTGTATTAGGGTTTCGAGGAGAAGATATAGGCGAGACGGCGGAGCCAAAAATGGGACAGGTGGGCCACACCCCCTATATGCACGGCCTAGGGGTGGCACGTGCCTAGGGGGTGTGGGCCCCATGTGGCCCATCTCCGCTTCCTCTTCTGGCATTCTTCGTCTTCTGGGAAAATAGGATTTTCCGTAGTTTTTCTGGTATTTTTATGATCTTCGCAAAATTGCATCAAAACACCACTTTTTCCATCAGAATCCTGACTCCGGCGGCTCATCCTCCAGGAATCACCCAACATGCAAAAACAGATGAAAAGACATAAGTAACACGTCTTAATATGAAATATATCAATGAATAGAGGCAAATTATGATATAGAATGGTGATGCCAATTGGACGTATCAACTCCCCCCAAGCTTAGACCTTCGTTTGTCCCCAAGCAAAAACTGAGCTCAGTAAACATGTCCACGGGTTTATGGAGTGAAGTGTCGATAAAATAATACGGACAAGAAGCATCACACTTACCATTACACAACTCATAGAAGAAAGCAACTCACCATTATATAACTTAGCTTGCAACAAGTACAGGAGTCACAATAGAGATGCATAAAGATAAATCATAATTGGGATTGGCAAACTTTGTTCTTGGTCAGAGAACAGCTGGAAAACAGTTTCACAAAAAGCTTTTGTAGAAGTTTTACAACATGAGTACTCTTTGCTAAAAAAAAAAGGTTTTTCACAATGATAGGTTTCAAAGTAATACTCATTAACTAAGAGTCTTGTGCAAACAAGGAAGATGAAGAACATGATTGAATAAACCATCATATGAATGCTTGAAACATAACAACTCAAATGCTTGCTAGAGATAGAGAGGAAGTAGGTTTACTAACTGAACTTAGAAATAGAAGAAAGGCCCTTCATAGAGGGAAGCAGGGACTTCAAGTTCATAAAGAGCTTCCAAAATATTATGGTACTTACTAGATTTGAGCTCTCATTGCCCCTATAATAAGCATCTTGAGGTGATTAAGGTTAAAGTGAACAAAGATGGAGTATATGCTTGACGAAATATAAGTTGGCAATCTCATGTCCCTTGAGTACGAGGGTCACTCCTCATGCTAATCAACTTTAGTTATCGGTAAGTTCTTGTCATTGTAAGTACATGTGTATCATAAAGAACCGCCAACGGGGTACCCCTTGCACATGATACAGGAGCTATCCCATAATCAAAATGACAAGTGATACGCCCAATTTGCATCACCTTTCTATATCATAATTTACCTCTATTCATTGATATTTGTCTTATTATGAGGTATTGCTTATGTATTTTCCACTGTTTATGCATGTTGGATGATTCTTGGAGGATGGACTGCCGGAGTCTGGATTCTGATGGAAAAGAGGGTGTTTTGATGCAATTTCGCGAAGATTAGAGAAATACCAGAAAAATATGGGAAAATATTATTTTTCTAGAAGATTGAGAAATCCAGAAGGAGGGATGAAGAGGGGCCACAGGGGGCCCACACCCCCCTAGGCGCGAGCCCACCTGATGCCTAGGGCAGGTGTGGCCCACCTTTCCGGCTCCTGGCTCCGCCCCTTCGCATATATCTTCCCTACGAAATCCTAAGGCCAGGGGAGCGACCACAGATAGATTTCTGCCGCCTCTGGGGGCGGAAAACATCGATCAACATAAGGTTTTCGAAAAAATCAATCTTTACATGCTGGTCTGTTTTGACAGATTTCTGTTATCATTTGCATTTGCCTCTTATAGAAGCCTTTGTTTTGATGGATTTCAGCTTAAGTGTGAACCTAAAGGTTTGTTGTTTTGCTTACACTAATGTTGCCATTGAATCTTGTGTATTGCCTTATGTGAGGAAAGGAAACTTCCAGGAGAAGGAGAAACGGAGTCTGTAGAGTTCGTCTTTGAATAGGTAAAAGTGGTGAAAACAGAAGGTTCGTGAAACCCCAATCTTTTTATATTTTTGATGTTTTTAATACATAAGGAAGACTACGAGATGGAATAGAGGAGGAACAGAAGTCCGGGGGTGGACAAATCCACCCCAGGCACGGGTCCAGCTTGGCTCCGCCTGGAGGCGGTTTGACTCCCTAGAACTCCGACTCCTCCTTGTTTTCGTGTCAAAACCTTCCTTATGCTCTGAAACTTCATAAGATATAACCCCCCGGATCCCCCCGAGGTTCGTGCATCGTGTTCTCATCGTGTTTTTGTTTCGATCTGTTTCTGTCAGGAAATCTTCTCAAGTTTAGAGCACCATGGTCTCCGCCAACGACAAAGGCAAGAAGCCCGTGGAGGAGATAAAGTTGGAAGAACAAACCTCCGCAGGGGCAAGGGGAAAGAAACCCACTTCGGTAGGAGCAATTCACACTGGGGATGCTTTTCTCATAACATGCATGGAATCATAGCTTTTGGTCCAGACTTCAGATACTGCCCCGAGGCAACAGAGGCCCTTAGAACCACTGACGAGTTTTGTGCTAAGTACCGTACTTTGAGGATGAAGGTGGATATGCTTCAAGAGGAGAATAACAGGCTTCATAAGATGCTGGAAGATTTTATGATCCTTGAAAAGAGAACACCACCACCACCGAAGGAGTAATTCGTCATCAGGTTTGGCATCCCCTTGGCTTGTTCCAAGCTTGGGGGAGTGCCGCGATATCACCACCATTATCTTTTAACTTTTTGGTGAATTCGTATCTTTGGTAGAGAGGTTATCTTATAGTTTGGTTTGCATGTGTAAGTATCTCTCCTTTAGTTGGTTATCTATGTATCCCTTGGTGTGAGTGCCTTTATTGGAATATTAATGAGAAGTTTCATCTTTTACTTTTTGCACTTCTTATTTTAGTTTGCAATCTCTATTATATGATGGATCTTGTTGATCAGTATTGGCATCACTTTGGGAGCACCAAGTAGATCTAAATTGGTTTTGGCAAACCGAGTTCTGGTCAGTAGCAATACTTTTTGAGGTTTGAAATAAAAAGAGAAAAGCTTATAGGTATTTTGTATCATTTGTTTTCTTGTTGGCTCATAAGCTTAGTATTCTTTATTTAAGATCTTTTGTGTCTTCAAGGAAGATTGCATGTTTGGCTTTATTACTTGTATGTTTGCTTGTTTCTTTCAATTCTCTTGCTTGCTACCCAGCCTTTCTAGCCAAAAACCTGTTTTGAGAAGGCATACTTCTCATGTTTCCAATCCCTTTGAACCAAAACCTTTGCCATTTGTGTCCACCATATCCACCTAGTAGCTTTTGCTATTCCTAGAAAATTCTCAAGCTTCATCTACCTTTCAAATTTAAAAAGTATTTTGTTATGTGAAAACTAGTTAGTAAAGCTCTCACAAACTTGATGGCACACCTTATTTTCTTGCCCCTAATAGACTTGAACCATTGTGCCATCGAAGTTGTATATGCTTGCATCTATACGTTGGAATTAGCAGAACCGTGCTATCACGGGGAACATTTTCAACATTGCACCTTTACTTTTGTATTCAGTTGATATCATGCTCTTTTGTCTATGGATGTCAACGGTGTGAAATACAGAGGGAACTTGTAAGACCATGGAGTCTGTATTTTGTGCTAGAGAAATGCCTAGGCCGCTAGCCTAAGCCATGCCTAATCATGGTGGAAACTTGCAGCATCACCATAGTGAGCTATCTATGAAGCATCCTCACTAAAAAGCTATGAACATGGTAAATAAAAAGATCATTGAGATGCTCATTGTCTGCTTGCCTTGTCATTTTGGTTATGGGAAAGCTCCTCTACCATGTGCAAGGCATACCCCGTTGGCGGTTCTCAATGATATGCAAATACTTACAATGGCAAGAACTTACCTGGGCCCAAAGTTGAGTAGCATGAGGAGTGGCCCTCGTATTCAATGGACATGAGATTGCCAACTTATATTTCGTCAAGCATATACTCCATATTTTTGCACTTTAACCTTAATCATCTCAAGATGCCTATGATAGGGGCAATAAGGGCTCAAAGCTAGTAAGTACCATAGTATTTTGGAAGCTCTTTATGACTTGTAATCCCTTCTACCCTCTACAAAGGGACCTTTCTCCTAGTTACCAAGTTGAGTCAGTAAACCTACTTCCTCTCCATCTCCAGCAAGCATTTGAGTTGTTGTGTTTCAAGCATTCATATGGTGATTTATTCAATCATGTTCTTCATCTTCCTTGTTTGCACAAGACTCTTATTTATTGAGTATTACTTTGAAAGCCTTCACTTGTGAAAAACCTTTTTGAGCAAAGAGTGCTCATGTTTTAAAACTCCTACAAAAAGCTTTTTGTGAAACTGTTTGCCAGTTGTTATCTCACTAGAAACAAGAGTTTTCCAATTCCAATTATGATTTATCTTTATGCATCTCTATTGTGACTGTTGTCCTTGGTTGCAAGCTAAGTTATATGATGGTGAGTTGCTTTCTTCTATGAGTTGTGTAATGGTAAGTGTGATGCTTCTTGTTCATATTCTTTTATCGACACTTCACTCCATAAACCTGTGGACATGTTTACTAAGCTTAGTTTTCGCTTGGGGACAAGCGCAGGTCTAAGTTTGGGGGAGTTGATACGCCCAATTTGCATCACCTTTCTTTACCATAATTTACCTCTATTCATTGATATTTGTCTTATTATGAGTTATTGCTTATGTCTTTTCCACTGTTTATGCATGTTGGATGATTCTTGGAGGATGGACTGCCGGAGTCTGGATTCTGATGGAAAAGAGGGCGTTTTGATGCAATTTCGCGAAGATCAGAAAAATACCAGGAAAATATGAGAAAATATTATTTTCCATAAGATTGAGGAAGCCATAAGGAGGGACGAATAGGGGCCACAGGGGGGGCCACACCCCCTAGGCGCGGGCCCACCTGACCCCGCGCCTAGGACAGGTGTGGCCCACCTGCCCGGCTCCTGGCTCCGCCCCTTCGCCTATATCTTCCCTATGAAACCCTAAGGCCAGGGGAGTGACCACAGATAGATTTCCACCGCCTCTAGGGGCGGAAAACACCAAGAGAGAAAGATCTCTCCGGCAGACATATTTCTGCTAGGGGAATTCCTCCCCGGAGAGGGGAGATCATCGCCATCAACACCATCATCAATCTAGGCTTCATCGGGATCATCATCATCATCCACACCATCATCACCATTTCGTCCCGCTGTAACAATTGTGTTGGATATTGCTTTAGTTCTTAGGGGAAACTTTCCCGGTGTTAATTACTATTGTAGTTGATGCTTGTGAGTGGAACCATTGGATTATTGTTTATGTTCAGATTGTTATCCATTATCATATCATCTTTGATCTTGATCGATATGATGTCTTGTGAGTAGTTCGTCTAGTTCTTGAGGACATGGGAGAATGGGGCAAGTATGTTTCTCATTGTGGTATACCTTCATGTTGTTATTAGTGGATCTGTGTTGAGTTATTATTCAATGGTTTAGTATTTAAGTTGTGGTGCTATTCTTCTAGCGGTGTAATGTGAACGTCGACTACATGATACTTCACCATTTATGGGCCTAGGGGAATGCATTGTGTATTTGGCTACTAATTGTGGGGTTTCTGGAGTGACAGAAACCTGAACCCCCATTAGGACACCATTGCATAAGGGAGCGTAGGATCTCAGAGTTTAAGGCTGTGGTTAGATTTATATCTTAATTACTTTCCTGTAGTTACAAATGTTTGCAGGGGATTTAATCACAAGTATGTATTAGTCCAAGTAAGGTCAGTAAATTAGCACAGGTTCACCCACACAACACTTACAACACCAAAGAAGAGTACTCAGCTATTTGAAGCGAAAGCACTTGACTGAATTCCCATGTGTCCTCAAGAACGTTTGGTCTTTATAAGTATTTCCACCGGCTTGTACTTTGCTAAGAAAGGATTGGGCCACTTGCTGTGTTTGCTCTTTGTTTTGTTGCCTTATCAGAAAACCACTAAAAATCCGTTTGCTAAGTATTTATAGAGATTTCCTGCTCCATACCACTGTTCAGCATCTTCTGCTCCTCGTTGGGATCGGCACTTCTATTTATCAAAAGTACTATGATACACCCCCTATACTTGTGGGTCATCAACAAGGCAAGCAGACAGTGAGCATCTCATCGATCTTTGTATTTGCTATTTGCATAGGTTTTTATTGAGGATGCTTCACAGATTGCTCACTATGGTTATGCTGCAAGTTTCCACCATGATTAGGCATGGATTAGGCTAGCGGCCCAGGCGTTTCTCTAACACACATACATAACTCCATGGACTTACAAGATCCCCTTTTATTTCACACTAACGACATCCGTAAACAAAAGAGCATGATATCAACTGGATATGTATCCATAAGTGTTGAAAGCGTTCCCTGTGACAGCACTGTTCTGCTAATCCTAATGTATAGATGCAAGCATATACAACTTCGATGACACAATGGTTCAAGTTTATTAGGGGCAAGAAAATAAGGTGTGCTATCAAGTTCGTGAGAGCTTTACTAACTAGTTTTCACATAAAAAATAATTTTTAATTCGAAAGATAGATGAAGCTTGGGAATTTGCTTGGAATAGCAATAATTCTATTAGGTAGATATGGTGGACACGAATGGCACAAGTTTGGTTCAAAGTTGTTGGATGCATGAGAATTATGCCTTCTCAAAACAGGTTTTTGGCTAGCAAGGCTGGGTAGAAGGCAAAAGAATTGAAGGAAACAAGCAAACCTACAAGTAATAAATCCAAACATGCAATCTTCCTTGAAGACACAAAAGATCTTAAATAAAGAATATTAAGCTTATGAGCTAATCAAGAAAGAAAATAAATGATACAAAATACCTATAAGCTTTTTCTCTTTTCCTTTCAAACCTCAAAAAGTGTTGCTACCGACTATAGCTCGGTTTGCCAAAACCAATTTAGATCTACTTGATGCTCCCAAAGTGATGCCAATACTAATCAACAAGATAAATCATATAATAGAGATTGCAAACTAAAATAAGAAGTGCAAAAAGTAAAAGACGGAACTTCTCATTAATATTCCATAAAGGCACTCACACCAAGGGATACATAGATAACCAACTAAAGGAGAGATACTTCCACAATGCAAACCAACCTATAAGATAACTTCTCTACAAAAGCTATAGCTCTACTAAAAGGTAAAAGATAAAAGATAATGTTGTGATACCGCGGCACTCCCCCAAGCTTGGAACAAGCCAAGGGGATGCCAAACCTGATGACGAATTACTCCTTCGGTGGTGGTGGTGTTCTCTTGATAATATCTTCAATCAGTTTCCTCAAATCCTCAATCTCGAAGTTTAGAGTACGAATCAACTCTGAATTTTTCTCAATGCGGTTCATGATCATGTCGGACCGAGAATCCCAGTCCTTGTTATTCTTTCCCACTCTTCCTTCTTAGAGTGTTCCTTCCCTGCATGGTTAGAACGAGGCAGATCCCAAACAGAGGGCAAGTTCCCTTTGTGCACCTGTTGGTACTGTCGCTCAATTAAGAGATTATGGAAAGGTTTCTTGGTGCGTGAAGTTGGTGACCGTGGAGCGAGGATATGACACAGGGTTTTCCCTCCTGTAGACATCCGTGCTGTCCTCCTAAGCTTGGTAGGGTTTTCCACCACACCAATGATTGCAACGGTAGTGCGGGTGTCCGGATGCTCGTCCTACTCCATGTCCTCTTCATCCCCAACCAAGATCTCCTCCTACTTGGGGTTTTTTAGGATCATCCTCTTCAGGCTTCTTGCGTTTGTCGTTGGCGGAGACTGATGCTACACTCAACAGGGAGGAAGAGTGCTTCGTTGGAAACCCCAAGAGCAAGGTATGAAGAGTACAACAACAAGATTTCCCTTAGTAGAAACCGAGGTTATCGAACCAGAAGGAGGAATGAAACGTCACACAGGTGTTGGAAGCAACGTGGATACCTGCACAACACAAACTCAAGACTTTGTCGCAGCGAATCAGTGAGGTTGTCAATCTCACCGGTTTGCTGTAACAAAGGATTAAACGTATGGTGTGGAAGGTAATGGTTTGCAGCAAGTAAACAAGTAACAATGGAAGATGTATCAATGGTAAAGATTGGACCAGGGTCCAATGTTCACTAGAGGTGCTCTCCTTATATAAACAACATGTCATGAAGGGTAAACAAATTACAGCGAGGCAATTGACAGGAACTGAGCAAGGCAAAACAATGCAATTACTAGCCAGAAAGATCCTATGAAGCTGATTGGGCAATACAACAATATACATAGACCGTCACCCAACTGCATCTATGACTAGAATTCCACCTTCAGGTTATCATCCAAACCCCCTCCAGTATTAAGTTGCAAGCAACAGAAAACTGCTTTAAGCAAAGTGTGTAAGGTAAACAGTCCACATGTTCCATGAACAAGAGACCATTGTTTTCTCCCTAGTAGCAACATCACATCTACAACCGAAGAGATTTATGTCACTTCCCTTGGAAACTAGAGGCATGAACCCACTATCGAGCATAAATACTCCCTCTTGGAGTCACTAGCATCTACTTGGCCAAGATAACCACTAGCAATGAAGAGCATGAAAGATCACAAACAACACAGACATGATAGAATCATAAAGACAAAACCATTAATCAAACCAACATAATAATCTCAATATCCATCGGATCCCTGCAAACACAACATGCATGATTACAAATAGATTAGATCTTGATCATGAACGGAGCTCACAAGATCTATACATGAAAGCACAAAGGAGGAGATACAACCATCTAGCTACTACATGGACCCATAGTCCAAGGTGGAACTACTCACAAATCATACCGGAGAGAAGGCCTCCGGGATGATCTCCCCTCCGGTAGGGTGCCGGGAAGAGCTTCAGATCCCCCGATATAGGGACGATGGCGGCGGCGGCTATAGACGGTTTAATGGATTTCTGATCGGGTACCGAGAGTTTTTGTATCGGGGGCTTCTTATAGGCGAAGGGGCGAGACCGGGAGGTGGCCAGGGTGCCCAAATCCTAGCCAGGCGTGGGGCTAGGCCCACCCGCGCCTAGGGTGGGTCTGGCCCCCCCTGGCTGGCCTTCTGGGATCCCCTATGGACTTCTTGTTCCCCACGGAAAGTTAATGACTTTGTCCTTCGTCCCGTCCAATTCCGAGAATATTTATTTACTAACTTTTATGAAACCAAAAACAGCAGAAAACAGGCATCTGGCACTGTTGCAACTTGTTAATAGGTTAGTACCAGAAAACATGTAAAAAACACCTCAAAGTGTAGACAAGTAAAACAAAGTAGATACTAAACAAGCATGGAGCATCAAAAATTATAGATACGTTTCCAACGTATCAGCATCCCAAGCTTAACTCCTGCTCGTCCTCGAGTAGGTAAGTGATAAAAGAATAATTTTTGAGGTGACATGCACCCTCACAATAAAGATCCAACCATTTGCAAGCATTGAAAGCTGGGATCAAAGAACTCTAAACATGTGCATGGAAGATGGAGTTCTAACAATATGACATAGTAACTATGCATGCAACATTGCAAGCTACAAACAAAGATCATGAATAACATGCATCGAAAAACGTTTGTTTGTTTCACATGCAGAAAACATAGCATAGTGGTAATCAGCTTGTCCCTCATAGAGTAGCAATATAATGCATAGGACACCTGCAAAGTTCACAAGGGTGACTAGAAACAAATAGCACAAGATCAAGTAATAACACAATATGCATTAATTAATAAGCTTTGGAACAATGCACACAGAATGACAACTATGCTCTCTTAATGGTGCCTAAAGGTAGAAGGTGGAGACTCAATAGTGGTGGAAGAAAGGCCTTTTTGTAAAGGAAGCAGGGATTACAAGTTTCAAAAAGAGCTTCCAAAAATTATGGTACTTATTAGCTTTCAACCCTCATTGCCCCTATCATAAGCATCTCGAAGTGGTTAAGGTTAAAGTGGCAAAGCTGGAGTATATGCTTGACAAAGTATAAGTTAGCAATATCATGCCCCTTGAATACGAGGGCCACACCTCATGCATACTCAATTTTGGGTCCAAGTAAGTTCTTATCACTGTAAGTATTTGCATATCATTGAGAACCGCCAACGGGGTACCCCTTGCACATGGTACAAGAGCTTTCCCATAACCAAAATGACAAGGCAAGCAGACAATGAGCATCTCAGCAATTCTTCTTCTATACCATGGGAATATGGTGCTTTTTTTCTCTCTTTCCTCTTTTCTCAATGTGTCTCTCTTTTTTATAAGAATAATGCTTCATAGATGTCACTATGGTGATGCTGCAAGTTTCCATCATGATTAGGCATGGCTTAGGCTAGCGGCCCAGGCGTTTCTCTAACACAGGATACAAACTCCATGGACTTACAAGTTCCCTCTTTATTTCACACCGGTGACATCCATAGACAAAAGAACATGATATCAACTGAGTACACAAGGTACAAGTGCAATGTTGAAAATGTTCCCCGTGATAGCACGGTTCTGCTAATTCCAACTTATAAGTGCAAGGATATACAACAAAGTTGCCTCAATGGTTCAAGTTTATTAGGGGCAAAGAATAAAATGTGCCATCAAGTTCGTGAGGGCTTTAATCACTTAGTTTTCACATAACAAAATAGTTTTTAATTGGAAGATAGATGAAAACAAGAATATACTTGGAATGGTGTAACACACCATGCATAGGAATTTATAGTGGACACTTTGGAATAACTTGGTTTCTTGGGAGTTGGAAGCATGAGTAGAACTTACTCATACAAGTGGAGGCTAGCAAAAGACTGGGAGCAACCAACTAAGAGAGCAATAATGGCCATAATTATGCAATGCAACAAAGCAAACTAATCAAAGCAAAGAGTGGTAATACAAGTCAAGGACTAAATGATCATAGAGGCTAATGGTGAATTGTCATAGTCATAACATGGTGTGAGCATGTGCCAAGTTAACCCAAGCAAAACATCAAAGGAGAATACCACAATACTATGCTTTTGCATGCTAAAACAACGCATAATTTCTTCAAGGCACCCTAAGCAATCCCAATTGTTTGGAACAAGAAATGCTACAACAATAATCACTAAGCATAATGCTAAAACAACACCTAGCATGTCATGCTAAAGTCTAAGTCACAGTTAATGCAAGTTTCTCTTGCACTTCAAGCAAGAACTTACTACTCCTTTCCAAACACCAAGAAAACTTATTTGCAAAACAACACAGCGAGAACGGGGGTCCAAACTACTAAATCAAACTAAATAAACTAAGAAAATCAAACGAAAACTAAGATGCTCCAAGAACAACACAACTGTGCATGAAACAATAAAAGTGAAGTGTCTAGACAGACCTGAGATTTTTATTGATGAAGAAGGGGATGCCTTGGGCATCCCCAAGCTTTGACGCTTGTACCTCTTGGATATTTCTTGTAGTGACACCATGGTGGCATCCCCAAGCTTGAGATTTTGTCCATTCTTCATCTCATTGCATCATTCTCTCTCTACACCTGAATTTTTTACTTCATACAAAACTTCACACAATCTTCATTAGCAACATTAGCTTATTCAAAAGATATTAGACCACTTGCAAAGCTTTGGAACAACAAGACTTTTCACTAAAAACACAAGCTACTGTAGTAACTCCTTCAAAGAAACTCAATTTACCTGAAGAGAGCTCAAAAAGGAATTAATAAGAAGCAAATGCAAATAATGGCACAAATCTATCAAAACAGACCAGCAGGTAGAAATGAATTTTTTCAAACATCTTATGTTGCTCAAATCAAAAGTATTGAAATAATGAAAATTATCCAACATACTGGGGGATTTATTCGTAAATTTTGAGCTCAATACGAGTTACAGAGCCTCCTCACGAATTATTTTGGTGGAGGACAGAAATCTGTTTCGGGACAGCAACTCCCCAAATCTTAGTTCCCTCTCATTAGAGGTCATTCTTGGCACAAAAAGCAAACAAAAATGATAAGGAGAGTTCATTACAGAAGTAATAACTTCCAAGACTCAAGGAAACTCTTGGGTTATCTCCCAACAAGTACTTTTCTTTAACGCCTTTAAGTTAGGCACAAGAAGCAAGAAGAATCAAGTATTTTCAAATGAAGAAGCATTAACATTCATACTTGCAAAATCTTCAACTATGAAAGGTATCTCATCCAAATGGGTTTTGGAGGATCCTTTCTCATCTTTCTTCGGTATACTACCTTCATCAAAAAGATTTTCAGGGGCAATCCAATCAAAATTCTTTTCAAAGGCTTCATGCATTCCAACAAGCTTAAAGGGTATGGGTATATTGAATTCCTCTCTAGGCTTAGTTTTATCAAAAATACCCACAACATCTACACTTGAACCTAGCATGTTGAAACGTTCAAAAACCTTTTTGGCTTCCCTAGCAACATCATGAAATTATTTTGATAAAGTTTCAAGGATGAATTATCTCTTTTCAGCATTCTTTTCTTCTTTTATTTTTAGGAACAAGAATTTCATGAAGGGGTTAAGGCTAACAAACCTAGCCTCCAACATATGAACTAAATAAGCTGCAGTGATCTCATAATTAGGAGCAAGCTCTGCTATAGATTTATCCTCAATATCCTCATGCTTGCTAACATAGTTAAAAAATTCTTCAATATTATCTTTCCCAATTATAGAGCCACTACCTATTGCAAGATATTTCAGGGCGAACTGGGGGAGCAACATGGTGAGCTAGAGCAAGGTGGCAACTAGAGCAGGAGCTAATTTTTTTTGTGTTTTTGAATAAGGCAAGCAAACCAAGATAGACTATTTTTTGGGGTTTTTTGAAAAGAGGCAAACAAAACCAAGCAAAAGAAACAAAGCAAACTAAAAACAAAGTAAAGAGAAAGGAAGTGAAGGACTCCCCTAGTGAAGACGTCCTTAGCCTCCCCGGCAACGGAGCCAGAAATTACTTGATGCTACACTCAACAGGGAGGAAGAGTGCTTCGTTGGAAACCCCAAGAGCAAGGTATGAAGAGTACAACAGCAAGATTTCCCTCAGTAGAAATCGAGGTTATCAAACCAGAAGGAGGAAGGAAATGTCACACAGGTGTTGGAAGCAATGTGGAGACCTGCACAACACAAACTCAAGACTTTGTCCCAACGAATCAGTGAGGTTGTCAAGCTCACCGGTTTGCTGTAACAAAGGATTAAACATATGGTTTGGAAGGTAATGGTTTGCAGCAAGTAAACAAGTAACAGTGGAAGATGTATCAATGGTAAATATTGGACCGGGGTCCAATGTTCACTAGAGGTGCTCTCCTTAGATAAACAACATGGCATGAAGGGTAAACAAATTACAGCGAGGCAATTGATAGGAACCAAGCAAGGCAAAACAATGCAATTACTAGCCAGAAAGATCCTATGAAGATGATTGGGCAATACAACAATATACATAGACCGTCATCCAACTGCATCCATGACTATAAGTCCACCTTCAGGTTATCATCCGAACCCCCTCAAGTATTAAGTTGCAATCAACAGACAACTGCTATAAGAAAAGTGTGTAAGGTAAACAGTCCACATGTTCCATGAACAAGAGACCGTTGTTTTCTCCCTAGTAGCAACAGAACATCTACAACCGAAGAGATTTCTGTCACTTCCCTTGGAAACTAGAGGCATGAACCCACTATCGAGCATAAATACTCCCT
This sequence comes from Avena atlantica, assembly GCA_910589765.1. NCBI lineage: Eukaryota > Viridiplantae > Streptophyta > Magnoliopsida > Poales > Poaceae > Avena > Avena atlantica. The sequence goes on from OU342735.1 coordinate 46,827,856, forward strand.
CTTGGAGTCACTAGCAACTACTTGGCCAAGATAACCACTAGCAACGGAGAGCATGCAAGATCACAAACAACACAGACATGATAGAATCATAAATACAAAACCATTAATCAAACAAACATAATAATCTCAATATCCATCGGATCCCCGCAAACACAACATGCATGATTACAAATAGATTAGATCTTGATCATGAACGGAGCTCAGAAGATCTATACATGAAAGCACAAAGGAGGAGATACAACCATCTAGCTACTACATGGACCCATATTCCAAGGTGGAACTACTCACAAATCATACCGGAGAGAAGGCCTCCGGGATGATCTCCCCTCCGGTAGGGTGCCGGGAAGAGCTTCAGATCCCCCCGATCTAGGGACGATGGTGGCGGCGGCTACAGACGGTTTCGTGGATTTCTGATCGGGTACCAAGAGTTTCTGTATCGGAGGCTTCTTATAGGCGAAGGGGCGAGACCGGGAGGCGGCCAGGGTGCCCAAACCCTAGCCAGGCGCGAGGCTGGGCCCACCCGCGCCTAGGGTGGGTCTGGACCCCCTGGCTAGCCTTCCGGGCTCCCCTCTGGACTTCTTGTTCCCCGCGGAAAGTTATTGACTTTGTCCTTCGTCCCGTCCAATTCCGAGAATATTTCTTTACTAACTTTTCTGAAACCAAAAACAGTAGAAAACAGACGTCTGGCACTGTTGCAACTTGTTAAAGGTTAGTACCAGAAAACATGTAAAAAACACATCAAAGTGTAGACAAGTAAAGCAAAGTAGATACTAAACAAGCATGGAGCATAAAAAAATATAGATACGTTTCCAACGTATCAGAGACCATGGCGCTCTAAACTTGAGAAGATTTCCTAACAGAAATAGATTGAAACGAAAACACGATGAGAACACGATATACGAACCCCGGGGGATCCAGGGGGTTATATATTACGAAGTTTCAATGCATAAGGACAGTACTGGTGAAAAAACAAGGCGGAGACGGAGCTCAGGGGCTCACACCCCCTCCAGGCGCGGCCAGCTGGGGGCCTGCGCCTAGGGTGGGTGTGGCCACCCTAGCCTCCGTTTCCTCCTCTGTTTCGTCTTGTAACCTTCCGTATGTAATAAAAACATAAAAAATATAAAAAGATAGGGTTTTCACGAACCTTCTGTTTTCACCACTTTTACCTATTCAAAGAAGAACTCTACATATTCCTTTTTTCCTTTTCCTGGAAATTCCCTTCATACAAGGCCTTACACAAACCTCAATGGCAACATTAGTGTATGCAAAAAAATAAACCCTTAGGTACACACTTCAACTGAAATCCATCAAAACAAAAGCTACTGTAGCAACTCCTTTCCAAAAACCCAAAAGAATATGAAAGGGAATCAATATAAGAGGCAAATGCAAATGATGGCAGAAATCTGTCAAAATAGACCAGTAGGTAAAGGTTGAATTTTTCGAAAACCTTCTGTTGCTCAAATAAAAAATTGCAAAACTAATGAAAGTTGGGTAACAACCTGGAGAACAAGCACATAAAAATATAGATCCATCCGAAGTATTGAGCTCCTTCACGGATTTTTACAATGTAGCACAAAAATCTGTCCCAGGACAGCCAGTTTTCACAACTCCTCTACTTCTCAAAAGTAGTTGATATTGACACAAAAACCAAAACAAAAAGGATAAGGAGCGGTTATTACCGAGGTAATAACTTCCAAGACTCAACAAAACTATTGGGTTATCTCCCAAGAAGTACTTTTCTTTAATGCCTTTAAGTTAGGCTTGAAAATTTCAAAGATGCTCACATAGGAGATATATATGTGAAGTGAAAGAGAGCATCAAGAAGCAAATATCCAACACATTTGAGTCTAACACACTTCCTATTCAAGGGAGTATCATGAGAAAACAAATTGTTGAAACTAGGAAGACAAAACAAATGCAACTTCAAAGCTTTCAACATAAAACAGGGAAACTTAACATTATTGAGATGCATAAAACCATGTTTCCCTCTCTCATAATAACTTTCAGTAGCACTTTGAATAAAATTGACAATATAACTGTCACAGGAAACAACTCTATCATCAGAATGAGCATACTTACAATCATCAAAAAGAGGTCCAAGGTCATAAACTGGATCAACTGAAGCAAGTTGTTCCATCCTGAAATCTTCACTAGGCAAGCTATTTAAACAAGGAGCTTTAGCAAATTTGAAAAAGTTAAACTCATAAGAACCTCCATCAAACTTAGTTAAAATTTACTCCTTACAATCTATAATAGCTCCACAAGTGTTCAAGAAAGGTATACCAAAAATGATAGGGCAAGTTTTACTAGCTGCTGAATTAAGCACTAGAAAATCAGCAACGTACTTAATCTTACCACAGAGAACCTCCACATCTCTTACAATGCCAATGAGACAGACTATCTCTATATTAGCAAGGTGAATAACCACATCAATATCCTCAAGCTCGCAAGGACCAATTTCATGCATAATTTCCCTATAAAGCTCATAAGGAATAGCACTAGAACTAGCACCAATATCACATAAACCATAATAGCGATGATCACCAATTTTAACAGGAAGCACAGGGACACTAGATTTTATAGCTTGAGTAGGATGAGAGATAATATTAGAAGCGTCTTCACAGAATACAATGTGCTCATCCTCTATATTTTTATTGACAAGATCTTTCACAATAGCTACCACAAGTTCATTATTTATTTGCTCATCAGGTTCCACGGTTTTATTTATACCTTTTTTATTCACACTAATTATCATAGAGTACTCCTTTACCTTAGCTGGGAAAGGTGTTTTCTCAACATAAGGTTCAGGCAAAATGTGATTAGTAGTACAAACTTTGGTATTTCTAACAGGAACATGATTAACAACATCTTTATAAGGTGCATGATACTTATTCCACTTATTTTGGGGAATTTTTATGTAAGAGGCAAAGGCCTTAAAACATTTTGCAAGAACTTGAGAATCAAGACCATACTCATTACTAATATCACGGAAGTCATCAGTTCCCATAAAAGATTTAATGCATTCATAATCGTGTATATCTGACTTTCTTCCTTTGTCATTCTCCCATGCTTCAGTGTTCTCTTGAATACGGTCTAGGAGATCCCATTTAGCTTCTTACTTCATACATGTGAATGATCCAGCACAAGAAGCATATAATAAATCTTTATCATGAAGAGAAAGTCTAGCATAAAATTTATTGATAATAATATTGTTAGGGAGTTCATGAATAGGACATTTAAGAATTAGTAACTTCAATCTCCCCCAAGCTTGAGCTGTACTATCTCCATCATAAGGCCAAAAGTTATATATCAGATTCCTATCCTTATGGATTTCACTGGGAGGATAGAATTTAGAATAAAAGATAGGTACTATTTCCTCCCATTTCATGGATTGTCCATTCTTCAGCAGCTTATACCATTCTTTAGTCCTTCCTTTCAAGGATACAGAGAGTAACTTCTTCTTCACCTGTTCAGTTTTGATATATGCACACTTAAACAACCTGCATAATTCATGGATAAAAAGCAAGTGATCAACAGGATGGACAGTTCCATCCCCTAAATAATAATTATCCATAACACGATCAACAATACTTGTAGGTATCTTAAAAGGATCTATCTCAATAGGTGGTGGTTCATCTACTACCCTAATAGTGGTAGTAGTTTTCCCAAACAGAAAACCAAGTGGGTTATCCATATTGGAAACAAAGTAACAAACAGAAATAAAAAGCAATACTCATAGTTGAAGTTTCCTTTACTAGTTCCACTCTTCAATAGCGCTTCACTCCCCGGCAACGACGCCATAAAATAGTCTTGATGACCCACAAGTATAGGGATGTATCATAGTACTTTCTATAAATAGGAGAGTCGATCCCAACGAGGAGCAGAAGGTGTTGACTAGTGGTATGGAACAGGAAATCTATGTAAATACTTAGAAAACGGATTTTTAGGGGTTTTCTGATAAAACAAAGAAATAAAGTGCAAGTAATAAAGAAAGCAAACAATTGCAGCAAGTGGCCCAATCCTTTCTTAGCAAAGGACAAGACGGTGGAAATACTTATAAGGAACAAACGTTCCCGAGGACACATGGGAATTCTGTCAAGTGCTTTCGCTTCAAATAGCTGAGTAGTCTTCTTTGGTGTTGTAAGTGTTGTGTGGGTGAACCTGTGCTAATGTACCGACCTTACTTGGAATAATACATACTTATGATTAAACCCCCTGCAAACATCCACAACTACAGGAAAGCAATTAAGGTATAAACCTAACCACAACCTTAAACTCTGAGATCCTACACTCCCTTATGCAATGGTTTCCTAATGGGGGTTCAGGTTTCTGTCACTCCGGCAACCCCACAATTATTAGCCAAATACACAATGCATTCCCCTAGGCCCATAAATGGTGAAGTGTCATGTAGTCAACGTTCACATGACACCACTAGAAGAATAGCACCACAACTTAAATACTAAACCATTGAATAATATCTCAACACAAATCCACTACTAACAACATGACTTCTCCCATGTCCTCAGGAACTAAACGAACTACTCACGAGACATCATATGGATCAATATCAAAGATGATATGGTAATGGATAACAATCTGAACATAAACAATAATCCAATGGTTCCACTCACAAGCATCAACTATAATAGTAATCAACACCGGGAAAGTTTCCCCTAAGAACTATGCAAGATTCAACACAATTGTTACAGCGGGATGGAGTGATGATGATGGTGCTGGTGGAGATGATGGTGTGGATTATGATGATGATCCCGATGAAGTCTAGCTTGATGATGGTGTTGATGGCGACGATCTCCCCTCTCCGAGAAGGAATTTCCTCGGCAGAAATCTATCTGCCGGAGAGCTCTTTCTCTCTTGGTGTTTTCCATCCCGCAGAGGCGGCAAAATCTTTCTATGGTCGCTCCCCATGTATTAGGATTTCGAGGAGAAGATATAGGTGAGAGGGCGGAGCCAGAGGTGGGCCAGGTGGTCCACACCCCCTTGTAGGCGCGTCCTAGGGGTGGCCCGTGCCTAGGGGGGTGGGCTCCCTGTGGCCCATCTCCGCCTCCCCTTCTGGCATTCTTCATCTTTTGGGAAAATAGGATTTTCCATAGTTTTCCTAGTATTTTTCTGATCTTTGCGAAATTGCATCAAAACACCGCTTTTTCCATCAGAATCTTGACTTCTGCAGTTCATCCTCCAGGAATCATCCAACATGTAAAAACAGATGAAAATACGTAAGTAACACCTCTTAATATGAAATATATCAATGAATAGAGGAAAATTATAATACAGAATGGTGATGATAATTGGACGTATCACTTGTAGTAATTGCAGAAAGTAAATAGTAGACAGTAGATTGAATATCAGTGGGAAGGAATGGACCGGGGTCCATAGTTCACTAGAGGTGTTCCTCCATAAGATAAATAGCATGTTGAGTGAACAAATTACAATTGGGCAATTGACAGATTGAGAATGCATAATAATGCATGTACATGTCATGGTGATTTCTATGAGATTCGTTTGGGCATTACAACATAATACATAGACTATAATCCAACTGCATCTATGACTACTAATTCACCTTCAGGTTATCATCCGAACCCCTTCTAGTATTAAGTTGCAAGCAACAGATAATTGCATTAAGCAAAGTGTGTAAAGTAAACAATACAATTGCCCTTGGACAAAGGATTGTTGTTTTCTCCCTAGTAGCAACAGCACATCTACAACCTTAGAGGTTATTGTCACTCCCCCAGATTACTATAGGCATGACCTACTATTGAGTATAAATACTCCCTCTTGGAGTGATATGTCGTAAACGTATCAATATTTTTTTATGCTCCATGCTTGTCTTGTGCCAACTATCTTATGTTTTGTCTACACTTTGAGGCATTTTTATACATTTTCTGGAACTAACCTATTGACAAGATTCCGCAATGCCAGTTGCCTGTTTTCTGCTGTTTTTGGTTTCAGAAAAGCTAGTAAACAAATATTCTAGGAATTGGACGAAAAAAAAGCTGAAGTTCCTATTTTCTCAGATGCAACACAGAGCTCGAAGGAGAGACGAAGTGGATCCACGAGGCGGACACACCTAGGGCTGGCGCGGGTCCACCCTAGGTCGTGCCGCCCTATGGTGTGGGCCCCTCGGGCGTCCACCGACCTTGCCCTTTCGCCTATATATACGTCTCCTCGAGACGAAAACCTTACGCAGATCAGAAATCCACAAAAAGTTCCGCAGCGCCGCCACCACAGAAGAGGAGATTCGGGGGACATAAGTCTTTGTTCCGGCACCCTGCCGGGACGAGGAATTGCCCCCAGAGCCATCTCGATCGACTCCACCGCGATCTCCATCACCGTTGCTGAATCCCATGATGAGGAGGGAGTAGTTCTCCCTCGAGGCTAAGGGCTCTACCGGTAGCTATGTGTTCACCTCATTTTCTATGCGTGATTTTATTGAGATCATGAGCTTTGTAATCTAGCTGAATAAGTAGATCTACTCTGCTACTAAAGTGCTTTAATTAATCTCTGATTATCCCCAAGTGTGTGAAGTTGACAGTGTGCACACCGTGTGGCACTTAGGATAAAGGTTACAGAAATACTTATCATGAGTTATATTTTGAGTTGGATGTCTCTATGAGTTTTGTGGTGTTTGTTGGAACCATCTAGCGCTCGAGGTGACAATGGGGTTATCTAGATGGGGAATGCGAATTTTGAGGTGTGCTGTTATAGCCCTACAACGTCCAACCGGAGAGTAGTTCAGAGTAGCATAATGAAGAGAAGATATTTATATGAGAGTGTCTAGTAGTGAAAGTATGATCCCTAGGCCTTGTTTCTAAGCATTGAAATACCGTTTACAACCAGTACTGTTACATGTTTGCTTGCTGCCATTTTTATTTCAGATTGCAATTACCACTTATAATCATCCATATTACTTGTATTTCACTATCTCTTCGCCGAACTAGTGCTTCTATACACCTGACAAGTGTATTGGGTGTGTTGGGGACACAAGAGACTTCTTGTATCTTGATTGCAGGGTTGCTTGAGAGGGATACCTTTGACCTCTTCCTCCCTGAGTTCGATAAACCTTGGGTGATCCACTTAAGGGAGGCTTGCTGATGTTCTACAAACCTCTACACTTGGAGGCCCAACACTGTCTACAAGAATAGAAGCGTGCGTAGACATCAAGCTATTTTTCTGGCGCTGTTGCCGGGGAGGTAAAAGCTACTCACATCCTCTGGCTACTAAGCTATCTTCTAGTATTGTTGCTGGGGTGTGAGTTCTCGAAGTTATTTCCTTTAGATTCTGCAATTATATCTTTTTGTTTCTTGTTTTTATTTTCACTAGTTAGGCTTAATGGAAAACAACAAAAAAATTAGAGAGCTTTATAGTATTTATCTTGTGTTAGGACATGAAGTGTTTGAAGAGAAAATTAAAAAACCTATGAAACTTTATTTGCATGCTAATGTTATTGGTATGAATTCTTTGAGCACCATTATTGCTAATGCTATGGAAAAGTCTAAGCTTGGGGAAGCTAGTTTTTATGAAAATGATCTTTTTAGTTCCCCAGCTTTAGAGGAGAAAATTTGTTATGATGATACTATGCCTCCAATATATGATGATTACAATGATGAATATGCTATTTCCAGTCCACCTACTATAGAGGAGAAAATTTGCTTTGATGATACTATACCTCCAATATATGATGATTACAATGATGAATATGATATTTTCAGTCCACCTACTATTGAGGAGAAAATTAATTATGATTACAATATGCCTCCTATATTTGATGATTATGGTGATGAGAATAATAATGATAGCTATTTTGTTGAATTTTCTCCCACTATAATTAATAAGAATGACTATGCTTATGTTGAGAGTAATAATTATTATATGCATGTGGATCATGATAAGAATGTTTTATGTGATAGTTATATTGTTAATTTTATTCATGATACTACTGAAATTAATTATGAGAGAGGGAAACATGGTTTTATGTATCTCAACAATATTAAGTTTCCCCTCTTTATGTTGAAAATTTTGAAGTTGCACTTGTTTTTTTTCCTATGCTTGTTGCTTTGTGCTTTCATGACTTGTTTCTTTACAAGATTATTTTTCATAGGAAGTGGGTTAGACTTAAATTTGTTTTATATTTTCTTCTTGAAGCTCTCTTTTACTTCAATTCATATTTCTTATGTGATCATCATCGAAATTATCATGCCTATCTTAATGGCTATAAAGAAAGAGCTTTTGGGAGACAACCCATTATATTTTTGCTTTCAGTTTATTTTTGTTTCTTGATTATTGTAAGTTATTTCCTCTGTAATAACCTCTCCTTATCCTTTTTGTTTGGTTTTTGTGCCAAGAATAACCTCTAATGAGAGAGAAGTAAGATTTGGGGAAGTTGCTGTCCCGAAACAGATTTTTGTGCTTCACTGTAAAAAATTGTGAAAATCCCAATACGACGGATTGAGATGTAATTTTATGTGCATATGCCCCAGGTTATTATATAACTTTAATTAGTTTAGAACTTTTAGATTTGAGCAACAAAAGGTCTTTGAAAATATCGGTCTTTACCTGCTGGTCTGTTTTGACAGATTTTTGTCATTATTTGCATTTGCCTCTTAATCGGTTTAGTTTGAGTTCTTTTGATCACTTGAGATTTTAAAAGTAATTGATACAGTAGCTTGTGTTTTAATGGAAGTTTTACTTGAGTTGAAACTAAACCCAAAGGCTTATTATCTTGAATACACTAATGTTGCTAATGAAGAATTGTGTGAAGTTTTGTATGAAGGAAATTTTCAAGTGTAGGGGAAGAATGATGTGATGAGATGAAGAATGGACAAAAGCTCAAGCTTGGGGATTCCACCTATGTCATCCCAAGAAATATTCAAGAGTTACAAGCATCAAAGCTTGGGGATGCCCAGGCCCAAGACATCCCCTTCTTCATCAATAAAAATCGCAGGTCTTCTTTCTAGACACTTTATTTTTATTGCTTCATGCACTATATGTTGTTCTTGGAGCGTCTTTGTTTTTGTTTTTAGTTTTATTTTGCTTTGCTTTCTGTAATAAATTGTCCGGACCCCAACACTTATATTTTTGGAGAAGTCATACCTAGTTCTTCATTGCCTAGAACACTTTAGTTTTCACTCTTATTGTTTTGTGAGTGTTCTCTTTTGCTAGCACTGTGTTTAGATTTAGCTTTCTCATGATTTTTTTCTTAGAACTTTTTAGTTCTTATTTGTAGATTTATGATAAAAGCTCACTGATCTTTATTGATTATTATCTTTGTGAGTTGTTTCAAATAAGTCGATTGGTGTTGGAAGAGAGTAGGAAGTTTAATGCTTATAGTGGTACAAAAGGAAGTTTGTTTTGACTGTGGCCTAGTGTCGTGGTGGTGGCACGGCAGATGCCATGGGTAGGCTAAAGTACGGGGCCAATGGATGCTAGAGGGATCTGGGGAGGGAAGATGTAGTTGAATCTACACATAGAAGACTAACGTAAAGATATTTATTTCTCCTTTTTCGGGATACAAGTGCTCCTGGAGCTGTATACGAGTGGGGAAGAAGAACTTTACCAGCCTAACAGTACCAAATCAGTCGATCCCCTTCTCAGAGTCCAAGCCTCTCCTTATAAAGGGGAGCCTTGGCTCCTCTAGGGCTGACGTGGCAAGCATATATGAGGAATATGCTTGTCCCAATATAGTAATTCGGCGGCCTCCTTTCCGTGTCGCCCTTCTAATGACGGCAAGGTTCCAGAGAACCCCACCTGCATGCCTCATGCTCCAGGACTGTCACCTCCGTGACTTCCTTCTGCCCTTCTGTCGCTCTGCGCCTTGTCCTTTGTGTTTGGCTCTGCTCAGATTCTCCCTAGCCCGTGACTAGAGTTTGACTATAGGCTCCTCCTTCTCCCGCAAGCTTCATGTTATTCGGCCCTGTCTCTCTTAACTCGGCTGGTCGTTACCTGCAATTATATTTATTCGGGCTGACCTGGCCGACTTACACAGTACATCGGCCGGGTCACGTACTGCCCCTCTCTTAAATGTCCTGCTCATGCTTGCCTCGGCCGACCTTTACAGGATTCGGCCGATTTAGCCATTAACTCGGAATTGCACGAGGAACTTCCTTTTGTCTTCCCCGTCTTGACCCTATCCGGGGTCACCTCCCCAACATTAGTCCCCGAAGCTGGTATGGTCTTGCCTATAACCTCGGCCAGGCCATATCAGTTTTCCAATATTCGCTTCTCCTAGTTTCCGAGTTACTTTTCCCTCGTTCGAGGTATCTGCGTATCTTCTCGTGTACGCCTCGTCCTACGTGTTACACTCATCATTGTTTCCCTAATTTTTTGTTCCTCTATAGTGCCCACTGACAGGCTACAGTAATTACTGCGCCTATCGCGTCGTTGCTGCAACGCCTCGCACACCGTTTCCGTCAGGGATCGTGATCCTCTCTTGCATCGTGTGGTCGTTGGTGCGGTTCCACTCAGCAGCGTGCGGTTATGCCGCACACACGATCTACACAGTTAACGCCCGCACGCATGATCCCACTACCACCCAGGCCACGTGGTTATAAAGAGGGGCACGGGGCTGGGAGATTTACTTTCCTCCTCTACTTCCCATTGCCCTTCTTCCTCCTCTCGCTTTCGCGCCTGTTCATGCTCCCGCCTTCGTGCGCCCATCGGAATCTTCGACGGCGAGGCTCCCATCGCTTTGCTCCGTCGACCCCGTCCCCGTATACTTGCTCCGGCGCCGTTGCCGGTGAGTTTATCCAGTCTCATTGCCTAGTTTATCCTCTAGACGCATCTGCTTCTCCTTAGATTTCCCGCGGCGGTTCCTTCTTCGCTTCGCCGCCGTTTTCGCATAGGATCACGACGGGGCCTTGCAGTTCTAGGCTTCGCTCCGCCGCTAGTTCATCTTCCGTAGATTCTTCCGGCGACCCTATGTCGAGCTCCGTTAGCGGCGCGCTTATTGAGGATGACGATGCAGTGTCTGGGCCCGAGCGGGGCTCCTGGCAGGGCTCTTCCGTCACCCGCCGAGAGATTGAGTGGTTAATCCGAACTCGTCGGATTCCTGCCGAGGTAGCCTGTCACTTACCCGGCAGTGAATCTTCTCCAATTCTCAAGGAGGGCGAGTACGTCGTCTTTATGTCACACTTCGCTCGCGGGTTTGGTCTCCCCCTTAGCGGTTTCGCTAGGGAGTTCCTTGATTACTTCATCCTTCACCCGCATCATCTTCCGGCTAATGCCATCTCTTCTCTTTCCGCCTTTATCTCTGCTTCAGAAGGATACTTCGGCCTATGGCCGTCTTTGCACGTTTGGTTGAAGTTCTTTCAGATCCGTTCCAATGTTGTCCCAGACAAATCCCTTCAACCTTCCGAGAAACTGCTCACCCATTGCGGAGCTGCGTCAATCACACCTCGGAGGAAATCCGAGTTTCCTCGCGTTGCAGGTCTAGAGTCGTGCAAGAAATTGCATAAATCGTTCTTTTATGTCAAGAATTCTAGGAAGGAGGATAGGATTCGGCTCCCTGCTTTTTCCAGTTGCCCCCCTTCCAAGAAGAACTGGACTTATAATCCGAGGAAGAGTCATGCTCTGGCCGATGCCTTTGAGATTCGGCTGAAGGAACTGATCCGCTCCGGGCTACGCGACGAGGATCTGATGACTACCTTCGTCAGCAGCCGAATCTGCCCATTCCAGAAACGCACGCATAAGCTCTGCTATATGAGCGGTCCCCTTTATCCCAACCGAGTCTCAACGGTGGAGCTGGATAATTACCTTATCTTCAAGCGCGTCCGGGCTATCTTTAAGACAGAGATGCCGGAGGACTGGGCCTGGGGACTAAAGCCATTCACCCGCGAGCATCCCCCTCCCAGAGTAAGTTCTCGCAGTTGTGTTTTGCCTTTTAATCGCATCTGTGATTTCTCTTGTTAATTTCTCTCTTTCTTTTCCTGCACAGGTTTGAGGAGCATAAGATTGAGGATGCCGAGGTTTTGTCTCTCTCGTGGCCCATAGATCGGAACACTCCGGACAGCAGGGAGCCGGACTCGGAGGAGTTCGTTCCCAAGTCGGACCTTGCTCCGGCTCGTGCCCATGGCAAGACCCCGGCCCACGAGGAGGAAGGTGATTCGGACGAGGTCCAAGTTCTTGAGGTAGTTTCCGCAATGCCAATTTCTTATGCATTTACGACCTCTACTTTCTCAGCTAATCCGGCCGGTCAGGTTCACAACGCCGAGCCTCTCGCCTCCCGACCTCCTGTTACCTCGGGGAAACGTAGCGCTCCAGCTGGTGCCTCGGAAGCAACTCCCAAGAAACGAATGAAGAAGCCAGCCCAGCACCCTCCAAAGCGTAAAACTATGCCCGGAGTTACTGGGTGAGTTGCTTTTTATTTGTATTTCTTGTTTCTCTCTTTCTGCCTTTTGACCTGATCTTTCTTGCCTTTGCAGGGCTCCTCTTTCTGTTAAGCCTAGTGGTCCTAGCATGACGAGTCACACGACTCAGCCGCCTTCTCCTCCGCCTCCTGAAGATACTGGAGTTCCTAGTCCTGCTTGCGTCAACTCTCCTCCCGCTCCGAATCAAACGCCATCCCGCCAGGATGCGCCTGAGGTCTTTCCTGCTGATGCCGATACAACTCGGCCAGTAGATATTTCTACCGAGCCTGTTGCCTCCTCCGTGAATCCCGAAGTTTCCCCCGAGATCCCTTCGTGTAGGGGTTCGTAGCATGGAAAACAAAAATTTTCTATCGCATACAAACAAACAAGCCAAGATCTATCTACTAGATTGTAGCAACGAGTCTGTGGAATAACTTACCCTCGAAGATTCCAAAGCGGTTAACGAGAGCAGATTCTCGTGGGTGATGTAGTCGTACTCTTTCCGATCTCAAGATCGCATAGACAATCCTTCCGGCGCTGCGTTCCGGCAGCGCTCCCGCAGTCGGTCACACGTTCGGTACTCGACGAAGACCTTCCTCTCCCTTGTTCCAGCAGGCAGCGGAGGTTGTAGCACTCTCCTCGTGATTCCGGCAGCACAACGGCGTGGTACCGGAAGTAGAGGGGAGATCCCGCAGGGCTTCGCCTTAAGCCGGAGCGAGTATGGTGGAGTATGAGAGAGGGATATTAGTGGTCTAGAGATTAGACACACCAATTAGAAGGCTCTAAACCGCAGGCTAAAGCAATTAGAAGCTCTAAACCAAAACGGCTCTAAACCGGAGATTAGAGGATAGGAACTTGTGTGTTCTAGGAGGGGAGCCCTGCCCCTCCTTATATAGATGGGAGGGGGCTTGGCGCGCCAGGGAGGGAGGGAGTCCCTCCCCAACTCGGCCTAGGGCTGGCCGCCGTCTTGGAGGAGAGAAACTCCTCCTCCAAGTCGGTTCCAACTCCTCTTGCTTGTTTCCCACAGTTTCTTGTTTTAGCCGTTTGACTTTCAAACTGGACATTTGACTTTTCTGTTTTAGGATTCAATTTAATCCTTTATTTGGGACAGCAAGAACACTTAGTACATGATGCAATCATTCCAATATGTAATGACACATTCATGTACCCCTCCCCCCCGGAGTGCCGGACAATCCGGAACCTTCTAGAACATTCCCGATGAAAACACCGGAATCATTCCGCAACTCCGAAACGGGACTTTCCTTATATGAATCTTATTCTCCGGACCATTCCGGATCACCTCGTGATATCCCGGATCCCATCCGAGACTCCGAACAACATTCGGTCTCTTTCTCATAATACCATAACTACTCAAACAACGTCGAATCCTTAAGTGTGTCTCCCTACGGTTCGTGAATTATGCGGACATGATCGAGACACTTCTCCGATCAATAACCAATAGAGGAATCTGGAAATTCATATGGCCCCCACATATTTCTACGATTACTTTGCGATCGAATGAACCACTTACATACGATACCAATTTCCCTTTGTCTCACGATACTTTACTTATCCGAGGTTATGATCGTCGGTATCTCTGCATACCTAGTTCAACCTCGTTACCGATAAGTACTCTTTTCTCGTTCCCGTGATATGTGATCCCTTGTGAGCCAGTCACATGCTTGCAAGCTAATTGGATGACATTACACCGAGAGGGCCCAGAGTATATCTATCCGTCATATGGATGGACAAATCCCACTCTTGATCCATGTGTTTCAACCAATACTTTCCGAATACTCAATGCCACCTTTATAGCCACCCAGTTACGGTGTGGTGTTTGATGTCATCAAAGCATCCATCCGGTAAAGGTGATATGCATGATCTCATGGTCGAAGGAATTAGGTTACTATGTATCAGAAAGCATATAGCAATTGAACTATTGAAATGACTTGATCTTTATGCTACGCTTATCTATAGGAGTATGTCCATCACATCATTCTCCTAATGATATGATCCTGTTGTTAATAACATCTCTATGTTCATGATCAGGAAACCATGATCATATATTAACCAACAAGCTAGTTTAACAAGAGGCTTCACTAGGGACTCTTATTTTAGTTTACAAACCACACAAGTATTAATGTTTCCGGTTAATACAATTATAGCATGGTATGTAAACATTTATCATAAGTATGAAGATATGATAATAACCCACTTTATTATTGCCTCTTGGGCATATCTCCAACACTTCGACCCCCATAGCCTTTACTGCGACTCCGACTCCAGCCGAGGATACCAATATCTCGGCGCCCTCAGAAACCGTAATCCCTCCGGCCCCCAAAAATGCCGCTCCGAGTGTCGAGGTAACGGCTCCTGTCGACGCCTCTTCTAAGGCAAAAAAAGGTCGTCGTCACCAAGCCTCCCTCATCCCAGAAAGGGCTTGCCAGCTCTTCTCAGCCTACAATTGCTGATGCGCTGTGCAAGGGGGTTTCTTCTACCAAGAAAATTGTTACCCCGGCTGCTGATACACAGCTCGCTCTTCACAAGAGTCCCGCAGCGGCGGTGGCTACACAACACGTCCGAGCTAAAGTCCTGACTCGTACAGAGAGTGGGAACAGCCTCGGCTCGTTGGTTGATTATGCCAACAATTGGAATGCTGCTGATCAGCTCGAGGGCAATCCAAGCAGCCAGCCCTTTGACATCAGTAGTCGCTTACATCTGGCTACCAAGATCATTCTTGACAGCAACAAGATGAATGAGGTAATTGTTTTTATAGACGTTTGATTAATCATTCGAATGATATTATATATACTCTAGTCCCCGAAGCTTGCAACCGAATAATTTTTTATTCGTTTGGAAGTTTTATTAGGCTTTGCCTGGTTCAGTTTTGTCTTAGTGTTCGAATATCCATCTACCTAGATCCGAATCAAGCTTTGCTTGATTTGGATCTGTCTGAGTTTCGAATATCCAGCCACCTAGATCCGAGTTAAGTTTTGCTCGACTCGGATCTGTTTTAGTTTTGAATATCCAGCCACCTAGATCCGAGTTAAGTTTTGCTTGACTCAGATCTGTTTTAGTTTTGAATATCCAGCCACCTAGATCCGAGTTAAGTTTTGCTTGACTCGGATCTGTATTCGTTTCGAATATCTTATTGCTATTTATTTTGTTGCTTAGGTTGCGCATGACCGGCGTACCGCCGAATTCCAAAGGCTGCTTTTCGCACATAAAAATTGCAAGATAAGTATGAGAAGGTCATTCCTGTGGTGAAGAAAGCTGGTAAGTTAACAAACTTTTGCATTATTCCTAAAGCTCTTATTGTTTTGGACGTGAGGTGTTAGCTCACTTTGCTGGTAAATAG
Source organism: Avena atlantica (assembly GCA_910589765.1). Lineage (NCBI taxonomy): Eukaryota > Viridiplantae > Streptophyta > Magnoliopsida > Poales > Poaceae > Avena > Avena atlantica. The sequence continues at coordinate 46,843,576 of OU342735.1, forward strand.
GTAACATCAACAATCTTAACATCCGTCTTGAGAAGAAAGTCAAGGCCCTAGAAGGTTAGTTACTCTTTTTCTTTACATACTTCCATTTGAAATGTGCACTGGGTTTCTTTTAACCCTTTTGGCTTTGGTAAAGACGAGTTACAAACTTTTGCAGCGTCACATCAAGACTGCACACCTATGCCTGATATGATGCTGCATTTTTTAGAACAAGCCGCTACTCACTCGGCGCAGCTGAAAGATAAAGACGACGAGATAATTCGCTTGCGCGCCGAGGTGGAGTCCCTCAGAAGTCTGAGTTAGAGAAAGTTGACCAGGAGTTCTCCGAGGAGAAGAATCGGCTAGCCCTGCAATTGCAGAAAAATGAAGAACTCCTCGAGGCTGCCGAACTCAAGACACGGGCGATGAGTGAGGAGATCACTCGCTTTGAGAAAACCAAGGGTGACTGGGCTCAAGATCTTCAGAGAATGCTGACCTATATTCACCGTAAGCCTCTGACCATGGCCGAGTTATCTTTTTCCCTTTCTTACTGTTGATCGACATACTTTTGTTTTGCGCAGACCATTTTACAGAAGCTAAGCTTGTGAGCTCTAGAGCGGTGGTTAATGCTCGTGTGCGCCGAGGTGTTCCTGCTGATGCAAGCCCAGAATACTCGATGGAAGATTACTTGGTTGCCGTTGGCGCTGCCGTAGGTCCGATGAAGATTATGGGCAGGGACTTGGTGCAAGCAGCCATTCGTGCCTACCATGTTCTCTGGCCGAATACTTCTGGGACTGCTGATATTGATGAGATCAAAATACTGGTGGAAAGATTGATGGCATCCCAGAACCAGTTAAATCTCTGGAGGGAATCCGCTGGACGAGCTGGTGCTGATATGGCGCTCACAGTTGTTATGTCATGGTATGAGGATATTTCCCTTGATACCTTGATAAATTTGCGCACTGGCTCCCGTTGGGTTGAAGATACGGAATTCGTCGCTCGCCGACAAGCTCGCGCCTTTCAGCTTGTTGAGTATGCGGACGTGCATAACTGGATTGAAGGGCCGAGTTTCCTTTCTAACCCGGCGGATGAGGTCGAAGTTGAAGATGCCTCTGATGATAACTCAGCCGACCAGGGCGAGGATGAGGGCGACTCGGATACTTCCGGTGATTCCAGCGCAAGCTCGGATGGCAATGGCGTCGCACGATCCTCCTCCAAAGGGACTGGACATTCTCAAGCTCAAGCTGATGTTTCTCAATAGCCCCGGGCTTCCTCCGAAGTCGCTCCTGGTTCTGTGGAGGGAGAAGCAACTTCGGCCGAGGTGCTGTCTACCTTGGAGCGCCCAGTACCTGACCAAGTCGCTGCCCCTTAGGTTTAAAACACTCTAAGTCGTTTCTTATCCCCGGTATGCCGGGCGTATGATGTGTATGAAACAATTGTCCGACTTTCTGTGTGGTATGAACCTCTTTTGCCTTTTGCCGCTGAGGCACACATGGTTGTGATCGTTATTATTTTGTTTAAACTGATCCTGTTTGTTCAAATCTTTGCTTTGGTAGCCTTCAATTTCTTAAGTTCGGATTGTGTGTTTGCCTCTGTTCTACCGTAGTTCGGCGTCTAATTGCCTGACTTTGATAAACTTCACAACTCAACCACTATATTCTGGACTTTTAACCAAGTTGTAAATCTCAAAAGCCGTATATGGGGAGAGCGAAATATTATCACTCCGAGTACCGAAGTTTGATACGCATTTTTCTAACAAGGGACAATTGTGGGGCAGTTCTCTAATCACTGCTCTAGAAATCGAGACTTAACACATCACTAAAAATGCGAAATAATATTGTGCAGTCCTCGAGTCATTGCTCGAGGTGCCGAGGTTTAATGCATAACCCAAACTCAAAAACGAAATATGGCAGTCCCCGAGTCATTGCTCAAGGTGTCAGGGTTTAATACGTAACCCATACTTAGAAACAATATAGGACAGTCCCCGAGTCACTGCTCAAGGTGCCGAGGTTTAATACATAACCCAAACTTAGAAACAATATTGGACAGTCCCCGAGTTACTGCTTAAGGTGCCGAGGTTCAATACATAACCCAAACTTAGAAACAATATAGGACAGTCCCTGAGTCACTGCTCAAGGTGCCGAGGTTTAATACATAACCCAAACTTAGAAACAATATAGGACAGTCCCTGAGTCACTGCTCAAGGTGCCGAGGTTTAATACATAATCCAAACTTAGAAACAATATAGGACGGTCCCCGAGTCACTGCTCAAGGTGCCGAGGCTTAATAGATAACCCAAACGAAAAAAACAAAATATGGCAGTCCCCGGGTCACTGCTCCAGGCGCCGAGGTTTAATACATAGTTGATACTTCGCCCTGAAGCGTCACTGTACAACGTGTCATAGATGACTCCTATGAGTAAAATGTACGAAGTAAAGCTATGTTCCATGGTCTTTTCGATTCTTCGCCGACTTTGTCTGCCTTGTTCTTTCCTGGTGACTGAGCATCAATTAGGTAATACGCATCATTGTGCAATGCTTTGCTCACGATGGACGGTCCTTCCCACGGGGGTGAGAGTTTGTGCATGCCGGCTGTGCGCTGCACTAACCGAAGAACCAAATCTCCTTCTTTAAACACTCTTGGATTTACTTTCTTGCTGTGATATCGTCGCAAGTCCTGCTGATAAATAGCTAATCTTGATAGTGCCGACTCCCTGGCTTCTTCTAGCAGATCGACATCATCTTGCCGAGCTATCTCATTTACCTCTGCGGTCGTATACTGGGTAACTCTTGGCGAGTCATGTATTATGTCGGCCGGAAGCACGACTTCTGCCCCATATACCAGAAAAAATGGTGTATATCCTGTTGACCTGTTTGGGGTAGTTCTGAGGCTCCACAGTACTGCTGGTATTTCCTCAATCCAATAGCCTGCCGACCTTTGCAGTGGTTCGACAAGTGGTTTTATTCCGGACAATACTAGTCCATTAGATCTTTCTACTTGCCCATTAGATGCTGGGTGAGACACCGAGGCGACATCTAGTCTTATGTGTTTTTCTTGACAGAATCTGGCGAAGGCTCCTTCAGCAAAGTTTATACCATTGTCTGTAATAACGCTGTGTGGGTAACCATATCTCAAGATAATATCTTTGAGAAACTTTACTGCTGTGGGCCCATCACACTTCTTTATTGGTTTTACCTCAATCCATTTTGTGAATTTGTCGACCATGACTAGGATGTGGGTCATCCCGCCCCGGGCCGGCTTGAATGGTCCCACCATATCTAAGCACCATACTGAAAATGGCCAAGTAATTGGTATCGTTTTTAACTCGGACGATGGCATATGTATCTTGCTGGCATATCTCTGGCAACCATTACATTTTTCCACTAGTTCTTTGGCCTATTTCAATGCTATTGGCCAATAAAATCCATGCCTGAATGCTTTGGCCACTAAAGCTCTGGACGAGGCGTGATGCCCGCATTCTCCTTGATGTATATCTAGGTGGATCTCCTGGCCTTCCGCCGAATCCACACATCTTTGCAACACGCTTGTGACGCTCCTTTTATACAGCTCATTGTTTATGAGTGTATAAGCTTTAGCTCTTCTCACTGTCTGTCTAGCCAATACCTCGTTATTCGGCAAAATCGCATCTTTAAGGAAAGAGAATATGGGTTGCACCCATGTTGGTATAATTTTTTCTGGGGTGATCTCACTATCTATTTCCATATTTTCCACCGACATAACTACCTCGGATTTTTCCAGATCCATCTGTGTATCGGCCGGGTTCATTTTTGGAAATTCCGAGTTACATTCCTTGTCAATTTCCATCGGCATACTATTCTCTCTTGATTTCGCCAGAATAAAGATGGATCCGGACTCTGGTGATGGTGTTATTGACGGTTGTCTCAGGTGCTCTAGGGCGATACCTGGGGGAATTGATTGCCTGGTTGATCCGAGTTTTGACAATGTGTCTGCGGCGTCGTTTTCTGCCCGAGTTATATGATGAAATTCACATCCATCGAAGTATCCGCTCAGTTTTTGCACATGAAACCTATATAAGGCCATATTTGCATCCAGCGCATCCCAATTGCCTGAGACTTGTTGTACTACCAGATCCGAATCTCCGTAACATAAGATTCGGTGTATCCCAATCTCTTTTGCCACCTTCAACCCATGGACGAGTGCTTCATATTCGGCTACATTGTTCGATGCGGCAAAATGTATTTGCAGCACATATTTCAGCTGATCTCTTTTTGGCGAGGTTAACACTATTCCTACCCCCAAACCGTTTCTCAATTTGGAACCGTCGAAGTGCGTCGTCCAATAACTCAGATCTGGTAATGGTGGCTCATATTGCACCTCGGCCCAATCCACGAAGAAGTCGGCCACAACCTGAGATTTGATTGCATCTCGCCTATCGAACGACGGAGCATAAGGTGACAATTCAATTGCCTTTTTAGCTATTCGGCCACTTGCATCTTTGTTGCTTAATATGTCGGCTATGGGTGCTTCACAGATCACTTTGATGGGGTGCTCTTCGAAGTAATGTTTAAGTTTATTTGCTGACATGTATAACCCATATGCCATCTTCTGATAATGTGGATAATTTTGCTTTGAGGCTGATAGTACCTCGCTTAGGTAATATACCGGCCTTTGTACTGATTTATCATTTTCAATTCGTTCCACCACGATCACAGCACTTACCGCCACGTTTGTGGCGGCTATGTAAAGTAACATAGGCTCTTTTCACAATGGAGAGGCCAGGATTGGCGTTGTGACCAACATCTTCTTCAATTCATGGAACGCATTGTCTGCTTGTGGTGTCCAAATGAATTTATCAAATTTTTTCATCAGTTGATAAAGTGATAATGCTTTCTCTCCCAGCCGACATACAAATCGGCTAAGCGATGCCAGGCAACCTGTGAACTTCTGTACGTCATTTAGACATCTCGGCAATTCCATACTTTCTACTGCTCTTATCTTTGTTGGGTTGGCCTCTATACCTCGGCTAGATACGAGAAAACCGAGTAGTTTTCCCGCCGGTACACCGAAAGTGCATTTTTCCGGGTTAAGCTTCATTCGGAACCTTCTCAAGTTTGCGAAAGTCTGTCGAATATCATCCAGTAGCATTTTGCTTTCTTTGGTTTTGATAACCACATCATCTACATATACTTGTACATTTTTTCCTATCTGGTCATGCAGACATTTTTGCATACATCTCTGGTACGTTGCCCCTGCGTTACGCAGGCCGAATGGCATGGTGCGATAGCAATAAGCCCCGTACGGAGTAATAAACGCAGTCTTTATTTGATCGGCCGGATTTAACGGTATCTGATGAAAACCAGAATACGCGTCTACAAATGATAACAGTTCACAACCAGCAGTCGAATCAATGACCTGGTCTATTCTAGGTAAAGGAAAAGGATCTTTTGGACACGCCTTGTTCAGGTTCGTGTAATCAATACACATTCGCCATACAATGGCTACATTTGGGTCATCCTTCTTCTTTTCTACTAGCACCGGGTTTGATAGCCAATCCGGATAAAGCACCTCCATGATGAACCCGACCGCAAGGAGCCGAGCTATCTCATCCCCTATTATTTTTCTCCTGTCTTCGGCGAAGCGACGGAGAGGTTGCTTCACCGGCCTTGCTCCTGGCCTTACATTCAGAGAGTGCTCAGCCAACTCCCTCGGCACACCTTGCAAATCCTGAGTTGACCATGCAAAGATATCCTGATTCTCACGGAGGAAGTTGGTGAGCTCGCTTTCCTATTTAGCATCTAGGCCAACACCAATGGTGACGATGCGCTCTGGGAACTGCTCATCTATCTGGAACTTTTTTGTTTCTTTAGTCGGCTGGAAAGAGACACTTCCATGCGGATTGGCCAATGCAGGCATATTCAGTTGCGCCGACTGAGCGAGGGCCGCTACCTCCTGAATCCTTCTTTTTTCTCTTGCTATCACCAAGGACTCAGCCAGATTTGATCCGGCTGAAGCACATTCCATTGACTTCCTATAATCTCCTGCTACTGTTATCACCCCTTGTGGTCTGGGTAGTTTCATTTTCAGGTAAGTTATGCGGCAGCTGCTCATGAACTTTGCCAATGCCGGCCGTCCGAGTAGAGCATGATAACTGCTCTCTAGATCCACCACCTCAAACTCCAGATTTTCTGCTCTGCGGTTATCCCTTGTGCCGAATAATACATCTATTCGAACCTTTCCAATGGGTTCGCATGAAAGCCCTGGCACTATTCCATGGAAAGTGGTTCTCGTGGGTTGCAGCATATTCTGTGATATTCTGAGTTTATGCATTGTATCCTTGTACATGATATTGATACTGCTCCCATTGTCAATGAGTACTTTTGAAAATTTCACATTAATGCTCGGTCCAACAAATGTCGGATCTAGCACGAGTGCGTATGACCTCGGATTCAGCATTATTTTGGGGTGATCCTTTATGATCCAAGTTACTTCCTGATCTGACCAAGGCACATATCTTGGTATTGCCGGCATAACTGCATTTACTTCCATATGCCGGCGCTGTACGCTTTTCCTGTCTTGTTGTTTTGTTGTGAACACACAATATGATTGATGATGTTCCCTGTAATCATTGCGTCCATTATTTCCTGGGTTCGTCCTTCCATCCGGACCCTGATGTATCACTTGATGCACTGCATCTCTCCTGTCTGAGTTATCATACCTCGGGGAGGAGGTGGCAACATTAGTTGCTGTGCATTTGCTCCAGTCAACTGCGACTGATGCTGCTGATGCGCCTGGTGAGAAGTTGCTTGCATGCCCGCCGGGTTACCCATTGCATTTTTCATCCAGGCGCATTGCCGAGTTGTATGATTGGCCGGCTTGGCCGGGTTTGAAGTATGAAACTTACATGGTTGATCTAACATAGACTCAAACGTGTACTTTGGCCTTTCCTGCCATTGCTTCTTCTGTTCTGGTGTCCACTATCTTTTCCCTTCATTCCTTGGTGTCCATTGTTGAGGGCCATTCTTCTGCCGCTGACTGCTTCCGTGACTCGGCTGATCTTGTACTACCGCTGCCACCTGATTAGAGGCATACCTATAATCCGGTCTTTCTTCTCTTCTTCTTCCTCTGAACTCATTGCGTCTTGATGACCCGGCCGCATCTCTTGCATATTGATCTTGATGCTCCTGATGATCTACCGACATTAGTTCTGGTTGTGTTGGATCTCCCAATGCATACGAATCCGCTATCCTGATGGTTTCTGCCAAAGTGGTTGACATATCTCTTTGCAATCGCTGCCACAATACACTGCCATAACGGCATCCTTGAGCAAACCAAGCTATTGCTTGTGATTCTATAACTACCTCGCATGAGTTCCTGAGGTTGCACCACCGAGTCAAAAACTCTCGGTCTGTCTCATTCGGCCTTTGCTTGCACATTGCTAGCTGTTGTGGCCTGTTTGGCCTCTTGTAAGTACTGGTGAAGTTGCTGACGAACATCTCTTCAAAATCTAGCCAACGGTTGATACTGCCTGTTGGCAGGTTATTCAGCCATACTCTAGCTGGTCCTTCCAACATTTGTGGGACATATCGTACTGCCCATCGCAAGTTTCCGCCAGCTATTTTTACAGCAGTGGCATAATCAATCAATCAACCAATCCTGTGGTTTGGTGCTCCCATTATATGTTTTTGTGACTCTTGCCAGCTGAAAGTTCGGCATTGGCGGCTCGCCCATGATCCGTGGTCCGGAGCATGCCGGTCCTGGTGGACCCTGTTCTTCTAACAACTCGGACCGGTATATCCGGTCCAGTTTTAGTCTTGCATCACTTGATGGCAAATCTCTGTATACAATTCTTTCTTGCATTCCATAGTGGTTATTCCCACCATGACCCGCATATTCCATATTTGAGTAACCATCATTGTATCTCTCATTTGCCTGATTTTGGCGAGTTGGTCTTACTTCTCTTTCATGCCGAGGTTCATACCTCGGCTGAGGATTGGGCGACGGATCTCTCCTTCCTTCTGCCGGGATATTGTTTTCATGATTTCCTCTTCCGAGGTCTTCATTACATCGGCTTCCGTTGCCTCTGTCGGCACGGTGGGGGTTTCTTTCGCCATTGTTATCTCGGCTTCCCATGCCTCTATTCTCATTCACCTTTTCAGCCACTGCCGGATCATAGGGTACAATCTGCTTGTTTCTTTTTCCTGAGGTTACCGCTCTAACTTTTCGCGTATTGTTTCCGGGCAAAGATGCAGCTGCCACTGAAAGTGCAGGTGTTGCTCCAGCCGAATGAACCATACGTGATGCACCAGGTCTTGCTGGGTTTGCCTTAAGCATTTCCTCATTCTGCTGGTTTGCAATGCGTACTAGCTCATTCACTCTTTCTTGCTGTTTTTGCCGGGCTTCACCGGTCAGCCCCTCCAATTCTAGAGCTGCGGCATTTGCCGCCCTTAGGGTTTTCGCCGGGGTGTTATACCTCGGCAAACCTAGATCGACTGAATCTGCTTTATGAGCTTCATGCTCTTTGTTGATATCATTCATGAGGTTCTTTCCTCTTATCCTTAACTCATCATCCCGCTTAGGGTCAACATCTAGCTTATTTGCCTTAGCATATTCTCGCAGGGTCCTGTTTAGGGACTCCCGCAATGCCGACACCTTTTTTGCTTCTACAAGTACTTTCTGCCTAGTTTCCTCCAACTCTGCCTGAGCATTAGCCGGATCAACTATCGGTGCCACAGGCGTAGTCAAGTTATCTATAGTTGCCTGGAGAATATTATCTGGTCTTTCCAGAGGTGGCCATCTTACCCTTGGTGCCCTTGGGGTTGTCTCCTGCACCTTGGCTGGCTTTGCTGCCGAAGGATCTACCTCGGTGGGCTGTGGAGCTATCTGTCTTGCGGTCAGCTGTCCTCCTGTCACCGGCTCCTTGCTCGATCCGGCGCCTCCTGCTGCTACCTATACTCCTGCTGCGACCATCACCTCAACGCTGCTGGTGGAGTACTCCCCACGCGGAGCGTTCGCAGCTCTGAGGGGAGGCTCTCCTGCAAAAATGACTCGGTGAGGGTACACGCAGGAGGTGTCGACGCCGACGTAGATCTGGTGCATGCCCAGGTTGATGAAGATGCCGTTGCGCGGGGGAGTTTTTCCCCTGAAGCTGCCTGCATTGTCACTGACGTAGTCGCAGAGACCAAATCTCCGAACTAGGCCAGAGAACACACGCTCGCCAGTGTGGATGAAGTTTCCCGTCCGGATCTTGACTCTAGCTAGCACTGCTGCTGGCCCCACGGTGGGCGCCAACTGTCGTGGTGGTGGCACGGCAGATGCCATGGGTAGGCTAAAGTATGGGGCCAATGGATGCTAGAGGGATCTGGGGAGGAAAGATGCAGTTGAATCTACACACAGAAGACTAACGTAAAGATCTTTATTTCTCCTTTTTCGGGCTACAAGTGCTCCTTGAGCTGTATACGAGTGGGGAATAAGAACTTTACCAGCCTAACGGTACCAAATCAGTCGATCCCCTTCTCAGAGTCCAAGCCTCTCCTTATAAAGGGGAGCCTTGGCTCCTCTAGGGCTGACGTGGCAAGCATATATGAGGAATATGCTTGTCCCAATATAGTAATTCGGCGGCCTCCTTTCCGTGTCGCCCTTCTAATGACGGCAAGGTTCCAGAGAACCCCACTTGCACGCTTCGGGCTCCAGGACTGTCACCTCCGTGACCTCCTTCTGCCCTTCTGTCGCTCTGCGCCTTGTCCTTTGTGTTTGGCTCTGCTCAGATTCTCCCTAGCCCATGACTAGAGTTTGACTATAGGCTCCTCCTTCCCCCGCAAGCTTCATGTTATTCGGCCCTGTCTCTCTTAACTCGGCTTGGTCGTTACCTGCAATTATATTTATTCGTGCTGACCCGGCCGACTTACATAGTACATCGGCCGGGTCACGTACTGCCCCTCTCTTAAATGTCCTGCTCGTGCTTGCCTCGGCCGACCTTTACAGGATTCGGCCGATTTAGCCATTAACTCGGAATTGGACGGGGAACTTCCTTTTGTCTTCCCCGTCCTGGCCCTATCTGGGGTCACCTCCCCAACACCTAGAGACTTTATCATGTCATGTTAGATGTTGCTTTGACCATATGCTTAGTAATTATTGTTGTAGCATGACTTGTTCCAAACAATTGATATTGCTTAATGTGCCTTGAAAGAATCATGCGTCGTTTTAGCATACAAAAATATAGTATTGTGGTATTCTCCTTTGATTGACTTGGCACATGCTTACACCATGTTAATACTATGAACTAGTCACCTTAGCCTCTATGATCATTTAGTTTTTGACTTGTGATATCACTTTATGCTTTAATTAATAATGTTTTATCGCTTTGCATGATTATGGACATTATTGCTCTCTTAGTTGGTCACTCCCAGTGTTTTGCTAGACTCCACCTGTACTGAGTATGAGCTCTACTCGTGCATACAACTCCCAAGAAACCAAGTTATTCCAAAGAGTCCACTATAAATTCCTATGCATGGTGTGTTGCACCATTCCAAGTATATTTATGTGTTTATTTATCTTCCAAATTAAACCTTTTATGTGAAAATTAGTTATTAAAGCTCTCACAAACTTGATGGCACACTTTACTTTCTTGCACTTAATAAACCTGAACCATTGTGCCCATCTATGTTGCTTATATGCTTGTAAATTATAAGTTGGGAGTTAGCAGAACCATGATGTCATGGGAAATGCTTTCAACACTTGTACATATCTATCTAGTTGATATCATGATCTTTTGTTTATGGATGTCGGCCGTGTGAAATAAAAGGGGAGCTTGTAAGTCCATGGAGTATTGTATATGTGTTAGAGAAATGCCTGGGCGGCTAGCCTAAGCCATGCCTAATCATGGTGGAAACTTGCAGCATAACCATAGTGAGCAATCTATGAAGCATCTTCAGAAAAAATAGAAAAAAGCATCATGCTCATGGTAAATAAAAAGATCGTTGAGATGCTCATTGTCTGTTTCCTTGTCATTTTGATATGGGATAACTCCTGTGTCATGGGGCAAGGGGTACCCCATTGGCGGTTCTCTATGATACACATATACTTACAATAACAAGAACTTGCTTGTGACTAAAGTTGAGTAGCATGAGGAACGACCCTAGTACTAAGGGAACTGATATTTTATACTTATGATCTGTCAAGCATATACCTCATATTTGTTTCACTTTAACCTTAATAACCTCAATATGCTTATGATAGGTGTAATAAGAGCTTAAAGCTATTAAGTACCATAATTTTTGGAAGCTCTTTATGAAACTTGAAATCCCTGCTTCCCATTGTGAAGGGCCTTTCTTTTTACTTTTTGTTGTATCCATCTTCTATCTTTATGCACCAATTAAGAGAGCATAGTTGTTATTATTAGTTCAATGTGCATTGTCCCTAAACTTCTTGATTGATTCATAATTATGGTATTGCTTGTTCTTAAATTATTTGTATCTAGTCACCCTTATGAACTTTGAAGGTGTCCTATGCATTTATGTTTTGCTATTCCATGAAGGACAAGCTGAATACCACTCATGCTATGTTTTGTATATGTGAAACAAACAAATATATTTCAAAGCATTGTTATTCATGATCTTTTGTTTGTACCTTTTTCATGTTACAACTTATTTGCTATGTCTTATTTTTAGAACTACATCTTTCATGCTCATGTTTAGAGTACTATGATCCCAGCTATCAATGCTTTACAATATCTTGATCAAGATTGTGATAGTGCATGTCACCTAAAAATATATTCTTTTTATCACTTACCTACTTGAGGACGAGCAGGAGTTAACCTTGGGGATGCTTGATACGTCGTAAACATATCTATAATTTTTTATGCTCCATGCTTGTTTTGTGCCAACTATCTTATGTTTTGTCTACACTTTGATGCATTTTTATACATTTTCTGGAACTAACCTATTGACAAGATGCCGCTGTGCCAGTTGCCTGTTTTCTACTGTTTTTGGTTTCAGAAAAGCTAGTAAAGAAATATTCTAGGAATTGGACGAAACAAAAGCTGAAGTTCCTATTTTTTCATACGCAACATGGAGCCCGAAGGAGAGACGAAGTGGAGCCACGAGGCGGACACACCTAGGGATGGCGCGGGTCCACCCTAGGCCGCGTCGCCCTATGGCGTGGGCCCCTCGGGTATCCATCGACCTTGCCCTTTCGCCTATATACACGCCTCCCCGAGACGAAAACCCTACGCAGATCAGAAATCCACCAAAAAGTTACACATCACCGCCACCACCGAAGAGGAGATTCGGGAGACAGAAGTCTCTATTTCGGCACCCTGCCGGGACGGGGAATTGCCCCCGGAGCCATCTCCATCGACTCAACCGCCATCTCCATCGCCGTTGTTGACTCCCATGATGAGGAGGAAGTATTTCTCCCTCGAGGCTAAGGGCTCTACCGGTAGCTATGTGTTCATCTCTCTCTCTCTCTCTCTCTGTCTCTCTCTCTGCATGATATTATTGAGATCATGAGCTTTGTAATCTAGTTGAATAAGTAGATCTACTCTGCTACTAAAGTGCTTTAATCAATCCCTGCTTACCCCCACGTGTGTGAAGTTGACAGTGTGCACAGCTGTTGGAGATATGCCCTAGAGGCAATAATAAAATTAGTTATTATTATATCTTTGTGTTTATGATAAATGTTTACATTCATGCTATAATAGTATTAACCGGAAACATTAATACCCGTGTGAATTTGTAAACCAAATTAGAGTCCCTGGTAAATCCTCTTTATAATACTAGCTTGTTGGTTAGTAGATGATCGTGGTTTCTCGATCATGAACATTGAGATGTTGTTAACAACCAGGTCATATCATTAGGAGAATGGTATGATGGACATACTCCTATAGATAAGCGTAGCATAAAGATCAAGTCATTTCAATAGTTCGTTTGCTATAAGCTTTCTAATACATAGTAACCTAATTCCTTCGACCATGAGATCATGCTAATCGCCATCATCGGAAGGATGCTTTGATGACATCAAACACCACACCGTAACTGGGTGGCTATAAAGGTGGCATTGAGTGTTCGGAAAGTATGTGTTGAGGCACATGGATCAAGAGTGGAATTTGTCCATCCATATGACAGATAGATATACGCTGGGCCCTCTCGGTGGAATGTCATCCAATTAGCTTGCAAGCATGTGACTGGCTCACAAGGGATCACATATCACAGGAACGAGAAAAGAGTACTTATCGATAACGAGGTTGAACTAGGTATGCAGAGATACCGACGATCAAACCTCGGATAAGTAAACTATCGCGAGACAAAGGGAAATTGGTATCGTATGTAAGTGGTTCATTCGATCGCAAAGTAATCATAGAAATATGTGGGAGCCATATGAATTTCTAGATTCCTCTATCTGTTATTGATCGGAGAAGTGTCTCGGTCATGTCCGCTTAATTCACGAACCGTAGGGGGACACACTTAAGAATTCAATGTTGTTTAATAGATATGGATTGTAAGTAGGGAGACCAAATGTTGTTCAAAGTCTCGAATGGGATCCGGGATATCACGAGGAGATCCGGAATGGTCCGGAGAATAAGATTCATATAAGGAAAGTCTGATTCCGGAGTTCGGGAATGATTTCGATGTTTTCATCAAAGAGGTTCTAGAAGGTTCACCGGACCGGAAGGGGAATGGTCCATGAATATGTCATGGGTAAGTGGAATGATTGGATCATGTCCTAAGTTACTTTGGTTGGGCATTTGTGAGAGAGAAATAAATCTCTAAATTGAAAGTCAAAAGGGAGGTTTGCAAAGTCAAACTAGAACAATGGTTTCCTAGTGGAAGAAGGAAAGAGTCCTTCCTTCTATCCAACTTGGGTTTGGGTATGGATTCAAACTCCCCTCTCCCAAGCCTCCCTCCCTCTCATAAATAGAAGGGGAGGGCTTCCCTAAAGCCAACACAAGAGCCACCCATCCCCACCCCGTGCGCCACCGCCTAGCGCCGCCGCCGGCCCGTCGTTGTCGCCCTAGCCGTCGCCGACACCACCTCCTCCTCTTCGGCCTTCTAAACCTAGATCGTTGGAAACCCTAGATCCACCATAACTCACATCGGCTTAGGAGAAGCCCTGTGGGATCTTCCCTCTACTTCCGACACCACACCGTCGTGCTGCAGGAATCGCGAGGGGAGAACTACAACCTCCGCTGCCTGCTGGAACAAGGGAGAGGAAGGTATTCATCGAGTACCGAACATGTGACCGACTGCAGAAGCACTGCCAGAATGCAACGCCGGAAGGATCGTCTACGCGATCTTGAGATCGGCAAGTGTACTACTACATCACCCACGAGAATCTGCTCTCGTTAACCGCGTTGGAATCTTCGAGGGTGAGTACTCTAATCGACTCGTTGCTTCAATCTAGTAGATAGATCTTGGCTTGTTTGTATGCATGCGGTAGAATTTTTTTGTTTTCCATGCTACGAACCTCTACAGTGGTATCAGAGTCGTGTCTATATGTAGATCTGTTGCACGAGTAGAACACAATGGTCATTATGGGCGGTGGTGCTTTTATTATCAATTGCTTTTTGTGTACTTTGCATCTTGCGGTATGATGGGATGAAGAGGCCCGGGCCAACCTTACATGACATCGTTCATGAGACTTGCTCCACACTTAACATGCAACTTGTATTGCATAAGTGGCTTTGTGGGTGTCTGTCTCTCCCATCATAGTATAGATTCAATTTACAAGGGGCACTTGATAGTTCAAGCATCAACGTTGTGGTTCTTGTTCGTAAGTTAGAAACACACATATTGAAAGCCCCAAACCATGTAAAACATGCAAAGAAAATTAGAGGCGTCTAACTTTGTTTTGCAGGGGTGTGTTGTGATGTGATATGGCCATGATTGTGATTATATATGATGTATGCAATGTTCCTTATTGTAAGTCGGCAACCGGCAGGAGCCATATGGTTGTATTTTAAATTCCGTTAAGACTTGCATGTCTATTCAAAGTAGTTGTAATAGTTGATGCTGGTGGATGACAACCATGAAGTGGCGCCATTGACCTTGATGCCACACCGGTGATGATGGAGATCATGTCGATGGAGATCAGAAGCACAAGAAGAAAGGCCATATCATATCACATATTATGAATTGCATGTGATGTTAATCCTTTTATGCATCTTGTATTGCTTAGTACGCGACGGTAGCATTATAATATGATCCCTCTAGCACAAAATTTCAAGTTATAAAGTGTTCATCCTTAGTAAGCACCGTTGCTAAAGCTCGTTGTTTCGAAGCACCACGTGATGATCGGGTGTGTTAGATTCTGTGAGTGTATACAATGGGAGCAAGCCAGATTTGCTCATGCGGAAGCTAAGGTTTGATCTTGATGAGCCTAGCATGTACAAACATGGTCTCAGAACACGGATCACCGAAAGGTAAAGCATGAGTCATATAGTAGATATGATGAACATGTTGATTGTTCGCCATTGAAGCTACATCAATTCTCGTGATGATCGGTTTTGATGTGGTGGATTTGGTTCGTGTGATCACTAAAACAAAGTGAGGGATATTGTTTTGAGTGGGAGTTCACCTAGATTAATTTAACTATTAATTAGAACTCAATTTGTCATAAACTTAGTCTAAACTATTGCAAATATGTTGTAGATCAATGGCGGCCCCTACCATCAATTTTAATGTGTTCCTAGAGAAAGAAAAGTTGAAAACAATGGAAGCAACTTCGCGGATTGGTTCCGCAATTTGAGGATTGTCCTCAATGATGGTAATTTGACCTATGTGATGGATGCACCACTGGGTGACCCACCTGCAGCTGATGCTACCGATGAGGTAACGAATGATTTTCTCGCTCGGAAGAATCAGTACTCCACAGTCCAGTGTGCTATCTTGTATGGTTTGGAATCGAAGCTTCAGAAAAGGTTTGAGAACCATGACCCACATGATATTGTCCGTGAACTCAAAATGATATTTGAGGCTCACGCGGCAGTTGAGAGTTATGAGGCTTCTGAAAAGTTCTTTAACTACAAGATGGAAGAGGGCAGCTCCGTTAGTGAGCACGTGTTTAAGATGTCTGGGCACGCAAGCAAGCTTCAAAGCTTGGGTATAGTGATTCCTAGTGCTTTGGGGATTCATCGTGTCCTCCAATCACTACCACCAAGTTACAAGAACTTTGTGATGAACTACAATATGCAAAACATGGACAAGTCGTTGCCCGAACTCTTCTCCATGTTAAAGTCTGCGGAAGTGGAGATCAAGAAAGAGTACCAAGTGTTGATGGTCAATAAGACCACCAAATTTAAGAAGAAAGGCAAGTCTAAGAAAAAGGGAAACTTCAAGAAGGGCGGTAAGAAAGTTACCGCGCCGACGAAGAAGACCAAGGCTGGGCCTAAGCCTGATACTAAGTGCTTTTACTGCAAGGGAGAGGGTCACTGGAAGTGGAATTTCCCTAAGTACTTGGAGGATTTGAAGAACAGGAACATCAAGAAGAAAGGTATATCCGATATACATGTTATTGATGTGTATCTCACTAGTACTCGTAGTAGTGCCTAGGTATTTGATACTGGTTCGGTTGCTCGTATTTGTAACTCGAAACATGTGCTGCAGAATAGACGGAAGCTAGAGAAGAACGAGGTGACGATGCGCGTTGGAAATGGATCAAAGGTTGATGTGATCGCGGTCGACACGCTACCTCTTCATCTACCATCGGGATTAGTTTTATACTTAAATAATTGTTATTTGGTGCCTACGTTAAGCATGAACATTATATCTGGATCATGTTTATTGCGAGACGGTTGCTTGTTTAAGTCCGAGAATAATGGTTGTTCGATTTATATGAGTAATATGTTTTATGCACATGCACCTTTGATAGATGGTCTATTCTTATTGAATCTTGATTGTAGAAATACACACATTAATAACATTGACGCTAAACGTTTGAAATTGAGTGATAACTTGACCTATATGTGGCACTGTCGTCTTGGTCATATTGGAGTGAAGCGTATGAAGAAACTCCATTCTGATGGACTTCTTGAATCACTTGATTTCGACTCACTTGAAAGATGCGAAGCATGTCTGATGGGTAAAATGACTAAGACTCCATTTTCTCGTATGATGGAGCGAGCTACGGACTTATTAGAAATCATACATACCGATGTGTGTGTGACCCAATGAGTGTAGCATCGCGCGGTGGTTATCGTTATGTTCTTACCTTCACGGATGACTTGAGTAGATATGGGTATATCTATTTCATGAAACATAAGTCCGAAACTTTCGAGAAGTTTAAGGAATTTCAAAGTGTAGAGAATCAACATAACAAGAAGATTAAATTTCTATGATCTGATCGTGGAGGTGAATATCTTAGTTATGAGTTTGGCGAGCATTTGAAGAAATGCGGAATACTTTCACAATTTACACCACCGGGAACACCACAACATAATGGTGTGTCCGAACGTCGTAATCGAACTCTCTTAGATATGGTTCATTCTATGATGTCACTGACAGATTTACCGCTATCATTTTGGGGTTATGCATTAGAAACAACCGCATTTACTTTAAATAGGGAACCATCTAAATCCGTTGAAATGACACCGTATGAATTATGGTTTGGGAAGAAACCTAAATTGTCATTCCTTAAAGTTTGGGGTTGCGAAGCTTATGTAAAGAAGTTACAGCCCGACAAGCCTGAACCCAAAGCGGAAAAATGCGTCTTCATAGGATACCTAAAGGAAACTATTGGGTATACCTTCTATCATAGATCCGAGGGCAAAATCTTCGTTGCCAAGAATGGATCCTTTCTAGAGAAGGAGTTTCTCTCGAAAGAAGTGACTAGAAGGAAAGTAGAACTCAACGAGGTTGTTGAACCTTCTCTCGAACTTGAAAGTAGCACAACACCAGAAGGAGTTCTTGTGGCGCCTACACCAATAATAGAGGAAGCTAATGATGTTGATCATGAAACTTCGGTTGAAGTAACTACGGAACCTCGCAGGTCAATGAGAACTTGTACCACTCCTGATTGGTATGATCTCGTTATGAGTGTCATGTTGGTGGACAACACCGATGACCTTGCGACATATGAGGAAGCGATGATGATCCCAGATTCCAATAAATGGCAAGAAGCCATGAAAACCGAGATTGGATCCATGTACGAAAACCATGTATGGACTTTGGTGGACTTACCAGATGGCCGGAAGGCTGTCAAGAACAAATGGATTTTCAAGAAGAAAACAAAAGTTGATGGTAATGTTACTGTCTATAAAGCTCGACTTGTCACAAAAGGGTTTCGACAAATTCAAGGAGTTGACTACGATGAGACTTTCTCACCGGTAGCAAAGCTAAAGTCTGTGAGGATTTTGTTAACAATCGCTGCATATTATGATTATGAGATATGGCAGATGGATGTCAAAACGGCGTTCCTCAATGGAGACATTGATGAAGAGTTGTATATGGTACAAACCAAAGGTTTTGTTGATCCTAAAGATGCTAACAAGGTATGCAAACTTCAACGGTCCATTTATGGATTGAAGCAAGCATCCCGGAGTTGGAATCAACGTTTTGATAAGGTAATCAAAAGTTTTGGTTTTATACAAACTTATGGAGAATCTTGTATTTACAAGAAAGTGAGTGGGAGCTCTGTAGCATTCTTAATAATATATGTAGATGACATATTGTTGATTGGGAATGATGTAGACCTTCTTAATAGTGTCAAGTATTATTTGAATAATAGTTTTCAATGAAAGATCTTGGCGAAGCAGCTTACATATTAGGCATAAAGATTTATAGAGATAGATCGAGACGCCTAATATCATTGTCACAGTGTACATATTTGGACAAAGTTCTAAAGAGGTTTAGAATGGAAGATAGCAAGAAAGGGTTCTTGCCCATGTTGCCAAATACGACCTTGAGTAAAACTCAAACTCCTGCAATGGCAGAAGATAGAGAAAGGATGAGTAAGACTCCCTATGCCTCAGCCATAGGATCTCTTATGTATGCCATGCTATGTACTAGACCCGACATTGCATATGCTGTTAGTTTGACTAGCAGATATCAAAGTGATCCATGAGTGGATCATTGGACATCGGTCAAAAACATCCTTAAGTACTTGAGAAGAACTAAGTATATGGTTCTTTCTTATGGAGGTGATGAACATCTCGTTGTTAATGGTTACACCGATGCTAGTTGGAACACCAATCCGGATGATTCTAAATCTCAATCTGGATACGTATTTACTTTGAATGGTGCAACAGTTAGCTGGAGGAGTGCAAAGCAAAGTGTTGTGGCGAGATCTTCAACTGAATCGGAATACATAGCTGCTTCGGAGGCTTCACAAGAGGCGATATGGATGAAGGAGTTCATTATAGAGCTCGGTGTGTTTCCAAGTGCGCTGGACCCAATGTCTATCTATTGTGATAACATGGGTACCATAGCCAATGCGCAAGAACCAAGGTCACACAAGAAGCTGAAGCACATCGAGCTACGTTTTCACGCTATTCGAGAGCATGTCCAATATGGTGACATAAAGATTTGCAAAGTACACACAGATCTAAATGTGGCGGATCCGTTGACTAAACCTCTCCCGAGGGCAAAACATGACCAGCACCAAACCGCCATGGGTGTTCGATATATTACCATGTAATCTAGATTAGTTGACTCTAGTGCAAGTGGGAGACTATTGGAGATATGCCCTAGAGGCAATAATAAAAGTAGTTATTATTATATCTTTCTGTTTATGATAAATGTTTACATTCATGCTATAATAGTATTAACCGAAAACATTAATACCTGTGTGAATTTGTAAACCAAATTAGAGTCCCTGGTAAAGCCTCTTTATAATACTAGCTTGTTGGTTAATAGATGATCGTGGTTTCTCGATCATGAACATTGAGATGTTGTTAACAACCAGGTCATATCATTAGGAGAATGGTATGATGGACATACTCCTATAGATAAGCGTAGCATAAAGATCAAGTCATTTCAATAGTTCGTTTGCTATAAGATTTCTGATACATAGTAACCTAATTCCTTCGACCATGAGATCATGTTAATCACCATCACCGGAAGGATGCTTTGATGACGTCAAACACCACACCGTAACTGGGTGGCTATAAAGGTGGCATTGAGTGTTCAGAAAGTATGTGTTGAGGCACATGGATCAAGAGTGGGTTTTGTACATCCATATGACGGATAGATATACTCTGGGCCCTCTCGGTGGATTGTCATCCAATTAGCTTGCAAGCATGTGACTGGCTCACAAGGGATCACATATCACGGGAACGAGAAAAGATTACTTATCGGTAACGAGGTTGAACTAGGTATGCAGAGATACCGACGATCAAACCTCGGATAAGTAAACTATCACGAGACAAAGGGAAATTGGTATCATATGTAAGTGGTTCATTCGATCACAAAGTAATCGTAGAAATACGTGTGAGCCATATGAATTTCCAGATTCCTCTATGTGTTATTGATCGGAGAAGTGTCTCGGTCATGTTCGCTTAATTCATGAACCGTAGGGAGACACACTTAAGGATTCGATGTTGTTTAGTAGATATGGATTGTAAGTAGGGAGTACAAGTGTTGTTCGGAGTCTCGGATGGGATCTGGGATATCACGAGGAGATCCGGAATGGTCCGGAGAATAAGATTCATATAAGGAAAGTCCGATTCCGGAG
The DNA here is from genome assembly GCA_910589765.1 of Avena atlantica. Taxonomy (NCBI): domain Eukaryota; kingdom Viridiplantae; phylum Streptophyta; class Magnoliopsida; order Poales; family Poaceae; genus Avena; species Avena atlantica. The sequence continues at coordinate 46,864,195 of OU342735.1, forward strand.
TTCGGGAATGATTTCGATGTTTTCATCAAAGAGGTTCAAGAAGGTTCACCGGACCGGAAGGGGAATTGTAGAGGTCCCAACCTTTAATAAGGTAGAGATCCCTGTGTTTACAATGCTAGTCCCTGTATCAATAGCTAGCATCCACAGTTAAGATGTAATATCAAGAAACAAAGGTCATAGTACAACTTTATAACCAGGAATAAAATATTTCATTACATCTTACATAGCTCATTTGGCTATCTCATTACAATGCAGCAGAAATAACTATATAGCATGGAGTCCTTCATCTTCAAAGTGCCATAGACAATCATGTTGGTTGTATACTTGTAATCCTATTCAACACACTTCACTAACATCACACAAACCTGCAACATAACAAGTTACAGCCACAAGGGTCAATACATTTGAATTGTATTGTCAAGTGATACTATGGTAGTATAGTGGTATCTATCATCTATATGCATTTGGCTAAGTGGAGCTTAGGCTTGCTTTGCTCAAAATATATTTCCTTATCATTTGGAAACACTAAGTTTTTATTTGTCAAAACCACCCAAGGTATCTACCAATAGATATTGGTGGTCCTTTATCCCTTGTTTAACCACAAGTTTTTAACATAGAAATTGGAATGAGGATATTCTTGATATCTTCCATGTCTTGATGCTCAAATTTTCCATTTCCGGGGACACGGCTAAGTACTTAGATTTTACTCTCTCGAGAGGTGGTGCGCTTTCCCCACAAGACTTGACATGCATCGAGACAAGATCTTTCAGAAGCCTTCCCTTAGACCAAAATGGACGCGTTCCAAACCTATCATCCCCTACCACAAACTGTCCATCTGGCTAAGTTGTTGCAACCTATATGATCTAGGCAGAGCCCATAATGCCATGTGGCTGCACTAGAAGCTTCTCAACATTTGACATATCAAATCTCTTTGTTCCTAGGTGGATTTCCACAAGTGTGATACACAAGGTTCACCAGTCCCTTAGCCTTGTGTAACCACTCAACATAAATCCATTCCCACCATTCCACCCAGGTGATTCATTCACATAGTTGTTTTATTAAACAAAACACAAGTCATAGACTTAGAAATATTCCATAGCATGAATATAATCCACCCTTGTTTTCTACTAGATAAGCTAAGCATGATAGTAGAAGGGATCTTAACTTAGGAAAATTCTACTAAGGCATCATCTACTAGGTTTTCCCATGGCATAGCATAATTAGTAAAAATTCCATGCAAGTCCTACTTAGAAATATCACTAATGCATAGTGAAAATAATGGGACAAAAGTATGAAGCACCACTTGACTTTTTAGTAGAGAATATAAGTTCACTCCTTGATCTTGTAATATTCACACTCCCCAAAGTTCACTACAATTCAATCAAGCAAGGCACAAATTCAAAACTAGCATTCAAACAATTCATCACATAATAATAAAAACAAAGCAATGCAATGCATGCCAAAGATTTTTTTAGTTGGAAAAGTGGTTTCTAATAGGTTATAAACATTTTAAAACACCTATTGGTCATTTATAAATGTGGCAAAACCATTTGATACCAAGTTAGTGAAAATGGCCATTTGAATCATTCTTGTTTTGCTAGAAATGATTTAAATCAAGGTAATAATTTCTAGTGTTTGACAAATATATTTTTAAACACAAATGTTAGTGTTTTATGGTCAAGTGTTTATTATTAAAACCATTTGCAAAAGGTTTTACCAATAAACCATTTTTAAATCAAACAACATTTAATTTCATTAGAAATGCCTTTAAACAAAGTAATAATTTTATAGGGTTCACCAAATATATTTTTAAATCCTAAAACTTGGTGTTTAGGGTCAGAGAGTTTAAATCAAATCATTTTCCAAAGGTTTTACTCAAAAAGCATTTTTAAAACATATTCAACAATTTTATTTAGCTAGAAATACTTTAATTCAAAGGAATAATTCCTAAGTGTCACAAAATATTTTTTTAAATCCAAAAGTCGGTTTCTATGGTCAGTAGGTTCAAAACAAACCATTTACCAAATATTTTACCCTAAAAACATTTCTAGAATAATTTTTTATATTCAAATTATGCCTACACAAGTTTCTGCAAAAACAACTAATTTTACAGAAGCAAAACATTAAACAAAGGGCATGGTTGGAAAGGTTTCTTCTTGCTTCCAATGATATAAATTTTGCAAAATTTGGACGTGTGGATCAAAAGTTATGGAATTTACAAATTCAAACATGTAATAGATATGTTTCTGTTTTTAAAACAAACAACAGGCCACGCGTCATCTTCTTACTAGACGATACCGTTTCACGTGGATTGATCGATTCTAGCCGTCAGATCTAAATTGCATCTCACGGCACAGAATCAAACTTACCGCTTTGCTAGATGTTCTATCCTACCTGCTGGATCAAGATCTAACGCTCCATATCGCATTGACTAAAGGTGGGCGTCGCGGTGACGGTGGCTGGCGGCGGCGCGGTTCTGGCGGTGGAGTTGCCGACAATTTAGGAAACACGGGAGAGGAAGGAATATCTCACCGAGTTCGCAGGGTCGTAGTGAAGCTCAAGGTGGTATCTGTCGACGGAGGGGCGCACGGGTTCGTCGCCTATTGCTCGCCGGAGTTCGTGCATGCGTCGGGTTAGCTCTGGTGTCGTCGTTGGCGAGGCTACACGGCTCGGGAAGGCAAGATAAATAGTTCGTTAGATTCGCAAGATGACGTTGGTTACTCGAGTGTCAACAAGGGAGAGCGGGGCGGTCGGATTTTACCACGGGAGGTCGTCGGAGTTGGTGCTGAAGACGGTGGCGTGCTGTCGAATTTGTTGCCGGCGCTCTGGGACACGCGCGGCCAAGCGGGCGGTACTAGGAGATGCGCAAGAGGGTGGGGAGTGTTCCCGTGGAGGTTAGGGGCAGTGGGGAGGGTCGTGCTCGCCGTAATCAATCGAGAAGCTCGTCGGAGCAGTGAGTGCTTGGGCGAGGAATTCAGGCAGCCTGGAGGCAGAGAGGGAGGGCGAGTGAGGGGAAATGGGGAGGTGAGGGTTGCGGTTAAGATAGCACGGTTGCGGGGAGGATTTACTAGCGTGATTAAGCTAATTGAACCGATTTTTAAACGGGCAGAAACGGCAGGAGTTGAGGGCGAGGTCAGCGCGGGGTGAAGACGATGATGACCTGGCTGTGGGGCCTCGCAGTCAGTGAATGAGAGGAGGGTTCGGTGGGGTTGCCAAGTCAGCTGCTGAGGGGGTCGTTCTGTGGGTGATAGAAAACGGTTCGGGGAGAGAGGGAGTGGGCTGGCTGCTGGGCCTAGTGGGCTGGTTAGGTTGGGTAGGACCCTTTCTCTTTTTTTCCTTCTCTCTTTCTTTTTCTTTTTCTTTTATTCTATTTTGAATTTATTCAAATGATTTCAAACCCTTTTCAAACTTTTCAGTAAGTTTTCTATACTGTTTTAAACATGTATTTTAAGTTTATTTTAGAATAATTATTTTATTCATTTATGGTTAATTAATTAATTAATTTAGACACTTGTCTTTATTTAATTGAGATTTCAAATATGTTTTCAACTTATATTTGAAATCCAAATTTTACCAAATCCTTTTCAGTAGGTTTTATTTATTTATTTATTAGGGTGTCAAATAATTCACTTTGAATTATTTGAAATACTTTTAATATGATTTATTAATCATTTAAATTGGGCAATTGTCTTCATTAAAATAAAATCAAATATGGTTTTAATTCCATTTAAATTTTATTCAAATGATTCTTTTAAGTTAATTAGATAACTTTTTAATTCACTTTGGTAAATTCCCATTTATTATTTTCTCATAATTTAACTAATCATTTACCTAAGGGATTTTGTCTTTATTAAATATAATTTGAATATGGTTTAATCCCATATACTTTTATTTGAATATTCTTTATCCCCTTATTTTATTTGGGTTTGGATTATCTTTATTCCATTTGCTTATAGATTTAATTTAAATTGTCTTCTAAATAATTTTCTTGGGATTTATTATTTAGTTTAGGCAATTTGTCTTTATTTAAATAAAATTGGATAATATTCTATCCTTTATGATTTTATTTAAATAATCTTTTATTCCTTTTGCTATTCCATAATCTTTCATTTCATTTGTTTGGCCAAGATTTAAATTGGCTTTTAAATATTCCTTATTTATTTATTTATTTTTCTCTTTGTCTTATAAAATCCATATCTTTTTTATAGATCCAAAATTAGTGATTCCAATGTGTATAATTTTATTTAATATTTGTTTATCTTTTTAAATCCCTTGAGGATTATTTTGCTCTCAATTTGGTATGGATTTTAGATAGGAGTTTTATTACCTTTGGAAATTAATTCCTTTATCTTAAGATTTTTATCCATGACTCCAAATTAAATGAAACCAATTTCTATGGTTTTATAATATTTTTATTTGTCATTTTTGATCATTTATAAATATTTGTTGAAAAGTTTTATATGGATCAAATCCATTGTCTTACAGAGATCTTGGAAATGAATTATTCATTTAGGGTTTTGGTTTAGCTTTCCATGTGTTTAAATTTCAAGATACATTATTGATGAATGCATTTCACTTGATTGAAATTTTGTTTGATTCCCTTTTCATTCAAAGTTTGTTCAAGATGGGTTTTGATATTTCCATTTGAAATCAAAAAGTTTCTTTTCACCCTAAATTTCATCAATTATTTATTTTGTTTATTTATTTTTTCACATTTCAAAATTTGGAAAATTTTGGGATGTGACGGGCTACCAACCTTAAAATAAATCTCATCCCGAGATTTGGGAAGGCTAGAGGTTACAAGTTGGCTTCAAAACAACTAGGGTACTACCACCCTTAAAAAGGTTTTCAACTAAATTACATCTTGGCTTACTTGGGATCTTGATGTAGCTTCTCTAGGCACTTGTTGGCATAATGGCCTAGCTCTTTGCATTTGAAACACATCTGTTGGATAATATCTTTCTTCTTTTCTAGAAAATGTGATGCATAGTGTCCCATCTCTTTGCAATTGTAACATTGCACTTGGCTATTGTCCTTCTTGTTGGAATTAGGGCATTTATTCTTCTTCTTCTTGGGTCTCTCCAAAGCTAGGAGTTCTTCTAGTTCATGCTCTTCATATCTCACCTCAAAGGTGGTAAACCTTTCTCTCTTCTTGGGGTAGTTACTAGAGATATGACCTTCTTCTCCACAAGAGTAGCAACACTTTGTGGTCACTTTGGATGTGGCCTTATGATGCATGGTTCTGACTTTGCCTTCATCTTTCTTGGTAGAAGTTGTTCCCTTATGGAGGTTTCCAAACATTTGATGCATTCCATCTTGTTTCATTTGTTGAACTATAGGATAGATGGGGCATTGGATGGGGACATGATCATTTTCGTCACATAGGAAACATGTAACTTGAGATGTGGGGCATTGTTTAGTTGGATGTTTCTCTTCACAATTAGGGCATTGGTCCTCATGCTCTTTATAAGTGTGTCCTATGTCTCCACAAATATTGCAAGCTTGAGTTCTTTCTATAATATCATCCTTGATATCATTGTTGTCACAATCTCCTTGGGAGGAGTTGCTTATCATGTTGATCATTTGATTGGTCATCCTTTGCAACAATTGAGATTGGGTTTCCAAAAACTTTTGCATGGTTGGGTCTAACTCATTGTTGTTGGCTAAAAACTGAGTTGTCACTTGATTCATCTGGGCTTGGGTTGCTAGAAGTTGTTCTCTCATGTGCATCTCTTGGTTGTTGTTGTTGTTGTTGTCCTTGATGTTGGAGTTTCTTGGAGAAGTCATCTGTTTGGGTTGGATTGGGATTAGAATAGGCAAAAGATTTCTAAAGGAAGAAGTCTAATCAGACACATCACAATTCACACAAGCAATCACAATCAAACATTCCACTCAAACAACAAGGTTCAAGCACATTTTTAGGCAACAAAAATATTTTTGCTACACCACATAAGTAGGTGTGTTTGATCTAAATTTAACACTAGTATGGTGGTCCAACTATATGGTTCACTTGAGATCATTCCATTCTTCTTGGTTGTTTCTTCATGAACAAGATCATTGTATCCTTAGAGAAATTATTGTATCTTGGTCACAAAACTTCAAAGGTGATGATGGTTCCTTCTAGGTTGTGTTTCCTTAGTCTTCAAGTCTTGAGTAATATTTCCTCTCTCTTGTAGTCCTTAGTGATGTCTAAGTTGATGTCCTTGGTGAAACTAAAGTTGAAGTCATTTGAGTTGGTGAAGTCCTTTGCTCACGTTGAAGTCTTTGCTCATGTTGAAGTCTTGTCCATCAAGTTGAAATAGAAGAGATGTATAATCAAAACCAAAAAGGTTGAGGAGAGAGTTTACATGATTGTTTGTAAATAAGTTTTGAGCAAATACAACCCCTATATTTTTCTAAGGGGTTTTGTCCAATCCTAGGGTTACAATCTTACAGGCAACACAGTGCTCTAATACCATCTGTATAGGTCCCAACCTTTAATAATGTAGAGATCCCTGTGTTTACAATGCTAGTCCTTGGATCAATAGCTATCATCCACAGTTAAGATGTAATATCAAGAAACAAAGGTCATAATACAACTTTATAACCAGGAATAAAATATTTCATTACATCTTACATAGCTCATTTGGCTATCTCATTACAATGCAGCAGAAATAACTATATCGCATGGAGTCCTTCATCTTCAAAGTTCCACAGGCAATAATGTTGGTTGTAGACTTGTAATCCTATTCAACACACTTCACTAACATCACACAAACCTGCAACATAACAAGTTACAGCCACAAGGGTCAATACATTTGAATCGTATTGGCAAGTGATACTATGGTAGTATAGTGGTATCTATCATCTATATGCATTTGGCAAAGTGGAGCATAGGCTTGCTTTGCTCAAAATATATTTCCTTGTCATTTGGAAACACTAAGTTTTTATTTGTCAAAACCACCCAAGGTATCTACCAATAGACATTGGTGATCCTTTATCCCTTGTTCAACCACAAGTTTTTAACTTAGAAATTGGTATGAGGAGATTCTTGATAGCTTCCATGTCTTGATGCTCAAATTGTCCATTTCCGGGGACACGGCTAAGTACTTAGATTTTACTCTCTTGAGAGGTGGTGCACTTTCCCCACAAGAATCGACATGCATCGAGACAAGATCTTTCAGAAGCCTTCCCTTAGACCAAAATGGACGTGTTCCCCTACCACCAACTGTCCATCTGGCTAAGTTGTTGCAACCTATATGATCCAGGCAGAGCCCATAATGCCATGTGGCTGCACTAGAAGCTTCTCAACATTTGACATCTCAAATCTCTTTGTTCCTAGGTGGATTTCCACAAGTGTGATACACAAGGTTCACCAGTCCCCTGGCCTTGTGTAACCACTCAACATAAATCCATTCCCACCATTCCACCTAGGTGATTCATTCACATAGTTGTTTTATTAAACAAAACACAAGTCATAGACTTAGAAATATTCCATAGCATGAATATAATCCACCCTTGTTTTCTACTAGCTAAGCTAAGCATGATAGTAGTAGGGATCTTAACTTAGGAAAATTCTACTAAGGCATCATCTACTAGGTTTTCCCATGGCATAGCATAATTAGTAAAAATTCCATGCAAGTCCTACTTAGAAATATCACTAATGCATAGTGAAAATAATGGGACAAAAGTATGAAGCACCACTTGCCTTTTTAGTAGAGAATATAAGTTCACTCCTTGACCTTGCAATAGTCACACTCTCCAAATTTCACTACAATTCAATCAAGCAAGGCACAAATTCAAAACTAGCATTCAAACAATTCATCACATAATAATAAAAACAAAGCAATGCATGCAAGAATGCCAAAGATTGTTTTATTTGGAAAAGTGGTTTCTAATAGATTATAAAAAAATTTAAAACACCTATTGGTCATTTATAAATGTGGCAAAACCATTTGAAATCAAGTTAGTGAAAATGGCCATTTGAATCATTCTTGTTTTGCTAGAAATGATTTAAATCAAGGTAATAATTTCTAGTGTTTGACAAATATATTTTTAAACACAAATGTTAGTGTTTTATGGTCAAGTGTTTATTATTAGAACCATTTGCAAAAGGTTTTACCTATAAACAATTTTTAAATCAAACAACGTTTTATTTCATTAGAAATGCCTTTAAACAAAGTAATAGTTTTATAGGGTTCACCAAATATATTTTTAAATCCTAAAACTTGGTGTTTAGGGTCAGAGAGTTTAAATCAAATCATTTTCCAAAGGTTTTACTCAATAAGCATTTTTAAACATATTCAACAATTTTATTTAGCTATAAATGCTTTAATTCAAAGGAATAATTTCTACGTGTCACAAAATATATTTTTAAATCCAAAAATTGGTTTCTATGGTCAGTAGGTGAAAAACAAACCATTTACCAAAGATTTTACCCTAAAAACATTTGTAGAATAATTTTTTATATTCAAATTATGCTTACACAAGTTTCTGCAAAAACAACTAATTTTACACAAGCAAAACATTAAACAAAGGGCATGGTTGGAAAGGTTTCTTCTTTCTGATTCCATTTATATAAAATTTTCAAAAATTTGGACGTGTGGATCAAAAGTTATGGAATTTACAAATTCAAACATCTAATAGATATGTTTCTGTTTTTAAAACAAACTACAGGCCATGCGTCATGTTCTTACTGGACGATACCGTTTTGCGTGGATCGCTCGATTCTAGCCGTCAGATCTAAAGTGCATCGCACGGCACGGAATCAAACTTATCGCTTCGCTAGTTGTTCTATCCTACCCGCTGGATCAAGACTTAACGCTCCAGATCGCATTGACCAAAGGTGGGCGGCGCGGCGACGGTGGCTGGCGGCAGCGCGGCTCTGGCGGTGGCGTTGCTGACAATTTAGGAAGCGCGGGAGAGGACAGAATAGCTCACCGAGTTCGCAGGGTCGTATTGAAGCTCAAGGTGGTCTCTGTCGACGGAGGGGCGCACGGGTTCGTCGCCTATTGCTCGCCGGAGTCCGTGCCTGCGTCGGGTTCGCTCTGGTGTCGTTGTTGGCGAGGCTACACGGATCGGGAAGGAAAGATAAATAGTTCGTTAGATTCGCAAGATGACGTTGGTTACTCGAGTGTCAACTAGGGAGAGCGGGGCGGTCGGATTTTACCACAGGAGGTCGTCGGAGTTGGTGCCGAAGACGGTGGCGCGCTGTCGAATTTGTTGTCGGCGCTCTGGGACACGCATGGCCAAGCGAGGCGCAAGAGGGTGGGGAGTGTTCCCGTGGAGGTTAGGGGCAGTGGGGAGGGTCGTGCTCGCCGGAATCGATCGAGAAGCTCGTTAGAGCAGTGAGTGCTTGGGCGAGGAATTCAGGCAGCCTGGAGGCAGAGAGGGAGGGCGAGTGAGGGGAAATGGGGAGGAGAGGGTTGCGGTTAAGATAGCACGGTTGCAGGGAGGAATTACTAGCGTGATTAAGCGAATTGAACCCAGGTTTAAACAGGCAGAAACGGCCGGAGTTGAGGGCGAGGTCAGCGCGGGGTGAAGACGATGATGACCTGGCTGTGGGGCCTCGCGGTTAGTGAATGAGAGGAGTGTTCAGTGGGGTCGCCAAGTCAGCTGCTGAGGGGGTCGTTCTGTGGGTGAGAGAAAACGTTTCGGGGAGAGAGGGAGTGGGCTAGTTGCTGGGCCTAGTGGGTTGGTTAGGTTGGGCTGGACCCTTTCTCTTTTTTTCCTTCTTTGTTTCTTTTTCTTTTATTCTGTTTTGAATTTATTCAAATGATTTCAAACCCTTTTCAAACTTTTCAGTAAGTTTTCTATACTGTTTTAAACATGTATTTTAAGTCTATTTTAGAATAATTATTTTACTCATTTATGGTTAATTAATTAATTAATTTAGACACTTGTCTTTATTTAATTGAGATTTCAAATATGTTTTCAACTTCTATTTGAAATCCAAATTTTACCAAATCCTTTTCAGTAGGTTTTATTTATTTATTTATTAGGGTGTCAAATAATTCACTTTGAATTATTTGAAATACTTTTAATATGATTTATTAATCATTTAAATTGGGCAATTGTCTTCATTCAAATAAAATCAAATATGGTTTTAATTCCATTTAAATTTTATTCAAATGATTCTTTTAAGTTAATTAGACAACTTTTTAATTCACTTTGGTAAATTCTCATTTATTATTTTCTCATGATTTAATTAATCATTTACCTAAGGGATTTTGTCTTTATTAAATATAATTTGAATATGGTTTAATCCCATATACTTTTATTTGAATATTCTTTATCCCCTTATTTTATTTGGGTTTGGATTATCTTTATTCTATTTGCTTATAGATTTAATTTAAATTGTCTTCTAAATAATTTCCTTGGGATTTATTATTTAGTTTAGGCAATTTGTCTTTATTTAGATAAAATTGGATAATATTCTATCCTTTCTGATTTTACTTAAATAATCTTTTATTCCTTTTGTTATTCCATAATCTTTCATTTCATTTGTTTGTCCAAGATTTAAATTGGCTTTTAAATATTCCTTATTTATTTATTTCTTCTTTGTCTTATAAAATCCATATCTTTTTATTTATAGATCCAAAATTAGTGATTCCAATTTGTATAATTTTATTTAATATTTGTTTATCTTTTTAAATCTCTTGAGGATTATTTTGCTCACAATTTGGTATGGATTTTAGATAGGAGTTTTATTAGCTTTAGAAATTAATTCCTTTATCTTATTAAATTCATAAGATTTTTATCCATGACTCCAAATTAAATGAAACCAATTTCTATGGTTTTATAATATTTTTATTTATCATTTTTGATCATTTATAAATATTTGTTGCCAAGTTTTTATATGGATCAAATCCATTGTCTTAAAGAGATCTTGGAAATGAATTATTCCTTTAGGGTTTTAGGGTTTTGGTTTAGATTTTCCAAGTGTTTAAATTTCAAGATACATTATTGATGAATGCATTTCACTTGATTGAAATTTTGTTTGATTTCCTTTTCATTCAAAGTTTGTTCAAGATGGGTTTTGATATTTCCATTTGAAATCAAAAAGTTTCTTTTCACCCTAAATTTCATCAATTATTTATTTTGTTTATTTATCTTTTCACATTTCAAAATTTGGAAAATTTTGGGATGTGACAAGAATGGTCCATGAATGTGTCATGGGTAAGTGGAATGATTGGATCATGTCCTAAGTTACTTTGGTTGGGCATTTGCGAGAGAGAAATAAAGCTCTAAATTGAAAGTCAAAAGGGAGGTTTGAAAAGTCAAACTGGAACAATGGTTTCCTAGTGGAAGAAGGAAAGAATCCTTCCTTCTATCCAACTTGGGTTTGGGTATGGATTCAAACTCCCCTCTCCCAAGCCTCCCTCCCTCTGATAAATAGAGGGGGAGGGATGCCCCAAAGCCAACACAAGAGCCAGCTCTCCCCACCCCGTGCGCCGCCGCCGCCCAGCGCTGCCGCCGGCCTGTTGTCGTCTCCCTAGCTGCCGCCGACACCACCTCCTCCTCTCCGGCCTTCTAAACCTAGATCTTCGGAAACCATAGATCCCCATAACTCGCCGTCTCCCTAGCCCTGTGGGATCTTCCCTCTACTTCCGACACCACGCAGTCGTGCTGCCAGAATCACGAGGGGAGAACTACAACCTCTGCTGCTTGCTGGAACAAGGGTGAGGAAGGTCTTCATCGAGTACCGAACGTGTGACAAATTACGGAAGTGCTTCCGGAACGCAACCCCGGAAGGATCGTCTACGCGATCTTGAGATCGGCAAGTGTACTACTACATCACCCACAAGAATCTGCTCTCGTTAACCGCTTTGGAATATTCGAGGGTGAGTACTCTAATCGAATCGTTGCTTCAATCTTGTAGATAGATCTTGGCTTGTTTGTATGCATGCGGTAGAATATTTTTGTTTTCCATGCTATGAACCCCTACAGGTGTGGCACTTAGGCTAAAGGTTACATAAATACTTATCATGAGTTATATTTTGAGTTGGATGTCTCTATGAGTTTGTGGTGTTTGTTGGAACCATCTAGTGCTCAAGGTGACAATAGGGTTATCTAGATGGGGGAATGCAAACTTTGAGGTGTGCTGTTATAGTTGTTGGAGATATGCCCTAGAGGCAATAATAAATGTAGTTCTTATTATATATTTGTGTTTATGATAAATGTTTACATTCATGCTATAATAGTATTAACAAGGAAACATTAATACTTGTGTGATTTGTAAAACTAAAATAAGAGTCCCTAGTAAAGCCTCTTTATAATACTAGCTTGTTGGTTAATAGATGATTGTGGTTTCCCTATCATGAACATTGAGATGTTATTAGCAACAAGATCATATCGTTAGGAGAATGATATGGTGGACATACTCCTATAGATAAGCGTAGCATAAAGATCAAGTCATTTTAATAGTTCAATTGCTATATGCTTTCTGATACATAGTAATCTAATTCCTTCGACCATGAGATCATGCATATCACCTTTACCGTATGGATGCTTTGATGACATCAAACACCACACCGTAACTGGGTGGCTATAAAGGTGGCATTGAGTGTTCGGAAAGTATTGGTTGAAACACATGGATCAAGAGTGGGATTTGTCCATCCACATGACGGATAGATATACTCTGGGCCCTCTCGGTGAAATGTCATCCAATTAGCTTGCAAGCATGTGAATGGCTCACAAGGGATCACATATCACGGGAACGAGAAAAGAGTACTTATCGGTAACGAGGTTGAACTAGGTATGCAGAGATACCGATGATCATAACCTCGGATAAGTAAACTATCGTGAGACAAAGGGAAATTGATATCGTATGCAAGTGGTTCATTCGATCGCAAAGTAATCATAGAAATATGTGGGAGCCATATGAATTTCCAGATTCCTCTATTGGTTATTGATCGGAGAAGTGTCTCGATCATGTCCGCATAATTCACGAACCGTAGGGAGACACACTTAAGGATTCGACGTTGTTTGAGTAGTTATGGAATGATGAGAAAGAGTCCGAATGTTGTTCGGAGTCTCGAATGGGATTCGGGATATCACGAGGAGATCCGGAATGGTCCGGAGAATAAGATTCATATAAGGAAAGTCTTGTTTCGGAGTTGGAGAATGGTTCCGGTGTTTTCATCAGGAATGTTCTAGAAGGTTCCGGAATGTCTGGCACTCCGGAAGGGAAGGGTACATGAATGTGTTATATCAAGTTGGTATGATTGCATCATGTACTTGGTGTCATCGCTGAACAAAATAGAGGGTTTATTCAAATCCTAGTTTGAAAAGTCAAACGCCAAGTTTGAAAGTCAAACGACTATTTTTGGGAAGTGGAGAGAGAGGTGGAAACCGACTTGGGGGAGGAGTTCCTCCTCCCACCGCCGGCGCACCACCAAGTCGAGTTGGGGAGGGACTCCCCTCCCCTTGGCCGGCCCCCTCCACCTATAAAAGGAGGGGCAGGGCTCCCCTCCTAGACACACAAGTTCCTACCTCTAAACCCTAGCCCCAAGCCGCCGCCCTCCATAGCCGCCGTCGGCCCTAGGGCACTCGCCGCCGCCGCCTAGGTCAAACCCTAGCCGCCGGCCTAGCCTCCTCCTCGGCGTGTCTAAACCCTAGATCGTCGAGGGACTCTCTCATACTCCACCATACTCGCTCCGGATTAAGGCGAAGCCCTGCGAGATCTCCCCTCTACTTCCGGTACCACGCCGTTGTGCTGCCGGAATCGCGAGGAGAGTGCTACAACCTCCGCTTCCTGCTGGAACAAGGGAGAGGAAGGTCTTCGTCGAGTATCGAACGTGTGACCGACTGCGGGAGCGCTGCCGGAACGCAGCGACGGAAGGATCGTCTACGCGATCTTGAGATCGAGAAGAGTACGACTACATCACCCACGAGAATCCGCTCTCGTTAAACACTTTGGAATCTTCGAGGGTGAGTTATTCTATCGACTCGTTGCTACAATCTAGTAGATGGATCTTGGCTTGTTTGTTTGTATGAGGTAGAAATTTTTTGTTTTCCATGCTACGAAACCCTACAATAGCCCTACATCGTCCAACCGGAGAGTAGTTCAGAGTAGCATAATGAAGAGAAGATATTTATATGAGTGTCCACTAGTGAAAGTATGATCCCTAGGCCTTGTTTCTAAGCATTGAAACACCATTTACAACCAGTCATGTTACATGTTTGCTTGCTGCCATTTTTTTTAGATTGCAATTACCACTTATAATCATCCATATTACTTATATTTCACTATCTCTTCGCCGAACTAGTGCACCTATACACCTGACAAGTGTATTGGGTGTGTTGGGAACACAAGAGACTTCTTGTATGTTGATTGCGGGGTTGCTTGAGAGGGATACCTTTGACCTCTTCCTCCCTGATTTCAATAAACCTTGGGTGATCCACTTAAGGGAAACATGCTGCGGTTCTACAAACCTCTGCACTGGGAGGCCCAACACTGTCTACAAGAATAGAAGCGTGCGTAGACATCATGGAGTCACAAACAACTACTTGGCCAGAGTAACCACTAGAAACAGAGAGCATGCAAGATCACAAATAACATAGACATGATAGAATCAATAATCAATCTTGACGTAGTACTCAATATCTATCGGATCCCAACAAACACAACATGTAGGATTACAAATATATGATCTTGATCATGATAGGTAGCTCACAAGATCTAAACATGATATCACAAAGGAGGAGAAACAACCATCTAGCTACTGCTATGGACCCATAGTCCAAGGATGAACTACTCATGCATCACTCCGGAGGCTGGAATGGCGATGAAGAAGGCCTCCAGGGTGATCTCCCCTCTCCGGCAGGGTGTCGGGAAGAGCTTCAGATCCCTCCCGATCTAGGGACGATGGTGGCGGTGGCTATGAAATTTTTCGTGGATTTCTGATCGGGTCCTTACAGTTTTCTCCTCGGGGTGTTTATATAGGCAAAGGGGCAAGGTCGATTGAGGACCAGGGGGCCCACACCATGCCCTGGCATGGACCATGGTGTACCCACGCCATGGGGTGGTCTAGCCACCCTATGGAACCTCTTCGTCCCCCCTTTGGACTCCGTCTTCGTTACGGTAAAATATTGACTTTGCCTTTTGTTTCGTCCAAGTCCGAGAATATTTCCTTACTAGCTTTTCTAAAACCAAAAACAGCAGAAAATAGGAACTAGCACTATGGCATTTTGTTAATAGTTTAGTTCCGGAAAATGTATAAAAATGCCTCAAAGTGTAGACAAAACATAAGATAGTTGGTACAAAACAAGAATGGAGCATAAAAAATTATAGATACGTTTACGACATATCAATCATCCCCAAGCTTAACTCCTGCTCGTCCTCAAGTAGGTAAGTGATAAAAAAATTAGGTGACATGCACCATCATAATCTTGATCAAGGTATTTATAAAGCATTGATAGCTGGGGTCAAAGTACTCTAACATAAGCATGAACGATATAGTTCTAACAATAAGACAAAGCAACTATATTGCAACATAAACAAAAGATCATGAATAACAATGCATTGAAATACATTTGTTTTGTTTCACATCTAGAAAACATAACAAGAGTTGTAATCAGCTTGTCCTTCATGGAATAGCAAAACATAAATGCATATGACACCTTAAAAGTTCATAAGGGTGACTAGATACAAATAATTTAAGAACAAGCAATAGCATAATTATGAATCAATCAACAAGTTTTGGGACAATGCACATTGAACTAAGAATGCCAACTATGATCTCTTTATTGGTGCATAAAGATATAAGATGGATACTCAACAAAAAGTAAAAAGAAAGGCCCTTCACAGAGGGAAGCAGGGATTTCAAGTTTCATAAAGAGCTTCCAAAAATTATGGTACTTACTAGCTTTGAGCTCTCATTGCCCCTATCATAAGCATCTTGAGGTGATTAATGTTAAAGTGAGACAAATGTGAGTTATATGCTTGGCAAATCATAAGTTGAAAATCTCATGCCCCTTGAGTACGAGGGCCGTTCATCATGCTACTCAACTTTAGTCACAAGCAAGTTCTTGTCATTGTAAGTATATGTGTATCATACATAACCGCCAACGGGGTACCCCTTGTCCCATGATACAGGAGCTATCCCATATCAAAATGACAAGGCAACACACAATGAGCATCTCAGCAATCTTTTTATTTACCATGAGCATGGTGCTTTTTTCTCTTTTTTTCCTTTTTCTATTTTTTTCTGAAGATGCTTCATAGATTGCTCACTATGGTTATGCTGCAAGTTTCCACCATGATTAGGCATGGCTTAGGCTAGCCGCCCAAGCATTTCTCTAACACATATAATACTCCATGGACTTACAAGCTCACATTTTATTTCACACCGCCGACATCCATAAACAAAAGAACATGATATCAACTGGATAGATATGTAGAAGTGTTGAAAGCGTCCCCATTACAGCATGGTTCTGCTAACTCCCAACTTATAATTTGCAAGCATATAAGGAACATAGCTGGGCACAATGATTCAGGTTTATTAAGTGCAAGAAAACAAAGTGTGTCATCAAGTTCGTGAGAGATTTAATCACTAATTTTTTCATAACAAAAGTTTAATTTGGAAGATAGATAAAACATGAATATACTTGGAATGGTGTAACACACAATGCATAGGAGTTTATAGTGGACTCTTTGGAATAACTTGGTTTTTGGTAGTTGGATGCATGAGTGGAGCTCTGATACGTCGGAAACATATCTATAATTTTTTATGTTCCATGCTTGTTTAGTATCTACTTTGCTTTGCTTTTTCTACACTTTGAGATGTTTTATATCTTTTCTGGAACTAACCTATTAACAAGTTGCCATAGTGCAGTTGCTTGTTTTCTTCCGTTTTTGGTTCCACAAAGGAAGAAAATCAATATTCTCGGAATTGGACGGGACAAAAGCCAAAGTCAATATTTTACCATGGGCGACACGAAGCCAGAAGACGAGACGGAGGGGCACCACAGGGCGGCCAGACCCTCCTAGGCGCAGGTGGGCCCCCTTGGCTCGCCCCTTCGACTATAAGAAGCCCCCGATGCAGAAACCCTAAGTACCCGATCAAAACTCCACGAAACCTTCTATAGCCGCTGCCACCATCGTCCCTAGATATGGGGGGATCTGAAGTTCTTCCCGGCACCCTGCTGGAGGGGAGATCATCCCGAAGGCCTTCTTCTTCATCATGCCAGCCTCCTGTATGAAGCGTGAGTAGTTCCACCTCGGACTACAGGTCCATGTAGTATCTAGATGGTTGTATCTCCTCCTTGTGCTTTCATGTATAGATCTTGTGAGCTCCATTCATGATCAAAGCACCTGCATTGCCACTGCCACATGGAGTGATGCATCGGTGTGACAAAAGTTGCATAACCACATCCACTGGAGTGTGTGTAGTCGTGTGGATCATTATGGTTTTGAAAAGAACACATGCAAATGACTCTAGGGACTCCGTGTGTCAAACCATGGTCATAAATCCCTAGAAAGCGACTGGAATGCAGCTGTCACATGGAATGATGCACCGGTGTGACAGAAGTTGCATCACCACATCCATTGTATTGTGTGTGGTCATGTGGATCATTGTGGTTTGGTAAATAACACATGAAACAAGGCGGCATTAAGTGTTCGGAAAGTATATGTTGAGGCACATGGATCAAGAGTGGGATTTGTCCATCCATATGACGGATAGATATACTCTGGGCCCTCTCGGTGGAATGTCATCCAATTAACTTGCAAGCATGTTAATGGCTCACAAGGGATCACATATCATAGAAACGAGTAAAGAGTACTTATCGGTAACGAGGTTGAACTAGGTATGCAGAGATACCGACGATCAAACCTCGGATAAGTAAAGTATCGCGAGACAAAGGGAAATTGGTTGGTTCATTTGATCATGAAGTAATCGTAGAAAAATGTGGGAGCCATATGAATTTCCAGATTCCTCTATTGGTTATTAATCGAAGAAGAGTCTCGATTTTGTCTGCATAATTCACGAACCGTAGGGAGACACACTTAAGGATTCAATGTTGTTTAGTAGATATGGAATGTGAGTAAAGAGACCGAATGTTGTTGAAGTCTTGGATGGGATCCGGGATATCACGAGGAGATCAGGAATGGTCCAAAGAATAATATTCATATAAGGAAAGTCAATTTCTGGGGATCGGAAATTTTTCGTTGTTTTGACCAGAAGCTTCTAGAATGTTCTGGAAGGTCCACCACCCCGGGAGGGGGTCAGTTGGAGAGTGGCATGCCCTAGGGGCTAGCCGCACCAAACCCTAAAGGGTCAATTCGGCCAAGACTAGTAAAAGGGTCAAACCCTAGTTTGAATAGTCAAATCCTAGTTTGAAAAGTCAAACTCTAGTTTGTGGTAAGAGGGAAGTCTTGGTGGAAAGGGTTTCAGCCTCTTCCTTTGGAGGCCGAGTTAGGGAGGGTTTCCACCTGGGATGGGAACACCCTTGGACGCCCCCACCTATATAAGGAGGGATGGGGGTGCACCCTAAGGTATCCCCCTTGCCCTAGGCGCCCAAGACCCAATCCCTAAGCCGCCGCTGCCCCCCAAGCCGCCGGCATCCTAGATCCCCTCTAAACCGCCGCTGTCGTCTAGCCTAAACCCTAGCCGTCGGCTGCCCTCTTCCCTCGGCGTCTAAACCCTAGCTCTGAGGCTCTCTCTACTCCACCATACCCGCTCCGGCTTAGGCGAAGCCCTGTGGTATTTCCCCTCTACTTCCGTCACCATGTCGTCATGCTGCCGGAGTCACGAGGAGAGAGCTACAACCCCCGCTGCCAGTTGTAACAAGGGAGAGGAAGGTCTTCATCGAGTATCGTACATGTGACCGAATACGGGAGTGCTGCCAGAACACGGCGCCGTAAGGATCGTCTACAAGTGAACGACTACATCACCCACGAGAATCTGCTCTCATTAACCGCTTTGGATCTTCAAGGGTTAGTACTCTATCGACTCGTTGCTACAATTTAGCATATAGATCTTGGGTTGTGTGTGTTCATGTGATATTTTTTTTGTTTTCCATGCTACGAACCCCTACATTAGAGGCTTCCGTGGAGGTCAGGTCATTAACTGCACAAGAAATTGAGCTTAAAAGCCAATCGAATGCAGAGATAGCCCGACTCCTGCACGAAGAGGAACTCAAATGGTACCAACGCTCTAAAGAAAAATTCATTCTAGAAGGAGATGCGAATACAAGGTACTTCCATGATGTTACGAATGGCAAGCATAAGAAGAAACCTATTCACTCTCTGATCTAGGATGAAGGTATGATTGAGAGACATGAGCAACTGAAGTCAGCTTATTATAAATCCTTATTTGGGGCCCAAGCGGAAAATTCATTTTCTATGGACGAGTCCCAAACGGTCGATATTCCCCAGGTTTCTGATGAAGAAAACAGCTTTCTAACTGCCTCATATACCGAGGAAGAGGTTAAGAAAGCTGTTTTTCAAATGGAACATAACAAAGTGCTAGGGCCTGATGGCTTCCTAGCGGAATTTTACCAAAAATTCTAGGACGTTATCAAGGAGGACCAGATACATTTGTTTGGGTTTTTATAAGTCGGCCAGTTGGATCTTTCGGATCTCTTTAGACTAAACTTTGACAATACAATTTTACTGTCTAAGTTTAACAATTTAGAATGTATACAACAGTATCGTCCAATCTGGTTGCTTAACGTTAGCTTTAAGATTTTTACTAAAGTTGCCACGATTAGACTAAACTCAGTTGCTGACCATGTTGTTAGCCCGTCTCAAACTGCGTTCATGCAAGGAAAAATATCCTAGATGATGTTGTAATTCTGCATGAAACAATCCATGAACTACACTCAAAAATATTAAATGGTATACTGTTCAAGATTGACTTTGAAAAGGCATACGACAAAGTTAATTGGTCGTTCCTCCAGCAAACACTCCGCATGAAAGGTTTTTTTGAGGAGTGGTGTGCTCTCATTCAGTCCTTTGTGTCTGGGGGTAGTGTTGCCATTAAAATAAATTAAGATACTGACAAATACTTCCAAATCAAGAAAGGACTAAAACAAAGGGATCCATTATCGCCTTTACTATTTAATATAGTGGTTGATATGTTGGCTATCCTTATTGAGAGAGCAAAGGCTGATGGGCAAATTGAAGGATTAGTTCCACATCTTATTGATGGTGGTCTCTCTATTTTTCAATACGTTAATGACACAATCCTTTTTATGGAACATGATCTGGAGAAGGCTAAAAACTTGAAATTAATATTATCAGCTTTCGAGCAGTTATCTGGACTTAAAATTAACTTCCATAAGAGTGATTTGTATTGTTTTGGCGAGGCCCAAAACGAGGCCCACCTATATGCTGAACTTTTCGGCTGTGGTCAGGGGCAATTTCCAATCAACTATTTGGGAATACCGATTCATTATAGGCGTCTCAATTG
This sequence comes from Avena atlantica, assembly GCA_910589765.1. Taxonomy (NCBI): domain Eukaryota; kingdom Viridiplantae; phylum Streptophyta; class Magnoliopsida; order Poales; family Poaceae; genus Avena; species Avena atlantica. The sequence continues at coordinate 46,884,591 of OU342735.1, forward strand.
ATGAATGGAAACTTGTTAAGAAAAGACTACAAAAATGTCTTAATAGTTGGAAAGGCAAATTGTTATCCCTTGGTGGAAGACTAGTACTCATAAATTCAGTACTTACTAATATGGTACTGTATATGATCTCGTTTTTCCAATTACCAAAAGATGTCTTGAACAAAGTGGATTATTTCTGTTCAAGATTCTTTCGGCAAGGGGATAGTGAGAAAAAGAAGTATCGATTGGCCAGATGGAATGTCGTTTGCCGCCCGAAGGAGTATGGTGGACTGGGCATACATGATTTGCAAGTCAAAAACACTACGCTTCTGGGAAAATGGCTTTTTAAACTACTTACCGAAGATGGTGTTTGGCAAACCATGTTATGGAGGAAATATGTAGGGTCCAAAGCTGTGGCTCAAGTGGTTTGGAAACCCGGTGATTCACATTTTTGGACGGTTCTTATGTCCACCAAAAAACATTACTTTCATTTTGGTGCTTTCGAGATTAAGGATGGATCACATATTAGGTTTTGGGAAGATAAGTGGCTTGGCCAAACTACTCTTCGCGAACAATATCCAACTCTATATTCGATTGTCAGACACAAAGAGGATATAATTTCCACGGTGTTGGAAGAAAATCCTCCCAATGTGTCTTTCAGAAGAAGTCTCATTGGTCCTCGACTGGTATCCTGGAACAATGTACTATTACGAGTATCCACGATACAATTGTCGAACAGTATTGACGTGTTCAAATGGAAATTACTTGAAAGTGGTAAATTTTCTGTTGACTCACTATATAAAGCATTGGTTCAACCTGATATCCCAGTCGATGATAATAGTAAAATTTGGAAAGTGAAAATACCACTTAAGACGAAGATATTTGCATGGTATCTACGTAAGGGTGTAATTCTAACAAAAGATAATCTTGCAAAGTGGAATTGGCATAGACTTACACAATGCGTTTTTTGTCATCATGATGAGACAATTCGTCATTTATTTTTCTGTTGCAAATTTGCTCTCTTTATATGCTCATTTATCCAAACATCTTCTGGTTTATCTCCTCCATGTTCAGTAACCAATATTTTTGGTAATTGGCTGCATGGAATTGTTGATAAGTACAGAACTTTGTTTAGGGTGTGAGCGCTTGCCATTATATGGTCGATATGGCTTTGTAGAAATAACAAGATTTTTAACAATATTATGTCTTCTTCTCTGCAGGTTATTTATCGAGTCACGGCTATCCTTCGATTATGGACTATTCTTCAACGCATGGAGTTTCGTGACTTATTTGTCGAGGGATGTACACGATTGAAGGACACGACGATGGATATTTTCTCCTGACATGGATGGCCGCGTGATTTGAGGATTGATCTACCTTAGATTGAAACAATTATTTCGATACTATTTTTTAATGCTTGTCTTCCTTTTATTCCCTTGTTTTATCGTTCGTGTGACTGTGTAAATCTTAGTTATACAAAGATAAATATTAAATATTTTTATATTAATAAATGCGTCTATTTCCAAAAAAAAACGATACATATACAAGTTTTAGACCGGGGCCTCTATCTCATCGGGCCAGGACGAGCGTCCCTTTGCCCCATCCTATGGACGGGTGCTCCATGCGCTCTATTCTAGCTGCTCTCGTTTTGTTTGTTCTTTGGTGCCACCGAGCTCAAACATTTGGCCACGAGGACTTGGATTGACATAGCCATTCTTGAGACCGGTTGGATCACCTCATTATGGACTTTTTGACATCGGATCCACTAGTTATACCATGCAGATGGAATTACAGTTTCTCTCAAGTCAGTGTATTCCCTTTGAATGGGATTTCTGAATATTCCCGTGATCAAGAACTCCAATACTGCGCTGTCAAAACTCACCTAAGCTAGTAGCATACAAGGCTCTTGTTTTTGTGGTTCATGTATACCTTTTTTGAAACATTTTTTATTAAAAGACATCAGACCATCTCATTAAAAACCTTCAAACCCCCTTAGGTATCCTAGAAGAAAAAGAGTGCGTCTGGTGTCTGCTGTCCACCATCACAGTAAGGTTACATCATTCACGAGCTTGCCGAGGTGGTTCGTGTATACCTAACTAGCATTGACAACAAAATGTGAGTAGTATTCCTTGTTGAACTTCTCTTTTCATGCAGTTGTTGGTCTTATTTGGTTAATTTCCGATTTCCGGGGGCCCTCACTTTATTTTGTAGAAACCGCATACTTCCTCCGGTTGGCCCACAACTTTATCTATTTTCCTTGTCCCAGTTAAAGGGTATATATTAAAAATCATGCGTATCTCAACCCTACTAGACACAAAAGCATATAATTTTAGAGCAAGCAACAATCAGAGAATTAGTAAGAGCTAATTTAGCCTTAATCAGAGGAAGTCTAAGGCACAAAGATTTGCTATATGTGTCTTTTAAACCGGGACAAAGGAAGTAGATTCGTATGTATCTAGTAAAGTATTTACACTAGATGTATTTATATCTAGATAAATTTGCGATCATCAATATGTACTAGAGAAAGTACTATTATTAAACATAAAAAATACTCTCTCTCTGTCTCAAAACAGATATGTAAATTTGTCTAAATTTACATGTATCTAGTGTCTAAATAGTGTCTCAATTTATCCAGATTTAGATAAATTTATGATATCTAATTTGAAAATCTGCAATAGAGACATGGATAAAAACCCACAATAGTCATGTTTGGAGAAGAATTCAACGATCCCCGACATTTCAATGCCATCTCCAAAATCTTAAATCAAGTTAGTTGCAAAACGAGAAACATTTAACTAGGTTCTTAGCTATTATACTCGACCAAAGGAGAAATATTAGTTTCATAATCAAAATCTCCTACTGTACTATAAGACCCATGTCTTGTATTTTTGAAACTATAGGACCACACTTCTTGTGTTGATGCACACATCGGGTCACGGCATTTCCAAATCCTGGCGCGAATGAACCTTCACGCATAGTATTTTTTTTTTTTTTTTGCCAAATCTAACATTTTTTGTTAAACTTTAACCGGATCTGATCTCTTCTCGAAACTAATTCGGAATCTAACCTCAAAACTAATTTGAAATCTGACCTCTAAGGTTGACGCTATTTTAAACGGAACATAAGTTATACAGGTCGGCGCTAACATGTGACAACAGGGAGCAACCTAGGAAGGTCGGCGTCGTTTAACATGAAGCCGGCATCGACGCCGTTTTACGTCGGCGCCATTTTAAATAGAGTCGATCTCCTTCGGTTCGGTTTTCCGATGTGTTGGCGCCGACCTGTACAGCTTCGGTTTCATTTAAAATGGCGCCGACCCTAGCGGTCAGATTCCAAATTAGTTTGAGAATAGGTCGGTTGAAGTTTTCAGATTTTAACAAATTTGGCAAAAAAAAAATACGCACGCATACGTGATTGCACCTCGTTACTTTTGTTGTTGTTGTTGTTGTTGCTGTGAATACCCGTACATTATTTAGCCCGTGCAGCCTCACGACCTAGCCTGTAAATGCGAACATCTCTCGAGATTCTCCCAAAGATTTGAAAAGAAGCGCCCGAGATGGACAGAGGCACCACATTAGTTGGGATTCTCGAAGATCCTAACTGCCAAGACCGCCCCATCCAAGCCGTTCGTTCCACGATCCGACGGCCCCCGCGCTTGATCCTAACAACGGCAGTTAAAACCCTCCACCGAAAAATCAGCTTGCTATCAATTTGAAACACCGACGAAAAATCGTGTTCTGCAAGCACAAAATATGCCTTCAATTTAATATTATTATTACTGTCACGAAAAATATACTATTACGGAGCAGTAGTGTATCTGCAACTATAACTCGTTTCCAAAACAAGCGCGATCCCGATCAGGAAACTGCCGGCGCATTTTCGTAAACTAGCAATAGCAGGCGAGCAGGATCGCCGGGGGCGAAATAACCGCCTGACATCCCCGGATGTCGCGGATACGCTGGATCACAGCTAATCCTCCTCGTTCAAACATAGAAGGAAGCTAGAAACGCAGCTAGCCGGGATCACAGCTAGCTAATCCCCCCCTGCGCTGATCTAGCCTTCGCTCGAGCCTTATAAATAAATTCTAATCTGGACTCCCTCTCAGTGCAGCTGCAGGCCTCACGAAGATGTGGTATCGTTCGTGTAAATAAGATACACAGACGGTAGGTAGTTCATCGGCGCATTGCAGTCGTCGTCGTCAGTCGTCGTCGATCGAATCATGGTATGTGTTTGCTCATCGTCTCTGGATTCTGTTCTTCTGATCGGCCATGTTAATTTTGCCTGACGGATCGTCATTTCGTCAAACCAGCAGATGGCCGCCGCGGCAGAACGTCCCTTCTTCTTCTTCCTCCTCGCGCTGCTTTTGCTCGTGTTCCCGGGCGCTCGATCTGCGGCGGCGGCGGCAGCGCAGCAAGGGAAGACATACAGCGTCATGGATTTCCATGCTGCTGGGGACGGCAACATGGACGATGCAAAGGTACTGTAACATCCAGCGTAAACCTGATCTATGTTTCCGGCTTCACCATCACGTTGCTGATCAGAAAATCTTCTGTTACTTATTACCTGTCCATCTTCTTCTCTGTTGATGAAAGGCGTTTGCGGCGACATGGAACGCGGTTTGTGGTGACGGTTCCCGTCCCACCATGGTCGTCCCTGGAGGAAGGACCTTCTTGCTGAGTAAGATCAGCTTCAACGGACCCTGCAGGTCGCCCATCACAGTGCAGGTAACACCACTCGACGATCATCCTTCTGTAATACCAGAGCTGACAATAAAAAAATTACTAGTACTTAACTAGTGTTCCTGCAGGTGGACGGGATCATCGTGGCGCCGAACGCCATTTGGACGACGACGGCAGCAAACCTCCTGACCTTCTACCGCGTCGACAACCTGACGGTGGACGGCAGCGGCCAGATCGACGGCCGCGGCTCCATCTTCTGGACTTGCTTCAACCAAAAGGTAGGCCGCTCAGCATCAGATACCCGTTAGTGCTTCTATTCCTCTACCCATTGGCAAACAATCTGATGTCCCTTTTCTCGTTCTGACAGAGATGCAGCGTCCGGCCAGTTGTAAGTACATCACACACACAACATCTCTTCTCTTCACTTTCAGACTGTTAACTAGTCAACATGTGCATCTATGTATCTGGAAACTCAGAGTCTTGTGTTTGTAAAATCAGTTGCTGGCGTTCGTGATCTGCAACAATCTATCGCTGAGGAGCATACACCTCAAGGACAGCCCAGACAAGCACATGACGCTGCTAGGGTGCAGCCAGGTGCACGTCTACAACGTCTCCTTTACGGCGCCAGGCGACAGCCCCAACACCGACGGGATCAACATGGCGAGGTCCGACCACGTGTATATCTCGTCGTGCGTTATCCAAACAGGTACATCCCTTCTCAGTAGCCCCCTATGTTAAAAATGTGTGGTGTTTGGAGTACTACTGACATTGGACAAATGCAGGAGATGATTGCATATCGATTCTGTCAAACACCACTGATGTTAATATCACTGACATCACCTGTGGGCCTGGTCATGGCATCAGGTAAAGATGTACATCCATGGTGAACTTCTATAGCAGTAAAAGACATTGAGCTTAGAAGCTTTCTGATATTGTGTAGTGTGGGAAGCCTTGGAGGAGACGGTTCGCCAGCGCTGGTTGAAAGAATTACAGTATCCAACTGCAGCTTCGTTAGAACTCTGACTGGTGTGAGGATCAAATCGTGGCAGGTAACACTAATAACACGGCATCAGCATGCCTTGTGCATAAGCACGCCTTGCATGTATTCAAAGATATTTACTGATGGTTGAATATAGCATGTACTTAACATAAGCTAGCAGCAAATAATAGCCATATATAGAAATATTCCCCTAATATATAGTATGATGTTATGGATCATGTAGGGAGGGAGTGGCAAAGCAGAGGGGTTCCTTTTCGAGAACCTCAACATGACCGAAGTTCAATATCCTATTGACATTGACCAGTTTTATTGTCCCCCGGGAAATTGTCCGCAAAAGGTGAAATCTACTCAAGTCATCCCCACATTGACCACTTCCATGAGATGCATCCCAAAAGGTCAATTGTTAAAATTATAGTATGTGTGCTACTTGGCTGTGTTTGCAGGACGGTGCTGTGGCCATATCCGACGCCAGATTCATCAACATCCAGGGGACATCCTCCGACCCCGAGGCCATCAAGATCCAGTGCAGCAAGAGCGTGCAGTGCCGCGGCATCTTTCTCGACAACGTTAACCTCTCGTGTTCCAGGAATAGAGCCTTGACACGAGCCATTATTTCAAACGCCTATGGAACCATTGTTGGCAAGGTGAATCCACGAGTACGGTTCTCGGGCAGTTGATCAATTATAGTGCTCTCCGCTGTCAGTTGACACGCATAATGCCTCTAGATAGAGGAGGAGCGGAACAATGCTACGGTAGATGAGTGAGTGCCTTGTGAGGAGTAGAGTAGCTCTGAGATTAGGTTGGTTCTATCTATTGATGGTTAATCTTATCTCATATATATATTGTCAAGTCTACTACTAGTACAAGTTCTTACTGTATGGTCATATAATGTAAGCGAAGCACCGAGGTGTCGGGGCGGCAGTTCAGAGTATCTCGCATGCTTCTGACTCTGAGCGGCCGAAGACCAGGTACCGGTTGTTCGCCACATTGTCGTACGCGAAGTCCCTCAGGAACCTGACCATCACAACTGAATCAATCAGTTCAAAACAAATTCCATTGCATCTGATAGTTGGTAGGACTAGGTGGGCTGTGGATGGATGGGGGGAGAAGGAGGCTTACAGGGGGGCGATGTTGAGGAAAGCGGCGAGCTGGGGGAAGGGCACGTTGAGGTACTCCATGATCCTCAGCACCGCGTCGGACTTGGTGTAGGACCTGCACACGGTTCATGGCTGATGATGTCCGATCGATGGGGGTGAGTAGCATGGGCTCAGAAAGCAAAAATTCAGTTCAGTTTGCCTGTCTTTCTCGACGAGGACGACGCTGGAGATGTCGTCAGGGGACCGCCCTGACCTGCGTAGCAGCTTCCTCCCGGACTCGCTCTGCAGAGGGATGTACCTGATGCTCCTGCCTGGGTCGCGCTCCCGCACGAACCTGACGCCGCCGTTGCAGAGGTTGCACACGCCTGCGCAGTAGAAACACTTGCCGCTGTGGGAGACGAGAGGCGAAGATGTGGGAGGGGAGGGAGAAGGGTTGGGCGCGCACCGTCGAAGAGCATGATCGGCCTTGAGTCGGAGGGCTGGAAGAACTCGGCGTCCGTGGCTGCCTCCACGGGCTCCGTCCGCGCGCCGCCGGCCGCCGACGAAGTCACCCGCAAACTCGTCCGCTGCCGTGCCGGCCCTCCTTTTCCCGCGTGCTGCAGGTCCAGTTGCAGCAGCGGGCCGCGCTGTGGCTGGAGCGGCAGGACGGAAGGCGAGTAGTAGCTGCAGCAGTAGCGCCCGGCCGCCATGGTTGCCATCCTCCTCGACAAATCAGCAACTCAGTTCTGCTCCTCTTCTCCTGTCGTGCAGGTGCAGACGAGACTTGCTGCAACTTCCGTCTCCCCGAAGTCGAACGCATGGTGCACCATCAGGCTACGTGGCACATCCAGCAACTGGTAATTTGGACAAGGTAAAACAGGCTTTGCAACCCAAGACTACGTTTCCTTGGAGAAAACTCTGGCGCTACAAACTGAAACCATAATGTGATGACTGCACGTTTTGACATTTACGTAAAACCTTGCAAGTAACTAGAACACCAGAATAGACTAGAAGGAGAACGTATAATCACCAGAATAGGACCAAACATAGCAGATGGCAAACGGATTATCATGAGCCAAAAACGACAGAGTTTACACACACACTGCCACGAGAAAACAGCCAGCAGTTCTGACGAAACAAATGCAAGAGGTGCCGAAAACACGAAACGGATTATCACTGCCATGTAGAAAACATAGGTTCAACAAACACACGAGGAACAAATGGCATCTCTCATACATTGGTTTTAAACAACAACAATAACAACAACAACGATACTAATAATAAAGTTCGGAAACATGAGGGTGGTCGCTACTGCAGTTCTGTTTTCAAGCCTCCTCGCCATCCTCGGCATCTTCCGCAGCAGAGGCCATCAACTCGTCGAATTTCTCGCTCTTAACCAACTCTATCTCGATCTGTGTGAACAAATCGCCCAAGTCAGTTTCCTTTTTGAGAAGCAGAAATTCATGTATATAGCAAAGAAGACACACTGTCATTAAAAGAACAAATGTTCTTCACAGACCTTGGCCTTCTGGAATGGGCGGCCTCTCGATTCGTCGTTTATTTCCACAGTGGATGTCCTGATCTCTAAACATATCAAAGTTGAAAGAGTGATTTTAGAGTACATAACGATAACTGTGGATGAACGACCATGGCCACAATGTTGCCATAAGATAAGATGATGAAGGAAGGATGAAGGTTCTTACTCTTCTCAACAGCGAGGCCGTTGTTTTTTAGAATCTCTGCCACGGTCACAACCGTCGCAATGGCTGCAAACAGATATTGGTTAGTACCAACTAAAAAACCCAGAGATATATCCACAGAGAAAACAGCAAACCACAAATACAAAATAGATGTAGATGTGATATTACTTCAGATGGCAGCCAATAACTTACTTATGTACTCCCTCCGTTCCAAATTATAAGATGTTTTAGCCTTTTTCTAAAACGTTTGTATCTAGATGGTCTTTAGTGTGTAGCTTCAGAGCAAAATGAGCGTCTAGATACATGTATTTTAGAAAAAAGCTAAAAGATCTTACATTTTGGAACGGAGGAAGTAATCAACTTTTTACTTAACAAAAAGCAATGACAATCCTACAGACTCATGTGTGTGTATTTCTACATCTAAGTCAAAAGGCCCATGGTGTGCAAAAGTGGTGTGCATGCGCCCGTCGCTATATGAGATTACTCAGAGGTCGACATACAATAGATAGTGTGGCAGATAATCCTATAAATTTTGCACAACTAAATAGTACTCCCTCCGTTTCATAATATAAGATGTTTTAGCTTTGTGAATGAAATGTATCTAGACTATTTTTAGTGTGTAGGTTCGGAGTGAATCTCTATGAACCTATATACTAAAAGTAGTCTAGATACATTTCATTCACAAAGCTAAAACATCTTATATTTTGAAACGGAGGGAGTAAATACATACTGTTCTGTTATGCAAATAGGCATATCCCATGACAAATAAATAGTTATCACAACCCTGAAGGAAAATATCACGACTATCCTCTGAAGCTGGTAACACCACATTATAGCAGAATGTTAGGGTTTAAGCAATAACCAAATGTTTAGGGATCCAGCAATCCTAAATCTATCGAGACAAAATCGGAGACGACGGGGAGGCAAAACTCACCCATCCCGAGCGCGGAGAGCTCGACATCGCCGTGCTGCTGCATATACCTCTGCAACCAACAAACCAACCGAAACCGCTATCAGAAACCGCGACCGGCACCGGAGGAATCGACCCTATGGAACACGGGAGAGGAGGATGGGGTAGGGTACCTTGGCGAGGTTGACATAGAAGAAGAGGGGCTTCTTCGTGTTGGACACCTGGATGCGGTTGCTGTTGTTGTTGCCCCTCCTCTGCCCTTCCCCGGCGGCGCCGGCGGCCGGCGCGGCGGGTGCGGCCGCGCCCTCTCCGTCCTCCACCTTGAGGCCCCTCACGCCCTCCGTGATCTCCTCCACCGCCATGAGTGCTGGTAGCTGTTCCGCGCCGCCCCGAGCCGCAAAGCAGATCGATGGGTAGGATTTTTTCTAGGTTCTGGTCTCCCCCACGTTTGCGTGCTGTGTTCGTAGAGAGGACTGAGCGCAGGCGAGGAGGAGGTAAGGGCAGGATATGGAAGCCAGGGCGGCCCAACAATCGCGTACCCTACTTCTTCTCTTGGGCCATTGAGCTTTCGTAGTTGTTCAAGCCGAAGCATGTATACACTTGGGCCCACTTGAAAATGGAACGAAACCCATAAGGCTTAGAGGGCCGAAAGAGCTATGGTTTATCAGCCCGGCCACCTCAACAGCTGCTATATACAAATATTAGGATGTAAAAATGATCGGGTCAGACATTGCTATTTCTTTATTACCAAAAAAAAGACATTGCTATTTCTATCTTTATCATTCTTTTCGTTCAGAGCGAATAATTTTTGGATGCAAATGCGAATGCAAATCATATCAGATTTCATATATAAAGCGGATTTGGGTCGAAAAGGATAATAAAAAAATTACATACATAAAATTAGAAATATGTTTCTTTTATCTGAAAAATATGTCAAAACGTGTAACACTAGAATATAAGTGAAGATGCACGCATATACATCTTGTATATAGGATATAAATCATATATTCCCTCCGATCCATATTAATTGACTAAATTTATCAAAAAATAGATAAACATATATACTAAATACTCCCTCTGCCCGGAAATACCCTGCATTCTGGATTTAGTCAAGGAACATATAGTAAATTTATATACATCTATAATATCTATAATATAACATAAGTACCATTAGAATCGTCATAAGGTATATTTTTATATTATATACATTCGGTGTTATAGATGTTTATAGTTTTTTCTATATATTCTACCAAACTTTATAAAATTTGACTTTGACTAAACCAAGAATACAGGATAATTATTAAAAGAGGGAGTAGTGTCTAGATTCATCCAAATCTAGATAAATGTGAGTCGATTAATATGGGTCGGAGGGAGTACATAATTTCTCTCTGAATCCGCATTGGATTTCATTTGGAAAATATGGTATGCACTTTCAGAAATCACCGGATGTGGATAGTTGTCAAGCGGATTTCCGAAGGCTACGGAAGAGGACGTGTATTCGTAATATCCGTCGGATATGGAATATCCGATATTTGTTGTAGATTATCTAAGGTCTTTAAAGAGGATTGTCCGATAAATTTAGCCCAATCATAAATACCAAGACAACCCAACAATCAAGAAAATAATATTGAAAGAGAAAAACTAAACAAAATGGATTTATTATCAATATAAATTGGGTAAGAATATGAATAAATAAAATAAAACCTATGTGTAAAATATGAATATAAAGATTCTACAAATCAATAAATATACTACTATGATAATACCACATAATATAATGCACTACAGATATAGTATAATACACTAATATCATATGCATGATACTAGTAATATAATATTCTTATTATGATCAGTCTTAGAAATGACATGGTTTGTATGACTTGTGTCATACACAGACGGTCAGACAGACATGCTAACTGAGAGTGTTAGACATACGATATGAGGCCTGATAGTACACGACTTGTATTAATTTTCCATACGTTTCTTATCCAAACTCCTGTATGTTGGCACCGCATAGTGCGTGTATATTAACGAGAGAAACAAGACTCGAGAGTTATCCGAGTAGACTCATATCAATCTATCTGATCGATCGTTGTTTTACATAGTATCAGAGCGGCGATCATCTATACACCCCACCCAAAGAATATAAAGATGGGACTGTTCGCTGGTGTCTATTGAAGGGAATATGCCCGAGAGGCAATAATAAAGTGGTTATTATCGTATTCCTTGTTTATGATAAATATTTATTTTGCATGCTATAATTGTATTAATACAGAAACATTAATACATGTGTGTTTAATAAACAAACAGAAAGTTCCTAGTTATGCCTCTCTCATAAACTAGCTCGTTGATTAACAAGATGATCAAGGTTTCCTGATCATGGACATTGGATGTTGTTAATAACGGGATCACAACATTAGTGTAATGGTGTGATGAACATTCATCCGAAGTATAGCATTACGATCAAAGTCATTGAGTTTATATTTCTATAACAACTTACGAAGTGATCCTAATCCTTAGACCATGAGATCATGTCAATCACTAACACCGAAAGAGTTTCTTGATAACATCAAACATCACACCGTAATAGGGTGATTATAAAGATGGATTCATAACTAATAAAGTATTATGTTGAGGCCCATGGATCGAGAGTGGAATTTGTTCATCCCGATGACAGATAGATATACTCTGGGCCCTCTCGGTGATATCACATTGGTTAGCTCGCAAGCAAGTGATTTGATCACTAGAATGTTATATCACGGGAACGAGAAAAGAGTGCATGTCAGTAACGAGATCAAACTAGGTATGGAGATACCGATGATCGAATCTCGGACATGTAATATATCGCAAAACAAAAGGATTAAGATACTAGCGTAAAAGGTTCCGACGATCACAAGAAAGTCATCGTTGAATGTGTGGGAGTCAGTATGGGTCTCCAGATCCCGCTTCTGATTATTGATCCGAGAGGGGTCTCGATCATGTCTGCATTATTCGTGAACCGTAGGGTGACACACTTAAGAGACACCGACATCCATTTGGAGAAAAAGTTTCACGCCGAAAAAAATAACAAGCGTAGAAATTTATTTCACTAAATACCGAAACGGGTTTTCGGGTGAAATTGCAGAAAGTGTTTCTGCATGTGAAATGAAATACTAGCAAGGGGTTATATGTGAACGTTTGTCATTAAAGTAATTGATAAAATTCTGAATAAATAAAAGGAGTTTTATTTAATGAGAGCTTGCATTAAATTTGGTGGAAATTTAATGGGAATTTGAGTGGAGGGAATTGAAAGGCATTTGAGTGAGTGGAGTGTCCACCCACATGAATGTGGAAGAGGTGGGGGCAGCCCCATGGCTGGGCGCATGGCCCCTTGGGTGCCCCCCTCTCCCTATAAAAGGAGCCCCCCTCCCTCTCTCTCACTCACACCTCCTCGTGAAGGATCTCTCTCCCCCTCTAGAATTTATCCCCCATGGTCTCGGACTAGCGAGATACATGTTTCCGGTGGCTATTCGGCAAGAAAGAGTTGTGTTTCCGCTGCATCGCTGGAGCGAGGAGGCAGAGGTTGCTCGGTGCCTCGAACATGTGTGCGAGCACGGATGCGCTGCTGTTTTGCGGCGCTAGGACTTCCTCTCGATCTTGAGATCGGCAAGAGATCGTCTACATCAACCACGAGTTTGGACTCGTTAAGCTTTGTCGGTCTTCAAGGGTATGTTCTCTACGGATATACATCTGCCCGTTGTTTGTAACTAGTAGATAGATCTTGGTACATAGTTGTTCCCATCGTAGGAATTTTTTTGTTTTCCATGCTGCGAACCCTACATCTATCAGCTTCCACGGATGAACCAACTAATCTTGATGATGCTCTTGGTGACTCGAATTGGAGAGAGGCTATGGATGCAGAAAATGAGGCTCTTATGAAGAATCAAACCTGGAATTTTGTTCCACTACGACAAGGCACTAATGTTATTGATTGTCATTAGGTATACAAAATTAAAAGAAAGTCAGATGGCTCTATTGATAGATATAAGGCTAGACTAGCAGCCAAATGTTTCAAGCAGCGTTATGGCATCAATTATGAGGATACCTTCAGTCCGGTAATTAAGATTGCTACTGTTCGACTTGTTCTATCAGTTGTAGTTTCCAGGGGATGTGGTTTGCGACAGTTAGATGTCAAGAATGCATTTTTACATGATGTTCTGGAAGAGGGGGTCTACATGAGACATCCACCTGGGTATGAAAACAGACATAAGCCAAGTTATGTTTGTAAACTTGACAAAACAATATATGGACTAAAACAAGCTCCTCGAGCGTGGTATTCTCGATTAAGTACTCAGTTGTTTTCTTTTGGTTTCGTTGCTTCAAAATCGGATACATCACTATTTATCTACCGTAAGTCCAGTGTTACTATTTTTATGCTCATATATGTGGATGATATCGTAGTTGCTAGTTCCTCACAAGATGCAACAGATGCACTTCTCAAGGATTTGAGGAAGGAGTTTGCATTAAAAGATCTTGGTGATCTTCATTATTTCCTAGGAATTGAAGTTCAGAAGGTCAATGATGGTTTGGTGTTGAGTCAAACAAAGTATGCACAAGATGTCCTTGCCCGAGTTGGTATGAAAGATTGTAAATAGGCTCCCCAACACCGTTGCCATCCTCAGAAAAAAATTCAGCACATAAAGGAGACTTGTTGGGTCCTGAGGATAGTACAAAATACAGAAGTATGGTAGGTGCTCTTCAGTATCTCACTCTCACCAGGCCTGATATTGCTTTTGCAGTCAATAAGATTTATCAGTTTTTACATGCTCCTACTACTTTGCAGTAGACTGCTGCAAAACGTGTTATGCGGTATGTTAAGCTACTATTGGCATTGGACTCACATTTACCAGGTCACAGTCTACACTAGTAAGTGCATTTTCTAATGCTGACTGGGCGGGGTGTATAGATGATCGCCGCTCTACTGGAGGCTTTGCAGTCTTTTATGGTCCTAATTTGGTTTCTTAGAGTGCTAAGAAACAAGCTACAGTATCAAGGTCTAGTACAGAGGTAGAATACAAATTTGTGGCTAATGCCACAGCAGAGGTGATTTGGATACAACCCTTGCTTGAAGAACTTGGAATAAAACAGACTCAACCTCCCTGTTTGTGATGTGATAATCTTAAAGCTACATACCTAACAGCCAATCTTGTCTTCCATGCAAGAGCCAAGCATATTAAAATTGATTTCATTTTGTCGAGAGAAGGTGATGAACAAGCGGCTGGAAATTCGGTTTATTCCTTCAAAGGATCAACTTGCTGATAGATTCACAAAACCTCTTCATGTTGGTAGCTTTGAAGATTTTAATTATAATCTCAATTTAAAAAAGTTGTGATTAAAGGAGGATGTTAGACATACGATATAAGGCCTGGTAGTACACGACTTGTATTAGTTTTCCATATGTTTTCTATCCAAACTCATGTACGCTGGCACAGCATATTGCATGTATATTAAGGAGAGAAACAATACTCAGAAGTTATCTGATATCAATCTACCTAATCAATCACTGTTTTACATGTTATCAGAGTGGCGATCATCTATACACCCCGGCCAAAGAATATAAGATTTGAGTGCTATCAAACAGCAATGCTAGAGAACACTAAAAGTAATTGCATAACATGCTATAGTAGTCTAGTGCCATGTCTAAATGATGTGGATGCATCATTCCCAAGCAATGCGCACCCATTAAGCTTCTTTCATCTTTTGCATCGCATAGCCAGTGTCAAGTTGCATCTAAAGAAGTGGGCAAATATTCTTCACAAGGCAGTTCTTTGCTAGGAAAAAAAATAAATCTTTGCAAAAACCATACTGTCTAAACACGAGAATTGTACAAGTATTGAAAGTATAGAAAATATTGATCGTGGAAAGTTTGTTTGTCTCCTGAGGTTGTGTGCTCCGTTCATTTTTTTTAAGAAAAAAAAAATCAAATTTACAAGTTTCATTTTTTTTTGAAAATAATTGTGTACATAGTAAACGTTGTATCCCCAAAGCATGCAAAATCGTAGCAATGGGATACATAAAAATGAAAAAAAATCTGATAAAGTTTCGGGATTTGAAAATGCATGCATAGATCTATACATTCGTCATATCTGTGTAGCTCCAAATACATGTTGAGAAATAGAGCAATTTACCAAGCGAATTATCCATAATAAACTCTAGATAAAACATGACTAGAATAATAGGTAATATACTAATCATGTTTAATAGCGAATACAAAATAAGGCATATAGCCAAACAAACTGCAAGGCATAAAACTCTGGATAGAATCAGAACAAGATTGAGACAGAAGATGTACACGGCAGTAGCAGAAGTAGAACCGCCGGCGTTGGAACCGTCATTGGCCATGTCGTCGAGGAAGAGGGTGCTGATGTCGGGGAAGAAGTCCTCGTCGGGGAAGACGTCGCTATCTGTGAGGGAGTCCGTGACGAAGCCAGTAGTCGCGCTGATAGCGCTCCCCAAAAACCTTATCGCCCTTCTCCCGTACAGGACTCGAAGCAACGGGGTCTCGGAGGCCTACTATCCCGTCTCGCGGTGCACGCCGCAAGACGGGATGGGGAAGATGAAAGTAGCGTAGTGTTCTCTTATAGGCGCAGAGGAGAAAGCAGACGTTTCACCTTCGTATTAAACGTTCATTCAAAGCAAACGTTACACCTTCGTATATCTGTTCATATACCATTCATGCGTGGCAAAATAAAGCTCGGCTCGGCGAGATTCCCGCAACCCGCAACCCGCAACCCGCGGCGCGCGCGCGTCGTGTCGTGATGAGGCGAGGCGAGCGAGGAGGAGGAGGAGCGCGCGTGTGGAACTCTCTCCTTCTCCTTCTCATCCTTTTACCAAGTGGTAGAAGAGCTCACCTTATAAGCTGGTCCAACTTCCACTCAACTAGCAATGTGGGACTAAACATTTGTCCCACCTCTTGTCTTACATGAATGGGCCACATGGGCCTCTAGGATTTTCAGGAATTATTGAAATAGAAAATGGGCTAGAATATTTGGGCCAAAATTCCAACAATCCCCCACCAGATCCCAGAGGCACATGTAATCTGCCTTTGGTTCCAAAACACTGTTTATATACCGGTAATATAGTGGAGACTGTTAAGTTGAACTTCCACTTAGAATTCTATGCTACACTAGGTTGCAACTTGTACAGTGGACTATGCCTTGAACTGCAAGTTTGCTGCAATCTAGCTTCACACGAAGTCTTGACCGATACTGGGCTACCGTGGGACTTCCCCGCGGGTGGAGCTTATACGTCATACTCCATGACCTTTCATGAGTTTATTAGAGAGCACCGCACTCTCATAGACTGCGACGTTTTAACAGTCAGACTCATATAGGTGTGTTCTTCAAAAGATGTTCTGCAGGACAACATCTTTGCTTAGGATAAGCCACTTAGAACACATTAAGATAATAAATCAACCTGCCATGCAGAATAGGAAAGTATTGCATCTTTATGGAGTGGTATTTATTAAAGTAGGGATACTTTCCTCTCAGCTAACCAACAGCTTGTTTCCCAATTCTAATTCACGGGATCTCCGATCACATAGAGTGGTTTACCACTGTGGAAAGCTCAAATTGTGGGTCTCATACCCATCTACTTCGATGCATTTTCTATCACGTTGCGTGATAGACCCTTTGTGAAGGGATCTGCCAAGTTTTTAGATGTTTGGATATAATCCAATGCAATAACTTCGGAGTTTCTCATTTTCCTGACAGATTTCAATCTCCTCTTCACATGTCTTGAGGACTTCATATTATCCTTAGAACTGTTCACCTTAATAATCACAGTTTGATTATCACAGTTCATTGGAATTGCGGGTATAGGTTTTTCAACCACAGGTAAGTCCATCAAGAGTTCACGAAGCCACTCTGCTTCAACAGTGGTCGTGTCTAGTGCTGTGAGTTCTGCTTCCATAGTTGACCTCGTTAAGATGGTCTGCTTGCAAGACTTCCAAGAAACAGCGCCACCACCAAGTGTGAAAACATATCCACTCGTGGCCTTTATCTCATCAGCATCAGATATCCAATTTGAATCACTATAACCCTCTAGTACCCTTGGATACCCGGTATAGTGTATGCCATAGCTCGCAGTGCCTTTTAGATATCGCATAACTCTCTCAAGAGCATGCCAGTGATCATCTCCTGGATTTGAGACAAATCGACTGAGTTTGCTTACAGCAAAGGCGATGTCAGGTCTCGTGGCACTAGCTAAATACATAAGCGAGCCAATAATTTGAGAGTATCTTAGTTGGTCTCTAGCATTTCCTCGATTCTTTCGAAGCAACACACTAGGATCATACGGTGTAGGAGAAAAATTGACGTCGCTATACCCAAAACGACTCAAGATCTTTTCCACATAGTGGGACTGAAGCAATGTAATCCCACCATCATCATCTCTCAATAGCTTGATGTTCAGGATGACATCAGCTACTCCTAGATCCTTCATCTCAAAGGAACGAGATAAGGAATCTTTGACCTCCTTAATTGCATTAAGGTTGGTTCCGAAAATCAGTATGTCATCAACATACAAACAAAGGATGACTCCCTCACCCCCACCATGGCGATAGTATACGCACTTGTCAGCTTCGTTTACAACAAAGCCTGCAGCGGTTAAGGTTTTATCAAAATTTTCATGCCACTGCTTAGGTGCTTGTTTAAGACCATACAAAGACTTCAGTAGCTTGCACACTTTTCTTTCTTGACCATTTACTACAAAACCATCTGGTTGATCCATATAGATTTCCTCATCCAACTCTCCATTTAGGAAAGCCGTCTTAACGTCCATTTGATGAACGAGAAGACCGTGTGAGGCAGCTAGAGAAAGTAGTACTCGAATGGTGGTCAACCTTGCTACAGGTGAGTAAGTGTCAAAGAAGTCTTCACCTTCCTTTTGGGTATAACCCTTGGCTACAAGCCTTGCCTTGTACTTCTCAATAGTACCATCAGGCCTTAGTTTCTTCTTGAACACCCATTTACATCCTACAGGTTTGCACCCATAAGGACGATCAGTGATCTCCCATGTTTCATTAGCTAAGATGGAATTCATCTCACTATGAACAGCTTCCTTCCAGTAGTCAGCATCAGGAGATGCATAAGCTTCTGAAATGGAAGTGGGAGTGTCATCTACAAGGTACACAATGAAATCATCACCAAAAGACTTTGCAGTCCTTTGTCTCTTGCTCCTTTTAGGAATTTCATTGTCATCCTCCTTAGGACTTTCAGAGTGTTCAATCGGAATGATAGGTTCAGAGAATATAGCAAATTCCTGATTAGATGAACTAGGTATCTCCGGATTTGATGAGTTAGGTTTATCCTTCATTGGAAATATATCCTCAAAGAAAGTCGCATCAGTCGACTCCATGATTGTACCGACATGAATGCCAGGTACTTCAGATTTTACTATCAAGAATCTATAACCAATGCTATGAAAAGCATAGCCCAGAAAAACACAATCAATGGTTTTTGGTCCAAGCTTGCGCTTCTTGGGGATTGGTACATTAACCTTTGCCAAACAACCCCAAGTACGTAAGTAAGAGAGTTTTAGTCTTTTCTTCTCCCATTCTTCGAATGGAGTAATTTCTTTGTTCTTTGTGGGAACTCGGTTTAGGACATGACACGCGGTCAATAATGCCTCCCCCCACCATTCCTTAGAAAGACCCGATGTGTCTAACATGGCGTTAACCAAATCTGTTAGAGTACGGTTCTTTCTTTCGGCTACTCCATTTGACTGGGGTGAGTAGGGAGGCGTCCTCTCATGAATTATACCATGTTCCGCACAAAAAGAATCAAACTCGTTGGAAAAATACTCTCCACCACGATCAGACCTAAGCCTCTTAATCTTTCGATCAAGTTGATTTTCTGCCTCAGCTTTATAGATTTTGAAGAAATTCAAAGCCTCATCTTTTGATTTCAGAAGATACACATGACAATATCTCGTAGAGTCATCGATCAAAGTCATGAAATATTTCTTTCCACCTTTTGTCAACACACCATTCATCTCACAAAGATCAGAATGTATGAGCTCTAGTGGTGTTAAATTTCTCACTTCTGCAGTCGTATGTGACTTGCGAGGTTGTTTAGCTTGCACGCAGACTTGGCACTTAGATCCCTTAACAGTTGAGAAATCAGGGATTAAATTCATTTTGGCTAGTCGCGTCATACAACCAAAATTAATATGACAAAGACGAGAGTGCCAGACATTTGATTCAAAATTTGTGTAAATATGATTAACAACTTTATTACAAATGTCTGACAGAGATAAGCGGAACAAGCCTCCGCATTCATAGCCTTTACCAATAAAGGTTCCATACTTCGAAATTACAAATTTATTGGACTCAAATACAATCTTGTAGCCATCTCGACACAGAAGAGATCCGCTAACAAGATTTTTATTTATTGAGGGAACATGATGCACGTTCTTCAGGCGCACAATCTTTCCCGAAGTGAACTTCAGATCGACCGTACCAACACCATGAACAGAAGCATGCGAGCCGTTCCCCATCAGCACGGTTTGAGTCCCTCTGACCTGATATGAAGAAAACATGGAAATATCAGAACAGACATGTACATTAGCGCCCGTGTCAATCCACCAATCAGGAGAATGACATAATGAAAGAACAGTAGGTAATATACCATACCCAACATCTTTCATCTCAACGTCGCCCATGACAACATTAGCAGTCTTGCTGCTCTTCCCATGTTGGCGTTTGTCAAAGCGGTTGGGACAAGCAGGAGCCCAATGATTAGGATCACCGCACACATGACAAGCACCTTTCCTCTTATCAGTCTTCTTCTTGAAGCTGGTAGACTGTGAGGCCTTGTTCTTTCCATCGAACTTTCCTTTGTCATCAAACTTGCCTTTGTTCTTGAACTTGTAAGGCTGGAAGTTCCTTTTCTGTACCAGGTTGGCATTAGAACCTCCCTCGGTACCTCGAGCACGTGTGTCTTTTGCTCTCGCCTTCTCTTCCACATCAAGAGTCCCAATGAGATCCGTCACGGAGAACTCTTGTCTCTTGTGCTTCAGAGAAGTAGCAAAATTCCTCCATGACTGGGGAAGTTTGGCAATAATGCCTCCGGCAACAAACTTGTCCGGTAACACACAAGTGAAGTGCTCAAGCTCCCTGGCAAGTGACTGTATCTCATGAGCCTGCTCCACAATGGAGCGGTCATCAATCATCTTATAGTCATAGAATTGTTCCATGACATACAGTTCACTGCCAGCATCAGAGACTCCAAATTTTCTCTCGAGCGCATCCCACATATCTTTGCCATTGCTGAATGACAGATATGAATCGACAATATTGTCGCCAAGGATGCTGATCAAGGCAGCCTTGAAAGTAGTATCAAGTTTTTGGAACGCCTCTTCCTGAGCGGGATTAAGTTCCCCCTCAGGTGCGCCATAGATGGCGTTATAGCAGCTCATGGTCTGAAACCAGAGCACTGCTCTCGCACGCCACCGTTTGTAATTCACACCTTCAAACACAGGTGGCTTCATAGAAGCAACAAAGCCACTTGGGGCAAATTGCCTGAAATAAGGTTTTTGGATTGTTGAGAAATAGAGCAATTTACCAAGCGAATTATCCATAATAAACGCTAGATAAAACATGACTAGAATAATAGGTAATATACTAATCATGTTTAATAGCGAATACAAAATAAGGCATATAGCCAAACAAACTGCAAGGCATAAAACTCTGGATAGAATCAGAACAAGATTGAGACAGAAGATGTACACGGCAGTAGCAGAAGTAGAACCGCCGGCGTTGGAACCGTCATTGGCCATGTCGTCGAGAAAGAGGGTGCTGATGTCGGGGAAGAAGTCGCTATCTGTGAGGGAGTCCGTGACGAAGCCAGTAGTCGCGCTGATAGCGCTCCCCAAAAACCTTATCGCCCTTCTCCCGTACAGGACTCGAAGCAGCGGGGTCTCGGAGGCCTACTGTCCCGGCTCGCGGCAAGGGATGTGTAACAGCGCAACTGAGAGGAGGCGCGACCTCTCTCTCGGCTCGGCGAGATTCCCGCAACCCGCGGCGCGCGCGACGAGGCGTGGCGAGGCGAGCGAGGAGGAGGAGGAGCGCGCGTGTGGAACTCTCTCCTTCTCCTTCTCATCCTTTTACCAAGTGGTAGAAGAGCTCACCTTATAAGCTGGTCCAACTTCCACTCAACTAGCAATGTGGGACTAAACATTTGTCCCACCTCTTGTCTTGCATGAATGGGCCACATGGGCCTCTAGGATTTTCAGGAATTATTGAAATAGAAAATGGGCTAGAATATTTGGGCCAAAATTTCAACAATACAAAGTATTTAAACTTGATATTTTGCATATTTTTGAAAAAAAAAAGCATCAGCTGCATCCGGCTATTTTTCCTAAAAAAATTGAACTCACAAACATCATTTTTCGGTTTTTTTAATTAAAGAGCAGGAGCATGGTGCTCTGATCCAAAAATATCTGACTCGACATACTGATGATCGCGCTTATATAGACACTCATATAAATGAAACATAGGAGTATAAAGAAGTAGGAAAACCAAGGGACATCAATCTATGAAACACATCCGTCAAGTCGATGGAGCATTCGATCTCGTTGGTGCCCATGATACATGCATGCACATACTTCTCACCGCTCATGATCTCGATCGTACCACTCTTTTCCAGTACACATGCACAACCTCCGCACGCATGCATGCATGTGTGATCACCATGCCACGGCACCATGCACCTAATATGTGTACTTGGTATTTCTAATTTTCTATTGTAACTTTTACAATTTTGAATGGACTAGTTTCGAGCTAAATCATGTGCCAACTGCATCGTCTGTTGGTGCTCTCACACTGCAGCACATGTACTGCGTGCATGTTAATGATGATGGAGTGCATGCCACCAACTGACCAACCCGTTACACAAAGTGATTAATCAAGTGGCTTTCAAAGATTCAATATGCACCGGAGAAAGGACAACGAAACGGGCAAGAAGGCCGTGACTACTTCTTGAACGAACAATCGCTCTCACCCACACATGCGTGACTGTCTCATGCGCCCTGGTTCCGTTATTAATTGTCCACAGTCAACGGTGTTGGTAGCTACGGCCTCGTGTCCACACATGTTCATGTAACATGTGCATACATGAGCCGGGAGATGGTGCACTGCGGGAGGGGCGGCATGTCCATCAACATCACACCGTCCATTCTATATCTTTGTGTGATGCGGTTTTATTGACAAATCCATGCGGGATGGCCCATGCATATATTCTTCATGCAATTTTTGCAACCTTGTTCTCATTCCTTTTTACAAAAGTGAACCACATTTGAAATATATCATGGAAATTTGAATGAAACATACATGGAGCTGGATTGCATGTGACTTTTCGTAAATATTAAGTTCTCTTTGTAAATGTTCTGTACCAAGATCTAACGGATGGAATATCATGACCAATTTACACCATTCACTACGGGAGAAAGGTTCTTTGCCGTCTGGGAAAAGGCCTCCCGGAACACGGCAAACTCTTTGTCGTGTATAAGCACACGGCAAAATCCACACGGCAACGATCGGGACGGCAAAGGCTCTTTGCCGTGTGTCTTCACGCCCGGAACACGGCAAAGACTTTGCCGTGTGTTTTCTGATCACACACGGCACACTAAAGTAGTTGACGGTTCCGTCCGTCTGACGGAGCCAACAGATCGGTGCCGTGTATTCCTTTTGTCGTGTGCCTTCGATCTTTGTCGTGTGGCCTCCCTTTGCCGTGTGTCTTGCCTTCGCCGTGTGTATGTCCTTTGTCGTGTGCTTTGGTTTTTGCCGTGTGTTCAGGGTTTGCCGTGTGCATTTTCCTTTGTTGTGTCTTTCCCTTTGCCATGTGCCTCTCAGGGGTGACACACGACAAAGTTCATCCTTTGTCGTGTGCCTTTGGCATATAGCACACGACAAAGGCCCTGTGTATAACCTCAGCAGCACACAGGTGGGCTACACGTGTCTTCTTTGCCGTGTGTATAGCATATGTGTGTGAGTGTGGTGCAAGGTTGGTATATGTGTTTGCATGTGTCCCCCCCCCCCCCCGCATGCATGCGCTCTAACCTAGAAGCGAAGGTTCTGGACCTGTATAAGGGGGAATCTCCCCGTTACGGTGAAACCGGACCGTATAGTGCCCCAACTTGTGAACCAACATGGTTTCACATCATCCCATGACATAATCAAACACAAAACAAGAGAGAGATACGCCGGGCTACCCCCATCAGAAGAATGTCTAGGGGGTAGACGATCTGAGGCCCGCAAATCAGGGTTTTGCCGGAGGAAGACCACGAGAACGTCGGAATCATCTGAAAACTTGCATGTGTCCCTAGCATATGTGTGTAAGTGTGGTGCAAGGTTGGTATATGTACTTGCATGTGTCCCCCCTCGCATGCATGCGCTCTAACCTAGAAGCGAAGGTTCTGGACCTGTATAAGGGGGAATCTCCCCGTTCCGGTGAAACCGGACCGTATAGTGCCCCAACTTGTGAACGAACATGGTTTCACATCATCCCATGACATAATCAAACACAAAACAAGAGAGAGCTACGCCGGGCTACCCCCATCAGAAGAATGTCTAGGGGGTAGACGATCTGAGCTCCGCAGATCATCAGGGTTTCGCCGGAGGAAGACCACGAGAACGTCGGAATCAGGGGGGTGCATGTATATAGTGATCAAGACCACAATAACCTATGATCATATGTGTGCTCTCATGATCCTATGAAATAATATCACCTAACATATATGTAATAAAAGCCTTGCTAATTAAAGAAAAGAAAAAGGTAAAAAAAATGCTTTGTCGTGTATACAGAAGAAAACACACGGCAAAGACATGGGTCTAACAGTAATCGAGTAATAAGCTTCAGTTCAGTACTAAATGGATGCCACGTTGCCGGATAAGTAGGTTGTTCAATCCTCAGCAAGGAGAGTGTGGAAGACCGGGTACAAAGCCTTCCAACAAACAACCTCGAATGGACATATTTCCTCCAAGGGAAGGGAGAAAGCTCGGGAGTTGTAATTGGGTAGACTAAACTACGGATTTTCCCCTTGGGATGGGACTTGGACATGCCTCAAAGCACAGCTTACCGCACAGAGACATAAGCTAGAACGGGCACTACCCGTAACCGAAGGAAGAGTTGTTTGTTGGCCTTGGAAAAATCATAGGCAAATTCCTACCGGCCAAAATCTGGAGAAGAACAAAAACGGAATGCTTCCGCTTACTCATCACAACTCAGAGGGGATGCCGCTTACTACTCCAATCCTTGTTTTTGCAAGAGTTGCGTTCTTATATGCAAGAAGAAGACTTGGAAAGAACAAAGAAGTTTGGATCCGCAAAAGTATGCTTAGGCAGTTCCTTCGCTGAGCACAACAGAATGAAGAGGAATTTGTTTCATTTCAGATACTTCTTCTTATTGAAAAGAGGGAAGGAGAAAAACCGAACCTGACGGAGAGGGCACACGGCAAAGATTCTGCCGTCAGCCCCTGCCGGCGGGTGACCCCGCGAGGCCATGGGGCCCACTTCTTTGCCGTGAATATATCTTTGCCGTGATTCTTTTCTTTGCCGTGTGTTCTCGTCAGTCCATTGCCGTGTGTTCTCGTCAGTCCATTGCCGTGTTTATTTTTTTATCGTATTCTTTTTCTGCAGTTTGTCGTGCACCTGTGCTTTGCCATGTTTTTTCTTAGTTTATACTCTTTGCCGTGTTCCAGGCCTTTTGGCACATGGCAAAGAACAGAGACGACGGCAGCGATATTTTTCCCCGTAGTGATTCTCGGTTGTTAATATTTCCTGGTTAGGTAAGGTTGCATACACTAGGCGAACCGTTGTCACATTTAAGGGGATGAACCCGGCCGTACGGTCTATAAATGGATAATCTAAACCGACGTGGCACATAGTGGCATACAGTGGCACGACACAGCATGGTCCTCACCTACATATGTGACTTATCTCACACGTCTTAAAGGTGATGTACAATACCATAGATGTACTACGCGAACATTAATTTCACACTACGACGTACCGTCCAGTCTTAAGGTTTTGAGCTTTCACAAGTGATATATACACAAAATTTTCAAGAACTCAATGACTTCACCAACTTCCATATTCACTGAGAGTGACCCTTTCAGAAGAATTGTACTCTTGAACACAGCTGCAATTCTAGCTGTACTCGATTGCGAACGTATAGGGAAGAGAGAGTACATATGTAATTGCACCGCACGGTTGTCATACACATATATCACATGCCTCGCTTAATTAATTCCCGGCGGTCGCCTATATCGAACCCCGTCCACGTCGTGCCCGCATACGTCCATGTCACCTACTCCCTCAGTTCGCCACTACTCCCTCAGTTCGCAAATAAGTGTATTTTAGGTTTTGTCTAATTCAAACTTTGTTAAATTTAACCAACATTTTAGATAAATATATTAACATAGTACATAAATTTGTCATATTATGAAACTAAGTTTGAAAACTAATCTAATGATACCAATTTAGTATCATAAATATTACTCCCTCCGACCCATATTAGTTGACTTGGATTGTCTAAATTTGAATGAATCTAGCCACTATTTAGTATATAGGTTCATCTAAATTTTAACAAATCCAAGTCAACTAATATAGGTCAGAGGGAGTACTATGTTTTTCTATAAAGTTCGTCAAAGTTTATTAAATTTGACTTAAGACAAACCTAGATGTAGACGGAGGGAGTATGTACACCTTGAATTGTCAGCAATCACTACTGGAAAAACCATCTTCCGTTCGATCACTGGAAGCCCAGCAGTCCCGGCCCATCACGAACCGCGACTAGTGCTAACACTAGTCCCGGTCCGTGAGGCCCCCAACGGCTAGAGATGGACATACCCATTAGTCCCGGGCCGGACCAGAGTATTAGTCCCGGCCCGTAATACGGCCCGGGACTAATAACCTGGAGCATATGGTGGCCATTTTTCGTGGACTATTAGTCCCGGGTCGTATCACGGCCCCGGACTAATTGTCCATTACTATATATACAGCTCCCTGGCCAGCTGCCCTAAAGCATATGGTGGCCATTTTTCTCAAAGAAAGCAAGAGAGTTCATGCCATTTTTTTTCTCAAGATTTAGTTTGCAACACCTAAATCCAAAGCTTTAAAAGGTTAGAACTTCATTCTTTCAT
This sequence comes from Avena atlantica, assembly GCA_910589765.1. Lineage (NCBI taxonomy): Eukaryota > Viridiplantae > Streptophyta > Magnoliopsida > Poales > Poaceae > Avena > Avena atlantica. Next base: position 46,911,116 of record OU342735.1, read on the forward strand.
CTCTCATTGCTACTTTAGCTCTATATAATGCTCTAGAAGTATAGAGATATGGATCAAATGCATGCATGCTCTAGAAGTAGCTAGAAGGATTTTGATATATATGTGTAACAAATTTTGATTAGGCACATAGTTACTGAAAATTGAAATGTGTAATTTTAGAGTTCCAGAGCTTAGAATGGAATGAGGTTTTCACTGATGGAACAATAATAAAAAAAACTCCACATTTATCATGTTGATTGTTTTCTCCAATTCACAAATTGGTGCATGTAAATTTTTCAAAATTCAAAATTAGTGCTCTAGAAGCTCTCAATATAACTTGTAATAATTTTATCATGTTGTGTAATGGTTTTTGATATACTTTTACTATAATGCAGATGGTCCGGGAATGGATGTACGGTACTGACCGACGCTCTGGCGAGTTCATTAATGGCGTGCATGAATTCATCCGTGTTGCTGATGCAAACAAGCACAATGGTTTTGTATTCTGTCCATGTAATGGATGTAGGAATCAGAAGGATTACTCTGACTCAAAAACCCTTCACAGCCACCTGTTGAAGTCCGGCTTCATGCCCAGTTATAATTGTTGGACCAAGCACGGAGAGAGAGGGGTTATAATGGAAGACAATGAAGAAGAGGAGGAGTTTATGATAAAATCATAAAGGAAGATATTTGAGTTACAAGTTTAGCATAATACCTAAGATTTAAGGAATCGTTCCGTGGATTTGCATGTCCCGAAACACCATAAGAGTATGGAGCATTCGAGATTTGTAATTAAACCTTGTTTGACATGGTGAGATCAAAGGTGTAATTCATAAAATGCCATTATATTTTAAAGATTAAAAGCTTGAGAGACTACCATTTTTCCACTGAAAAGAGCTTCATCATAATCCGTTGAAATGACACCATATAAAGTTATGGTTTGGGATAAAACCCAAGTTGTCCTTTCTTAAAACATTGGTATGCTTTGCATAAGAAAGATGTTTGCAACCAAAGTCGGATGAACCTGTCTTTGTATGTTATTTCTAATAACTGTTAAGTATTCCTCCATAACACCAGAGACAAAAGTGTTTGTCGCTTAGAATGTCAAGTTTCCTTGAGAAGAAATTTTTCGTGAAAAGTTAAGTGGGAGGACAATAGAACTTTGATAAGGTTAAACGAACCTTAGCTATATGTGCAAAGTTGCGCAGCGCCGAAAAGTGTTCCGGAGGCAGCAACAATGCTCATGGCTCACGTGCCTCAAAGGTTGTGGTCACGGAGATCTAAGTTCCTATTGAAACAAGTAGGTCGGGTAAACAATCAAATACCAAGATTTGAGGGTTGAATCATTATTTGAGAATAATGAACCGACTACATGCAAAGAAGCGATGATGGGCCCTGACTCCGTCAAATGGCTTGAAGCCATAAAATCCGTGATAGTTCCATACATGAGAAATCAAGTTTTGAACTTGAAGGACCCTCGAGAAAGGTGTAAGACCTTACAGTCGTGTTTGGATCTATAAAGAAATAGACATGGATGTTTTACATCTATGAAATAGTCGACATGTTGGGAAAAAGTTCACAATAATGTTCAAAGGTTGACTATGATAAGATTTGATCGTTCATAGTGATATTTAGTCTAGACGGATTAGTGTAGCAACCACTACATATAATTTTGTTATATGGTAGTTGAATAAACAAAACAAGTTCTTCTAATAGAATTGTTACCTAGGACATGTGCATAACACGGTCCATAGGGTTTTGTTAATTCAAAAGGATGCTAAAAGCATATGCAAACTTCAATGGTTGAAGTAAGCATAGCGGAGTTGGAATCTTCACAATGATGAAATTGTTAAAAGAGTTTAAATTCATCAGAGACAATGAAGATGCTTGCATTTGCGAGAAATTAAGTGGGAGCGCTAAGACATATTTCTAATACATTATGTAGAAGACATATTGTTGATTGGAAGTGATGTATCTTTTTATTAACACAGGATAAGAATTTCATCTCGATGAAAGGCTTAGGCAAAACCCAAATATTTGGCATGAATAGACGCTAATATGGTTGTGCCAGAAGTACATAGACGAGATATTGAATGAGTTCAATGTAGAAACTACAAGAAAGTTTCTTGTCGCACAGAAAGGATTGAATGAGTTCAATATTGATGATATATTCAAATGTATTGACATTTGGTAAGTGAAACAAGATTCAAGTATAGATTGATACTTTTATATCAATCATACTGTGATATGTACAAATCCAGATATATCCTATGCTCTGAATGTTGTGAGCATATACCAGAATGATTCATAAGATGATCATTGGACAATAGTAAGGATATTCTTATGATCTTTTGGAAGAACTAAGAGTATATTATTTGTAAAAGTGACAAATAGATGATTAGTTCATTGTAAAAGTACTACATTGATACTAGTTTTGTCACAAAGTACAAATTAAGTTTATCTCAATCTAGAACTAAGGGTGGCACAATATAATGGAAAGTAAGTTCCATAATGGATTTGGATGAGTTCCAAAGTTAAGACATTATGACAGATACTACAACAAAAGGCTAAGTATATGACTGCTATTAAAGCAGCTAAAGAGGGCATTTGGGTCAAGTAGTTTGTTATCAAACTAGGTGTAGTTCATAGCGGGATAATACTATGAAGATATATTGTACGACAATATTACCAACATGTTTTAACCCCAAAGAACTAAAGGTCTCACCAAAGGACCAAATTTATACAAAGCCATCTCATTAGAGAATGAGTGATGCGTAGAGACGCAAATACATGCAATTACACACGGACCTGGAAGTGTCAGATCCGGAGATCAGTTGACCACTGGCAAACGTGTACTTACAACACCGGAAAGCCATAGGTGTTGAATACACAAAGGTTTGAAACTAGATTATTGACTCTAGTGCAAGTGGGAGACTGTTGGAGATATGCCCAAGAGGCAATAATAAAGTGGTTATTATCATATCTTCATACTTATGATAAATGTTTACATACCATGCTATAATTATATTAACCGGAAACATTAATACTTGTGTGATTTGTAAACATAAAAGAGTCGCTAGTAAAGCCTCTTGTTAAACTAGCTTGTTGGTTAATATATGATCATGGTTTCCTGATCATGAACATAGAGATGTTATTAACAATAGGGTCATATCATTAGGAGAATGATGTGATGGACATACTCCTATAGATAAGCGTAGCATAAAGATCAAGTCATTTTAATAGTTCAATTGCTATATGCTTTCTGATACATAGTAACCTAATTCCTTCGACCATGAGATCATGCATATCACCTTTACCGGATGGATGCTTTGATGACATCAAACACCACACCGTAACTGGGTGGCTATAAAGGTGGCATTGAGTGTTCGGAAAGTATTGGTTGAGACACATGGATCAATAATGGGATTTGTCCATCCATATGACGGATAGATATACTCTGGGCCCTCTCGGTGTAATGTCATCCAATTAGCTTGCAAGCATGTGACTGGCTCACAAGGGATCACATATCACGGGAACGAGAAAAGAGTACTTATCGGTAACGAGGTTGAACTAGGTATGCAGAGATACCGACGATCAAAACCTCGGATAAGTAAACTATCGTGAGACAAAGGGAAATTGGTATCGTATGTAAGTGGTTCATTCGATCGCAAAGTAATCGTAGAAATATGTGGGAGCCATATGAATTTCCAGATTCCTCTATTGGTTATTGATCGAAGAAGTGTCTCGATCATGTCCGCATAATTCACGAACCGTAGGGAGACACACTTAAGGATTCGACGTTGTTTGAGTAGTTATGGTATGATGAGAAAGAGACCGAATGTTGTTCGGAGTCTTGGATGGGATCCGGGATATCACGAGGAGATCCGGAATGGTCCGGAGAATAAGATTCATATAAGGAAAGTCCTGTTTCGGAGTTGGGGAATGATTCCGGTGTTTTCATCGGGAATGTTCTAGAAGGTTCCGGAATGTCCGGCACTCCGGAGGGGAAAGGGTACATGAATGTGTTATATCAAGTTGATATGATTGCATCATGTACTAGGTGTCATCGCTGTACCAAAATAGAGGGTTTATTCAAATCCTAGTTTGAAAAAGTCAAACGGCTAGTTTGAAAGTCAAACGGCTAGTTTTGGGGAAGAGGAGAAGGAGGTTTGAAACCGACTTGGGGGAGGAGTTCCTCCTCCCACCGCCGGCCCACCTTGGGTCCGTGTTGGGGAGGGACTCCCCTCCCCAGGCGCGCCTCCCTCCACCTATAAGAGGAGGGGCAGGGCTCCCCTCCTAGACACACAAGTTGCCTCCCTCTAAACCTAAACCCTAGCCACAGCCTAGGGATTTCTCCCAAGCCGCCGAGTTAGAGCTTCTAATTGCCCTAGCCGCCGGTTTAGCCCCTTCTAATTGGTGTGTCCAAACCCTAGAGCACCAAGTCTCTCTCATAGTCCACCATACTCGCTCCGGCTTAAGGCGAAGCCCTGCGAGATCTCCCCTCTACTTCCGGTACCACGCCGTTGTGCTGCCGGAATCACGAGAAGAGTGCTACAACCTCCGCTGCCTGCTGGAACAAGGGAGAGGAAGGTCTTCGTCGAGTACCGAACGTGTGACCGACTGCGGGAGCGCTGCCAGAACGCAGCGCCGGAAGGATCGTCTACGCGATCTTGAGATCGGGAAGAGTACGACTACATCACCCACGAGAATCTGCTCTCGTTAACCGCTCTGGAATCTTCGAGGGTGAGTTCCTCTATCGACTCGTTGCTACAATCTAGTAGATAGATCTTGGCTTGTTTGTGTGCATGCGGTAGAAATTTTTTGTTTTCCATGCTACGAACCCCTACAGTTCCTTCCTGAGAGAGAGAATGACGAGCTGACACGCGCCCTAGGGAATCCTGAAAAGGGAGGACGAACACGAGGCAAAGGCGCCGATGTCTCGTGGAAGAAAGGGTTTCCTCTATACGATGCTAGTTACAGAAGCCGTCAGAGAAAGAAGGACCGGGAGGCAGACCGGATCTCCAGGGTAGAGCAGGACCTAGCTGATCTGAAGAACCTCATGCATGAAATTAGCCAAAGGCCGCCGTCGTCAACTCACCCGCGGTCTGATGATCCTGCATTGGATCTTAGCCAACAGAGAAGCATCGTGGCTTCCACGGAGGTCCGTGCTGATGATCAAGCACTGCTGGATGATGCACCGGCTCCTCACTACCCCGTGGATGATGTTAGAGAGATGGCACAATATGAGCTACATCAGCCAATGAACAACCTGTCATTCAAGGTGGCGATCGGCACTGCTTTACCTTGTCTACCTGGAGCACTCCACCATTCACTTCCGATTCCACCAGGCTATGCTCGTGTCATGGTGGATGACATAGTGGAGGATTTTGCGGACCTAGAGATTGAAATCGCTACGCCTGAAGGCCTTACGAAACTAGGAGATGTCAAGCGCAACATCATTCTATGGAATAAGAAGTACATCAAGTTTCCAGGCTCGGCGCCAAGGCCACCGGCTCCAAGGAATCCAAATCCACCCCGCATCGAATATCGTCAACCTCCAAGTCCACCCCAACCCGATTATCGCCAACCTCCAAGTCCATCCCAACCCGATTATCGCCAACCTCCAAGTCCATCCCAACCCGATTATCGCCAACCTCCAAGTCCACCCCGCCCCGCTGACGATCGCCGCAGCAGGAGTACATCAACTCGATCTCCGCCTCCGCCTCCATGCAATATTACTACCTCGCCGAAGAAACGGAAGTTCGACGGTCCCCCGCGCCCCACATCGAAGAAAGGTCAAACGTCGAAGATAGTCGATATCCCGCCGTCTCTTCCAAAGAGACCTTATGACAAGACCGACGAGGAAACTAACACGGATGTGGCTGCCCAAGTTAAGGCGCATTTTGCACCCAAAAAGCCTGAGCCAAAGCCGGTATATAACGAAAAAACAAAAAAGTGGGCTAAGTCCTTTCTTGAGCAACCATCCCAGATATCGATGAATCTAGAATCAGACAATGACCGGGAGATTATTAAGCAAGCACAGAAGAAAAAAATCACAAGTGCAAAAAGCAGGAAGCAAGTTGCCCAGCTCGGAGCATAGAAGAATCAATCGATCGCCCCGCTCAAAGTCATTTCAGACCTCGACAAGGCCTTCAGAGCTGAAATGGATATGGACATGCAAATAATGGACCCTAGAGCCCGTAATAGTGCTGCACTTATGGAAATCACTGTATCGCAGGCCAAAGCACTTGCTAACGAAGCAAATATGTCTCTTGGTCAATATTTAGGCTATGAAGATACGCCAGTGGGTCAGATAGTACGGCAGTATGTCCAAGGGCAGCCTCTAGTCAGTAATTAGGAGCTCGCGCATCTATCCACACATATGCGAAATCTGCATGAATGGTACATGTCGCAAGCAGAAAAAAAGCATCATAAAGATTGGTTTCCGGTGGACGTTAGAAAGGAGCATCACTTCAAACCATACTCGATACAGGTTCAAATGACCGGACTATTTCAGTTATACAACCAGCGCGCCCTCGACAAATCTATCATTGGTTGCTACTGTCTGTAAGTGTTATCGCCATATTTTGGCCAACGAAGGAGATGGGCCGTGATCAAGATGGGCTTGGAAAATGCGTATATTCAACGTGTTGTTGGATCGGCCTAGTGCGTAGAATTGGGCTAAATTGCCCGTGTATCTTGTATCATAGTAGGTTTCGTTTCAGTTTAGGTTCCGTTTCAGTTTAGGTAAAGATAGAGTGGTAGAGTTATTCCAAAAGTAGAGAGTCTCCGGACTATAAATATGTACCTAAGGTTATCGAGAAAAAGAGGACAATCACGTTCACAACAAACACAATCTCGGCGCATCGCCACCCCTTGTTTCTAGGGTTTTTCTCGGGTAAGTGCCATGCTGCCTAGATCGCATCTTGCGATCTAGGCAGTATTTACTTATGCGATTGTTTGGTGTTACTCGTACTGAAGCCTTGTTGATGGCGAGTAGTACTTTTATCATAGATTTGTGTAGGCTAGCAACAGTACTTTTCGCTATGATTGTTTAGTTTTGCTGCCTCTAGCTATCTCGCCGCCTTTGCACCTTTTCCCGGGTGTAAGGGTGGCATCTTGCTTGATCTTTATTTAAGTCGATTTGATCTGTTATAGTTGTGCCTTGTTCTCCAAGGTTTAGTTTGATATCTACATGATCAGGCCTTGCAAACGGGTTGAACGATCCAGTAATATGTAAGATATGGTTTGCCAATCCAAGAGGAGTTGTTCCGGGAATTGACTTTATGTTGGTTTTTAGGCCTTCTCTAGGGTTAGTTTTCCATCATCTTTTATATCTACCAGGCTCAATTACGTGTAGGACGTTCCAATTATGTAGTGAAAACGTTAAACTATCGTAGATCGATTTAACTTGTATTGATGAAGCAAAACCCCATGTTATCATAGATCTAATGCAGAACCATGGGTTAATCGGCTCTAGGAGCCGATTCACAGGGAAACCTGGGAGCCGGTCACGGCTCGAATTTTACGTATACTTCTTTACCATGCAGGAAACCAATCGGAGCAATCCATCACCTTCCTGATCAGGTATAGATCAGGTGGCACGCCCTCGAACCAAGCCAGGACGTGTGCCGGAGTTTTGCGGGCCGTTGCCCGAGGGACCAGGGCCCACCAGCAGTTCTGGGAGCCTCCCGGCTCTTCGTGTTGCTCGTTGCTGCTCGCCGGTGAGTTTTGGCAGGCAACACATTCTGGCACGCCCGGTGGGACTCCTTAGGTCAATCTACATCCAGCTCTTACGGCAGAAGCGGGGAGAAACTGTAGCCGAATACATCCAGCGCTTCAGGACCGTCAAGAACCGATGTTACTCAGCTCGTTTAACTGAGAAGGAATCAGTCGAGCTGGTAGTGTTGGGTCTCTTAGCACCCATCAAGGATCTGGCTTTCCAAGTGGAGTACAACTCATTGGCGCACATGGCCCAGAAACTGACGATGTATGAACAGCGCCACCCTGAGTTGTACCAAGACAAATTCAAACGTCCGGTAGGCCTGGTCGATGCGGAAGAAGATGATCCTACACAAGACCAGGAAGTGGCCGTAGCCGAATGGGCTCGAGGGGCAGATCCTGTATCCTGCAAATGGGTGAAACAGCAAGGGCCTGCAAAAGGGTTCGACTTCGATGTGAGCAAAGCCGAGCAGATATTCGATTTACTGCTGAAGGAGAAACAGTTGAGGTTACCCGAAGGCCACAAAATCCCTACGGCTCAGGAAATGCACGGGAGACCATACTGCAAGTGGCATCATTCGTTCACCCACACCACCAATGATTGCAAAGAGCTACGTCGCCAAATCCAAACGGCGATAGAACAAGGCCGTCTGATCCTTGGGCAGGTCGCCATGAAAGTAGACACAAACCCATTTCCCGGCGTCAACATGGTAGAGCTCAGTCGCTCCGCGAGGCGTCAGTTGGATTTCTCGTTCGGCGTTAATATGGCAGGGTCTGGGTACCACCATGACTACAAGGAGGAGGGTGGTCGCTCTCGGGGCGAAGAAAGAGAGAAGGCTAGTCCACGCGACCAGCCCAGCCACAATGACAGGCGGTACTTAACAGAGGAACAAGTAAGGAGAGTGCGATATCAGAAGCCACATTCCACGTATCTCCTTAACAAGTATGAGCGGCAATATGACCAATGTCGCCGGCGCAACGGAGAAGATGAAGGATATGAGCACCTCGCTAGGGGACCGCCAAAAGGGAAGAAAGGCGCGGACAAACATTGGGATTGCCCGTTCTTCAAGTATTGCTGGGACGCGAGAATGAGCCGATTGCCTACGATCGATAACTGCCCGGAATGCGGACAGCAGCGGGAGGACACAGAGCCAGTGTCAGTGTTCCAGCGCCTAGGGCCTCTCCCACCACAGAGCAGACGCAGGGGAGCATCCCGAACACAAGGTCTCAAGGAGCCAGTGGGTGACGAAGAGAAAGACAGGTATCACCGTCCGAGGTGGTGTCCCGACGGACTCAGGCACACCCAAAAGCGTAGAGTGCAGCGGCTGCGTAATTTGGAGGAAGCCGAAGCACAGTACCTCCACGCTCTAAAGAAAGCACGGCCCGATCTGGCCGTCAAAGTGAGGCAGACTTTGGAAACGGAGGATCACCCGAGAAGGAAGGAGTGGCGCCCCAAACCGGTAAAAGCCGATGCGAAGACATCGGCTGGCACAAACATGGTGTTCATACTTCCGTCAAAATTCTGCGCACCAAGAACCAACGAGCTACCAGTGGCACAGTTCGACTGTGGCCCACGACCGGTTATTTTTGAGAAGCCGCGTGAGAAGGGTTACAAGCATCTGAAAGCCCTGTACCTACGAGGTTACATCAATGGGCAGCCTGTCACCAAGATGTTGGTGGACACCGGAGCGGCAGTCAACATCATGCCATACTCCATGCTACGGCGTTTGGGACGCTCCACCGCAGATTTGATCAAAACCAACGTCACGTTAAGCGACTTCAACGGTCAGACTTCGGAAACGCAAGGCGTACTGAACGTGGATCTGACCGTGGGCAGAAAAACCATCCCCACGTCATTTTTCGTCGTGGACAGCAAAAGCACCTACACCATCCTACTAGGGAGAGATTGAATTCATGCTAACTGCTGCATCCCATCCACGATGCACCAGTGCCTGATACAGTGGGATGGAGATGAGGTAGAAGTCATTCACGCAGACGATTCTGTCGAGGTCTCCATTGCTGGCATGAACGTCTGGGAAGCAGAAGACCAAGAGCCGATCTCTGGAATCAGTCTAGACAGCTGTGAACGCATCGAGGCTACAAAAAACGGGGTGAGGCTGGTCTTATCCACCGGCCTGACGGAGTAGCAAAGTCCACGACGGTGCGTGGTACGGCCGATCCCTGCGATCGGCCACAAAAAACAAATGGCAGCAATCTTACGACGAGCAGATCGTGTAGTCGTAGCAGGGAGATTCCCAGCTATGTTAAAACCGTAAGGTGTAAACCATCCTTGACTGATGCAATGAAAAAGGGGGCCGATTCAGGCAATCGGCCCAAATTATTTTTGTTAACCTCACCTACTGTTTGCCCTGTGCTTAGCATCGATTTGACAGGTGACGGAAAGCTAGGGTATGGGTTTACATCGGCTGATGAACTAGAAGAAATCGACATTGGTCCTGGGGATAAGCCACGACCAACTTTTATCAGCAAAAGGTTAGACCCGAGTCTGCGGGATCCGATGATAGCTCTGTTAAAACAATATCCAGACTGCTTCGCTTGGGACTACACAGAGATGCCCGGGTTAGACAGGAGCATCACTGAGCATCGACTCCCGCTTAAAAAAGGATTTCGGCCGTTCTAGCAGCGGGCACGACAGATGAAGGCCGAAATTCTGGAAAAAGTCAAGAAGGAGATCGAGAAAATGTTGGCAGCCGATTTGATCAGGCCATGCAGGTATGCTGAATGGATTTCTAGTATCGTACATGTGGAGAAAAAGGATGGCCGTTGGCGTGTCGCCATAGATTTTCGGGACCTCAATAGAGCTACCCCAAAGGATGAGTACCCAATGCCGGTGGCAGAAACGTTAATCAACGCAGCGGCTGGCCATAAGATCTTGAGCTTTATGGATGGAAATGCCGGTTACAACCAAATTTTTATGGCTCCAGAAGACATACACAAGACTGCGTTCAGAGTACCAGGCTCGGTGGGGTTGTTTGAATACGTTGTCATGACGTTTGGACTGAAAAATGCTGGTGCCACGTACCAAAGAGCCATGAACTACATTTTCCATGATCTGATCGGCAAGCTGGTGGAAATTTATATCGACGACGTAGTGGTCAAGTCTGCCTCAGTAGAAGGACACTTGGGCGATCTGCAACGCGTCCTGGACCGAACGAGAAAATTCGGACTACGGATGAACCCAAAGAAGTGCGCCTTCGGGGTAACGGCCGGTCAGTTCTTGGGTTTCTTGGTCCATGAACGCGGGATTGAGATCGGCCTGAAAAGTCAAGAGGCCGTGCGAACAATGAAGCCACCTACCACGAAGAAAGAGCCACAGTCTCTCATCGGCAAGATCAACTTCGTCAGAAGGTTCATCTCCAATCTGTCAGGAAGGATAGAGCCGTTCATGGGACTAGTAAAAATTAAATCTGACGAGGAATTCCGCTGGGGGGCAGAACAACAGCGAGCCTTTGACGAGATCAAAGAATATCTGACGAAGCCGCCAGTGTTGGTTCCACCCCAGCCGGACAGACCGTTCTACATTTACCTGTCGGTAGCTGACACGTCCATCGCCTCGGTGGTGGTGCAAGTTTATGATGGGCTGGAGCGAGTCGTATTTTACATAAGCAGGAGGATGATGGACGCAGAGACAAGGTATCCTGATATTGAGAAGTTATGCCTCTGCCTGTTTTTCACCTGTACCAAGCTGCGCCACATTTTGCTATCAGCAGAGATCATCATCATATGCAAATCAGACGTCATAAAGCACATGCTGTCGGCTCCTATGTTAAAAGGCCGACTGGGCAAATGGATGTTTGCATTATCAGAATTTGACATCCGGTATCAACCCGCGAAGGCAGTTAAGGGGCAGGCGTTGGCCGATCTTATTGCTGAAAGGATCAACACCAACATAGCAGCACTGTCCATAAGAGCGTGGGCTATGTTTTTCGACGGATCAGTTTGTGACGATGGCTGCGGAATCGGCATTTTACTCGTGTCGCCCCGGGGGCAACATTTTCCTTCTCCATTAGATTGTCTACCTCTCGCACCAACAATGTAGCCGAGTATGAGGCGATACGCAAGGGAATGGAGTTGCTCATCGAAGCTGGAGCGGAAGCAGTGGAAATTTTTGGAGACTCCAAGCTGGTGATTTCTCAACTCACGGAGGAATATAAGTGTGAGAGTGAGTCGCTCTTCCCATTATGGATGCAATGCCGTGAGCTGATGGCACAGTTCCGATACATAAACTTCACCTGGATCCCGCGATCGCAGAATACCGAAGCAAACGATCTTGCACAAATGGCTTCAGGCTACAAGGACGTAGCAGAGGGAGCCGATGTTCAGGTGCAATTCCTGGACGCAGACGACTGGAGAGCCGATATCTTCAATTACTTGAAGGATTCGGCTCGGGGGGCATCTAAACGGATAAGATACAAGGCCATGAAGTATGTGCTCATTGGGGACGACATGTTTTACAAGACTCTTGAGGGATTATTGCTCAAATGTCTGGGAACAGCCGAGGCCAATCGGCTCCTACATGAGGTACACGAAGGCGCCTGTGGAACTCACCAATCGGCTCATAAGATGAAGTGGTTGCTCAGGCGATCAGGGTTTTATTGGCCTACCATGCTCGAGGACTGTTTTAAGTACTACAAAGGGTGTCAAGCATGTCAGAGATTTGGAAAAATCCAGATGGTACCCGCGTCAGCAATGAATCCCATCATCAAGCCGTGGCCATTCCGAGGTTGGGGCATGGATATGATCGGCAAGATCAATCCTCCGTCAAGCAAGGGCCACATGTGGATCTTGGCCATCACGGATTATTTCACCAAGTGGGTGGAAGCCGTCCCTATGAAGTCAGTAAGTTCAAAGGATGTTGTCGATTTTGTGAAAGAGCACGTCATTCATAGGTTTGGGATTCCCCAGACTATCACGACCGATGGAGGTTCGGTTTTCACTTCTCACGAGTTCAGGAAGTTATGTGAGGACACAGGGATTAAGCTGATTCGGTCATCTCCGTACTATGCTCAAGCCAATGGGCAAGCTGAAGCGTCCAACCAGAGCCTTATCAAGCTGATCAAGAGGAAAATCGATGAGCACCCTAGGCGTTGGCATGAGGTTTTATCAGAGGCTTTATGGGCTTACCGCATGTCATGTCATGGAGCGATAAAAACCTCGCCGTACCATCTGGTCTATGGACAAGAAGCCGTATTGCCTTGGGAAATTACGGCTGGATCGAGACGCGTCACCTTTCAGAACGATCTAACGGCTGAAGAATATGCAGCTTTGATGAGTGACAGTGTTGAAGATGTGACTGAGCTTAGGCTGTGGTCGCTTGAGAAAATCAAAGAGAACAAGGCCAAAGTAGCTCGTGCATACAACAGAAAGGTGAGACCTAAGGAGTTCCATGTTGGCGATCTGGTATGGGAAGCGGTGTTGCCGTTAGGGACTAAGGATGCAGCATATGGTAAATGGTCTCCAAATTGGCACGGGCCATACAGGGTCGATCAGGTTTTAAGAGGGAACGCGTACATGCTGGAAGAGCTGGACGGCGTAAAATTCCCAGTGGCGGTCAACGGCCAACATCTCAAGAAATATTTCCCAAGCATGTGGGACGATAGACAGTAAAATGTGAAGGCCGATACATGAAATCGGCCGAACAAAAAGAAAAATATAGCCGATGCACGGTCATCGACTCTAGAGGTTCACACATGTTACAAACAGGTGCCAGTTCGCACATACAAGTTACTGAAGAATGCTTCGAAGGCGTTGAGCGCGTCAGCACGGACACGATCTATTTCGGCGATCTCGGCTTCGTCATCTTCATCCTTGCCCGTCACTAGCTGTTTGTTCAGGGCACATATTTCGATGGGCGATTGGGGATCTAGGTCGCCCTTTTTAAAGGGTCGCAGGTTACCGTTTGAAACTAAGGAGTGGCCGTTTTGATTTGCCTAAATATGCGACCAAGTTTTGACCCTGTCGACGTTTTTTGGGAAAAAGCCGATGCGTGGTCATCGGCTCTTTGCGATTTGACTTGTTTGACTGTATAAGTGCAGTATGATGAAAGCCGATACAGTATCATCGGCTTCTGGGACATCGACCTATTGTGGCTATCGGCAAAATCAGGGGCGAACAAGGCAATCTTCGGGAAATAGATTTTCATTCATTCAAAAGATGATTGATTACAAAAGGGAGCTTATTACTACTACTACTACTACTACTACTACTACTATTGGTTCCTAATCTAGGCCGAGGTCGTCGTCGCTGCCGTCGCCGCCGTCTTGTTCGCTGTCATCGGCGCTGCTGCCGGCGTCGTCTTCGCTGCTGCTGCTGAAGAAGCCAGCAGGGGCCTCCTCGTCCTCGTCATCGTCTTCGGTGTCTTCGTCTGACCCGGCGCGGAAGTACTTCACCGGCTGGTACTCCTCGGAGGAGGTGTCCTCCTCTTCCTCCTCCTCCTCGTCGGAGGAGTCGACGCCGTCCCAGGACATGGCGTCATCGGTACTGTCCGCCTCCAGTTCCCCGTCGGCGAGGAACTGTAGGTCCTCCTCGCCGTCAGTCATGGACGCGTCGTCTTCCGACCAAGCGGCGAAGTCCCAATCCCTCTCGTCCCACCATTGTGGGGCGAGAGTGTTGTACGCCGCCATCGGCGGGTGTTCTGGCGTCGGCTCTCGGTCGCTCATTGAGTTGGAGGCATGGGAGGACAGGCCAGAGGAAGCAGAGGAGGCCATGGCGGAGAAAGAGGGTTTTTTCGGCAGAGGAGGAAGACGGGGACTGCGAACTGCTCAGACAGATTTAAATAAGGGGAATATTGGAGAGACGGTTCAATGCCATAGCGGTTTCCCAGATTGCACTGCCAAAATCGTCAAATCATGCAGTGCGAAGGAGGTGAGAAGACAGGGCATCATGAGGAAGGGGTAGCGTGACGATTCTGTTCTGCCACGCATTCTGTCAACGCGCAACCCGATACAAAAAAAAAACCCAGGAGAAGAAAAAAACACAGAGTGGTTTTGGAATTATCATTGCCAAAACCAGGGGGGCATGTGTTATCGCCATATTTTGGCCAACGAAGGAGATGGACCGTGATCAAGATGGGCTTGGAAAATGCGTATATTCAACGTGTTGTTGGATCGGCCTAGTGCGTAGAATTGGGCTAAATTGCCCGTGTATCTTGTATCATAGTAGGTTTCGTTTCAGTTTAGGTTCCGTTTCAGTTTAGGTAAAGATAGAGTTGTAGAGTTATTCCAAAAGTAGAGAGTCTCCGGACTATAAATATGTACCTAAGGTTATCGAGAAAAAGAGGACAATCACGTTCACAACAAACACAATCTCGGCGCATCGCCACCCCTTGTTTCTAGGGTTTTTCTCGGGTAAGTGCCATGCTGCCTAGATCGCATCTTGCGATCTAGGCAGTATTTACTTATGCGATTGTTTGGTGTTACTCGTACTGAAGCCTTGTTGATGGCGAGTAGTACTTTTATCATAGATTTGTGTAGACTAGCAACAGTACTTTTCGCTATGATTGTTTAGTTTTGCTGCCTCTAGCTATCTCGCCGCCTTTGCACCTTTTCCCGGGTGTAAGGGTGGCATCTTGCTTGATCTTTATTTAAGTCGATTTGATCTGTTATAGTTGTGCCTTGTTCTCCAAGGTTTAGTTTGATATCTACATGATCAGGCCTTGCAAACGGGTTGAACGATCCAGTAATATGTAAGATATGGTTTGCCAATCCAAGAGGAGTTGTTCCGGGAATTGACTTTATGTTGGTTTTTAGGCCTTCTCTAGGGTTAGTTTTCCATCATCTTTTATATCTACCAGGCTCAATTACGTGTAGGACGTTCCAATTATGTAGTGAAAACGTTAAACTATCGTAGATCGATTTAACTTGTATTGATGAAGCAAAACCCATGTTATCATAGATCTAATGCAGAACCATGGGTTAATCGGCTCTAGGAGCCGATTCACAGGGAAACCTGGGAGCCGGTCACGGCTCGAATTTTACGTATACTTCTTTACCATGCAGGAAACCAATCGGAGCAATCCATCACCTTCCTGATCAGGTATAGATCAGGTGGCACGCCCTCGAACCAAGCCAGGACGTGTGCCGGAGTTTTGCGGGCCGTTGCCCGAGGGACCAGGGCCCACCAGCAGTTCTGGGAGCCTCCCGGCTCTTCGTGTTGCTCGTTGCTGCTCGCCGGTGAGTTTTGGCAGGCAACAGTAAGTTATTTATTTCTATAATTAAGTTTGTAGCTTTAGCTCGTTCATTGCATTTAATATATTATCCTAACTATATATCCTTTTGTATGATGATATTATATTTCGCAGAATGAAGATGCTTGAATGCAAAAGAGCTAGAAGATACGACGTTGGGTTCATTGACCCATATATCATTAATGAATATACGTTAAAGAATCACCCCAAAGACGTGGAGGAAGACTTGTCTAGGTTCTTAACCGAGCATAATTTTGTTAAGGAAATACTATTTCCTTACAACTTCAAGTGAGTGTTTATATCTTGTACACATTTTATTTTTGCTTACTAGATGAGCTATGCATGTATGCTTACGTAAATATCCGCAGATTCCACTGGATCTTGCTAAACATTCAAGTTGACAAGTCCCTAGTCGAAGTCCACGACTCATTAAGTTGGGACCAAGAGAAGTGGAGCGACATGAAAGCAATGCTCCATAAGTAATTTCAATCAGTATCGCATTATATCGTCCACTTTCATTCATTTCCTGATATTAAGTAACTAATAACTCCTTTGTTCATTTTATTTGCCGAGCAGGTGTTGGACACGGTTCAGACAGAAAATACCAGGTCCATTCAAAGAGGAGCTAACTTATAAAATGACGAAGAGTTTACAGCAGCCACCAGGAACTCATTTATGTGGATACTACGTCTGCGAGTACATCCGCGAGTTGACCAGTGAGCAGAAAGTTGACTCACATTATATTTATGATTTGCGGGAGACACTAGAGCCAGACCAGCGCATAAGAGCAATTCAAGAGGAGCTGGCGGGATTTATGATGAAGGAAGTCCTTGATGTACATGGAGAGCATTATGCGGATGACGTGGAACTCGATTTGCCTTAGTCATCTCCATGTAGCTCATATGATATATATATTCATCAATGACCATGTAATTTTCAAAACATTTCTTCCTTTTGATATGATTGATTATATGTATGCTTGCAAGGGATCGATCTTATATAAATGCATCGACGTGTAGTGTGTATGTAGTAGCGTATAATATGTCTACTGAAATATATGTTTGTTAAGTTATAGTGAAACACAAAACGAAAAAGGAACAAAATGGCAAAAAAAAAGGAAATACACAATCTCTGCCGCGGCAGAGAAATGTGGTGTTTCTCTGCCGCGACAGGAAACCTTTTAGTCCCGGGTGGTGTTACAGCCCGGGACTAGAGGGTTCCGCCCCCCGTGGCGCTGAAACAACCACGTGAATGTTATCAGTCGGGGGCCTTTGCGAGCCGGGACAAGAGGGGGGGGGGGGGCTCTAGTCCCGTTTTCGCAGTCCCAGGCCCAAAACCGGGACTAGAGCCCGTTGCGGCCCGGAACTAGAGCCCCTTTTTCCACCAGTGAATCAGCTAGCAGTGCTTAAGGTTATACGAGTGGCGTGCGTTCCTCGCTTCCTAGCTAGCAGACCGATCCACACTCAATGATGATCAGTTGATCGCGGGAAAGAGAGATCGATCGAGATGTGCACTGCGCTTATACGTTCGTACGTTGTCTACTTGTATCGCTGCACATCCATCACACCACTGGCCTCGTGCGTGTGGGACACGATCGGGAGCTTCACACCAGCCCGCACTGAAACCGATCGATACGGAGAACCTAACGCCTTGCGCGTCCTTCTCGTTTTGATTGCGGCTGCTGTGCTTAGAAAAAACATCTAAGCTATTGTCGAAATATATAGGTTTAGAAATATAAAGAGAGCTGGCTAACTGGGGCTCTCTCTCACATCCCACTATAAAAGCTGGGTGAGACAAATCATTAGTATAGGTGGTTAGTACTCGTAAATTGGACTAATTTATCAAAAGAGTATACTAGCACTTTGTATCCATTAAATATCTATAAACTTGGGATTTTGTTTATTTGACAATGCCACCGCTCGTACCATGCTCCAAGGCGTCGGTTGATCTAGCGGGAGTGCCATGCACACCCCCTCCAAGATTATATATAGCGAACCGAGTTTAAAACCCAGGTTAAAACCCAATCACTCTAACTCTAATGCAACTATATATGCACTTGATTGTTACCAAATCAATCGATTTTTGTGGCCCCGCGTGCTATCGAGGACAACAAACCGCCTCATAAACCCTAATACCATGTGAGACCTCTCATTCACGAATTTCACTCAGCATCTTGACCGACATGCAATACTATTCAATATTTAGCCAAAGATCGTTGTCCAAGTATTATCTTAAAATTCATGCTAAATAAAACTTAAATAAACATTTGGTCAAATTTCATAAAAAATCTAAAATGGCTTCAAATTTTCCAAAAAAATATGAGTACCAAAATATGAAACTACTATTGATGTTGTTTTTTTCTAAGAATTATGCATGTAAAGTTTGGTTTCTCTACGCTGAAACATTCATGAGTCACACAACAATAGAAACAATATCAACAACAACAACAATGAATAACAACAACACATTAGCATGAAGTATTCACACAAAAAAGCCCAAAGTCCAATCTCTCATCTAGATTTCGACCATGCCAGCAAGGGCGCCTGCCCTGCGAGATGTTCCAGTGCTCCACTTATACCCATAGTCAAAAAATTGAACATCAATAATATATGGGCTAGACTAGCTAGGTACCTCATTTGGTGTTTAAATTTTCACAAATGTAATTAGGTTTACCTCCGAATCTCACATTCAAGAACTATTGCAAATTATAGCACATAACATAAACATAATGATAAACATGAAAATATGTAATAAGAACATCTTTACTATCGTCTCTAGGGCATACTTCCAATATAGAATATTTATATGTTTATAACACTGTACCATGAAAATAAGTTTATGTTGCAAGTGTTATATCTGAAGTACCACCGAAATATTGTTACAGACGGACCCTAAGCATGGATAAATGGACATCATGGTTATATTTGGTAAAATCATCCCATGAGCATGATGTCTTTAGCTGGAAGCCAACTACGAACTTTGGGTTTTTTCTCAGTTAAATCCATATGGACAGATTTATATTTATCAGTGAGAATACAAGATTTCAGCCGATGTACATTTGGAAGCTCAAGTTACCTCTGAAAATAAAAATCTTTGTATCTTTGTAGGACAAAAAACACGGCAGAGAGGGTGGGACATTTTTCTTGTTAACTAATGGTTTGGACCTAACCATGTGAGATTGGGCCAAAACGAATCGCTCTTTTCTGCTTTTTTCTCACAAAAAAGTTGAACTTTGGAATGATTCACTACAGGACTGGGAAGCTACGCCGACGGCCGGCCGCTACGCCGACGGCTAAACGTCGGGGCCGTCGGCATAGCCATCGTTCAGGCCAGCCCCGCCAAGCAGCCGTCGGCGTAAAATTGCCCTCGACATATTCTATGCTACGCCGACGGCTGCCCTCGGCGTAGCATACGCCGACGGCTGCCCTCGGCGTAGCTATTTTTTATTTTATCTCATTAAACTTTGAAAAATCATAACTAAATTATTCTAATTCGGAAAAATACAAATAATATATCAAAATTTGCAGAAAAATAAGACCTATCTATCTACACTTAAATATTACACATTTATAAATAAAAATTAAGTAAAATATAAAACATTATATATAGTTTAAAACGGGCATAAAAAATTCAAAAACGATCGAAACAATGCGAAACCTTCGCGTGGTGTCATATTATGTGACATATTTATAAGGAAAAATAGCAAACTTGATATATTGATTATGTCTCAAAAAACCCTTCACAAAATGACCTATCTCATTCGAGATTTCTTGGCTTTCGGGTCAAATGACCAATGTTATGGCTAGAACCAAGGCATAGTTTGTGATAATGTGCCCATATTGTGCATACACATGCATCATGGGATGGCGAACAATGTTGCAGGAGGAAGTTTTCCTTTTCGTCGCACCAAAAAGCCATTTCTCATTTTCCGAGCATAAAAAACGGACGGTTTTGTGAAGCAACCACCAAATGGCTAATTCAAAATACTACCACCACATTTTAAAAAAAATACTATACCACCTTATATGGACAATGTCCCAACAGGGGGATCCGAAACCTTTCCGTCCACCTTTGGTGAAAAAGACAAATTTCTGCCGAATCGGCAGGAAGTGGGTCATATATGAACTACAGGTACATGATCCGATGCTCATGTTTTTTTACAAAAATCATTTTTAGGTTCACAATATGTTATTTTATCAAAGATCTAATGAAAGTTTAGCGAGGCTCGGCCCCGAGCTAAGAATCTTTATGTCCGCAGTTCGACAAAGTTTAACGATAGTTTAAAACGGGCATAAAAAATTGAAAAATGATCGAAACAATGCGAAACCTTCGCGTGGTGTCATATTATGTGAAATATTTGTAAGAAAAAATAGCAAACTTGATATATTGATTATGTCTCAAAAAACCCTTCACAAAATGACCTATCTCATTCGAGGTTTCTTGGCTTTCGGGTCAAATGACCAATGTTATGGCTAGAATCAAGGCATAGTTTGTAATAATACCCATATTGTGCATACACATGCATCATGGGATGGCGAACAATGTTGCAGGAGGAAGTTTTCCTTTTCGTCGCACCAAAAGGCCATTTCCCATTTTTCGAGCATAAAAAACGGACGGTTTTGTAAAGCAACCACCAAATGGCTAATTCAAAATACTACCACCACATTTTACAAAAATACTATACCACCTTATATGGACAATGTCCCAACAGGGGGATCCGAAACCTTTCCGTCCACCTTTGGTGAAAAAGACAAATTCCTGCCGAATCGGCAGGAAGTGGGTCAGATATGAACTACAGGTACATGATCCGATGCTCATGTTTTTTTACAAAAATCATTTTTAGGTTCACAATATGTTATTTTATCAAAGATCTAATGAAAGTTTAGCGAGGCTCGGCCCCGAGCTAAGAATCTTTATGTCCGCCGTTCGACAAAGTTTAACGATAGTTTAAAACAGGCATAAAAAATTGAAAAATGATCGAAACAATGCGAAACCTTCGCGTGGTGTCATATTATGTGAAATATTTGTAAGGAAAAATAGCAAACTTGATATATTGATTATGTCTCAAAAAACCCTTCACAAAATGACCTATCTCATTCGAGGTTTCTTGGCTTTCGGGTCAAATGACCAATGTTATGGCTAGAATCAAGGCATAGTTTGTGATAATGTGCCCATATTGTGCATACACATGCATCATGTGATGGCGAACAATGTTGCAGGAGGAAGTTTTCTTTTTCGTCGCACCAAAAAGTCATTTCCCATTTTCCGAGCATAAAAAACGGACGGTTTTGTGAAGCAACCACCAAATGGCTAATTCAAAATACTACCACCACATTTAAAAAAAAATACTATACCACCTTATATGGACAATGTCCCAACAGGGGGATCCGAAACCTTTCCGTCCACCTTTGGTGAAAAAGACAAATTTCTGCCGAATCGGCAGGAAGTGGGTCATATATGAACTACAGGTACATGATCCGATGCTCATGTTTTTTTACAAAAATCATTTTTAGGTTCACAATATGTTATTTTATCAAAGATCTAATGAAAGTTTAGCGAGGCTCGGCCCCGAGCTAAGAATCTTTATGTCCGCAGTTCGACAAAGTTTAACGATAGTTTAAAACGGGCATAAAAAATTGAAAAATGATCGAAACAATGCGAAACCTTCGCGTGGTGTCATATTATGTGAAATATTTGTAAGAAAAAATAGCAAACTTGATATATTGATTATGTCTCAAAAAACCCTTCACAAAATGACCTATCTCATTCGAGGTTTCTTGGCTTTCGGGTCAAATGACCAATGTTATGGCTAGAATCAAGGCATAGTTTGTGATAATACCCATATTGTGCATACACATGCATCATGGGATGGCGAACAATGTTGCAGGAGGAAGTTTTCCGTTTCGTCGCACCAAAAGGCCATTTCCCATTTTTCGAGCATAAAAAACGGACGGTTTTGTAAAGCAACCACCAAATGGCTAATTCAAAATACTACCACCACATTTTACAAAAATACTATACCACCTTATATGGACAATGTCCCAACAGGGGGATCCGAAACCTTTCCGTCCACCTTTGGTGAAAAAGACAAATTCCTGCCGAATCGGCAGGAAGTGGGTCAGATATGAACTACAGGTACATGATCCGATGCTCATGTTTTTTTACAAAAATCATTTTTAGGTTCACAATATGTTATTTTATCAAAGATCTAATGAAAGTTTAGCGAGGCTCGGCCCCGAGCTAAGAATCTTTATGTCCGCCGTTCGACAAAGTTTAACGATAGTTTAAAACAGGCATAAAAAATTGAAAAATGATCGAAACAATGCGAAACCTTCGCGTGGTGTCATATTATGTGAAATATTTGTAAGGAAAAATAGCAAACTTGATATATTGATTATGTCTCAAAAAACCCTTCACAAAATGACCTATCTCATTCGAGGTTTCTTGGCTTTCGGGTCAAATGACCAATGTTATGGCTAGAATCAAGGCATAGTTTGTGATAATGTGCCCATATTGTGCATACACATGCATCATGTGATGGCGAACAATGTTGCAGGAGGAAGTTTTCTTTTTCGTCGCACCAAAAAGTCATTTCCCATTTTCCGAGCATAAAAAACGGACGGTTTTGTGAAGCAACCACCAAATGGCTAATTCAAAATACTACCACCACATTTAAAAAAAAATACTATACCACCTTATATGGACAATGTCCCAACAGGGGGATCCGAAACCTTTCCGTCCACCTTTGGTGAAAAAGACAAATTTCTGCCGAATCGGCAGGAAGTGGGTCATATATGAACTACAGGTACATGATCCGATGCTCATGTTTTTTTACAAAAATCATTTTTAGGTTCACAATATGTTATTTTATCAAAGATCTAATGAAAGTTTAGCGAGGCTCGGCCCCGAGCTAAGAATCTTTATGTCCGCAGTTCGACAAAGTTTAACGATAGTTTAAAACGGGCATAAAAAATTGAAAAATGATCGAAACAATGCGAAACCTTCGCGTGGTGTCATATTATGTGAAATATTTGTAAGAAAAAATAGCAAACTTGATATATTGATTATGTCTCAAAAAACCCTTCACAAAATGACCTATCTCATTCGAGGTTTCTTGGCTTTCGGGTCAAATGACCAATGTTATGGCTAGAATCAAGGCATAGTTTGTGATAATACCCATATTGTGCATACACATGCATCATGGGATGGCGAACAATGTTGCAGGAGGAAGTTTTCCGTTTCGTCGCACCAAAAGGCCATTTCCCATTTTTCGAGCATAAAAAACGGACGGTTTTGTAAAGCAACCACCAAATGGCTAATTCAAAATACTACCACCACATTTTACAAAAATACTATACCACCTTATATGGACAATGTCCCAACAGGGGGATCCGAAACCTTTCCGTCCACCTTTGGTGAAAAAGACAAATTCCTGCCGAATCGGCAGGAAGTGGGTCAGATATGAACTACAGGTACATGATCCGATGCTCATGTTTTTTTACAAAAATCATTTTTAGGTTCACAATATGTTATTTTATCAAAGATCTAATGAAAGTTTAGCGAGGCTCGGCCCCGAGCTAAGAATCTTTATGTCCGCCGTTCGACAAAGTTTAACGATAGTTTAAAACAGGCATAAAAAATTGAAAAATGATCGAAACAATGCGAAACCTTCGCGTGGTGTCATATTATGTGAAATATTTGTAAGGAAAAATAGCAAACTTGATATATTGATTATGTCTCAAAAAACCCTTCACAAAATGACCTATCTCATTCGAGGTTTCTTGGCTTTCGGGTCAAATGACCAATGTTATGGCTAGAATCAAGGCATAGTTTGTGATAATATGCCCATATTGTGCATACACATGCATCATGTGATGGCGAACAATGTTGCAGGAGGAAGTTTTTCTTTTCGTCGCACCAAAAAGTCATTTCCCATTTTCCGAGCATAAAAAACTGACGGTTTTGTGAAGCAACCACCAAATGGCTAATTCAAAATACTACCACCACATTTTACAAAAATACTATACCACCTTATATGGACAATGTCCCAACAGGGGGATCCGAAACCTTTCCGTCCACCTTTGGTGAAAAAGACAAATTCCTGCCGAATCGGCAGGAAGTGGGTCAGATATGAACTACAGGTACATGATCCGATGCTCATGTTTTTTTACAAAAATCATTTTTAGGTTCACAATATGCTATTTTATCAAAGATCCAATGCAAGTTTTCCTTTTCATCGCACCAAAAAGGCATTTTTCATTATCCGAGCGCAAAAAGGGAATTTTCTAAAGCAACCACCAAATAGCTAATTCAAAAACGGAGGGTTTGTGATTAGTTGATATGGATATCATATTTGGATTCCTCTCATTTTTCTGATCAATTTAAACATATTATTTGTTGAATTTCGATTTACAGATTTAAAGATATTAATTATTCTATATTAAATAGAAAAATACAAAAAAAATAAAATTATTATATTTTTATTTGAATTCAATAATATTTTTACTTATTCATTAATATTTACTTAAATAATTGTTTGTAATTTCAAAAAATACAAACATGTGACATGATGATATAAGAGTTAATAGGATTGATATCATAGTATTGACACCAATGTATGAATTACTTTGCGGAAACGGATTCTGAAGGAACGAGAATGTTAAGCGTGCTGAAGCTGGAGTAGTATTAGGATGGGTGACCTGCTGGGAAGTTTAACTAAGACTAAAATTTAATCAAATAGTAACTATAATTAGTGTTAAAAATTTTCAAAGTAGGAGATTAACAAGTGAAACAATTCAAAGAATAAAAAAATTGAGAAAAAAAATAAAAAAATATTATTTTCCAAAAAAAAATCAAAAAAAAAAAAATTTTACAACCAGTCGACAGGCTATGCCGACGGCCGCTACGCCGACGGCCTTTTGCCCTCGGGCGTAGCGTGCGTGTCCCGTAGTGATTAGACCAAACCATGAGGGACCTGAAACAGCTGCTATTAGTAGGCCAACGATCCGTTTGACGATCGAGCTTTATTT
Organism: Avena atlantica; assembly: GCA_910589765.1. Classification (NCBI taxonomy): domain Eukaryota; kingdom Viridiplantae; phylum Streptophyta; class Magnoliopsida; order Poales; family Poaceae; genus Avena; species Avena atlantica. The sequence continues at coordinate 46,936,052 of OU342735.1, forward strand.
GGTGTCTGTCATGGTGTGAGCTGACGAGGCCGGGGAGACATACTCGATAAGACTTCCACATGCTTCACGTAGATGTAGATAGCCCCCACAACAAAAACGTGCGCTGTCAGTGATGAATTCCGGTCAGCACCCGCGCATGCCGAGCCAAAACTCACGGCATACGCGTACGCCTGGCCTGGGACTGTGTGGGAGACGGTGATGGTTTCCTTTGATAGCGATACTGATGATATCCTAGAGCTCGTACGTGTAGGTATGCACAAATTTACATGTATACGTGAGGGCGTATATATATTATACACATCTGACATCTCTGCACACTGATTTCTCTTTTTTCTTTTTTTGTCAAGATTCTCAGTGGTTTCTAGCACTGTGGCGCGAGTGAGGATTAACTCCGTTACTTTTAAATTTGGATGACTTATATTCTCTCTGTTTCACAATATAAACCATCTTAGCAAGCTAAAATATTATATTATGGAACATAGGTAGTATTTCCGTTACGATAAAAGTTTTGACCAACAATTAATCCCGCTACTTTCTCTTATCCATATTAATTGACTTAACTTTGTCTAGCTTTGTATGTATCTAATTAAGTATTTGAACTAGATGCATGTGTATCCAGACAAACTAGATGCATGTGTATCCAGACAAAATTGAGTAAATTAATTTGAACCGGAGAAAGTAGTATATAGAGTATTAATTTGGAATTTCGACTGCACACTATATACGCAGCTCGCTCCCATGCATGGCCTGTAGCGCAGTGCACTTATCTCGGCCGAGTCATGGGTTCATATGTATGACCCCTACCTACCAGTTAGGTGCACATGCGCTGATATGCGCGCAAGCTCTGGCGATCTATATATAGCTTCCCCCAAGCTCACGGTCACAGGCACACAGCCACTAGCTAGCTAGCTAGCGCCATCCATCCATCTCGATCGTGCGCGCGTATCTCACTCGATCGTGCCGTACTCTCGCACTCTCTCCTCTCCCACGTCCGCTTGAGCTATCGCCCGCGCGCCGGCCGGCCGGCCACTTTTCTCCGCCGAGTACCCGGCCCATTCCATCTACCGGCGACGTCGGCCTGCATTCTGACTCGGCCCTTGGTCGATCTACAGCTCGTCGGAGAAGAAGAAGAAGACGACGACAAATAAGAAACACTTACAGATTCGGCGGGGAGACATGGTGAACACGGCAATGGGCGTGAACACGGCGGCTGCCCAGGGCGGGGGTCTGCGGCTGGCGTCGCTGAACCACATCTCGGTGGTATGCCGGTCGCTGGAGAGCTCCCTGGCGTTCTACTGCGACGTGCTCGGCTTCTTCCCCGTCCGCCGCCCTGGATCCTTCGACTTCGACGGAGCATGGTATCCATTGCTCATCTATTACGGCATGCTCGCTCTTCGATCCACCGAAATGACACGAATTGCTGTACTGTAATTGATTTTCAGGCTGTTCAACTTCGGGATCGGCGTGCATCTGCTGCAGGCGGAGCACCCCGAGAGCCTGCCCCCCAAGAAGACGGAGATCGACCCCAAGGACAACCACATCTCCTTCACGGTACGAACCACACCGCGACTCGCTCGCCATGTTCCTCGGGTGTAAATTCTTCTATAGAAACATATGTCCAGGTGATACGTACTACTCCGTACGTGAGTAGGCACCCGCGCGCATGCCACATGCATTGCTATGCTACTCGATGATCTGGAATACTAGCTGGAAGGAGGTCGTGCCAAGTTAGCGTTGTCATGTACTTAGCCGTTTACGCCTCCAAATTAATCATCCATCTTGTGGAGAGATTTATCTCTTCTTCTTCTTCTACACGAATTTCTCTCTTCTCTTCAACGTGCAGCACAAGTGGCCTCGTACGTTCTGACATGACCCACCTCGTACGTCAGGTTAGGAAACGGCAACAATACCAACGACATCCATTGACTAGGTATAGATTAACTAACTGTACTGCTCTAGTTAATTACTTTAGTCAAATGTTAGTCAGAATAGTCTTTCACCGGTGCTACGTACCATCTTTAGCCATATCCATCCGGTTGCATCTTGCCTCCTGCATATCTCCAACCAGATCTCGATCCATTGATCATCATTCCAACACACACTAAACAAATAGTAAACCGCAACATACTTAGTAGTAAACCGGAGTTTGTTGGAGACCCACAATAAAAAACATGTCCATCATGAAGCATGCAAGATCGTGCCGCGCAATGGACGCACGTCCAGCCTTTGATCTCACCACCACTAACAACAATAATAAAGAAGTTTCTGCGGTGATCCATGGTTCCATGGACGGTGCACCGCTCTAATCCCTCAGTCCGATCCTGAGCTAATTATTGTATCACGTTTAGTACTTCTCCAGGTAGTGAATGCAGTGTTGTGCTATCTATAGTTAGATTGGTGGTGTGTAGAACTGTAGATACATAATTCTCTTGTCCGGTGGAGAGATTTCTCTCTTCTCTTCTACTACTGCATTTCAACGTGCAAAATTGGCACCGTTCTGGACATGACCCACCTCGTACGTCAGGAAACAACCGACGACATCCATGGAGAAGGCAGTACGGCGATATAACTCTAGTTTATTAATTTAGTCATCAAATGTTAATCAAAATAGTCTTTTACCTGTGCATCTTGCTTGCATATATATAACCAGATCTCGATCCATGGATCATTCTTTTCAAAAAAAAATTAAAAAGGAATCCATGGATCATTCCAACTCAAACTAAACAAATAGTTTGTGGATCTCCAAACTCCAATTTACTACTAGTATAAAAATATGTGCATCATGAAGCATGCAAGATCATGCCGCGCGATGCACTCATGGCATGTCCAGCCTTGATCTCACAACGACAACAATAATAAATAAGTTCCTGCCGTGCTCGATGGACAGTGCACCACTCTGATCCCTCCGTGGCTCCGTCTTGAGTTAACTATTGTATCACTTTCGGTACTTCAGGTAGTGAATGCAGTGTGGTGCTGTCACTCTGCCCTCGTAACTGCATCTATAGTTAGATTGGTGGTGTGTAAAACTGCAGATACATAATTCTCTTGTCTGCTTGCACTCGAAAGCGATGCTCCATCCAGAACTAGAAACCCCGTGCGTGATGCATATGGAGCGCGACACGGTGCCACGTCGGATGCGCGCATTAGCTGGCCCATGTGACAAGTCACATGCGTGTGCATATCATCCAGTACAAGCAAAAACCTCTCGCATGTAGAGCCTTGTGTATTTAGTATCCCATAGTATCAAAATATATACTCCTAGAAAAAAAACATACTCCTACTATTAGTGATGTGATAGTTAGCAAGAGAATCTATCCAACGATCGCCGGATATGTTACACCGATAGATGCTTGTGTGCCGTGGCATGTTCATACGATGATGTGTCATTTCATTATGCAGTGCGAGAGCTTGGAGGTGGTGCAGAGGCAGCTCAAGGAGATGGGCATCCAATTCGTGCAGCGGCGGGTGGTGGAGGGCGGTATCCACGTCGACCAACTCTTCTTCCATGACCCCGATGGCTTCATGATTGAGGTTTGCACCTGCGACAACCTCCCTGTCATTCCCCTGGTGCAGCCGGCGCCGTCCTGCAAGAGGGCCGTTGCGGATCCGACCCCGGCGAAAGCAAGTGGTGGCGTAGGCGGGTGTGTCGGTGAGGCCGTCGACGTCTCGGCTTCTGCTTGCGCCATGATAGCATGCTCGGAGCAAGCCTGCATGCAGGTCTAGCGACTCTCTGTTTGTTGCTGTTTTGTTGCCCATGATTATTGGTTGTACTTTGTTCTTGTCCAATATGTGAGTATGTAAAATATACGGAAAGCTTGTATAAAAAATGTTGTTAGATAAAATTTGGCTATTGCTAGCCGCCAGCCGACTGATTTGGGAAAATCAGTCGTCTCCCATCCGATCACCGCAGAAGCAAATGCCTGAGCACGATACTTTTTGCGTGTGTATGCAATTGTTTTCCCATGGTACGTTAGAAATTGTAAAAAAATATACTAAAACATTTTAAAGACACCCATGTAGCAAAAAAAATGTCAGTGTAGCTATCTCATTCTTTGTGACAAGAACCCGACACATCCAACATATATGCCAAAAGCAGAAACACATTTTTGTATTGTTAGCCTTTTTTAGCTGGTATATCCTCGAGAAGGATTATAAACCTGGCACTTGATCAATAAAGCTCCTTGAATCGCAAGCAAAAAAATGAAGGAACCGTTGCCCACCGCTGACATCTAGTAGGCGGGGTCTAACTTCATAGCCAGAAGGATCTAACCTCATCGGATTAATTTCCCAGTTTTCCAGCACACCTTTACATCTGCATGGATGCATGATTGCAATGGCACACAGGATACTGACCTTCTTGATATTTCTATTTTCAAAACGAGGGCAAAAACTTCCAACAACGAGTATCCTTTTTAATGAATTAAGATAGTACTAGAAGAGTACAGTAAACGAGGAACTTCCAACCTCAACCATGGCTTATGGCCCCCGAAGCGAAGATAGTTTCTCTTGTGTTGAGTCATCGAATGACGCAACCAACAAACAATTCAATTATTTATTACAGTAAAATATGGAGAACACGATCCGCTGTTGATGCTCACATTTGCCCGCGCATATGCACTAGTACACGCATGACGCATGTCGTTTGGCTATTGCTGGTCCATTTAAATCGCTTTCAATGCACATGATGACCGGAGAAGTGTAGACTTGCTTATCCAATGAACCACATCGCTCTCACATGCGTACGTGACTGTGCTTGTCTCGAGCGCCGCTACTAACAACTGAGATTACACATGTGCAGAGTGCACGTCGAGTCTGGTGGTGTTCTCGGCGTTGCAACCTATGCACGTCGAGTCTGTAATGATCTGCAACTCTATTTTCCCTCTTGCTTAATAGAGTCGGGGTCTGGTACACTGCACCGGGGGCGGCGTCTACATTACCGTCGATTCCTCGTCTATTTGTTTTACTGATCATGGTAACCATGTTTACCAGCGATTTATACTATATATATACTTGGATATGGGAAATTCATTTTAGCTCCCGAGTTCCAGTGCTCCCTGCTTATTAAAATAAAAAAATAAAAAATACACTTATAAGTTTAAAAAAATTATGAAACAAAATCCTAAAAGTTGATGTATGCCACAAACGTGTAAAATTCCTATACGAAGTGCTTTGTATTCGGAGCTACTATACAAAAATGACAAAGTGTGACTATTTTTGTGGTTTAAAATCACTATACTAAAGATCTATAATTTTGCTATTTTTATGTAGTAGCTTAAAATACACATTATTTTGATTTGAGATTTTGCACGTTTGTCAGGGCGGCTCCTAAAATTCTAACGTCCACACGTTCGATTTCCCGTACATACCCTGTTTCGTGTTCTATTCCTTGGGTTAATTGCGTACTAGTCGAACTGTTGTCACATACTCACATTTAAGGGGCTGAATTTGCAGGTGTAAATTTCAGATAACCTAAAAGACGTGGCGTGCACCCGCTCGACACATGGGGCTTCACCTGTGACTTTTTTTTTGAACGGGCACGTGTGACTTGTATGTGCTCTATATCTCCTCACGACCTAAAAACGTCGAACATCGTCATAAAAATAAGCAACTATTCACACTAGTACACTACAGGAATGGCGTTGTGTGCCGACGGCCGGCCGCTACGCCGACGGCCAATGGTCGGGGCCGTCGGCGTAGAACCGGCCCAGGCCAGCCCAGCTTCCGAGCCCTCGGCGTACCGCAGCCGTCGGCGTAGCGGCAGGTACGCCGAGGATGACCGTCGGCGTAAACGTAGCCCTTGGCGTACGGGGTGGCCGCGTGACACCAGACAGGCCAGGCCGGGATGGGCCCAAACAGCGTCAGCATTACGCCGAGAGTCGCCGTTGGCATAGGCTACGCCGACGGTCACCCTCGGCGTACGTCCCTCCTACGCCGACAGTGACCCTCGGCGTACCTATGCACTTTTTTTCCTTACCAAATTATTTGTATTTATTTATTAGTATCAATTATTTAGGTTCTATTTTATCAATTGGATGGATTCGTAGCCTCCGAATAATAGTCTTCACGCCCACATAAAATGTCGAATCTTCTCACAAGTTGAGAAATTTGCATGTTTGTGTGTTATTATCACATATGCGTGAAATTTATATGTCACAAATTTTTATGAAGTTGTTCAAATATTCAATCATGTCCCCCCTCGCATGCATGCGGAAGCGCAGGTTCCGGACCCGTATAAGGGGGAATCTCCCCGTTGAGGCGAAGATAATATGGTTTTACATCACCCTATGACCTAAACAAACACAAAACATATGTGTGTGGGTGTGGTGAGAGGTTGGTATAGGTGCTTGCATGTGTCCCCACTCGCATGCACGGGCTCTAACCTAGAGGTGAAGGTTCCGGACCCGTATAAGGGGGGAATCTCTCCGTTTAGGTGAAACCGGGTAGGATAGTGCCCCAACTTGTGAACCAACATGGTTTTACATCACCCTATGACCTAAACAAACACAAAACAAGAGAAAGCTACGCCGGCCTACCCCTGTCAGAGGAACGTCTAGGGGGGTAGACGATCCGAGTGTGCAAAGAGATCAGGGTTTCGCCGGAGGAAGACCACGAGAACATCGGAATCAGATGAAAACTTGCATGTGTCCCTAGCATATGTGTGTGAGTGTGGTGAGAGGTTGGTATAGGTGCTTGCATGTGTCCCTCCTCGCATGCATGCGCTCTAACCTAGAGGCGAAGGTTCCGTACCCGTATAAGGGGGGAATCTCCCTGTTTAGGTGAAACCGGGTAGGATAATGCCCCAACTTGTGAACCAACATGGTTTTACATCACCCTATGACCTAAACAAACACAAAACAAGAGAGAGCTACGCCGGCCTACCCCTGTCAGAGGAACGTCCAGGGGGGTAGACGATCCGAGCGTGCAAAGAGATCAGGGTTTTGCGGGAGGAAGACCATGAGAACATCGAAATCAGATGAAAACTTGCATGTGTCCCTATCATATGTGTGTGAGTGTGGTGAGAGGTTGGTATAGGTGCTTGCATGTGTCCCCCCTCGCATGCATGCGCTCTAACCTAGAGGCGAAGGTTCCAGACCCGTATAAGGGGGGAATCTCCCCGTTTAGGTGAAACCGGGTAGGATAGTGCCCCAACTTGTGAACCAACATGGTTTTACATCACCCTATGACCTAAACAAACACAAAACAAGAGAGAGCTACGCCGGGATACCCCTGTCAGAGGAACGTCTAGGGGGGTAGACGATCCGAGCGTGCACAGAGATCAGGGTTTCGCCGGAGGAAGACCACGAGAACATCGTAATCAGATGAAAACTTGCATGTGTCCCTAGCATATGTGTGTGAGTGTGGTGAGAGGTTGGTATAGGTGCTTGCATGTGTCCCCCCTCGCATGCATGCGCTCTAACCTAGAGGCGAAGGTTCCGGACCCGTATAAGGGGGGAATCTCCCCGTTTAGGTGAAACCGGGTAGGATAGTGCCCCAACTTGTGAACCAACATGGTTTTACATCACCCTATGACCTAAAAAAACACAAAACAAGAGAGAGCTACGCCGGGCTACCCCTGTCAGAGGAACGTCTAGGGGGGTAGACGATCCGAGTGTGCACAGAGATCAGGGTTTCGCCGGAGGAAGACCACGAGAACATCGGAATCAGATGAAAACTTGCATGTGTCCCTAGCATATGTGTGTGAGTGTGGTAAGAGGTTGGTATAGGTGCTTGCATGTGTCCCCCTCGCATGCATGCGCTCTAACCTAGAGGCGAAGGTTCCGGACCCGTATAAGGGGGGAATCTCCCTGTTTAGGTGAAACCGGGTAGGATAGTGCCCCAACTTGTGAACCAACATGGTTTTACATCACCCTATGACCTAAACAAACACAAAACAATAGAGAGATACGCCGGGTTACCCCTGTCAGAGGAACGTCTAGGGGGGTAGACGACCCGAGTGTGCATAGAGATCAGGGTTTCGCCGGAGGAAGACCACGAGATAATATATTATAGGGGGGAATATATTATAGTTTCTTCTATAATAGTAGACACCAAATAATATATTATAATTTGTTATAGTTTGATATTAATAAAAAAACCTTCCTTAAAAAAAACCCTGGCTACGCTGACGGCAGCCCTCGGCGTATGCCTGGCCGTCGGCGTAGAAGGACCCAGGAAAAAAACCCTAGCTACGCCGACGGCTGCCCTCGGCGTATGCCTGGCCGTCGGTGTAGCCTCATCGCATTAGTTTGGCCCGCGGCCCACCCCGGGCCACTCAGCCACCACTCCTCCCCAAACTTCCCCGACCCCGCGCCCGCCCCGCACCAGCCGCCGCCGCCAGCCACTGCTCCCTGACCCCGCCGCTCCCCAAGCCCGACCCCGTCGCTCCCCAAGAGCGCCGCCGCCTCCTCCCCTAGCCTCCCTCCTCCCTCCTCCCTGAGCGCCGCCGCCTCCCTCCTCCTTCCCGAGCGCCGCCGCCTCCCTCCTCCTTCCCGAGCACTGCCGCCTCCCTCCTCCTCCCCGAGCGCCGCCACCGCTCCCCAAGCCTGACCCCGTCCACCAGCCCCCTCCCTGCCGCCTCCCCTTCCCCTCCCCGAGCTCGTCCCTCCTCCCCGAGCTCGGCTCCAGCCTCCCCGAGCTTGCCACCACCTCCCCGAGCTCGCCCTACCTCCCAAAGCTTGGCTCCCGCCTCCCCGAGCGTCGCCCCTCACTGTCCCGTCGCTTGGAGGTAATGACCCATTTTTATTTTTTTCAATGCTAGTGTAAATAGTTTAATATTAGTAATTTAGTAATTGTTAGGTGATTGTAGAAGTACGAGTTTGTCGAAATAGGAGTAGAAATTGTTTTAGATTTAGAATTGCTAGTAGTTTGTAGAAATAGAAGTTTGTACTATTGTAGAAGTACTTCTCCATTTGTAAGGCCTCTAGATATGAAGAGATAAAGGGGAAGGATGGTCAGGTGAGGCAGCCGAAGGTCGCTAAGAAGATACTTCGGTATCTCCCATTCATAAAAAGAATCCAGCGGCTTTACTTGAGCGAGGAGACTACCAAACAGATGACGTGGCACAAGAAGGGGGAAAGATACGAGGACGAGCACGGACGGAAGAAGATGGGACATCCATCTGATGGTAAGGCATGGAAGAACTTCGATGACAAATACCCCCGGTGGGCAGAAGAGGCTCGGAATGTTAGAATTGCGATAGCAACAGATGGCTTCAACCCATATAGTATGTCGACGGCCTCGTATAGCTGCTGGCCGGTGTATGTTATTCCGCTCAATCTCCCTCCCGGAGTATTAATGCAACGGAAGACCATGTTTTTGTCGCTGATAATTCCAGGACCTGAGTATCCGGGGAAGAATTTGAGTGTCTACATGCAGCCGATTGTGGATGATTTGAACCACTCTTGGATACACGGGACGTTGACATGAGAAGCTGCAAGTTCAGGTGCCGGAGTTGCTATGCAATTTGGATATGATCTTTCCGCCAGGCTTCTTTACTCCGATGGCACATCTCATTGTGCACCTCGCGAACGAGGCACTCTTGGGGGGGCCGGTGCAATTTCGTTGGCAATTTTGTATTGAGAGAGAGTTTAAGTATATCCGAAAGATAACTGGAAACAAAGCCAAGATTGAAGCATGCATAGCTGAAGCAACATGCCTTCGGGAGATGGCAGACGCCGCGACAACCTACTGGCCTGATGATGTTCCCACTATGCATAACCCGGTCTCTCGTTACAATGTCGACCTGCCCAAGAATGACCCCAATCTCGAACTATTCAAATTTCCCGGTGGCAAGGCCGGTAAAGGACTAAAATATAGGTTGCCGAAGGAAGAGAAGGATTGCATAATGCTCTATGTGCTTATGAACAAGAAGGAAGTGGTCGATTTCATTAGGTAAAATGGTGAACACCCTGTTTCTCTATCCAGCTAGTAACTCGGTCTCCGTCTAATGCTTATTTTCTCCTTCTTAGCGATTTCATGGATGAACAGTGGCCGGGACCGACGGATCCCTCTCCCATGGAATTGGACACTCTACTGAAAGAGGGTGCTCCTGGAAATAAAAAAACTTTGTGTCCTGGTTTATGGAAAAAGTAATTTCTAACCTGTCCCTCTTACCTTGCAATATGTGACTTGTCGCTCTTATTCCACGTAACTACTAAACGCAACAAATTCCTCTTGTACCTATAGGGAGCTGATCCCAACGTTGAGACGTCAGATGAGCTGAAATGTGTTTCCCAAGGTGTTAACAGTGTCGTCATTAAGTATGAGAAGTATGATGTGAATGGGTTTCGCTTCCATACAGAGACGCACCAGAAAGGGTGACCGAATGCAAAAACGGTAAATACTGGGGTGTTCACCAAAGGAGTCGATTCCCTTGATTACTACGGAAGGTTAGAGAATGTATACGAGCTGACCTTCAATCGTACGAATGTCGAACTCAATCTTGTTGTGTTCAAGTGCCACTGGTTTGACCCAAGGGGTGGACTAAGAAGTACCCTTTCATTGGGTTAGTTGAAGTTAGGCCTTCAACCACCTATAGCGGAGCCGACGTCTTTGTTGTTGCTCACCAAGCCAACCAAGTTTATTATTTTCCCTACCCATGCCAGAAAGCGGAACTCCAGGGATGGGAAGTCGTGTTCCAGGTATCGCCACATGGTAACCTACCGATTCCCTCCGAGGACGATTATAACAACATTAACCCTGTAACGTACGAGGGAATTTTCTATCAAGAGCAAGAGGACTTCGCACACTTTGATTTAGAACCGGTTGATCTTGAGGACCTTGGGAACGATGTAGAAACTCAGGGTGAGTCAGTGGTGAATATACATGACATAAGTATGGTCGAGAAGCTCCATACCGAGAATGACAACGATGATGAGCCTACACCCTTCGATGAGAATCCAGATTTCTACTCAAAAGATAGTGATAGTGAGAATGAGAATGAGAATGAAAATGATAGTGAGTATTTATTTTTTAATGCATTTTATTTTGTCTTTGTGCTTAACTGTTTTCTTAATTGCATTATGCCTTTATTCTTTGTGTATACATTTTATTATGTCTTTGTGCTTAATTGTTTTCTCTTACTTAATGCAGGTGATTGAACAATATGAGCAGCGGCAAGGCAACCAGTTCGTCCTTGCTTAATGCGCTGAAGCAGCGCAAGAAAAGAGCTACACGGAGTGGGAGACAGCCAAATCCCAATCCGTGTTACCCCGATCTTGCTCTTGCTGGCAGAGGACGGGGTCGAGGCCGAGGTCGAGGAGGACGAGGACGAGGTGCCACGGGAGGAGGCATGGACTTTGACCCACCACCCTCTGCTTCTGGCGACGTGGCTCCTGAGTTGTTCCTGATAGAGCAGCCTTTCAGGGCCGAGAGGGAGGCAGAGTCCGAGAGGGAGGCAGAGTCTGAGAGGGAGGCGAGGACCGAGAGGGAGGCGGGGACCGATACGGAGGCGGACACTAGCCGTGAGTTGGTGGGGCCAAAGAAATTGCGGAATCGTGGGGAATCGGGAGTCCCTGGCGAGAAGTTTGAGCCTAGGACTCAGGAGGCGAAAGCCCTTATTATTCCAGATGGCCTTGAGTAAGTGTACTAATTTGGCAATTTAAAACATTTTATTTCATGTTGGTCATAAATAATTATTGTGTACTAATGCTTATTATTGTGCAGCAATTGGACATTTCCTCTGGGGACCAAGGCTCGCCTTCCTAACAGCCTCGTTGGAGCTCTGATTAGGAAGTTCTGGCCGGGCTATCACATTACCCACGAGGGTGACAGGAAGCTAGCTACTACTTGGGCGGACTACCAGACTACCCGTGTCCTGGGCTTTCCGACAGCAGCTGATGCTGTCATCACCAAGTTTTGGGTAAGACATATTTCTCGAGTTAAGTTCATACTTGATGACCCCACCGTGCTAACTCATGACTCTTATGCATGATTGAAGTGCTTTTACCGTGTGGCCGAGGAGGACCAGGAGAAGGCGCAGAGGACTTTGCTTGGGGCTTGTGTGAAGTTGACCCCCCAGGTGTGGTACAACCAGAAGGTCACGGCCGCTAGCCACTTCTGGGCTGACAGAGGCGTGAGGGTCAGGAAGGAAGACATTGTCGGTAGGAACCCTAATCCTGAGTACTCGATGACGCCAGAAGAGTACATGTCGGTGAGTAAAATGTCAATAACATTCTACATTGCTGCTAAGTTGCCATTGCATTGTCTGGAGTTGAGTATTGCATTTTCAGGTTATCCCCGATTGGCCGAGCCGCATCGACTCGCATGGGAGGAGATGGTTAGGACGAGGTGGCTCAGAGAAGACGAGGATTTTGCATCCTTGTTGAGGCGGAACGCGGATAACCGAGGCGATGGTGGAACGCACTGCGCGGGAAACCACAACTTTGACCGCTTCAAGGGGAAGGTGATACGTATATACATGGAACGACCTGCGTGTATTTCTCGTCATGTTTGTACTTCATATGCATAATATTTCTTTTCGCGATACAGATGGCCGAGGCACAATCCGGGGAGGTGATTCATGACGTCATCGTCTATGAGATGATGCGGTGAAAGAAGCCCAATTACTCGGAGCCTCAACCCTCGTTGCCCGTGTACTTCGGCACTGCCCAGAACGACTTGGGGAACTACAGCACGATGGTTAAGGCTCGTCACCCCCATGTGGATGACCCCATTCACGCGGAGATCGACGAGGAGTCGTTGGTCCTGTCGGGGCACGGATTGCAGCATGGACGCCTCAAGATTCCGAATAAGAAGGTCAAGCCTACCCTCAGCACGAGCTTCAGCCGTCTCAAGGCTACCTACCCCGCCGACGGCCCCCCTATCCCGCCTCGTGGCCAGCCTCGTCGATCCAGAGAGGATGTAAGTTTTTCTCGTTTTCATCATCTTTATGACTTTTGTTCCTGCATGGCTAACCGCTAATGAGATTCCTTGTATTTGAAATTGTAGCCTGAGTTAGACGCGGCCTACGATGCTGCTCATGAGGAATATCAGGTGGCCTTTCGGCAGCATCAGGAGGCGAATGCGATCTACATACAATACGTAAATGTAAGTCCGAACCTTTATTTTTGCAAAAGATACAAGTCCCACTTCCCCCCGTTTGTTGTACTACGGCCTGACTTCTAAACTATCTTGCATGCCATGTTGGTGAATATTCAAACTGGCCAGAATAGAGATTTAGGGACCGTGCCTTCCATGCCAGGTCCGACGCCATTTTTGCAATCGAAGGACAGCTACGCTAGGATCTACTACGCATCGACACCGGTAAGTTCTTTGCTAACCCACTGGTTATCGCTTTACTTTGCCTCGCAAGTTGCTAACATGTAGGCAACATATAGGGAACGGGAGCTTCTAGGAACCGGCACTTTGGCCACGCCTCGCCGGATGGGCGTCAGATCACACTGCTTCATGACAATGGTCCATCTCCTGGCCATTCTGCAGGTGGTTCTCCCGAGCTTCACACTTCTCATACTCCCTCGCCAGGTGGCTCTTCTGCTGCTTCTACTGGACGCAACCCTCGCCAGAGGTTGCCACTTTTCACCAGGGGAGATCTCGGGTACACCCCCTCTCCTCCAGAGTTGTAGGCATGTGTGATGATGTCGATGATCTTGTATGACTAATGTATGGATGATCTTGTATGACTGATGTATGGATGATGTTGATACATGTATGGCATATGTGATTTTGTTTCAATTGGTGTGGAATATATATTGCATGGAATATATCTTGTTTCAATTGTATGACTGATGTATGGATGATTGTACTGCTATGAGTGTGCTGCTGTGAGTGCTGCTGCTGCTGTGAAAAATTCAGAAAAAAAACTATGCATGTGATACGCCGACGGCAATGCCCTCGGCGTAGCCCTCTGCCATGTGCCATATGGTCAGGGCTACGCCGAGGGCACTGCCGTCAGCGTAGCACCTGCGCCTACGCCGAGGGCAGGCCGTCGGCCTAGCATCAGCCTCGCGCCAGCCTGGGAGGCCCAGGCGGTGGAAACGCGTCCACATACGCCGAGGGCGAGGCCGTCGGCGTAGCCCCCTCCTGGGGCGGCCCAGCGGGTGCCACGTGGCGACCGTACGCCGAGGGTAAGGCCTTCGGCGTATACGGTGCGCCGTTAGCGGCCGTGTAACGGCAGCGCCGCCGTTCGCCGACGGCCGTTACGCCGACGGGCACACTACGGCCGTCGGCGTAGGCCTACGCCGACGGCCAGAACGTACGCCGACGGCCATTTTTGCTCCGCCGAGGGAGACCTTCGTCGAGGGGGCTACGCTGACGGCATCCCTCGGCGTAGCGTATGCCGACGGCAAAGCTGGCTACGCCGAGGGCTTTTTGCTGTCGGCGTAGCCGTCGCGTGCTGTAGTGGTACCGTTGGGTCATCAGACATTAATCTATGCAATCAATCGTGTGTTTCACCTCTTTCAAATCTGGCGGTCCACACATTCGCTGGATAAGTGCCCCTCGAAAGAAATAAATGAATTCGATGCATATATACCCTATGTTACTATTTAACTTTTACAATCTAGATATGCTATTGAATTGATGCACTAACCATCATAATCAAAAATCCGAACTGATGAAAGTAGCTAGATAATGTATTATATTCTCAATACTTCCGTCATGTCTAAGCTATTTTAGCGTGGGTTCGTTGTATGCCGCATGATCTTATTTTTTAATACTATATAAGAAAGGTCTTGAACTTGAGGTATTTTGGCTCTGATACCAAATTTAATCGATCCACTAGTGATCTCAACTAAATGTCTGAATTTATGGAAAGAATTAGGCAATATATTATATTCTCAACACATGCCACCTAAGAATCAAAGAGATCAACCAAATACTACATACATTTTGACAGAAGCTCATTTTGAGATTGCAGCATAATTATTTCCAACTCTGCAAAATGAAGATACATGTTTTCCAATAACTTTAATTATTCACTAGCTTCTATATTCACTTAAAGTGAGGCCATAAGAAGAATAGTACTCTCCTCCCACAACTTAAGATGTTTTGGTAAGCTTAAAGAGCATGCCAGAACTTTTCATATTGTGGAAGGAGTGTT
This sequence comes from Avena atlantica, assembly GCA_910589765.1. Taxonomy (NCBI): domain Eukaryota; kingdom Viridiplantae; phylum Streptophyta; class Magnoliopsida; order Poales; family Poaceae; genus Avena; species Avena atlantica. The sequence goes on from OU342735.1 coordinate 46,951,110, forward strand.
GGAATTTTGCATAAAAATAGGCCCAATTTATTTATTATATGCCAATAAATTTCTGAAATTCTAGATGACCATTTGGCTCATCCATGCAAAGCAAGAGGCGTGACAAAAGTTTAGCCCACATCCAGTTCAATGAAAATTGGACCGGCTTATAAGGCGAGCTCTTCCACCACTTGTACGAGCTTGAGAAGAGAAGACATATACACGCACGCTCATCTTCCTCGCCACACCTCGCCTTGTCTTTTCACGACGCGCGCGTGCCGTGGGTTGCGGGTATCTTGCTGAGACAAGTTTTATTTTTCCACGTATGAATAAAAGATGTACAATCTGCGCTAGTGTATTTTTAATACGAACTTAGGGGAGGATGAGTGGCTCATTAATCTGAACTCAGTGGAGGCTGCTCGGCTCTGACCGCAGCCTTTTCGGTTCTTCTCCTGTCTCTCTTTTCGTATCCCTGCGCTGCATGTCCACCTTCTTGACCCGTGCCTATAAGAGAGATAGGTCGCGCCTCCTCTCTCAGACACATCAACACTCACTAAGTGCCTCTAGTTCCAGAGATTTGAGCGACCACCAATTTTCACAATACTTGGTGGCTTCGTGAACTCTTGATGAATTTACCTGTGGTTGAAAAAACAATATTCGCAATCTTTATGAACTGTGATAATCAAACTATGATATTCAAAGTAAACAATTCTAAGGATAACATGAAGTCACCAAGACATGTGAAGAGGAGACTGAAATCTGTCAGAAAAATGAGAAACTTTGGAGTTATTGCGTTAGATTATATCTAAACATCTAAAAACCTGACAAATCCCTTGACAAAGGGTTTATCACGAAATGTGATAGATAATGCATCGAGAAAGATGGGTATGATACTCACAACTTAAATTGCCCATGGTGGTAAGCTAATTTATATGACCGGAAATCCCGTGAAGTAGAATTGGGAGGATGTTGGTCAACTTAGAGAATAGTATCCTTACTTTTGTAAAATGCCACTCCAAGGTAGGCTGATTTTGTATTAATGTGTTCTAAGTGGCTTATTTCTTAAGAAGATAGGTTGTTTCACAAAACATCTTTTGAAGAACGTATATATATGAGTCTGACTGTTAACGCCGCAGTCTATGAGAGTTGAATTCTCTCTAGTAAACTCATGAAAGAACGCGGAGTATGACATATAAGCTCCACCCATGAGGAAGTTATGCGGTTGCCTAGTATCGTTCAAGGCTTTATGTGAAATTAGATTTGCAACAAATTTGTAGTTTAAGGCATAGTTCACTATACAAGTTACAGTTTAATATAGCATAAAGTTCAGATGGAAATTCAATTTAGCAGTCTTCACTGTAGTGCCGGTATATAAAAAATGGTTTAAAACTATAGGCAAATTTTATGTGCCTTTAGAATCTGGTGGAGAATTGTTAGAATTTTGCTTAAAAATAGGCATAACCTATTTATTAGATGCCAATAAATTTATGAAATCCTAAAGGCCACTTGGTCCATTCATACAAGGCAATGGGTGGGACAAAAGTTTAGTCCTACATTGCTAGTTGAGTGAAAGTTGGACCAGCTTACAAGGTGAACTCTTCCACCACTTGTACGAGTTTGAGAAGTGAAGACATATACACGCGCTCCTCCTCCTCGCTCGCCTCGCTATGCCTCGCCTCGCCATGATGTGTGCGCTGCGGGTTGCGAAAATCTCGTCTAGCCGAGCTTTATTTTGCCACGCATGAATGAAAAATGGAGTCTGCGCTAGTGGATTTTTAAGGCTGCTTCGCTTCGGCTGCAGCCTTTTTGGTTCGTCTCTTGTCTCTGTTTCTGTACCCCTGCGCTGCCTGTCCACCACATCGACCCATGAGGTGCCTATAAGAGAGAGGTCGTGTCTCCTCTCAGACACGCAAACACTCACCTACCGTCTCCGGTTTCAGATATCTAAGCAACCACCAAGTTTTCACCAGCTCGGCTTGCGGCGTGCACTGCAAGTTGGGATAATAGACCTTCGAAATCTCGCTGCTCTGAGTCCTGTACGGAAGAAGGGCGATAAGATTTTTGGGAAGCTCTTCGTGTGGCTACCGGTTTCATCAAGAACGCTGATGACTACTTTCCAGACGATGACTTCTTCCTGACGTCGAGCACCTCTTCGATGACATGGACGTCAGCAACTCCAACGCCAACCACAACTTCAATGCCGGTCTCTCTGCTAGACATATGCTACCTTTACCTATCTTGTTCAGATCATACTTCATATGTTATTCATAGCAATCTATTTAGAATTGCTAGTTACTATTTATCTTATATATTATATCACTATTTTTTATTTCTATATTTCTAGTCATATTTTTTCTACTTTTATTTGAATTAAATATGATGGTAAATTGCTCATATTTCCAACACGGAAGAAGTACCGTATGTAGACCAAAAGACATGTAAGGTTGATATGCAACAAATACACGTAGCATCTTACTTTTTTTTCTTTGTGCACTTAACACGGTTTGTTTTCGTTGCCTGCGAACAAGTAAAAGCCATGCTAGTCAGTTCCATTCACATACTGTGGATGGCTTAGAGACGTTATCCAAATGAGCATAGTTGCGTGAATGTTGTTATGAATAATTAATAATCACTAATTAAGGAATAATTCCCGCTTAGTCCACACTTGTAATCCCACGTACGTGGGAACCGCCTTAGGCAGTTACAACCTGGAGCGTCGCCTCCAAAACCGACATTGTAATCGGCGCGTCCTTTGGAGGCGTCCCTAATGTATACTATATAAGGATTCGATCCTGATCAATAAAGTTGGTTGATTCATTCTATTCACTTGTCTCTCGTTTTCTATTCTTCACACGTTGTCAGCACGCTCCCAGCGAGAGCAAAACTCCGGCGAGAAAAGGTAAGAGAAAAGTCATGCCTCGTGGATTTCAAGCACTGTACCTTCGTCTGCTTCGGGATGATGGCCGCTGCCGTCTCGCCCGCTACGGCTACCATGGTCCCGGCGGTCGCCGTCGCCTCCACCGCTCACTACGTGACCTCCGCCGGTTTATTGGTCGCCACCATGGTGGAGGACCCCGTCGGGGCTACCGTGGTCCTCACCGCCACCAGCAGGTCGCGCCGGCGGTACCCAACCGGCTCCGCGCTGGTCTGGACGCACCATTGCTTGAGGCCGATGAGAACGTCGACCCGGCACTCGCGGCGCCGCCGCCATGGTTCTGGTGCTCGATGCACGGGTGGGTAATTTGCCCCCTGCACGAGTACGGCCCCGCCGCATCACCTCCGGAGGACGCCTCTCTGCCGTCCCTGATGACTTCCTCCGTCGGCCTGGGCGCCCGCAGGCAGCCGCCAACCTCCATCTTTGAATTCGGAGGCACGTCCAGCGCGGCAGCACCCGAGGCCGACGACATCGAGCCGATGGTTCCGTCCCCGACTCCCACGGCCGTTGAAATCGGAGCCGGCGCGCCGCCCCTGGGGTTGCCTCCGTCGGTGCCGCGTCTCCCGGGCGCGCCTCGCGTGCAGGTCCGCGCGGACGACGTGCTCGCCTTCGTCTTTGGCTCCGGCGTGGACAGCTTCTCCCGCGCCGCAACCATCGATGCCGCCGCTCCGATGCGGCTGTCGTCCCCGGCCCCAGCGACTACTCCGCCTTCGCCACGCGCAGACGTTCGTCGTCGCCTGGCGGCTCTTGGCCTACCTCTGTCCAGCCCGGCGTCCGCCTCTCCGTCAAGCAGCCGCGGGCGTCGCTTGGAGACTTGGAGTCCGGCCGCGCTCGAGCCGCCGAACGGCCACACAGACGGCGTCGCACCCAACGCTCGCCCTCCCAGTAACTCCTCCGACGAGGAGGCCAGCGGCAGGAGCAGCTCCGGCCGCTGGTGAACTCCGCCCACGCGGCGGTGGCTTCTGGTGCAGGCAGGTTGCGTGGCTCATGGTGCGGCAGTTTCTGTTCGCTTTATCCCTTTGTGAATTGGGGAAGATGCGCCCAGGACACCGCATGGCTCCAGTTCGCTTTATTTTTTTTTTGTGAATAAAAATAATTCCCTGCTTTGCACATGCGGTCAAGTACAGCACATGCGATGCAGGCGCGGTACTAGCAGCTTCTCAATTATTCTAGTTTGTCTAGTTTGCTATGCTAAGTATAGTTAATTTTAACAGCTACTTAGTAGTAAATATCTGTCTGTTATAAATTATATTAAAAATCAGTACATCGTACTGTTTATTTGTCGAGTACTATGTATTCCAAAAATATTTGATGTAATATATTTCCATGTGTGTGCATGTTGAGATTTATTACATTCATAGTTTGGAATTGAGATTTTCAATTTCTTGCAATAGATCAATTCATCGTCTTAATTGAGTCATTTTGACTCGATACAAGCACGAATTGGTATGCAAAATTTAAAGTGATTTCTTTAAATTGATATTTTGGAAACACAAGGTAGTGGCCAGATCTACTGCACTGCAGATTATCACCACTACTGTTTAAAGCCTATATTTTGTCATTTTTGACACTATGATTACTTAACAATGTGCTCTCCCAAACATTTTATTAAGTCATGACATAAGGCATTAGAAGTATAAGTATCTACTGATTTCATCAGATTATACTCTCTAGTGCTGCGAGACGGACTCCGAATATTCTTCGGAGATTATCTACAATGTGTCATACTTAACAATTTGAAGTTCACACTAACGATTTCGAGCCCACTTCTTGAAGTCATCATTTAATTTTGCATAGTTCATTACAACATGACCATGATGGATTTTAATTTACCGAACGTAGATTAATATTCTCTGGTTTACCATGTAGGTAACCGATGGCTGGAAAAGAGTTCGATTCACTCGAGCTTAACGGCCACAACTACCCTACATGGGCCATGGACATCAAGATCGCTCTTGCGTCCCGTGGGATAGTGCGTGCCATCCAGAACCCGGACGACCCTATTCCGGCTGGAGCCGCACCACTGAGAGAAGAGCAGAAATATGCTGTCTTGTACATTATAAGGCATCATATTCACCCAGATCTTAAGTCCGAGTATTTGGAGGAGGAATCCCCATTTACTTTGTTTCAGGCCCTCAAAACGAGGTATGAAAAGCAGAAGGCAGTTGTCCTGCCCGAAGCACTTCATGATTGGACTCATCTTCGATTCCAGGACTTCAAGTCCGTTGGGGATTACAATCATGAGGTTCATAAGATGAGTTCCAAGTTGCGCTTTTGCGAGAAGGAACCTACTGATGCGGAAAAGATAGAAAAAACTCTATCCACTATGCTCCCATCTGAAAGGCTCCTCCAGCAGCAATACCGCGCTCGCGACTACCAGGTCTATTCAGACCTTATTCATATCCTACTTCAGGCTGAAAAGCATGATGAGCTTCTTGCTAAGAATGGCTCTTAGCGCCCGGTTGGTTCCCAACCTTTGCCGGAAATTCATATGAATGTCGCGAACGGAAGAAAGTTCGGTGGCGCCTTCAACGGCAACCAATCGAACTTCAAGGGTAAGCGTAAGCGCAACCGGAACAGGAAGCCTCGAAACTCGGACCGTGGGAAAGGCACCGCAAAGCCAAAGTATGACAAAACTAGGCTTTGTGACAAGTGTGGATGCTACACGCATCCTACTAACAAGTGCAAGACCCCAAAGCATCTGGAAATCCTCTACCAGCAATCCCAAGGACGCAAGGCACCTCAAGGGAAAAGGTTTGAAGCCAACTTCAACCTTCATCCAAATGGCACCAATGGAGCTGGTTGTTCGCAAGATGCTCCTCCTGGACCTAGCAACACCATGACTCTCCAGCAGCCCGAGGACCCTATGAGCACGGAGAACATGATGATTGAGTATGCCTCAAATGACGTGTTTGGAGACTTCGACTAGTCCCACTATCTCTTTAGTGATCACTTTATGTTATGTCCATTTGTGATGTTGTAATAAGAACATAAGTATTGTTGTTGTCATATATTGTATCAGCACTTTGATATAATAAAGATTGTATTTTATGTATCTAAATAAGGTTTTCTTATTGAAAATTCTTCATTTTTATATATAGCTCTCTACGGGGACAATCCGATGGAAGAGGAATTATGCCTTGTGGACAGTGCTACCACAAACTCCATACTGAGGGAGTTGAAATATTTTCAGACTCTGAAAAAGGTTAATGGAGATATTTTGACTATCGTTGGACGCGATACGGTAATTGTTGGCACTGGGCGTGCCATATTTACCCTCCCAAACGGTACACAAGTGACAATTGAGGATGCCTTGTTGTATCCCAATTCGTCACGTACCTTAATCAGTTATCGAGATATCCGTAAGAATGGTTTTCATATTGAAACCCATGAAGACAACAAAGAAGAGTATCTGCTCTTCACAAAAGATAACGGATATGGCAAGCAAGTACTTGAAAAAATTCCTTCTCTCTCGTCCGGACTGTACTATACGTACATCAAGCCCGTAGAACATGTTGCTTACAAGGTAATCTTCCAAAATGTTGACGCATTTCAAACTTGGCATGATCGCCTAGGCCATCCCGGCATCGGGATGATGCGGAAGATTACTAGCAATTCCATTGGTCATAATTTGCATGAGTCAAAATTCCCTCAGTCATCAGACTTTGTGTGTACATCATGTGCCACAGGGAAGCTAATTTTGAGGCCTTCGCACCTCAAAATACAAGTTGAACCACTTCAGTTCCTTGAGCGAATTCAAGGTGATATTTGTGGTCCTATCCAACCATTATCTGGACCATTCAGGTATTTCATGGTTTTGATTGACGCATCTACACGATGGTCACATGTGTGTCTTCTTTCCACACGAAACCATGCATTTGCCAAGATAATGAGGGAAGTAATTAAGTTACAGGCCCATTATCCAGAAAGTCGAATTAAATCAATTCGCATGGACAATGCTGCAGAATTCTCTTCGCGTGCCTTCAATGACTATTGCATGGCCTTGGGGATTGATGTTCAACACTCTGTTCCATATGTCCACACTCAAAATGGTTTGGCTGAGTCCCTAATAAAGAGGATCAAACTCATTGCAAGACCTTTGTTAATGAATTGCAGCTTGCCAACTTCGTGTTGGGGTCACGCGGTTTTACACGCCGCTGACCTAATCCAATTGCGACCTACTGCATATCACAGTACTTCCCCTCTGCAATTGGTACGTGGAAATCCTCCCAGCATTTCCCATCTGCGTAAGTTCGGATGTGCTGCATACATCCCGATCTCACCACCACAGCGGACATCCATGGGCCCACACAGAAAACTAGGGATCTATGTGGGGTACAAATCGCCGTCGATTATTAAGTACCTGGAACCCCTTACTGGGGATCTATTCACAGCCCGTCACGCTGATTGCATATTTGATGAGGAACATTTTCCGGCATTAGGGGGAGATTGCAAGTACCAGAAAGAATGCCCGGAAATTGATTGGAATGCTATCGCCATTTCAACCTCTGATCCACATACCCAAGAGACTGAACTCCAAGTTCGGAAAATTATCAATTTGCAACATCTTGCAAATAATCTGCCAGATTCATTTACTGATCTAAAAGGTGTTACTAAATCCTGGAAACCGGCCAGAAATGCGCCCGAAAGAGTGGAGGTACCAACAAAAACCACTCAACTCCCTGATCCTAAAAAGAGGGGGAGTAGTACGGCCACTGACTCGGAACTTGCTTCTCGCAAGCAACAAAGGAGAGTGAGGAGAAAATCCTCCAAATCGGTAAATGCAAGTCAGCTCAACGTTGACGAACACCTTATGGGTAGTATACACCCAGTGGAAGGGCAGCCTCCACAACCCAGCTCCAGCTTGCACACACTGGCTGGGACATCGGAACACCTAGACTCACGCGTATTGGGAAATCACGAAGAGTCATCAAGGGTGCATGAGATATCCACCAACTATATCGATTATGGAGAATCATTCAACCGTAAGTCTACGATTGTCGACACTTATTTTTCTGCTATAATTGCTGATACCCTTCTCAATGATCATGATCCAAGGACTATCGTTGAGTGTGAGAAACGCTCCGACTGGCCTAAATGGAAGGAAGCAATACAAGCAGAACTTGCTTCGCTTAATAAAAGGAAGGTATTCACAGAAGCAATACCAACACCTCCCAATGTTTTCCCTGTGGGATTCAAATGGGTTTTCCTCCGGAAACGGAATGAGAACAATGAGGTGGTGAGATACAAAGCGAGGCTCGTAGCACAGGGTTTCACGCAGAGACCCGGCATTGATTTCAATGAGACATATTCTCCAGTAATGAGTGGTATCACTTTCCGATATCTTATATCTTTGGCAGTGCAAAATCGTCTATCTATGCAGTTGATGGATGTCGTGACCGCATATCTTTACGGGTCACAAGATTCGGACATATACATGAAGGTTCCTGATGGAGTCTCTGTCCCGAATGCAAGCGCTAAACGCAACATGTACTGTGTAAAACTGAACAAGTCTTTATACGGCTTGAAACAGTCGGGACGGATGTGGTACAACCGACTTAGTGAGTTCCTTCTTCAGAAGGGTTACTCCAACAATGATGACTGTCCATGTGTCTTCATCAAGAAGTCCTCTTCAGGATTTTGCATCATTTCAGTGTATGTCGATGATCTCAATATCATTGGCAACACACAAGATATTGATGAAGCACGCAATCATCTAAAGACAGAATTTGAGATGAAGGATTTGGGTCAAACCAAATTTTGCTTGGGTCTCCAACTCGAGCACCTTCCCTCAGGAATAATGGTACACCAAGATGCCTATATCCAGAAAATATTGGAGAAATTCAATATGGACAAATCCTATCCATCTAAAACTCCCATGGTGGTTCGTTCTCTAGACGTAGGGAAAGATCCTTTCAGGCCAAGGGATGATGGAGAAGAGATGTTGGGACCCGAGGTTCCATATCTCAGTGCTATTGGAGCGCTTATGTATCTTGCAAATTGTACGAGACCTGACCTCGCATTTGCAGTGAATCTACTTGCTAGACACAGCGCAGCTCCCACCAAACGCCATTGGTCGGGAGTCAAGAATGTCTTTCGATATCTCCAAGGAACAAAGGATCTTGGCCTATACTTTCAGTTTCAGAGAAATCTGGACTCCGGTATGATTGGATACACTGATGCTGGCTATTTATCTGATCCCCATAATGCCAGATCACAGACCGGCTTTGTGTTCCTACATGGTGGAACTGCTATATCATGGAAGTCTTCAAAACAGACTCTGGTTGCCACTTCTACCAATCATTCTGAAATAATTGCATTATATGAGGCATCACGCGAATGTGTGTGGCTTCGCAGAATGATAAACCACATACAAAAGTCATGTGGAATTGGTTCTATCGAATCACCTACCATTATCTATGAGGATAATGCGGCTTGTGTTGCACAGATGCAAACAGGATACATCAAGAGCAATATCACTAAGCATATTGCCCCTAAATTGTTTTATCCTCATGAGCTCCAAAAGAGCGGGGAAATAAACATCTTGCAAGTAAAGTCATGTGATAATCTCGCTGACCTATTCACGAAGTCTCTGCCAACTTCAACATTTCAAAAATATATTCATGGAATTGGTATGCGACGGCTTCGAGATTTGCAAGAATCAGGGGGAGTGTATTCCTGAATTATGTCTGTTCAAAGCATCATATTATACTCTTTTTCCCTTGATGAGTTTACTATTCAGGTTCTCATTAAGGTTTTTAATGAGGTAATATCAACATAAGATCATATGTCATACTATCCGTTTTCCCCATCGGGGTTTTTAAGATGGTATAAACGACATATTTATTGACCTCTAGATTCTATGGATTTGTTTCATATTGAGTTAATAGAGGCAATAATCATTATATGCTGTGTCATTTTCTCCTTATTTTCCCACAGGGTTTTTTTGAAAGAGTTTTAACAGCATATCCTACCATACTCCTCACATTTTTCCCACAGGGTTTTTGGAGGAGACTTAAATCAAGATGAAGGATCCTTATGTAGTGAAGCGGTGATTAGGGGGAGTGTTATGAATAATTAATAATCATTAATTAAGGAATAATTCCCGCTTAGTCCACACTTGTAATCCCACGTACGTGGGAACCGCCTTAGGCAGTTACAACCTGGAGCGTCGCCTCCAAAACCGACATTGTAATCGGCGCGTCCTTTGAAGGCGTCCCTAATGTATACTATATAAGGATTCGATCCTGATCAATAAAGTTGGTTGATTCATTCTATTCACTTGTCTCTCGTTTTCTATTATTCACAAATGTGAGGCCAATATATAATTTCCGAAAAACAGAACACACTTGCAAGTCCAGCTGTGCTCGATTATGTATGTTGAGAAGATATGTACTAGTAACACATCAAAGTTGACGTGTCACATGACCAAATTAATTCCTAGCCGCCTATATCGATCAGCGATCAGCTAAATGCAAATGACTAGCAGTTGGTAGATCGATCGACACTTAAATGATGATCAGTTGATCTAGATGAGAGATGTGCACTGCGCTATACGTTGTATCACTGTCCATCCATCTGGGCAGCACTGCCCTCGTGTGACACGGCCGGGCAAGCATGTAGCTTGACTGGCGCAAAAACTGCGACAGATCGACACAGAGAACTGAACCGGCCCGCTGTATGTCGTCCTCGGTTTAGTTGCGTGGTTAATGTACATGTTTATTAATTTCCAACCTCCTTGTCAAAGTAGGTTCAGAAATATATTCCCGCAAAAAAAAGGTTCAAAATATATAAAAGCCGCTTACTTACTTGGGACCTCTCTCAAGCCACACCAAAAAAGAAAGCTGGTTAGCCAAATGTTTAGTACGAGTAACAAAAATCTGCTTATGTAAATAGGATTAATCATTGTAACACTGTAGGAAATAGTCATTACACCGACGGCTATAAACCGTTGGCATAGGGCAACAAGCCGTCGGCTTAGGTCTATGCCAACGACTGCCGTAAGCGTAGTGCCGTCGGCGTCCCACGGTGTCGGCACAAACAAACTGACCGTTGGCATACAGGATAGCCGTGGCGGCGTAGTATATGTTGACGGCCAGGTCCGACCGTCAGCGTAAGGCAACCGTCGGTAAAGACCCGGTGGGCCCGCTTGACAACGGACGTTAGGGCATCTTCACTCGCCTATCCACGACGCCGATCCAGACGCCGAATTTAGGTTCGGACACCAAAAATCGGCCCAGTCGCGTACCCAGAAACCTGTTTTCGTCCGGATCTGGGCCAACTTTGGTCCGGACTCCCCAGGCCATACCCAGGATCCCTGGTACGCCCTGGGAACGCCGAACGAAGCGAATTGGTCGAGTGGACCAGCCTCTCAGCGACAGAAGCCGAGTCGTCGTTATCCTTCCCGCCGTTTCCCTTTTCCCGCCCTCGCCGCTACACCCCTCCTGCCCTCGCAGCCGAACTCGGCCTATAAAGGGCGTACATCTTGTCGTCTTCATTCACAGTCTCTCACACCGCTCCTAACTCCGGCGAATCACAGACGCTTGCACCTTTCTACCTCCTCAACTCCGTCGAAAATTCATGGCCGAGAGATTTCCCGGCGACATCGCGACGGCGAGTGGCCGACGCACGCTGCAGTGGTGGGAAGCCCGACTGCTCCACAAGGCGGGCTATACGGCGCAGCCGGACTATCGTCTCCCCTTCGCCTGGCAACTCAGCGCCGGCGGGATCCCTGTTCCGCCGGTACCAGCCGACGAGGATATCGCCGGAGAGATCCAGGCGGCTATCGCCACCATGCAAGACCCGGATCTCGCCGAGGATCCTGCCAACCTGGTCTTCTGGAGGCAGTTCTTCGCCGATAGGCGTCTCCAGGATCTCGCCCGACACGATGGACCGCCGGGCTCGCCGCCGCTGATGGAGCGTTCCAGGGCGAACTCTCGCCGCCGTCATGGAGCACATCCAGGCCGGCGACCACCCTCGCCTCGGCCTATAGAGCGGTGTCCGCGCCGACCACGACGATGGCCTTTTCCTAGTTAAATTCGATGTAATATGTGCGTCCTTGCCCTAGTTTAATGAAATCCGCCTATATTCGCCCAAATTCCGCCGTGTTTAACTGAATTTCGCCAAACCTGGGAACTCGACTTGGGTACGCGAGTGGGAAACTCTGCGTACCCAGGCCGAAAACTTGTTTCGTCCGACCAAAAAAAGTCCGGATTTTGGCCTGGGTTTGCCCAACGAGTGGGGATGCTCTTAGCGGCAGAAGTTACTAAGCCAACGGCTGCACCGTCGGTCTAGCTGGCCACATGGGCACGTCTGGGCGGGTGGCCCATCCTTCCATATACGCCGATAGCCTCGACATTTGGCCGTCGGCGTAGCATATGGCCGTCGGCGCCTTAGGCATTTCCTGTAGTGTAAGAGTATTTTTTTGAACTTCGGGCGTAATGCCACGGCGAGCAAGCAAATGCGCAGCACAGTTGCCATGTCAAGTGAATTGTCAATAACTAAATTCCACTTTCAGTGTTGCTTTTTTCTTAAAACTTCAACGACCGGGTTGTGCCAAATCTGAAAGATAGCCTAATAACGTCAAACTTGGCCCGTCATAGGACACGAGACGTAGACAAGCATGCTGTTCGGACATGCTCGGTGACACTAAATTCTAAGGATTTTATTACACTTTTGCTTCGGTCCCTCACCCCTCCCCCTTCCACTCTTTCAAATTTGACAAACAAAAACTCGATTCCGGTTGTTTAGAGAACCGTACAAACCCACCCGAACTTCATATGGTCCTCTTAGACGTATACTTACCATATATGTATGCTCATGTGACTGTGGAAGGCGAAAATCAGAAGTTATATAACAACAAAAAAAAATTAAAAATATGACATACAAAGACGTAAATCGCGATAATAGGAGGTGGGATCAGCCGATCGAAACATGAACTATACCCAATTCGACCGAGTACACATATACGGAGATAGACGTGATCTCGATATGGGTTTCAACCGGTCAAAAAAATAACAAGACCCATATAGCTTAAGTTTTGGGGTGGGGAACCGAAGCACACCTCATTTTATTATGGTTGTTGTAAGACAGTGGCGTTGCACATACCATGCTCCACCGTGAAACCCTCACGAGTCGCGCAACAAACATCACAACAGTAGAAAGCAATGAGATATATAAGTTCACAAATATAAGTTCGTATTCAAAGAATTCATGGGGTCCCCTAAGTTTCTCGAGTGGATATGAGTTTTTCTCCTATATATCTAATCGTAGTATTAGAAATATTTTTTATGATTTATTTATTGATCTACCTATTTATGAGAAACCAGCATGGAAGTCGAATTTGTAGGAGAAGAAGATTGGGCTGCAATTAGCATCCGAATAAGCGACATGATTACAGGTGTTGGAAGAATGAAGACTGAGAGCAAGCTCTAAAGTTCCTTTGATATACCATAGAATTTGTTTGATGAGAAGAAAATGAGTCTCATGAGGATCAGGCATATGAAGGAACACTCGATCCACGATATAGGATGTTTTTGGTCAGGTTAGAGTTATATATTGGAGGGCACTAGCAAGGTCGCGGTATTGCAAAGGGTCGGAAACAGGCAAACCATCCAAGGAGGAAACTTTGGACTTGGTGTCAACGGATGCGGGAGAAGGATTGCAATCAATTATGCCGACGGGGAAAAGAACTTCTAGAATATATTGCTGTTGAGATAGATGAAGAGTTTTAGGAGTTCTAATGACAAAGATGCCAATAAAATGATGAAGATGGCCAAGATCTTTCATGGAGAATTCATTGCTAAGTTGAGTAATAATTTTGTGATCAATGGATCAAGAGGCGGTGAGAATAACGTCATCTACACAAGTAAAAAGATAAGAAGTGATGTTACCATGATGAAAGAGACTTAGACTCGATAAATCAAATGGAGAGGTCGTAAGTGGCAAACACGTGCGGGAAGCTTGTTGAGGCAAGAGATAGATTTTGGAGCCGACAAACATGGGTGGGAAAACGAGCATCGACACACTCGGAGGGTTGCTAAATATAGACTTCCTCCTCCAGATTACCATGTAGAAATACATTTTTCACATCAAATTGATGATTAGGTCAAGATTGAGAAATACAGTACTCCGTCGGCAAAGAACCAGGGTTTTCGATGCCTAGGTCGCCAACGTAGTATCGCCTAGGCCGGGTTCCAGCTACTTCCTAGATGACAATGCGTGTCCAGATTGCGACATGTGTCCATGTACGCTGACAACCTGGCGTCGGCATAGGCATTAGGATATGCCGACGATATGGCAATCAACATAGGTCTGTTCAATCGATGACCCTGGGAATGCCACATGTGCACGTAGGATAATAGTGTGGCCGTCGATAAACCGAGTGATGCCATTAGACGACGGCTTCATCTGCTGTTTTTTGTGCCGACCGTCTGGTTGTGCCAACGGCCATTGAAAACAATCGGCAGACGTGTGTATACCGATAGTAAAACTTCTATATGCTGATGCCGAGATTGTTGATAGCCGTATTCCACCGGCCGACTGGCATAGTCATAAGCCGATGGTTTTCATGACTTTGCTGACGGCTTTAGACCATCGGCACCTCACCAGTTTTCTGTAGTGACGGGTATAACAACCATGTAGAATCCTACTATCTTCATTTCAAGGCTTAAGGCGTACACGCTTTTCAAAGCAAAGTTTGACCAAAAGAATTGAGTAACAAAATCTTAATTATATTGTATATAATTAGTACCGTTGGATTCGTATTGAAAAATACTTTCCAGTGATACTAGTTTTATACCAAAACTCTTTACGTAGTTAGAGTAATTCTTGGTCAAAGAAAAACACGCAAAACGAGGACGCCTTAAGCCCTGAAACGGAGAAAGTATAATTTAATCTCTAGTGTAAAGCCCTGCACGCAGCACTCACGGTTACCATGTCTATAGGACATTCTTTGGCACTTCCATCGTCAAATGAATCTATTCCATGTTCGTGGAATTTCCTCTCGACCCACGGGTCGAATATATTTCTCCTAAAAATATGCTTTAGTCATGCTAAATTAATAAAGTAACAACTGAAACAACTTGCAACCACTGCTGAGGTAAACAGCACAAGTCAAGCCTAAAAAGAAACAAGAGTAAAGAAGAGAAAACCAAGCCGACATTGATAGTTAGATAACTCTCAACCCCTATGCCCTCCGAATAAGTTCCACCATGCGTCTAGCACTCCGAAGCACCGCGTACCAAGCAGCACCTCCAAGAAGGGAAGCGTCGATGACGCTGATGCCCGGACTGGTCCTAGGGTTCCCCTGATACGCTACTTGGGGTGAGAAAGAGAAAGGAAGGACGGTGACACCCGCATGCATCACCGCGTCAGTGACTAGACGACAAGGATTTCTCCCGCCCCCTAAAAAAATACTCCTGGATGTTTCATATTGCTCCACCAAGATCGCCGTCCACTAGCGCACGCAACCATGATCTTGTAGTCGCCACCGCCGTCTCACCATGACCCACAAAGCGAGGCCGATAGGACCGATAAGAGGAAATTTCAGCGAGGGTCGGTAGTACAGCAGCACGCGTGAGAGAACTGCCTCCACCACCGGAAGGCGATAGCCGATCGGATGCATCCGCAGGTACAGACTAAGCTCTCCCTAGCCCGGACGATCCCAAATGGTCACGTGAAGCCCTGCCGCTGCACTGCAGTAGGGGTGTCGTCATCCACGCCAACCCTAACACTAGTCCATCCTTCTTTGTCCACCAGGGATCTGCCACCACCATTGATCCATGCCGCCAAGAAGCAACACCGTTACCACTATGCTCAACAAGGCCTACCAGAACACCGCCGGTCTAAGGATCACCACCTGGGCCCGTGAGGGCGAGGAGGGACGATCATAGAGAACAAGGTGCCTCCGTGCCGCCCATCGGTCACCACCAAGCAGGTTCGCCAGGTGACGGCCAGATCTATGCATGCCTAGCCCAGGACCAGCATCCTAGCCATGTCACAGCTAGGAAAGGGCACTTTCCACCCACCGCCATGAAGATCACCAGAGATCGAGGGCTCCGGTCGATGCCCGCACGGCCTAGATCAGGCCCGCCCAGACCCAGATCCAAGCTTGCGAGAACGAGCCGCTGGGAGCACCTGCAACCTCACCCGCCTCCCTACCTGCTAGCCTTCCCACCGCCATCCTGCCATTGGAGACACCTGGCTCGCGATGCCTCGTCCTGCTACAACCCATGTCGAACCTGTCGAGGTGCACCGCTGTCAACAGGAACACCGCATGAATCCACCACCACCGTGGAAGAGAAGTTCCGCCGCCACCGGCACCGCACGGGCTTTGCCTGGCGGTGTGTGTCGGGGACAACGGGGAAGGAGGCGAGGAGAGGGCTAGAAGGGGCGGCGCAAAAGACTCATCCGTCACCCGCAGGAGTTCTATGTCGCTTGGATAGAATATATATATTTGACCGTAGTCAAATGAAGATCCTATTTTTATCTCTCAAGCTGGATAACACCTCAATCAGAGTGAACAATCACAACTTTGGATCCTCCTGTATATATCGCTTGGACAATTTTCGCTAGCTCCTCAACTGTGGATTTTTCTGTCCTACTTCTTCCGTTTTAAATTATAAAATATTTTAGGTTTATAAAAAAAATGTATCTAGATTTTTTTAGTATATAGGCTCACTCTAAATCTACACACTAAAAAGAATCTAGATACACTTATTTCACAAAACTAAAACATCTTATAATTTGAAATGGAGAGACAGCGAGAAGGAGAGCCAGCATTTTTTACTTGTTAAATAATAACAAAATATTTTCCCCTAGAAAGTACAGAAATCAATCACTACGGGAACAAGCTACGACGCTGACGGTGATTTCAACGCTGACGGTGATTTGTCGGGGCCGTCAGCACTGTCACAGTAGCCCACGGCCAGAAAAACCCCGTCAGCACAAGTCAACCGTCGGCATAGATCAGCCTACGCCAACGGCAACCGTGGGCACAGTATCACCGTCGGCTTAGACCCACCTACGCCAACGGCCACTGTCAGCGTCATACGGCCTTCAGCATAGGCCGACGCCACGTGGATTTGCCGTCTTCGGAGGAAACGGCAGAATGACGACGTTCATAGTCATGACTATGCCGACGGTATTACCGTCGGCTCTATAACAACGGTAGCAGCTACTTCAATGCTGCAAACTTTTTTGCCTCTCTCAAAATGACTCCTGAACATAGTAACGCTGACGGCTACCGTGGGCACTATCATAGTGGCACTGCCGCACCAGCACTGACATGGTAACGCCGACGGTATAACAGTCGGCACTACAACAGCGGCAGCAGCTACTCGGTGCTGCTAGCTGGTTTGGCTCCTTCAAAAATGACTAACACTTGGGCTCCTTAACATAGTAACACTGATGGCCACTGACGGCACTTTACCATTGGCAGCAGCTATTGCAGCACTAGTGGTTTTCAGGCGGAGATGTAAGGTGACATATTAACACCGACGGCTACCGTGGGCACTATCACAGTGGCCCTGCTGCTCCAATACCTCAGCCGCACCAGCACTGACATGATAACGCCGACGGTATAACCGTCAGCACTATAACAGAGGCAACAACTACAACAGCGGAAGATGTATGGTGACATAGTAACGCCGACGGCTACCGTGGGCACTATCATAGTGGCCTTGGTAGTACCTCGGCCGCAATGTCGCACCAGCCCAACCTTTGTTTTCCATGTAGATATGGCCAAAACAAACCTAAACCAACAAAAAAGTACATTGGTCAACGCTCGTACGGAGATAGCTAGGGGGGTAGATCTTCGGGGCCCATAGACTAGGGTTTCGCTGGAAATGACCGCAGGAGCACTGGAATCCCATGAAAACTTGTGTGTGGCCATAGCATACATGTAAAAGTGTGTTGGAACATCCATAGATGCATTTCCTATCTCCCGGGTGAGAGCGTGTTCACGTGCACGCGATAACACTTGCAGAAATGCTCGACGTGTAGGAAGAAACCCATGCTGCGGGTCAAAACGAGGGATACCAATGAAATCTTGACCCAACCTTTGTTTTACATGTAGATATGGCTAAAACAAACCTAAACCAACAAAAAAGTACATTGGTCAACGCTCGTACGAAGATAGCTAGTGGGGTAGATCTTCGGGGCCCACAGACTAGGGTTTCGCTAGAAAATGACCACAGTAGCGCCGGAATCCCACGAAAACTTGCGTGTGGCCATAGCATACATGTAAAAGTGTGTTGGAACATCCATAGATGCATTTCCTATCTCCCGGGTGAGAGCGTGTTCACGTGCACGCGATAACACTTGCAGAAATGCTCGACGTGTAGGAAGAAACCCTCGCCATGGGTCAAAACGAGGGATACCTTGCGTCATCTCTTTTGGCATGAAGTGGGAGGAATGCCTTCCATATGCTGAATTCTCCTACAACAACAGCTTCCAGAAGAGTCTGAAGATGGCACCATTTGAGGCTCTCTATGGTCGCAAGTGCAGAACTCCGATTGGTTGGTCAGGTGCAGGAGAAAGAATCTGGTTTGGGCCTGACATTGTGACTCAAGCAGAGGAGAAGGTGCATATCATTCTGGAGAACCTGAAGATTGCTCAAAGTCGTCAGAAGAGCAACTATGACAGGAAACACACGGATATGGTATATGCCCCTGGTGATCTCGTCTACCTTCGTGTCACTCCCATGAGAGGAACACACCGCTTCGGTATCAAAGGAAAGTTGGCTCCTAGATACATCGGTCCTTTCAAGGTTCGTGGTAGAAGAGGAGAAGTTGCTTATGCACTGGAGCTTCCGGAAAAACTCAAAGTCCATGATGTTTTCCACATCTCTCAGCTCAAGAAGTGCTTCAAAGATCCCGGCAGGACCGTGGACCATGAGCTAATCGACCTCCAAGAAGATCTGTCTTATCAAGAACACCCCACCAAAATCCTTGAGACCGCAGAACGAAGGACGCGCAACAAGTCCATCAAGTTTTGCAAGGTGCAGTGGTCACACCATTCTGTTGATGAAGCCACATGGGAGCGTGAAGATAAACTCCGTGCCAACCATCCTTCTCTCTTTGTATCTTCTTCTTCTTCCTAGAATCTCGGGGCGAGATTCCTGTTTAGTGGGGGAGAGTTGTAGCATCCCAGTTGTCTAACACCTGTAATGCTACTTGTTATAATAATAAAAAGGGCCACTTCCAACATATAATTGTTGCATCATCATCATATCATGCTCATGTCATCATACCACCTTGCATTTGAGCATCATATAAAACCCTTTCTTGTTTGGTTCTTATCTCATGTGCATGATTAATTGTAGTTGCCTCTTGATATTGTATTTGGTTCTTAATATATTGTTAAATGCCCAAGTTGAGTTGGGGGCATATCTCTTTTAAACTCCACCACCTTTCTTTCACCACCTTGTTATTCCACCATCCAACTAAATATGAGCTTGGCATTTAGAGGTTTACTTCTAGCTCATGTGGGTTGGGATGGATCCTTTTCTTTTCCACATGTTCTCATCTTGGCATCATTTTGTTTTCACCTTATTGATGCATGAGAGCCACATGGCCACCTTTGCATGCCTTGTGAGTGGAACCTTTTCTCCCTAGCTTCCATATGTGTGTTTGTGGGGTTATCATCATGTGGAGATATTTTGTGGGCTTATTAAATACCTAGTGGCATATATACACTAGCAAGGCCCAATTATCATCACATGTGATCATATCCATCTACTCCATCTGTAACCTTCCTATTTTTCCTTGCTTGGCTTGTTTCCACTTCTGGGAATGCATATGGATAATGCCATGTAGATATTATTGTCTTCACAAGAATAAACATGGCATTAGATATTTTGCATGAGCCATGCAAGTGCCATCTAGTGTTTGTCTTTGGTTTGTTTTTGGTAGTTGGGTGATCATCTCTACCTCTATATTTTCTCTTGCTTGAACCATGTTGTTCTTGCTCAATTTCTACCACCATATCTCTCTTCCCCTCTCTCCCTTTTCCTTGTTTTGTTTTTGTGTGATCTTGTCCAAGCATGCATGATCAAGTAAGTACCACCTCCCTCTATCCATACCCCCTCTTAGCTAAACCCTAAACCTACCCCATGCCATACCCATCCTAGCTAAGACCTACACCACACCCATTCTTATCTCAACCCAAGGTGCCCCCTCTCCCTCTCCTCTCTAGCTAACCACCCCTAAACCTATCTAGCATGTCCACACCTCACCATGTTCCTATCTACCCCTTCCTCACCATCAAGGACACCCCCTCACCTAACCTAGATCGAGCCGGCCCCTCTCCCTCTCACTTCATCCCTCTCTTTTCTCTCTCTGTCTACCGGCCCCCCCTCTAGTCCTACCTGCCCTCGAGCTCCCCCTGGCCCACCTGCAGCCCCTGGCCCCACCTGGCAGCCGGCCAGCCCGTGCCTGCCCTGCCTGGCCGTCCTTGCACGTGATGGACAAGGTGGCACCAAGGCCACCTTTCCATCAACCCCTCCCCCACGCTAGCCCAAGCCAGCTACCTGCCCCCCGTTGCTCTTATCCTTCCCCCTCGCCCTAGCATCGCCCAGATCCCCCAGGTCTTCCTCCTTCCTCCCCCAGCGAGCCTTAGCCCCGCATGGCCTCTAAACCCTAACGGCGACCCCCCCTCAGCGCCCCTTCGCTCCAGAGCTCCCCGAGGCGCGCCAGCAGTACCAGGAGCGGCGTCGACCTCCCCTGCTTCGCCCGGACGCGCCAGAGCCGCTGGATCTCGCCGGAGTAGCCCCGCCGCAGCCGTGCCCACGAGCAGCAGGAGTGCCCCGCCTCTCTGCTACCTCGACGATCGACGCGTCCCCGAGCCCACTAGCTGCACCGTACGGTCGCCGGTGAGCTCCCTTGCCCCCTAGACAACGTCTCCCTCTCCCTCTCGCCGTGCATCGCCGTAGCATTCCGTCGAGCGCTCTGCGCGCGCGCCGCGTGTCGCGTGCTGGCGACAGCAGCGCTGCAGCAGGAGATCTGGCAACGTTCAGCGCCCTGCCCCGCGCGCTACGGCCCTCCTCCGTGTTAGAACCCTGAGCCAATGTTGTAGTCCGTGGCTCCCTCTACGACTTTCGTTTTGGGGCCATGTTGTTCTGTTCAGCAACGGCGTCGCCATCGTCGATCAAACGACGGCCGCTCGCAGTCGCCGGCAGAGCGCTGCGCCGCTGTCGTCCGACAGCGTTCGGCATTCTTGCGTTTAGGCCCTCCCCCTTTTTCCCGCCTAAAACCCGCAGCCCTCGACCCCATCTGTCAGCGTCTGTGAATCTTTGCAAAAAGGCTCCCCAACTCCTCGCCAATCAACCCGCGGTCCCTAGCCAACCCGCCTGGCAGCCGCTGCCGTGTCCCGCTGGCATGTGGGCCCGTGGACCCCTGGCCCCACTGTCAGCTTCAGTGGCTGGCAGCAGCCGCGGTGTCCACCGTTTTCCTGCGCGCGTGGGCCTGGGTCAGCTCAGGTCCCACCTGTAAGCGGCTGGGTTTTCTTTGGCTGAGTGCAAAAAGTATGTCTGAGTCTGTTTTTTTTAATCCAAATCTTTTTCTGAATATTTCAAATTCAAATATATTTCAGATTTAAACAACTTTTCAAATACTAATCCAAATAATATAAATGATATATGTTTTGAGATCAGAAAAATGCCAGGATTTCAAATATGACATTCAAATTGCCTTTTGCACAAGTAAAATTCCAAGTTGAATTAAATTACCACAATTGCCACTAGAACTTCAATAATTAATAACTTTTGTTTTATAATTCCAAATTGAACAAATGATATGTCTAAAATGATCAGCTCGACGAGACCTTTCTGTTTATGCTATCCATAACTTCAATTGCAGCATGCATCATATGAAAATATAGGGTACAGCAAATGTTATGACAACAAAATGTGAACCAAAACTCCACTAAAATGTTGCTACTTGTTTTCCACACCTCACCATGCCATGCTACCTTATTGCCATGTAAATTGTGCATCATTCATCATGGCATGATTGTTTGCTTGACGCATCTTATTCATATGCTTGTGCTCTATATTCATGTTGGCCTCGTTTGTTTGGTTTTTCTCGGATAGACACTGAGCAGGGGTTATATCAAGAGAACCAGGAGCACTACCCAGATCCGTCCCTCGCTTCAACTGAGTTATCAGGCAAGCACTTCCACATGCTTGCATACATACAGTACCTATTTCCTCTATCTTATTCTTGCATCATTGAGTCGCGATTGCATTAAATTGAATCCCAAGTATGCATAGCCTTTACTTTTAAACCCCACCAAGCTTGTTCCTCCATCCCATGAGCCACTACTATAGGAGCTGTTTGAGCCATGCGAGTCGTAGAACAGCATGTGTAGGGTATGTGAGAGTCTGTTGAATAATGAGGTACCTAAACAACTTAACCTGAGTAGTAGTGGGATAACTAAAGAAAATGGCACCGGTGAGCAACATCTGCTATTTGGTTTTTCCTGCTCACTTGTGTCCCGTAAGACCCCGAGTACTTGATTCCTGTTCCTTGATTTATCGCGCTATCCACATCCGAGAGGTATATGGGACCCCCCTGGGCCAGAGCTTGATTCCGTCTTATTTCTTGGGGCCACAAACTAGTTTGAGGTTTTATTTACGATCCTGTACTTATGCCATGCTACTTTCTGTATTTAAATTGTGCGAGGAGCACACTGTACTGTTTAGGATCGGGACACGATTCCGCGGTGTCGACAAGCCCAGTTTTGGGTTCCCAGTCGTTCACAGCCGTCCACCCAAACCTTGAGTCCGTCTCGGAGCTTGCTTACTTCGTTGCGGGTGTACTTCAAGGGGTGGCCCCCTGAAATATTTCTGAATTCTGTGATTGTTCAGTCGTGAAGGCCTCGTTGGGTTTTGATTTGGTTTTTCCGAGGTTGATCGAGCGTGTGTTGCTATTGGTGCACCCCGGCCGGGTAAAACTTTCTGAAAGCCGTGTCCGCGGATATGGACGACTTGGAGCACAGTTTCTCGATCATAGACAAGCATAACTAAAGTACCGCTTTAATCTGACTAAGTAATTTGACTAGTAAATAGTGCAACACTCATGGAATGGTTAATAAAATTGCCAACGGATGGGGGGTTGTTCGTCCGCTTCCTCGTTGGTAAGCGGGGAGGAGGATGGATCTGATGAAATTACCATTATAACTGTTGTTCTTAATTCACGGACATCCGTCTATCATTGGTTAGGCGGATGGTTAGCGTTTATCTGTAGAACTGCTAGGGTTTATCTTTCGCTGCAATTGCGTCACCCCAGGTTGTGTCCCCTTTAGAGGCATTAAGACTTGCTGAGTACCCTTAGGGTCTCACACGATAAATTATTGGTTTAGATGGACAGGTACCCTCGCAGGACGGATACTGGGTGGAAGAAGCCGAGGACATGGGAAACGATCGTTCGGTGTAGAGATTCCGAGAACGGGGATCCGTGAGACCTGTAGTTGGGATGTGCTTATTTCTATGGCATCTTATGCCGATTTTCTTCTTATCCGTACTCGGATTTTGTTTGCCGCTTCCGCATGATACTCTGATGTGTGTTGTATGAGGAAGTATCCTAAAATATAGATCTATCTAGGTCATTTGAATCTTGCCGTATGGCGTTGCTATATTTCCGTTCTTTCTAGATGGTATGGCTATGATGTACTCTTGTATGGTGGCTTGCGTACATACCCACTTGTGTACGTAGTTGATCCCTTCGCCTGCCGATTACGCCGCCCGTACAGGTCCCGTTGAGAGGGTAGTGGTTGGGACGTCCGAAAGGACTACCAGTGAGTGGCTTTTGGGGCCCCACCGTACTATTTCAACCACTACCACTCATCCAGGCTTGTATCTAGGAGCGTAATTCACCGAGGTAGTTACAATTGGTATCAGAGCCATCCCGACCTTCAGGGTTTCAGCCAAACGGTCGTTGTCAGTCTAGCAAATATTTTGGTAGTTATGTATATTAGGGAAAAACAAAACGCGAGAGTAGAACTGCTTCCACTTTTCTTCTTACCCTCCCACCCACCCTTCTCTGGTAAGGAAGTGCAACGTTTTCAATCCTCTTCTAAAAATTCAAACTAGGATTCACGTGTTCTGGGTTTCCGTAGTACCATAGGTTGTGTATGTGTGTGTGTGTGTGTGTGTAATCCCTTGTCTATCTATTGCATCCAAGTTGTTATCTTATCTGCCTTTGGTTATCAACTGTTGGTACATTCCATACCGACAGGCTTTTGCAAACCGACGCAATCTATCTTCCTCTTTGTATCCGACGCTATCTTGTTGGGGGTGTTCGTTTCCGTAGCTACCAATCTTTAGGTTTCGTCGTGAGAAGAAGGGGTTAGGATATGTGTTCCACTTGTTCATGTGCGGAGTAATGATTTGAGTGCGGGATGGAGTCGCGACCATACCACTACTCTTATCATTCGCTTTTGTATATTGAATCGATAGAGTCACTAATCTTGATTCGTTAAGTAATTTTGCGCATCTATTGGTATTCTAATGCCGAAATTTGTGGAAAATTTTTCTTTGATATATTTGTGTACCACACTCCTTTTCAGTCGTGTGCGATATGCTTAATATCTTTTAGGTGCTATGAACTTTGTTGATATTTTAATATCATCTCAGTAAATTGTATCCTTTAATCTTGGTTAATTCCATCTTGGTACTATTTTGGATTATTATCATTCTCCATTATAGTACTGACTTGAGTTTTATATCAATGACAGGATGGCTCCACCACGCCGTACCGAAGAGGACTTACCTCCGGAAATGGGCTCAGCGCTGTCAAACATCGCTAATGCTTTGGCAGCTATGCAAGAGAACCAGCAGCGCTTTGAGGAGAGTGTCAGAAGAAACGAGTTTGCTCCACTACCTCCACCTCCCAAGCGTGGAGACATCAAGAGCTTCCTCAAGTTCAACCCTCGTCAGTTTGATGTTTCTGACCGACCTCTGGACGCGGATGATTGGCTGCGTGAGATCTCAAGGTTGCTCGAGACTGCTGATGTTCCGGAGCAGGAGTGGGTCAAGTGTGCTACTCACCTTCTCAAGGGAGATGCAGCTCTTTGGTGGGAGAACTACTTGAAGGCAAGCTGCACTGGGTTCCAGCCTACTTGGGAGAGGTTCACTGGAGCGTTCAAAGAGCAGTTTCTCTCAGAGATTGTGATGGAAAGGATGAAGGAGGCCTTCCTCAACCTGAAGCAAGGAAATGATAACGTCAACACCTACATCAGGAACTTCATGAATCTATCCCGTTATGGTGGTGATGAGGTATCTGATGACAAGAAGAAGCAGAAAAGGTTCAGGCAAGGGCTCAATGCGTCGATCAAGTATGTAATCACGCATGCAAGACCGGCAACCTTTCTGGAACTACAGCACACAACACTGCAAGAGGAGGCAAGCAGGCAAATGTTTGAGGAGTCCAAGAAACACAACAGGGATGCATCAAGCTCTGCAGTTATGGCAGCTCCTTCTAAGCGGCGTGTCTGGGTTCCTAACACCCCACCGTCGCTCCCGGCTCCACCAAGACCTGCAAGTTTCGCGTCAAGGCCACCAAACTTCACCACTGCGGCTCCCAGGGGCTACAACCACCACTACCCTGGAGCGCCTGGCGGAGTCCCTGGCTACTCTGCTCCACGTCCAGCTGGTGCCTGCTTCGTGTGTGGAGATCCTGGACATCAAAACTGGAGCTGCCCAATGAAGAACAAAGCTCTCCCTCCACCCCCGCCAAGATCTGCAACAAGCTCTCCTTCGGTTCGTGCACCACCGCCTCGGGCTCTCAACATCAACACCAAGCCCGGGTCTGCGGTTTTTCGTGCCAACTGCGTCAACGCCTCTCAAGCTGAGCTCGCACCTGGAGTTGTGATGGGTATGCTTTCCGTTAACTCAGTCCCTGCACGAGTTCTCTTTGATTCTGGTGCATCGCATTCTTTTGTGTCTCACAAGTTTGCAAATGAGAATGAGTTAGTCTTGGTTCCTCTCCAAAAGCGGTTAATGGTTCTTTCTCCTGGAGCAAACATGAGGGTTGTTCATATCAGCCATGGCAATAAAGTTGAGATTGGTGGCTCTTCATTCATGGCTTCTTTAATCGTTCTGGGCGACTCTGATATTGATGTCATCTTGGGCATGGATTGGTTGACAGCAAATGCAGCTGTGATTGATTGTGCTGAACGCTCAGTGTCTCTGAAGATTCCTAAAGGCCATATAGTCTTTTCTCCAAGTCTGACTCCTGCTGTCCAGCTCTATTCCTTGGCGGCTCTGAATGATGATGTTATGCAAGCTATTCAGAGTGTACCAGTGGTCTGTGAGTTCCCAGATGTCTTTCCTGAAGAGTTGCCAGGTATGCCTCCGGATCGCGAGGTTGAATTCGTGATTGAGCTTGAACCTGGAACGGCTCCTATCTCCAAGAGGCCATATAAGATGGGTCCTTCTGAGTTGGCTGAACTCAAACGACAACTTGATGAACAAGAGAAGTTGGGTTTCATTCAACACAACACTTCTTCTTGGGGTAGCCCAACAATCTTTGTGAAGAAGCGTGACAGAACCGATAGGCTATGTGTTGACTACCGGGCTCTCAATGCTAAAACCATCAAGAACAAATATCCTCTCCCACGGATAAATGATCTTTTTGATCAGCTGGCAGGAGCTGTGGTGTTCTCTAAGATGGACTTGAGAAGTGGTTATCACCAAATCAAAATTCGCAAAGAAGATGTGCCCAAAACAGCTTTCACCACCCGCTATGGCCTGTATGAGTACACGGTCATGTCTTTCGGTCTCACCAACGCACCTGCTACCTTCTCGAGGCTGATGAACTCAGTTTTCATGGAATACCTGGATAAGTTTGTTGTGGTATATCTGGATGACATTCTGGTCTATTCCAAGTCCAAGGAGGAGCATGAAGAACACCTGCGGTGTGTCTTAAACAAGCTTCGTGAGAACCGCTTGTATGCAAAGTTCTCAAAGTGTGAGTTTTGGTTGCCTGAAGTAACATACCTGGGTCATGTTATCTCTGCCAAGGGCATTGCAGTCAACCCGGAAACCGTGAAGACAATAGTTGAATGGCTTCCTCCTGCTAATGTCAAGGAAGTGCGGAGTTTTCTCGGCTTGGCTAGCTATTGTCGTCGATTTGTTCAGAACTTCTCGAAGATAGCAAAGCCTCTTACCGATCTTCTCAAGAAAGGCAAGAAGTACCTGTGGACTCCTGCTTGTCAAGAAAGTTTCGAGACACTCAAAGAGAAGCTCACTTCCACACCAGTCTTGGTTCCTCCGGATACATCTAAGCCTTTCCAGATATTCTGTGACGCCTCTTTGCAAGGATTGGGTGCGGTCCTTATGCAAGAGAAACAGGTGGTTGCTTATGCCTCTCATCAGTTGAAGACGCATGAGATCAACTATCCCACACATGACCTCGAGCTAGGAGCAGTTGTCTTTGCTTTGAAGCTATGGAGGCACTACTTGCTTGGTAACCGTTGCGAGATCTTCTCGGACCACAAGAGTTTGAAGTATATCTTCACTCAGCCTGATCTCAACCTTCGGCAGAGGAGATGGATTGAAGCAATCAATGACTTTGATGTGACCATCAACTACACCCCGGGCAAAGCAAATGTCATGGCAGATGCGCTTAGCCGTAAAGCTTATGTCAACAACCTCATGGTGGAAGAGCAACAGCCTCTCTTGTGCGAGGAATTCCGTCAGCTCAACCTGGAAATTGTGGAACAAGGGCATCTCCTGAACCTTCTGGCTACTCCTCTCTTGGAAGAACAGATTCGCTCTCGTCAGCTTGGTGATCCGCACACCAAAAAGCTCATCTCTAAGCTTGACCTTCCGAAGTATGAGTCCTTCCACGTGGATGATCAAGGCACGCTCTTCTTTGAACACCGGATGTTTGTTCCAAACTACCCGGGTCTGAGAGACCAAGTTCTCAAGGAGGCACATGATTCGGTTCTTTCTATCCATCCTGGCAGCACAAAGATGTACATGGACTTGAAAACACAATACTGGTGGCCTGGGTTGAAACGGTATTGTGCCAAGTATGTCTCAGAATGTGATGTCTGCCGCAGAGTCAAGGCTGTCCATCAGAAACCATTTGGTCTTCTACAGCCATTGAAACCTCCGGAATGGAAATGGGAGAAAGTAGAGATGGACTTCATCACTGTCTTTCCAAGGTCGCAAAAGGGCAACAATGCAATTTTTGTTGTCATCGACAGGCTTTCTAAAGTGGCTCATTTCTTCCCAGTCAAAGAAACAATTTCTGGAATTCAGTTGGCTGAGCTCTATATCAACAGAATTGTCTCTCTGTATGGGGTTCCACTTGAAATCAGTTCAGACCGTGGGAGCATCTTCACCTCAAAGTTCTGGGAGAGTTTCCAAAAAGCCTTGGGAACAATGTTGAACTTCAGCACTGCTTACCACCCTCAGTCGCAAGGACAAGTGGAGAGGATCAATCAGATTCTGGAGGATATGCTTAGATCTTGCGTCATCTCTTTTGGCATGAAGTGGGAGGAATGCCTTCCATATGCTGAATTCTCCTACAACAACAGCTTCCAGAAGAGTCTGAAGATGGCACCATTTGAGGCTCTCTATGGTCGCAAGTGCAGAACTCCGATTGGTTGGTCAGGTGCAGGAGAAAGAATCTGGTTTGGGCCTGACATTGTGACTCAAGCAGAGGAGAAGGTGCATATCATTCTGGAGAACCTGAAGATTGCTCAAAGTCGTCAGAAGAGCAACTATGACAGGAAACACACGGATATGGTATATGCCCCTGGTGATCTCGTCTACCTTCGTGTCACTCCCATGAGAGGAACACACCGCTTCGGTATCAAAGGAAAGTTGGCTCCTAGATACATCGGTCCTTTCAAGGTTCGTGGTAGAAGAGGAGAAGTTGCTTATGCACTGGAGCTTCCGGAAAAACTCAAAGTCCATGATGTTTTCCACATCTCTCAGCTCAAGAAGTGCTTCAAAGATCCCGGCAGGACCGTGGACCATGAGCTAATCGACCTCCAAGAAGATCTGTCTTATCAAGAACACCCCACCAAAATCCTTGAGACCGCAGAACGAAGGACGCGCAACAAGTCCATCAAGTTTTGCAAGGTGCAGTGGTCACACCATTCTGTTGATGAAGCCACATGGGAGCGTGAAGATAAACTCCGTGCCAACCATCCTTCTCTCTTTGTATCTTCTTCTTCTTCCTAGAATCTCGGGGCGAGATTCCTGTTTAGTGGGGGAGAGTTGTAGCATCCCAGTTGTCTAACACCTGTAATGCTACTTGTTATAATAATAAAAAGGGCCACTTCCAACATATAATTGTTGCATCATCATCATATCATGCTCATGTCATCATACCACCTTGCATTTGAGCATCATATAAAACCCTTTCTTGTTTGGTTCTTATCTCATGTGCATGATTAATTGTAGTTGCCTCTTGATATTGTATTTGGTTCTTAATATATTGTTAAATGCCCAAGTTGAGTTGGGGGCATATCTCTTTTAAACTCCACCACCTTTCTTTCACCACCTTGTTATTCCACCATCCAACTAAATATGAGCTTGGCATTTAGAGGTTTACTTCTAGCTCATGTGGGTTGGGATGGATCCTTTTCTTTTCCACATGTTCTCATCTTGGCATCATTTTGTTTTCACCTTATTGATGCATGAGAGCCACATGGCCACCTTTGCATGCCTTGTGAGTGGAACCTTTTCTCCCTAGCTTCCATATGTGTGTTTGTGGGGTTATCATCATGTGGAGATATTTTGTGGGCTTATTAAATACCTAGTGGCATATATACACTAGCAAGGCCCAATTATCATCACATGTGATCATATCCATCTACTCCATCTGGAACCTTCCTCTTTTTCCTTGCTTGGCTTGTTTCCACTTCTGGGAATGCATATGGATAATGCCATGTAGATATTATTGTCTTCACAAGAATAAACATGGCATTAGATATTTTGCATGAGCCATGCAAGTGCCATCTAGTGTTTGTCTTTGGTTTGTTTTTGGTAGTTGGGTGATCATCTCTACCTCTATCTTTTCTCTTGCTTGAACCATGTTGTTCTTGCTCAATTTCTACCACCATATCTCTCTTCCCCTCTCTCCCTTTTCCTTGTTTTGTTTTTGTGTGATCTTGTCCAAGCATGCATGATCAAGTAAGTACCACCTCACTCTATCCATACCCCCTCTTAGCTAAACCCTAAACCTACCCCATGCCATACCCATCCTAGCTAAGACCTACACCACACCCATTCTTATCTCAACCCAAGGTGCCCCATCTCCCTCTCCTCTCTAGCTAACCACCCCTAAACCTATCTAGCATGTCCACACCTCACCATGTTCCTATCTACCCCTTCCTCACCATCAAGGACACCCCCTCACCTAACCTAGATCGAGCCGGCCCCTCTCCCTCTCACTTCTTCCCTCTCTTTTCTCTCTCTGTCTACCGGCCCCCCCTCTAGTCCTACCTGCCCTCGAGCTCCCCCTGGCCCACCTGTAGCCCCTGGCCCCACCTGGCAGCCGGCCAGCCCGTGCCTGCCCTGCCTGGCCGTCCTTGCACGTGATGGACAAGGTGGCACCAAGGCCACCTTTCCATCAACCCCTCCCCCACGCTAGCCCAAGCCAGCTACCTGCCCCCCGTTGCTCTTATCCTTCCCCCTCGCCCTAGCATCCCCCAGATCCCCCAGGTCTTCCTCCTTCCTCCCCCAGCGAGCCTTAGCCCCGCATGGCCTCTAAACCCTAACGGCGACCCCCCCTCAGCGCCCCTTCGCTCCAGAGCTCCCCGAGGCGCGCCAGCAGTACCAGGAGCGGCGTCGACCTCCCCTGCTTCGCCTGGACGCGCCAGAGCCGCTGGATCTCGCCGGAGTAGCCCCGCCGCAGCCGTGCCCACGAGCAGCAGGAGTGCCCCGCCTCTCTGCTACCTCGACGATCGACGCGTCCCCTAGCCCGCTAGCTGCACCGTACGGTCGCCGGTGAGCTCCCTTGCCCCCTAGACAACGTCTCCCTCTCCCTCTCGCCGTGCATCGCCGTAGCATTCCGTCGAGCGCTCTGCGCGCGTCGCGTGCTGGCGACAGCAGCGCTGCAGCAGGAGATCTGGCAACGTTCAGCGCCCTGCCCCGCGCGCTACGGCCCTCCTCCGCGTTAGAACCCTGAGCCAATGTTGTAGTCCGTGGCTCCCTCTACGACTTTCGTTTTGGGGCCATGTTGTTCTGTTCAGCAACGGCGTCGCCATCGTCGATCAAACGACGGCCGCTCGCAGTCGCCGGCAGAGCGCTGCGCCGCTGCCGTCCGACAGCGTTCGACATTCTTGCGTTTAGGCCCTCCCCCTTTTTCCCGCCTAAAACCCGCAGCCCTCGACCCCATCTGTCAGCGTCTGTGAATCTTTGCAAAAAGGCTCCCCAACTCCTCGCCAATCAACCCGCGGTCCCTAGCCAACCCGCATGGCAGCCGCTGCCGTGTCCCGCTGGCATGTGGGCCCGTGGACCCCTGCCCCCACTGTCAGTTTCAGTGGCTGGCAGCAGCCGCGGTGTCCACCGTTTTCCTGCGCGCGTGGGCCTGGGTCAGCTCAGGTCCCACCTGTAAGCGGCTGGGTTTTCTTTGGCTGAGTGCAAAAAGTATGTCTGAGTCTGTTTTTTTAATCCAAATCTTTTTCTGAATATTTCAAATTCAAATATATTTCAGATTTAAACAACTTTTTAAATACTAATCCAAATAATATAAATGATATATGTTTTGAGATCAGAAAAATGCCAGGATTTCAAATATGACATTCAAATTGCCTTTTGCACAAGTAAAATTCCAAGTTGAATTAAATTACCACAATTGCCACTAGAACTTCAATAATTAATAACTTTTGTTTTATAATTCCAAATTGAACAAATGATATGTCTAAAATGATCAGCTCGACGAGACCTTTCTGTTTATGCTATCCATAACTTCAATTGCAGCATGCATCATATGAAAATATAGGGTATAGCAAATGTTATGACAACAAAATGTGAACCAAAACTCCACTAAAATGTTGCTACTTGTTTTCCACACCTCACCATGCCATGCTACCTTATTGCCATGTAAATTGTGCATCATTCATCATGGCATGATTGTTTGCTTGACGCATCTTATTCATATGCTTGTGCTCTATATTCATGTTGGCCTCGTTTGTTTGGTTTTTCTCGGATAGACACTGAGCAGGGGTTATATCAAGAGAACCAGGAGCACTACCCAGATCCGTCCCTCGCTTCAACTGAGTTATCAGGCAAGCACTTCCACATGCTTGCATACATACAATACCTATTGCCTCTATCTTATTCTTGCATCATTGAGTCGCGATTGCATTAAATTGAATCCCAAGTATGCATAGCCTTTACTTTTAAACCCCACCAAGCTTGTTCCTCCATCCCATGAGCCACTACTATAGGAGCTGTTTGAGCCATGCGAGTCGTAGAACAGCATGTGTAGGGTATGTGAGAGTCTGTTGAATAATGAGGTACCTAAACAACTTAACCTGAGTAGTAGTGGGATAACTAAAGAAAATGGCACCGGTGAGCAACATCTGCTATTTGGTTTTTCCTGCTCACTTGTGTCCCGTAAGACCCCGAGTACTTGATTCCTGTTCCTTGATTTATCGCGCTATCCACATCCGGGAGGTATATGGGACCCCCCTGGGCCAGAGCTTGATTCCGTCTTATTTCTTGGGGCCACAAACTAGTTTGAGGTTTTATTTACGATCCTGTACTTATGCCATGCTACTTTCTGTATTTAAATTGTGCGAGGAGCACACTGTACTGTTTAGGATCGGGACACGATTCCGCGGTGTCGACAAGCCCAGTTTTGGGTTCCCAGTCGTTCACAGCCGTCCACCCAAACCTTGAGTCCGTCTCGGAGCTTGCTTACTTCGTTGCGGGTGTACTTCAAGGGGTGGCCCCCTGAAATATTTCTGAATTCTGTGATTGTTCAGTCGTGAAGGCCTCGTTGGGTTTTGATTTGGTTTTTCCGAGGTTGATCGAGCGTGTGTTGCTATTGGTGCACCCCGGCCGGGTAAAACTTTCTGAAAGCCGTGTCCGCGGATATGGACGACTTGGAGCACAGTTTCTCGATCATAGACAAGCATAACTAAAGTACCGCTTTAATCTGACTAAGTAATTTGACTAGTAAATAGTGCAACACTCATGGAATGGTTAATAAAATTGCCAACGGATGGGGGGTTGTTCGTCCGCTTCCTCGTTGGTAAGCGGGGAGGAGGATGGATCTGATGAAATTACCATTATAACTGTTGTTCTTAATTCACGGACATCCGTCTATCATTGGTTAGGCGGATGGTTAGCGTTTATCTGTAGAACTGCTAGGGTTTATCTTTCGCTGCAATTGCGTCACCCCAGGTTGTGTCCCCTTTAGAGGCATTAAGACTTGCTGAGTACCCTTAGGGTCTCACACGATAAATTATTGGTTCAGATGGACAGGTACCCTCGCAGGACGGATACTGGGTGGAAGAAGCCGAGGACATGGGCAACGATCGTTCGGTGTAGAGATTCCGGGAACGGGGATCCGTGAGACCTGTAGTTGGGATGTGCTTATTTCTATGGCATCTTATGCCGATTTGCTTCTTATCCGTACTCGAATTTTGTTTGCCGCTTCCGCATGATACTCTGATGTGTGTTGTATGAGGAAGTATCCTAAAATATAGATCTATCTAGGTCATTTGAATCTTGCCGTATGGCGTTGCTATATTTCCGTTCTTTCTAGATGGTATGGCTATGATGTACTCTTGTATGGTGGCTTGCGTACATACCCACTTGTGTACGTAGTTGATCCCTTCGCCTGCCGATTACGCCGCCCGTACAGGTCCCGTTGAGAGGGTAGTGGTTGGGACGTCCGAAAGGACTACCAGTGAGTGGCTTTTGGGGCCCCACCGTACTATTTCAACCACTACCACTCATCCAGGCTTGTATCTAGGAGCGTAATTCACCGAGGTAGTTACAAGTAGTGCCGGAATCCCACGAAAACTTGCGTGTGGCCATAGCATACATGTAAAAGTGTGTTGGAACATCCATAGATGCATTTCCTATCTCCCGGCTGAGAGCGTGTTCACGTGCACGCGATAACACTTGTAGAAATGCTCGACGTGTAGGAAGAAACCCTCGCCACGGGTCAAAACGAGGGATACCGATGGAATCTTGGCCCAACCTTTGTTTTCCATGTAGATATGGCCAAAACAAACCTAAACCAACAAAAAAGTACATTGGTCAACGCTCGTACGGAGATAGCTAGGGGGTAGATCTTCGGGGCCCATAGACTAGGGTTTCGCTGGAAAATGACCGCAGGAGCATCGGAATCCCATGAAAACTTACGTGTGGCCATAGCATACATGTACAAGTGTGGTGCAACATCCATAGATGCATTTCCTATCTCCTGGGTAAGAACATGTTCACGTGCACTCGATAACACTTGCAGAAATGCTCGACGTGTAGGAAGAAACCCTCGCCGCGGGTCAAAACGAGGGATACCAATGGAATCTTGGCCCAACCTTTGTTTTCCATGTAGATATGGCCAAAACAAACCTAAACCAACAAAAAAGTATATTGGTCAACGCTCGTACGGAGATTGCTAGGGGGGTAGACCTTCGGGGCCCATAGACTAGGGTTTCGTTGGAAAATGACCGCAGGAGCACCGGAATCCCATGAAAACTTGCGTGTGGCCGTAGCATACATGTACAAGTGTGGTGCAACATCCGTAGATGCATTTCCTATCTCCTGGGTAAGAACGTGTTCACGTGCACTCGATAACACTTGCAGAAATGCTCGACGTGTAGGAAGAAACCCTCGCCGCGTGTCAAAACGAGGGATACCAATGGAATCTTGACCCAACCTTTGTTTTCCATGTAGATATGGCCAAAACAAACCTAAACCAACAAAAAATTACATTGGTCAACGCTCGTACGAAGATAGCTAGTGGGGTAGATCTTCGGGCCCACAGACTAGGGTTTCGCTAGAAAATGACCACGGTAGTGCCGGAATCCCACGAAAACTTGCGTGTGGCCATAGCATACATGTAAAAGTGTGTTGGAACATCCATAGATGCATTTCCTATCTCTCGGTTGAGAGTGTGTTCACGTGCATGCGATAACACTTGGAGAAGTGCTCGACGTGTCGGAGGAAACCCCCGCCTCGGGTCAAAACGAGAGCTACCAGTGGAATCTTGGGACCAATCTAGGTATTCCATGTAAAAGTGTTGTGAAATGTCCCTTGTGTTTCCTATCTCTCGGGTGATGAGAGCGTGTTCACATATGAGGAGTATTAGTTATGATGACCGATTTTTAATGTGCAAAGCACGTGAAAGTGAGTAGTCTACACAATAGACCATATGATATAGAAAAGGGATTATAAAAGAAAATGAAAACATCGGAATTTTTTTTAAATTGGAATCATAATATTAGCACAGGTGAAAAATAATAATGAAAAAGTAATAGTAAATGAAAAAAAAGAGCTACCTATTTTTTTAACCCGCCCAGCCCCAATCCCCGCGCTCCCCGTACCTGTACCGCACCCACACCCCGCCTCTCCCCAGCTCTCGCACAACCCCGTCGCCGCCAATCGCGCAACCCCGCCGCCGTCCCGCCCTCACCCCGCGCCGCCGCCCTCACCCCGTCCAGCACCCGACCCAGCGCCGCCTCAGCTCCGGCGAGGAGCACATCCAGGAGCTCGACCTTGTGCCTCTCCTTGCAGGAGCAGAGCCTCCCCTTGCGGTGCCTCCCCTTGGAGGAGCTCAGCCCCAGGGCCTCTCCTTGCAGCTACAGCTACAGGTAACTACGTATATCAATTGTTAGCAATAGAATTATAGGTAAATTGCTACATTTATTTGTGGATGTGTAGAGATAAATGACTCATGCCCACTTTGTTTATTTTGTATAATAGGCCCCATCGTAACCATATCGCTAGATTCAATTTGGTCTCTATCCCGGAGGTTCCTGTCCTTTCGCCGTCGCACACCTCTACTCAAGTATCTTCGCTGATTCGATCTCGCTTGGAGGGTAAGAATCATTTGCCTCTCTTGTAATGTGTTTAGGTTTAATTTGTGTCTAGATCACCAAATCAGTCACGTTACCTAGGCGTCTCCCGTTCGGAAAGGTTACGACGAATAGATATGCATTAATGCATATCTATGGTCGTAACTTTTTCGAATTGTCCACGTATTTTGGACAACCGGAGGATGTGTAGATTGGATACATTTTCCACGCTCTACTCCATTCCGAGACAGAATTTTGGTGGTGCCTACCCGTTGTTCTCCGGATGCACATTTCTTTCGGCATTTTTTGCCGAGACGTGTATCGGGAGAACAGCGGGGAGGTGCTGCCGAAATTCTGTGTCGGATCGGGGTAGAGTGTGGAGAATGTATCCAATCTACACATCCTCGGGTGGGATTAGGACCCTCTTTTCCTATTAGACATGTTAGGTGTATGCATTGCGTTTGTCTTCAACCTGTTATAAAAACGTAAAAAATTGTGTATTTAATTTGATGCGGTTAATTAATATGAATGTTGTAATTGTATTGTGGCTCCCAATGAAGCGGAAGATGGCTGATAATGAATAGATGTATAGTGGCCGTATCAGTGCGACTGAAAGAACAGCTGAGTGGGACCGGAAAACCAATTATTTCGTGGCGGATGCAACCCGTGGTTCTAATTCAGTTCGTCCACTTTGCCCTTGTGCTCGGTGCAAGATGAATCACCGCGAGGATCTCTTTGGCATGACTAGACACCTTTGGAAGTATGGATATATGCCTGACTTTACCATGCTGATAAACTTTGGCGAGCGTGACCGTGCTAGAGAGGAGGTGATGCGACAGCGCATCGATGGCAATGTGGACGATGGTATTGGAAACATGCTTGATGATCTCGAGTATGCAGAGATGGCACATTCGCCACCTCTAGAGGAGGATCTAGAGGAACATGAGGAACCGGATGAACCGGAGCCAACCGCGAAGGCCTTCCTTGATATGATGGCCGCGGCAAAGAAACCTCTTTACCCGGGTGTAACTATCTCTCAGCTGGATGCCATCTCCCAACTACTAGCCAATAAAGCCAAACACGGCTGGAACCGATCAAGCTTTGAAGATAATTTGAAAACATTTGGTAACATGCTCCCTGAAGGACACTGTCTGCCCCGAAACATGTATGAGTCGAAGAAAATCATGAGGGCGCTCTGCATGGATTATGAGAAGATACATTGTTGTCCTAAGGGCTACCTTTTGTTCCGGAATGAGTTTGCGGAACACACTCACATAAGCAAGTGTGGGGCCTCTAGGTACCTTGAGGTGAGGGGTGCTGGTGGTCAGATGAAGCAGACAGAAGTCGCCGTAAAGATTCTTCGGTATCTCTCATTCATAAAAAGAATCCAGCGCCTTTACATGAGTGAGGAGTCTGCTAGGCAGATGAGGTGGCACAAGCATGGGAAGAGTTACCCTGATCTTTTTGATGGCAAACAGAAGATGAAACATCCAGCTGATGGTGGATCATGGAAGCATTTCGACAATGTATACCCTGAATTAGCAAAAGAGGCTCGAAATATTAGAATTGCGATAGCAACTGATGGATTCAATGCATTCGGTATGTCGGCTAGATCGTACAGCTGCTGGCATGTGTTTGTTATTCTGCTCAATCTCCCTCTTGGCGTCCTAATGCAACGGAAGAATATTTTCCTATCGCTGATCATTCCTGGGCCTGAATACCCGGGGAAGAATTTGAGTGTGTACATGCAGCCGCTTGTCGATGATTTGCACCGTTCTTGGGAACATGGGACGTGGACATACGATCGAGCATCAAAGAAAAACTTCCTCATGAAAGTTTGGTTCCACTATTCCATGCATGACCTACCCGGTTACGCCCTATTCTGCGGACATTGTACCACCGGGAAGATGCCATGCCCAGTGTGCAGGCATGCTCTTAAGTTCCTATGGCTGAAGAAGGGTGGTAAGTATGTCGCATTTGACAAGCATCGACCGCACCTCCATAGAGGGCATCGATTCAGAGCGGACAAAAAACACTTCACGAAGGGCAAGGTTGTCAATGAAGTAAACAAGATACCAACGTTTGACGGTGCAACAGTTGATGCCGAGCTACGTGCTCTAAAGCCTAAGCCCAATGGCAAAGGTTTTGTGGGATATGGTGAGACGCACAATTGGACTCACGTTGCAGGCTTAACACAACTCCCCTATTACAAGGACCTCAAACTTCCTCATAACATCGATGTGATGCATACCGAAAAGAATGTTGCAGAGTCTCTCTTTCACACAGTCCTAAACATTCCTGAGAAGACAAAGGATAATGTCAAGGCTAGAGTCGATCAAGAGAGGCTATGTGATAGAAATAACCTAAACATGCGACCTCCCCAGGGAAATCGAAGAAATTGGGTCAAGCCAGATGCTGACTTTTGCCTTATAACTCCTCAAAAGAAGGAGGCATTCAGTTGGCTCAAATACCTCGTGAGGTTCCCAGATGGTTATTGTTCGAATATCAGTAACGGAGTCAATCTTTCAACAATGAGAGTCAACGAGCTTAAGAGTCATGACTATCACATATGGATTGAGCGACTAATGCCGGTGATGCTTCGAGGCTATCTCCCCGAGCGTGTATGGCGGCCGCTCGCGGAGTTGAGCCATTTCTTCCGCATGCTTTGTGCTAAAGAAATATGTGAGGACATGATGAAACGATTGGGTGAAAAAGTGCCGGAGCTAATATGCAAGTTAGACATTATCTTTCCGCCAGGATTCTTTACTCTGATGGTA
The DNA here is from genome assembly GCA_910589765.1 of Avena atlantica. Classification (NCBI taxonomy): domain Eukaryota; kingdom Viridiplantae; phylum Streptophyta; class Magnoliopsida; order Poales; family Poaceae; genus Avena; species Avena atlantica. The sequence continues at coordinate 46,989,798 of OU342735.1, forward strand.
CATCTCATTTTGCATCTATCTTATGAGGCAGACATGGGTGGACCGGTCCAGTTCCGTTGGCAGTTTTGTATTGAGAGAGAATTTAAGCATATTCGATTGAAATGTGGAAACAAAAATGCGGTTGAAGCATGCATAGCCGAGGCATATATCATCGAGGAGGTCTCAGCTATCACGACAACGTACTATCCCGACGATGTTCCCACTCTGCATAATAATCTCTCTCGGTACAATGTCGACGAGCCCAGCTATAAACCCAAGCTCCTCCTCTTCCAAGGGCAAGGTGGCAAGTCTCGTGGTAAAAATAGGTATACCATGACAATGCAAGAGTGGGAGGACATCATGCTCTATGTGTTGATGAACATTAAGGAAGTAGAGGTGACTTTCATGAGGTAAAATGGTGAGCACATTATATTGTAACTACTATGTCGGTTCATGTCTAATACGTGTTTTTGTCTTTTAGTCAATTTCTGGAAGAAGAGTGGCATGAAATGTGGGATCCTAGTGAAGAAGAGTATGATACTCTTCTAAGAAAGGGTGCCCCCGGAAGGAAAAATTTCGTGGCTTGGTTCATGGAAAAAGTAATTTCTAACTTATCCCTCGTACCTTGTTTAACATTTGTAGTTTCTATTACAAGAAACTAATGGACCCAACATGTTCAATTGAATTTGTAGGGAAATGATCCCAACACAGAGATGATGGATGAATTGAGATGGGTTTCCCAGGGTTTCGACCATACGGTGGATAGGTATGAAAAGTATGACGTGAATGGGTATCGCTTCCATACGGAGAAGCACCAGAACAACCGACCAAATGCAAAAACAGTAAATACCGGAGTGTTCACCGGAGGTCAAGATAATGTTGACTACTACGGAAGGTTACAAAACGTATACGAGGTGACATTCGATAAAGGGCCTCATCATCTCAGTCTTGTTGTGTTCAGATGCCATTGGTTTGACCCATTCGAGGGACTAAGAACTACCCCTTCCATCGGTTTAGTGGAAGTTAGGCCTTCAACCACCTATCGTGGGTCCGATGTATTTGTTGTGGCTCACCAGGCGACGCAAGTTTATTATCTGTCTTACCCATGCCAGAAATAGGAACTACAGGACTGGGAAGTTGTGTTCAAGGTATCACCACATGGTAAGCTACCCATGCCAAACGAGGACGATTACAACAACATAAACCCCATCACATACGAGGGAGATTTCTACCAAGAGGAAGAGGATGGCACTGACTTTGATGTACTTATGGGTGGTCTTGAGGACCTTGAGGATGAAATACAAATTCGTGGTGAGCCAGTTATGAATATAAAGGACATAGATATGCTTGACAAGCTACATCTCGATGATGATGATGAAGATGAGCCTCCAACGTTTGAGGGCCTACCTTACTTCTCACGTGATAGTGATAGTGAGTACGAGGAGTGATGATTCACGGTGAGGGTCTTTATGTATTATATTGTCACCATGATTATTTATTTTATTGCCACCATGATTTTTATTTTATTGCCACCATGATTATTGCTATCATGCCTATTAATTTTATTGCCATCATACTTATTACTTGCTCATTACTAATTGTTTACTCGTTCTGAATGCAGGTGATTGAACCATAAGCAAGAACTCAACAAAAAGCATGCTTAGTAGGATGGTTCGGAGTAGAAGAGTTCCTAGTCGCTTCGTTGATGATGAAGGCGAAGGAGAAGGAGGAGTAGGAGGAGGAGCAGGAGGAGGAGGGCGAGGAGCAGGAGGAGGAGGAGGAGGAGGAGGAGGACGAGGAGCAGCAGCAGGACGAGGAGCATCAGGAGGAGCAGGAGAAGGAGGAGGAGGAGCAGGAGGAGGACGAGGAGTAGCAGGAGGAGCGCGAGGAGGAGGACGACACCGGGGGCCCACAGTTGATGACCGACCCAGGAGGACTAGATTACTGGCGGAGTTTGCACCTTCACATAGGGTTGGACGATGTCGGCGGACTTCGGTTCCCTCCTTTAGTGAGGTACTTATTGCTATCATGCCCACTAACTGTTATCACTACTATTATCCATAGGTATCTTCTCTAATTACTACTATCCTTAGGTACCCTCCGCTAGTGGCACCGCAGCTTCGCAGGACGAGGAGCTCCAGCAGGAGGAGGAGCAGGAGGAGCAGGACGAGGAGGAGCAGGACGAGCAGGACGAGGAGCTCCATCAGCAGGACGAGGAGGAGGAGGAGGTATGCTCTTTTCTCCTATATTCCATCCACTTTATTTCATTCAGTTACATTAATTTGTATTTTAATTTGTAGCAGCAGGAGGAGGACCAGGATGAGATACCCTCTTTTGAGCAGCAGGAGAACGAGTCAGAGAGGGCGGCTAGGTTGTGGGTTCAAGGCCCAAATAAGGTCCCGAATCCACCAAAAACTGATGCGGGGAAATTCCTCCTTGTGCCTACCAAAGAGTAAGTGTCTATATGTTGATCATATACGGAGGTTGCTAGTACTATTTTAGCGCATACTAATATTTTGATTCATGTGCAGGAATTTTAAGTTTGTTGATCAGTCGACCCAGATTTTCCGTCTTCCAGCTAGCATTCTTACGTGTTTGCTGAAGAAGTATTGGCCAGGTCTCTACAAGTCAGGCGTTGAGGAAAAGAAGTTAGCCCTCAAATGGGAGGACTATGAGGCCGCTAAGTCCGGGGGCACCATGACCGATGATGATGGTGTGACTTTTGTGCCCAACCATGCACAAGTTGTGCACAACAAGTTTTGGGTAAGTCATTCTTTGTTGACATCTGATTTATGCCTTCAAGTGACTTGTACACTCATCTTTCCGCGCTAACTTATGATTCTCACCATGTTTGATGCATGATTGTAGGCATATTATAGAGTGGATCCTGAGCATGAGGAGAAGGCGAACGAGGTCTTCGAGATTATGGCGAGGAAGCAGGTGCGCCAGATGATTTACGATGCTAAAAATATTGCAATCTCGCACTACTACGCCGAACAAGGCAAGAGGAAGCTGAAGAGCCACATTGTTGCCGAGAAGCTCGGAGACAAGGTCAAGGTGGAAGATCTCTTGGCGGTGAGTAAATTGTCTTTTTATTCTATGTCCATCCTAAATTGCATTTTCTGTTCTTGTTTGAGATGTTTTCATTTCTTAGACTGTTCCAAAGTGGTGCTATGGAAAGAAGGATGGTTGGGAGAGGTTGGTGGACATGTGGACGAGTGATCCGGAATTCTTCGCCAAGAGCGAGCAGAATAAGAAAAATCGCGGCCATGAGGGAACACATGTTGAAGGAAACAGGGACTTCAACCGCTTCAAGGACTACAAGGTATATATATGAAACAACCTCCTTCTATTACACGACATGTTACTTTTATAATGCATAACATTTGTTTTATGCACTATAGGTGGCTGCTAATGACGGTGTTGACATTCCTGACGTTGAAGTGTGGCAGCAGGCTCGTAAGAAGAAGGATCCCAAACCCAACGAGGATCCTTACTATGGCTCCACCACTGAGACCGTGAGCGACTACTCGAACAGGTTATTTATTTCCACCATATGTACTAATATCTACCATGATTATGGATTGCTACTATGCTTATTCATTGGCATAAAGATTCTTAATGCGGTATACTCGAGCAGGTTCGAAGAGTTGTATGGGCCGGATTCTTAGCCCCTTCAGCAGCCGATCGATGAGACAACATTGCTCCTCGCTGGGGGCGGCAAGCCACATGGCCGCTTCAAGATTCTTAATGTTGTGGTGCCCTCTACGACCACTCTCACACGGGTCAAAGCTACCACCGGCGCCACTGCTTCTATCGCACCTCGTGCACCGCGTCGCGAAGTAAGTTTTTTCTCATTTTTATCCAAATTTAGACTTTTGATCATGCATGTGTATGGTTATGAGATTCATTATGTCAAATTGTAGCCCCGCTATGAGGATGCCTACAGGGAGGTTTGCCAGGAGTTTCACCAAAAGATGAAGGAATGGTATGCTGCAATTGATGCCCGCGAGGATCACATTCAAGCGGCACATAAGGTTATTTTTTTCCCATTTAGCTACTTGAAAGCGGTTCTTATGGTGTATTTTCCTTGTCCATGCGTGACATATAATCTCACTTGCAGGCGTGGTATGTGGCTCAAACGAATGGTACTCCAATGCCCCCTTTTGTCGAACCTCCACCAAAACCACTGATGCCAGTGTTGCCGTCAGAGGCCGAATTCCTTGCACGTCTAGCCACGGGGACTCCGGTTAGTACTTCACATAACTACAAGGTTATTAGTTACTTGTCACAAAAGAACTACTAAGTTACTAGATACTATTGAGCTCAAACATATGTAGGGATCAGCTCATTCAGAGACACCCTTTGGCTGTGCTACTGCCTCGCCTGGCGAGTCGCCTAGGACAACTCCACTTCACTTTGGTGGTCCTAGTCCTGGTCATTCTGCTGGACCGTCTCCTGACGAGGACTGTTACTCGCGCCGACGCTCGCCGATGCCGGTTAGTTGCAAGCAACACTTACACAATTTACCATGCATAAATTTTGACTTAGACAATTTGCTATACAAAAACTTTTAACTTTTTCTCAACTTCTCGTGCATGAACTTTGACTTAGACAATTTTCCATTATAAATGAGCATGTTCTTTCGTTTTGTAGTGATCTCGAAGTCTATGATCCAGCGCTCGAAGTCCGTTGAAGACCGGTTGCTATGTATCCCATGACTATGTGTATTGAACATGTAGTGATTATGCTCTCCAAGACAATGTGCAATGAATGACATTGTAGTGATAACTATGTGTAATGAACTTGTAGTGATGACTATGTGCAATGAACTTGAAACGATGAGTGTGTGTATGACTATGTATCTACGAAGATTTGATAGTCTTGAATTCTTTTGCATGGTTTACAGTCAATATATATATATATATATATATATATATATATATATATATATATATTCATGTGCTTGCTTGTGGGCATTTTTTTGTACAAATAAGATGTGAAAAAAATACAGGGACATCAACGCCGACGGTTATACCGTCAGCCCTATAACGGCTAGCACGGCCTGGACATCAACGCCGACGGTTATACCGTCGGCCCTATAACTACCAGCACGGCCTGGACATCAACGCCGACGGTTAGACCGTCGGCCCTGTAATGGCCACCTGAACACAACAGCAGCAACGCCGACGGTAATACCGTCGGTAGTATAACTATACCTGGACACAACAGCAGCAACGTCGACGGTAATACTGTCGGTAGTATAACTACAACTGAGGTGAACTGGCCAAACGCCGACGGTAATACCGTCAGCACTATAACTACACGTGGGCACTAAAGTTGTAACGCCGACGATAATACCGTCGGCACTATAACTACACCTGGGTACTCCCAACGCCCTGGTCTTCCTACACGTGGCCATCTACACCGTCATCTAAGTTCCGTTAACTCTGTGCGCCGACGGCCATGTGACGCCGACAGACGGCATATACTGCCAGCACAAGCGGCTACGCTGACGGTCGATGCTACGCCGACGGACATGTAGCTGTGCTGACGCGAGAGATGCTGACGGCTCTGTGCCGACGATCACCGTCGGCGTTGTCATGTGCTGACGGTTTTCCGGGCTACGCTGACGGTTATAACCGTCAGCATCATAGCTTGTTCCCGTAGTGAATACGGCTCTTTCTTGTTTTCCTTTTACAGAAAGTTTCATTTTGGAATAATTGCACCCAAAACTTCAGAGATCTGAAACAGCCGTACGTTGATTGATTTTCAAGTAACGTGTAGACAACTCGCCATTCTTAGATCTTTTTATTTCTTGACAACAAGCCATTCTAACATTCTTAGAGCTTTGTGCGCTGGGCGCCATCGAGTGACCTTGCGCTGGTGCAATGGAGTGGCCTGACGAGGCAGCGAGACATACTCGATGAGAAATTTTTTTCCACATGGTTCACGCACGTACGTAGATAGCGGGACATACTCGATAAGACTTTTTCCACATGGTTTACCTACGTACGTGTAGATAGCCCCCACACGATAAAAACGTGCGCTGTCAATGATATCTAACCCAGTCAGCGCGTACGCTCTTGGCGTGTGGGGCCACAGATGTATGACTTGATAGCGATACCTTTTGTTGCTAGCTCGAGAATGATAGCGATATCCCAGTGTGAATATCATATCGTATGCTCAAATATACATTTGTACGAAATGGGCTCATATATACACGTAGCTAGACACTCTGAAGCCATGTACACCGAGCTCTCCAATAGATAGCACATCACTGAGCTTGGTTCTAAATCACAAGGCGTTTTTTGTCTCATTATTTACGAATAATGGAATTTTTTAATCAACGATCACGTTGTTAATATGCACAAGATGTGGTTAATTTTTACTCCTGATGACAGCATCGCCTAGTTTATACGCAGCTCGCCTGCTTGTCCTGTAGCAGAGTGCTCTTATCTCCCCGCTGAGTCATCCTCTCTACCTACCAGCTACCAGCTGGATGCATGCGCCAGATGCGCGAGCTCGAGCTCGAGCGATCTATATATACGACCTACCTCTAGGTATCTTGCAGCTCACAGCCTCAAACCCACCCACGGCCACATCTACTTAGTGTGCATCTCTCTCCTCCCTCGCCGCCGGCGTGTACGTGCTCACTCTCGGCCGTTGGTCGATCTCTGCAGCTCACGAACAGGTTTCGCTACTCTGTGCTTGTTGGACGACTGAGCAGCTCGGTTGGGCCGGTCTGCGCCGCTGCCGCGTCGTCGTCGGAGAAGAAACACACGTACATCATTCAGGAGATATGGTGAGCACGACGGCGGGCGGCGTGAACAAGGCGGCGGCCCAGGGCGGGGGGCTGCGGCTGTCGTCGCTGAACCACATCTCGGTGGTGTGCCGGTCGCTGGAGAGCTCGCTGGCGTTCTACTGCGACGTCCTCGGCTTCTTCCCCATCCGCCGCCCGGGATCCTTTGACTTCGACGGCGCATGGTACGTACCTAGGGCCCGCTCATGTCATCACGACCACGCAACGCTTCGACCGATCGGTCTCTACCCAGCCGGCCTATCCATGCATGGTTGTCATGAAAATGCTTGGGGATTGCAGGCTGTACAACTTCGGGATCGGCATACATCTGCTGCAGGCGGAGGACCCCGAGAGCCTGCAGCCCAAGAAGACGGAGATCGACCCCAAAGACAACCACATCTCCTTCACGGTATGCACCAATAATATGCTGTTTAACAATTAGTACTACTCCGTATATTTTTTTGTAAATAAATAAAACTACCATGCGTTACTGGTGCTATATAGTACTGCAATTCTTGCACATCCACAGCTAGCTGATCTAAATTATCAATTGATTGACAAGTTATTTAACGTAGCAAGTGTCTGGAAAAAAGAAAACAAGGCGGTGGACATTGGCTACTCCCTTCATTTTTAGTGGATGGACATTGGCGACTCGCTAACCATGTTTCTGAGAATATGTAAAGTCTTCGACAAACATGCTGCTCCATGTGAGGCGAGGAGGCACCCATGGCACATGGATGCTATGTTAGTCTATCTGGAATACTAATCGGATGGAGGTCGTGCCAAGTTATGGTGGGCATTGGCAGCCTGATTTTTCCCGGCTCCTCTCTTCCGATAATTGGCTGCCGATGTGCCGAACATTCCCTCTAGGAAGTCATGCCAAGTTAGTGTTGTCACCTAGTAGCCATCTAGTTCACGCCTCAAACCATCCATTTCGGAGAGACTACTCTCTTTTCGTCTTACTCGCTCTGTCCAAAAGTAACTAACTTGGAATTTTCTAAATCCGTATGTATCTGAACACGTTTTAATATATAGATATATAGAAATCTAGGACAAATCCAATCACTTATTTCTAGACGGATGGAGTACAACTTAGTTCAAGTGCACAAGTGGCCCAGTTCTGATATGATCGACCGTCGGCGTGGAAAACGGCAACAATGTGCCAAGGTGAAAGCTTGTGTTCCCAAACCGATCTGGATCCGATGATTACTCCGGGCTTTCCAGCTCAACTCAACAAATAACGTATATACACAGCATGACAGCAACATAGTTGAATGTGTAGGAGATCTAGGCCATGAAACACGCACTCATGCTTTCACGCATGGCCAACCCTTGATCTCACTTGTAATGATAAAAAGAAGTTTGTGCAGCCTTGATCCATGCACAGTGCACCACTGTGACCCCACAATCCTGAGTTAATTGTATCACGTCCAGGTACCTGTTCAGGGTAGTGAATGCTATGTACTGTTTGTCTGCTCTCTTACCTGGATCTATAGTACTAGTACGGTTGGTGTGTGATACTTACAACTGCAGATACATAATTCTTTTGTCTGCAACTTCTGCATGCATGCACTCGATCGAAAGCGATGCTCCATAGAGCGTGATGGAGCACGACACACGGTGGACGCACATGTGAGCTGGCTAGTGCGACAAGTCACATGCATGCGCGTGCATAGTATCCAGTACCATATATCAAACACCTCTCGCATATAGTGCCCTGTGCTTTTAATGTCATATAGTATCTGTGATGCGATAGTTCACGAGAGAATAAATCCAACGATCGAGAATTTTGTTTCGTCGGTCGAATGTATGTAACTTAGTCCATGCGATGACCAGGGCCGTCTCCAGAAATTCGGGGCCCTTGTGCGAAACACAAAATGGGCCCTAACATTTAATTTTTTTTTATCATGATAATAACTAAAACGTACTTTTACTCTATTATATAAGTTATATAACTGCAATATGTGTTATTTCGTACAATATGCAGAAATATCAAACATTAATTCTACTAAGAAGGTACCAGTAGAGCAAAAAACTAACCTGAAGTTCTAGTAAAAAACATCATCCCTTGTCTATCCTTCTTATAAGTAATCTCCTCTAGAATATCACTTTAAGTGTCTATTTTCTTCTTTTTCTTATCAGGCTTTGTAGCACTGGAGTTCGGAGTCATAATTTCTAGAAGACATGATTATTCCTGTTTTATAAACCGAATAAGTGATCTGAATGAATTAAAAAACTACATGGATTTAACTTAGCAATTGCCAAGATAACTACTAGATAAGTTAATAGAAGAAGGTACTACAGAGTACAAACCTTGATCAGCCTTGGGTTTGAAATCTAGAGCTGGCCATTTGGGGGCGTCGGGAAATGGGAGACCGAGAGAATGCAGCAATCTGGCCTGGAACCGTGAACCCAAATTCCAAAACGGCAGTACCCGGCGGAGCGCGTGATCTCGATTGTATTTTGGCAGGAAAACCGATCAGCGGTTGCACGGACAGGCGCAAGCGGGCGTCTCGGAGTACACGCGATAGCGGTGGCGGAATCAATTGATCGGCGAACTGCTGAACACGCATTGGGATTTTGGAGACAGAGAGACGAGAGTATAGTCTAGATTATGTTGACTCGATTCCGGTAGATCGAACGAACGACAACGCTTGCCCTGGCCTCGCGAGGTTAGAGTACTCTCCGCCTCGGATCGAGAAACAGCAGAGGCATGGGCGTGCGAATGGGCCAACTTCGGGGCCTAGAAAAGGATCGTTTACTTGGTCGAGCGAGCCGTGGGCGTTGTGACTTCAGTCTGGGCCAAAAGTGCTGCACAGAATAGAAATACATATGGGCTAGACGCTGGAAAAATGGCCCCCCCAGATTTTTGGGGCCCTGTGCGGTCGCCCAGTTCGCACTGGGCCCTCGACGGGCCTGGCGATGACGTGTCATGTGTACTGTGCATGCAGTGCGAGAGCATGGAGGTGGTGCAGCGGCGGCTCAAGGAGATGGGCGTCCGGTACGTGCAGCGGCGGGTGGAGGAGGGCGGCATCCACGTCGACCAGCTCTTCTTCCACGATCCCGACGGCTTCATGATCGAGGTCTGCACCTGCGACAACCTCCCCGTTATCCCGCTCGACGGCGCCGTTGCCCGCGCGCCGCCAGCCTGCAAGAGGGCCTCCGCCGCCAAGCAGCACCAGCAGCAGATTAATCTCCCGGCTGCCGTGCTACATCCGGCGCCGCCTGTGAAAGCCAACGCCGGTGGCTGCATCGGCGAGGTGGTCGACGTCCCGGCTGCGACCATGCCTATGATGACAAGCGTGGAGCAGGCCTGCATGCAGGTCTAGGGACTCGCTCGCTGTTTGTTGATTACTGTTTTGTTGCCCCTACTTGTATTCTTCTTGTCCAGTACGTGAGATATGTGAAGATAGTTAGAGATATAGTACTCCCTCCGTCCTAAAAAGACGTCTCAAGTTTGTTTGAATTCAGATGTATCTATACACACTAAATAGTGTCTAGATACATTTAAATTTAGACAAACTTGAGATATCCTTTTTAAAACGGAGAGAGTATATATTATCACATATATGCATATATATTTCGAGTAAGATGAAAACAATATATGACTCATCATTTCTTTGGCTATAAATCAGTAAACAGAAAACTTATAAAAGTTGTGCATAACGATGACATGAAGGTACTGTTCAAAAAATTCAAATAAAAAACCTTATGTGAGGAACAACAACGATCTCAATGAACTTCGAACAAAACATGAAACCAAAGATCAAGGCTGAAAAGGGTTAAAATTGATCCTCTAAATGGCTTAACCAGGCTAATTCACCATGCCATACTCCCTCCATACCAGTTTATTAGACCAACACGTATTTAAGAAAAATGTTTGACCACAAGTTTAATTGACAAAATAAGAATTATACGTTACAAAGATTATGCACATTGGATCCATATTCAAAAAAAGTTTCCAATGGTATAATTTTGTGATATATGCTTTATATTATGTTGACCAAAATTATGATCATTTACTTGAACTGTATGTCGGTCTAATAAACCAGTCCGAGGGAGTGTAAAATGCAACTGCACATTGTTAGCCTTAATATATTTCAAGGGTAGTATTATCCCTATCAACTATCGATTATGCACATTGTTGTTCTGTTTGACGGTTTGATCGCACACCCGAGCTATCACTATTCTCAAATTAGATGATTTCTTAAGGTCTCTGCAAATTTTACAAAGAGGTGGTTTGGTTGATTGTTGTGAAACGAAAAGTAGATCAAGGGTTGAAAAGGGTTTAAATTGATCCTCTAAATGGTTTAACCAAGCCCATTCACCATTCAATACTCATTCCGTACCGGTTTATTAGACCGTCACGTATTTTAAGAAAAATGTTTGCTCATAAATTTAGTTGACAAAATATGAATTATACATCACAAAAATTATACCATTGGATTTATATTAAAAAAATTCAATGATATAATTCTATGACATGATTTATATTTTACTGACCAAATTTATGATCAATCACTTGAACTACGCGTCGGTCTAATAAACTAGTCCGAGGGAGTATAACATGCAACTGCACATTATTAGCCATAACATATTTCAAGGGTAGCATTATCCCCATCAACTATTGATTCTGCACATTTTTGTTTCGTTTGGCGGTTAGATCGTACCCAAGTTGCCACTGTTCTCAAATTAGATGATTTCTTGGAGGTTTCAGCAAATTTTACAGAGTGGTGGTTTGGTTGATTGTTGTGAAACCCTAACACTCTTTTAACTCCCTTCAGTTCTTCTTTGCACATCCACGGCTAGATGATCTGAAGCCAATTCTGTGGCAATATTTGCTAGCTGCATTGCTTGAAACTTGGAACATCCGAACTCGTTCGAGCGGACTGGCGGACAGTTGCGCGGCGGCCCAGCGGGGTGACCCTGTTAGAGAGTTAGCACATCACATGTGATGTCACGTTACCGGCTGTAGAGATAAGCTGTAGAGATAAGAGGTTTTGTTTAAACTTGTAAACGATCTAATCTACTTATAAAGATTAGATTGATATCTCCTTATCTTCTGCTCTGATCGGATCGATGGTTGTAACCTCTCCCTGTAATTGTGCCAAGGCTTTGCCTATTTAATCAACACGGAACCGATGCGAGAGATCCAAGAATCGTTAACCCAAAGTTCTTATATGGTATCAGAGCCAAACCTTCCTAATCCCATCTATGTGCCTCGCAACATCCAGCTCCAATACGATGGCTAATCCCCTCGCTGGTCAAGGCGTGACCGAGAAGCTCACGAAGGACAACTACCTCATCTGGCTCTCGCAAGTCCTCCCGCCGATCCGAGGAGCTCGGCTCCTGGACTACCTCGATGCAGAGAAGGCTGTCCCAGCTGAGATCGTCGTCGAGAAGGACGGTAAGCAAGTCAAGGAGTCCAACCCCGCCTACGACGCGTGGGTATCGATGGATCAATATTTGCTGTCGTTCCAGCTGCAAACTCTCTCCAGGGAAATTCTCGTCTCCACCATCGGCATGAACACCTCTGCAGCGGTCTGGGGGGCGATCAAGGCGATGTTCGCTGCCCAGTCCAGGACGCGGGTCTCCAACCTGCGTGTCTCCCTCGCCAAGACAAGAAAGGAGAACATGATGACCACCGCCTTCTTCCTGAAGATGAAGGTACTCGCCGATGAACTTGCAGCAGCAGGTCGCCCCATCGATGATGAGGAGCTCGTGGAGTATCTCCTCGCCGGCCTCGACGACACCTACAACCCGCTCTTCGCCGCCATCGGCATAAACGGCGGAAAGGACCTCACCGTCAGCGACCTCTACGCCTATGTCACCTCCTACGACAACCGCATGGAACTCATCCATGACGAGGGCGGGTCCTCCATCAACATGGCCGCCCGTGGGCGTGGTGGACCACGTGGACGAGGCTACCGTGGCGGGCACCGAGGAGGACGCGGCAACGGCCGTGGACAAGGACGCCCTCAACAGCGCGGTGGCGGCGGCAATGGTCGCCGTGGAGGAGGTCGCGGCGGTGGAAACCGCGACGTCACCTGCCAGATATGTGGCAAACAAGGTCATGAGGCGTGAAGGTGCTGGCACCGTTACTCTGACGGTGAAGAAGAAGATGAAGAAGAGAAGGGCGCCAATGCGGTGTCCTATGGCGTGGACACAAACTGGTACGGTGATACCGGTGCCACCGACCACATTACGGGTGAGCTTAACAAGCTCACCATGAAGGAAAAATATCATGGCCACGAACAAGTTCACACGGCAAATGGACAAGGTATGAGCATTAGTCATGTTGTTCATGCAATTGTTAACACCCCTTCCAAAAATTTGCATCTAAACAATGTTCTACACATCCCACATGCCACAAAAAATCTTGTCTCAATTCATCGTTTTACCAAAGATAATGATGTGTTTCTTGAATTTCACCCGTGGATATTTTATGTCAAGGATCAGGCCACGAAGAAGGTTCTTCTCAAAGGTAGATGCACTCGAGGCCTCTACCCTTTGATTTCTTCATCATCAACCACGAATAAACAAGTCTTCAGTGTCACCAAGCCTTCAGATTCGAGATGGCACAGTCGTTTGGGACATCCCTCCTCTCGCATTGTTCAACAAGTTCTTAGTAGGCATCATCTTCCTTGCTCAAATAAATCTAGTAGTGAGTCTATTTGTGATTCTTGCCAAAGAGCCAAAATTCATCAATTGCCTTATGTAAGCTCCACTAGTGTATCCACCACCCTATTACAACTTGTGTTCTCTGATGTTTGGGGCCCTGCGCCAAGTTCAGTAGGGCGATACACATATTATGTAAGCTTCATTGATGATTTTAGCAAGTTTGTGTGGATTTATCTTCTCAAGAAAAAGTCTGATGTCTTCCAAATTTTTCATAATTTCCAAAAACTTGTTGAACGTCAGTTTGATACAAAGATTCTTGCCCTTCAATCTGACTGGGGAGGAGAATATGAAAAACTTAATTCCTTCTTCGCTAAAATTGGTATTGAACATCATGTTTCTTGTCCTCATGCACACCAGCAAAATGGGTCAGCAGAACGCAAGCACCATCACATTGTGGAAGTAGGGCTTGCTCTTCTTGCAAATGCATCCATGCCACTAAAATTTTGGGATGAAGCCTTCTTGACTGCCACACATCTCATTAACATGCTACCCTCCAAAGTAATACATCATGAAACTCCTATGGAACGCCTCTTCAAAAAAACTCCAGATTATGCATCTCTCCGTATCTTTGGTTGCGCTTGTTGGCCTAATCTTCGTCCTTATAACAAGCGCAAACTTGTTTTTCGCTCCAAGCAGTGCGTTTTTCTTGGCTACAGTCACATGCATAAAGGTGTCAAATGTCTAGATGTTCAATCTGGTAGAGTCTACATCTCTCGAGACGTTGTATTTGATGAAACAGTGTTTCCTTTTGCTAAACTTCATCCCAATGCTGGTTCTTTAGTTCGACAAGAAATTCTTTTATTACCTGAATCTCTTCAGAATCCACCGGTATTATCTCATGCGGGGGAAAACAATTGCAATGATCTAACACCTAATGGCTCTATAATTCCTGCTGTTTTAAGTGATGCTACTCAGGTCCAGCAGATCCCAGAAGAAAATTCTATGCAAAACAGTGGTGAAACGCCCCAAAACAGTTCCAGTACAGGTTTTGGCGGGACCAACTGTGGCATCCCGCAAAACCACTACTAGAAAATCGCGTTGAATTTGTGCATTGCATCGTCATCATCATGCATTGTTCGCATAAAACTATGTTGCAAAACCCGTTTTTGTTCTCCAAACGCCCCATTTTAATTCAACTACAAAGTCCGGACTCCGGAATATTTTGTTTTAATTAAATATGTTGTGCAAACGGTCCGTGGAAAATAAATAAAAATATTAAATTATTTTTAGCGGGGCAGTCGAACGGGCCGTAGCGACCCGAACGACCACCCCATATTTTAAAATCGGCCCACCCCAGCAATCCTACAGCTACCCAGGAACCTACCCTCACTCACCCTCCACATCACTCCTACCTATCACGCGCTGCCACCTCACCCCTCTCCCTATCCCTCAACCACTCACACGCTGCCATGTGGCCTAGCCACCTCACAGCAAACCCCCACCCCACCAACCAACACAGCACACGCAGGAAGCCTTCCCCCCACGCGGTCCACGTCACCGCCCTGGGCCCACGCCCCACCAACCCCCCCGCGAGCCGCGTCCTGTGCTTCTCCTTCCTCCCGTCCCCGACGCCCTCATCCCCTTCTCCTTCCCTGGCTCTCCGCAGCGCCCCGCACCCTTCCTCCCTGGCGCCAGACCGCCCGCCTCCGCCTGCCAGTCGCCGACGCCACCCGCGGCCCCGCTGCTTCCGCTCCTGCCGCCCCAGAGCCCCGCTCCTCCCCCGCGCGCCCTCCTCCTCACCTAGCTCCGCCACCGCCCGCTCCTTCGACGCAGCGCCCGCGGCCTCCGCCGCCGGCCGAGTGCCTCCCGGCCCGCCTCGAGCCGCGCCAGCGTCGGCCTCCCTCCACCCGCCACCGGCTCCCTCGGGCCAGCGCGCCTCCACGCCGCCGTCGCCACCTCCCTGCAAGCTCGCCGGCGCCCCCAGGCCTCCCCCGACCCCGCGTCGCCGCCGCGGCCGCTACCCTCGGCCCCGCTCCGCGCTCCTTCCGGTCGCAAGCCCCGCCGCCAGCGCGTCCTTCTCCCCCGAGCAGCGCCCTGCCCGCCTCCGGAGCCCCCCTCGCCGGCGCTCCTCCTCGACACCGCCGCCGGCGAGCCCCCTCCCAGCGAGCCGCCCGACGGGGCCCTCCTCCTGCGCACGCGCGCGCTACCTCCCCGCCGTCCTCGACCTTCGCGTGCACCGCTCGTCGCCGGCGCCGCTAGCCTCGCCGTCACACGCCTTCTCCCCACCGCATCCCTGCAGGCCCGCGACCCCGCCCCGCGCCGTGTGGGCCCTCCTCCTCGCGTCTCGCCCCGCCCCAAGACCACCCGCTGCCGTGCCCATCTCCGTCAGCGTCAGTGCCCGGTTCGCTGCTTCCCAGCGCGTCCGCCTCGTCGCCATTGTTTCTCAGATGTTGTTTCAGCACCCGGCTATCTCGGTGGTGGTTGCATGTCCGTCGTGGTTGGCGAATAAGTGGTGTGCCCCTGACAACAAGATCGACAGTGACCCAGATAATCCCGAGGTACCGAGACGCGGATCCAAGTAGGCCAACGATGGTTGAGGCGAGAACTCCCAAGTTCGACACCGACAAGATCCTCCTCGACCTTTGAGCGTCCACCAAGTTCTCCTCTCGGGCCGTCAAGTCCTCCGACACGGAACCCCGGAAGACCCCAGAACGCCAAGCTCTCCCGCAGGACCCCGAAGACCGATCCCGGCAAGACCAAGCGCTTCAGAGCCCCGACGCCGGATCGATGATCGACCCTGAGGATTACGGCACTACAAGACGTCCTCCACGGGACCCGGAGGCCATCGAACCCTGAACCCTGGACCCCGACCCCGAACTCCGTCGAACCCCGGACCCTGTCGAACCCCGAACCCCGGACCCCCAAGATCGTCGAGACCCCTCCATGTGTGAACCCCTTTCCGAGAACCCTATTTTATAACATAATAACCACTTGTTGCATATTGAATTGTCATACTCGCATGCATATCTGTGGTTTGGGGGCCTTATGCCGAATTCACCTTATAATTAAACATGGGGCCCATATGCGGGCAAATCTAGTCTCATATCGGCCTCATTTAAACTTGTGTAGCAAACCCGTATCATCTCTTGCCATGTAAAACAACATTTAATATGTGGGGGTTTAAAACAACTTGAACCATATATTAATTGTCGGAACCCCGGTTCCGCTTAATATGACCTAATTGCATCGCACCTTTGCCATGCCATGCATCATACATGCATCATGCCGATCTTCTGCCGTGTATTAAGTATTGCATCCGGTGTTTCTTCTAGTGTTTTGGTTCTTCGCGGATAAGGCCGTTGAGTTGATGTGAGCTTCGCCCCGATCTTCGGTTGAACCCTTCGACAATGTTTTCAGGCGAGCATCTCCCCCTTTCTACCTATCTTACTTTTATAGTCTTTATTCCCTCCTGTTGATCTATTGCTATCTGTGTTGCGATGCTTTAGTTTCCGAACCTGTGATATACCGTGCAGCCCTATATTGCCTTGGACACATCCTATTACCTGTTGTTTGGTAGATAGTTGGACTTGCGCGTCGTAGTCGCTTGCTCAAGTGCTGTTGCTGGTTGTCAAGTGCCACAGTTGTTGATGTATTGCCGCATGTTGTTGTTGGAGATGATCATAGTTTTACTTATCGCATATTTTAATTCCTGTTTAACAACTAAAATTGAATAAGCAGAGGCATCGGTGGGTGATAGATAATATTTGGTTTCCGAACGCCCACTTGTGTCCCGTAAGACCCCGAGTACTTGATACCTGTTCCTTGATTTATCGCGCTATCCACATCCGGGAGGTATATGGGACCCCCCTGAGCCAGAGCTTGATTCAGTCTTATTTCTAGGGGCCACAAACTAGTTTGAGGTTTTATTTACGATCCTGTACTTATGCCATGTTTTACTGCTTTATTTACGATTGTGCGGGGTACTGCACACTGTACTGTTTAGGGCTTGTGACCCGTTTACGTGGTATCGACAGTCCCCGTTTGGGGACCTGCTGTCGTTTACCGCCGGCCCCACAAACTTTGGGGTCCGTCTCGGAGCTAGCTTACTTCGTTGCGGGTGTACTCCAATGGGTGGCCCCCTGAAATATTTCTGAATCCTGTGATTGTTCAGTCGTGAAAGCCTCGTTGGGTTTTGATTTGGTTTTTCCGAGGTTGATCGAGTGTGTGTTGCTATTGGTGCACCCCGGCCGGGTAAAACTTTCTGAAAGCCGTGTCCGCGGTTATGGACGACTTGGAGCACAGTATCTCGATCATAGACAAGCATAACTAAAGTTTACTGCTATAAATTTGACTTATAATGACTAGTAATCAGCTTCACTATAATGGAATGGCTAATTAATACTGCCCACAATTGCTTGTTTGGAGTGTCGCTTGCGACCATTGAACCTGACTAGTAAGTATTGCAACTACAACGACATGGCTGAATAAAAGTACCAACCACTGCTGGGTTTTGGGTTTTATCTCATGCTATCTGTACCTGATTAGTAATTGTTGCAACTATAACGGAATGGTCAATTAAAAGTGCCCACTGTTTACTTTTTCCGGATGATTATCTATACCTGACTAGTAATTACCGTAACGATAACTGAACAAATAAAACTGCCAACTGTGTGAGTTCCTCGGTTGACTTCCTCGTTTGGTATCGAGGGGGAAACACCAGGATGGGTTTGTTTGGTGATAGCTTCAGGTTGGATCCGAATAGGTCATTCTTACCCCTCTCTGATAAACGCCAGTTGTATCGAGTCTCTATAGGTTGTTTAGTGCATGCTGCCGCTGCCGCTTCAGTCCACCATACCTATGTAGGCGAGGACCGCCGAATTCTAGCCTCGCCGTGTACTGGCCTCAGTACTGACGCTCCTTCTTTGTTTTCTGCTTTGCCCTTTGTCGGCACCCCTTTTGTTAAGCAGGTTTGAGATCGACGCCGTTAGCGGGGTTACCCTTCCGGCTTGGCCTGGGCAGGGTTATGGACGCCATTGGTTATTCTTCAGGGCTCTTAGCCCCATTTGCATCTTGTCCGTAGCTGGACGCTATATCGTTTTCAAGGTGATTTGGATCTTGTATATATTATATCTGTATTCTTGACTCTTTGAGTCGCTGTTATATATATCTGTTCTGTGGGTCCCATCGAGGACTGTTGTGTAATGTTATTACTTCGTTTTCCACCCGCACGAAAGTGCCTGGTGGGCACCTTTGAATCGTTTCTATGCGGGTTTGGCGAATTTTGCTCAAACTTGCATAGGTCCGATTCTGAGGGTGTTACAGAGTGGTATCAGAGCCCAGCAGTTGCGATACCCCACAAGTCCAGCCTGTAGGATAACCTAGCTAACGGCCGAAGTAGAGTGTCAAAACTATTTTGAAAAGTCGGTTGGATAGTTCTGATTAGGTCTGATTTTACTCCTTACCTTTTGCTATTCCTCTCTTACCTCTACGTGTTTTGAATCCGCTCTCTTCTCTTTCTTCGAGTCCAGGAATTCTCGTGGTTGGGTTTCCGTCGTACCTTCAGGGTTTCGCTTCCTTCTCCGATAACGGTGTTCTGCCATCCGGTGTTCCAGCTGCCGATGAATCCGTCTACGGTGTTGCCATTCTTTGTTCTTTGTTTGTGCCTTCCGGTGTTTTCTGACGCGACGACATCCTCTACGCCAGATCCGATGCAGAGTCTGCATCGCCCCTTTTGTTCCGAACCTCGCTTGTTGAGATCTTCAGTCTGATTCCGAGAATGGTTGCACTCTTTTCTACTGATTGTGCGAAGTAATAGTTTGGGTGCGTGATGGATTGGCCCCCATGCCGACTACCCCTTCTATTCGCTTTTGTACATTGAAGTGGATGAGAATGCATCGGTTCCCCTTTTCCACCGGAGTTAGAGGTGGCTTTATTTGTTGATACCTCTACCTTCGCCTTTTTGTTTCCGGAGTGTTTCCTCGACGATCACGGACAACGACCTCATTGTTAGTGGTGTCGCGAGGATCTACACGAAGCGAGGAGACGCAGACCGCCGACCTTCCTTTCGGTACCATGAGGCGGATCTCGAGGGCGAGATCCATTGTTAGTGGTGTCGAATTGTGGCATCCCGCAAAACCACTACTAGAAAATCGCGTTGAATTTGTGCATTGCATCGTCATCATCATGCACTGTTCGCATAAAACTATGTTGCAAAACCCGTTTTTGTTCTCCAAACGCCCCATTTTAATTCAACTACAAAGTCCGGACTCCGGAATATTTTGTTTTAATTAAATATGTTGTGCAAACGGTCCGTGGAAAATAAATAAAAATATTAAATTATTTTTAGCGGGGCAGTCGAACGGGCCGTAGCGACCCGAACGACCACCCCATATTTTAAAATCGGCCCACCCCAGCAATCCTACAGCTACCCAGGAACCTACCCTCACTCACCCTCCACATCACTCCTACCTATCACGCGCTGCCACCTCACCCCTCTCCCTATCCCTCAACCACTCACACGCTGCCATGTGGCCTAGCCACCTCACAGCAAACCCCCACCCCACCAACCAACACAGCACACGCAGGAAGCCTTCCCCCCACGCGGTCCACGTCACCGCCCTGGGCCCACGCCCCACCAACCCCCCCGCGAGCCGCGTCCTGTGCTTCTCCTTCCTCCCGTCCCCGACGCCCTCATCCCCTTCTCCTTCCCTGGCTCTCCGCAGCGCCCCGCACCCTTCCTCCCTGGCGCCAGACCGCCCGCCTCCGCCTGCCAGTCGCCGACGCCACCCGCGGCCCCGCTGCTTCCGCTCCTGCCGCCCCAGAGCCCCGCTCCTCCCCCGCGCGCCCTCCTCCTCACCTAGCTCCGCCACCGCCCGCTCCTTCGACGCAGCGCCCGCGGCCTCCGCCGCCGGCCGAGTGCCTCCCGGCCCGCCTCGAGCCGCGCCAGCGTCGGCCTCCCTCCACCCGCCACCGGCTCCCTCGGGCCAGCGCGCCTCCACGCCGCCGTCGCCACCTCCCTGCAAGCTCGCCGGCGCCCCCAGGCCTCCCCCGACCCCGCGTCGCCGCCGCGGCCGCTACCCTCGGCCCCGCTCCGCGCTCCTTCCGGTCGCAAGCCCCGCCGCCGGCGCGTCCTTCTCCCCCGAGCAGCGCCCTGCCCGCCTCCGGAGCCCCCCTCGCCGGCGCTCCTCCTCGACGCCGCCGCCGGCGAGCCCCCTCCCAGCGAGCCGCCCGACGGGGCCCTCCTCCTGCGCACGCGCGCGCTACCTCCCCGCCGTCCTCGACCTTCGCGTGCACCGCTCGTCGCCGGCGCCGCTAGCCTCGCCGTCACACGCCTTCTCCCCACCGCATCCCTGCAGGCCCGCGACCCCGCCCCGCGCCGTGTGGGCCCTCCTCCTCGCGTCTCGCCCCGCCCCAAGACCACCCGCTGCCGTGCCCATCTCCGTCAGCGTCAGTGCCCGGTTCGCTGCTTCCCAGCGCGTCCGCCTCGTCGCCATTGTTTCTCAGATGTTGTTTCAGCACCCGGCTATCTCGGTGGTGGTTGCATGTCCGTCGTGGTTGGCGAATAAGTGGTGTGCCCCTGACAACAAGATCGACAGTGACCCAGATAATCCCGAGGTACCGAGACGCGGATCCAAGTAGGCCAACGATGGTTGAGGCGAGAACTCCCAAGTTCGACACCGACAAGATCCTCCTCGACCTTTGAGCGTCCATCAAGTTCTCCTCTCGGGCCGTCAAGTCCTCCGACACGGAACCCCGGAAGACCCCAGAACGCCAAGCTCTCCCGCAGGACCCCGAAGACCGATCCCGGCAAGACCAAGCGCTTCAGAGCCCCGACGCCGGATCGATGATCGACCCTGAGGATTACGGCACTACAAGACGTCCTCCACGGGACTCGGAGGCCATCGAACCCTGAACCCTGGACCCCGACCCCGAACTCCGTCGAACCCCGGACCCTGTCGAACCCCGAACCCCGGACCCCCAAGATCGTCGAGACCCCTCCATGTGTGAACCCCTTTCCGAGAACCCTATTTTATAACATAATAACCACTTGTTGCATATTGAATTGTCATACTCGCATGCATATCTGTGGTTTGGGGGCCTTATGCCGAATTCACCTTATAATTAAACATGGGGCCCATATGCGGGCAAATCTAGTCTCATGTCGGCCTCATTTAAACTTGTGTAGCGAACCCGTATCATCTCTTGCCATGTAAAACAACATTTAATATGTGGGGGTTTTAAACAACTTGAACCATATATTAATTGTCGGAACCCCGGTTCCGCTTAATATGACCTAATTGCATCGCACCTTTGCCATGCCATGCATCATACATGCATCATGCCGATCTTCTGTCGTGTATTAAGTATTGCATCCGGTGTTTCTTCTAGTGTTTTGGTTCTTCGCGGATAAGGCCGTTGAGTTGATGTGAGCTTCGCCCCGATCTTCGGTTGAACCCTTCGACAATGTTTTCAGGCGAGCATCTCCCCCTACCTATCTTACTTTTATAGTCTTTATTCCCTCCTGTTGATCTATTGCTATATGTGTTGCGATGCTTTAGTTTCCGAACCTGTGATATACCGTGCAACCCTATATTGCCTTGGACACATCCTATTACCTGTTGTTTGGTAGATAGTTGGACTTGCGCGTCGTAGTCGCTTGCTCAAGTGCTGTTGCTGGTTGTCAAGTGCCACAGTTGTTGATGTATTGCCGCATGTTGTTGTTGGAGATGATCATAGTTTTACTTATCGCATATTTTAATTCCTGTTTAACAACTAAAATTGAATAAGCAGAGGCATCGGTGGGTGATAGATAATATTTGGTTTCCGAACGCCCACTTGTGTCCCGTAAGACCCCGAGTACTTGATACCTGTTCCTTGATTTATCGCGCTATCCACATCCGGGAGGTATATGGGACCCCCCTGAGCCAGATCTTGATTCAGTCTTATTTCTAGGGGCCACAAACTAGTTTGAGGTTTTATTTACGATCCTGTACTTATGCCATGTTTTACTGCTTTATTTACGATTGTGCGAGGTACTGCACACTGTACTGTTTAGGGCTTGTGACCCGTTTACGTGGTATCGACAGTCCCCGTTTGGGGACCTGCTGTCGTTTACCGCCGGCCCCACAAACTTTGGGGTCCGTCTCGGAGCTAGCTTACTTCGTTGCGGGTGTACTCCAAGGGGTGGCCCCCTGAAATATTTCTGAATCCTGTGATTGTTCAGTCGTGAAAGCCTCGTTGGGTTTTGATTTGGTTTTTCCGAGGTTGATCGAGTGTGTGTTGCTATTGGTGCACCCCGGCCGGGTAAAACTTTCTGAAAGCCGTGTCCGCGGTTATGGACGACTTGGAGCACAGTATCTCGATCATAGACAAGCATAACTAAAGTTTACTGCTATAAATTTGACTTATAATGACTAGTAATCAGCTTCACTATAATGGAATGGCTAATTAATACTGCCCACAATTGCTTGTTTGGAGTGTCGCTTGCGACCATTGAACCTGACTAGTAAGTATTGCAACTACAACGACATGGCTGAATAAAAGTACCAACCACTGCTGGGTTTTGGGTTTTATCTCATGCTATCTGTACCTGATTAGTAATTGTTGCAACTATAACGGAATGGTCAATTAAAAGTGCCCACTATTTACTTTTTCCGGATGATTATCTATACCTGACTAGTAATTACTGTAACGATAACTGAACAAATAAAACTGCCAACTGTGTGAGTTCCTCGGTTGACTTCCTCGTTTGGTATCGAGGGGGAAACACCAGGATGGGTTTGTTTGGTGATAGCTTCAGGTTGGATCCGGATAGGTCATTCTTACCCCTCTCTGATAAACGCCAGTTGTATCGAGTCTCTATAGGTTGTTTAGTGCATGCTGCCGCTGCCGCTTCAGTCCACCATACCTATGTAGGCGAGGACCGCCGAATTCTAGCCTCGCCGTGTACTGGCCTCAGTACTGACGCTCCTTCTTTGTTTTCTGCTTTGCCCTTTGTCGGCACCCCTTTTGTTAAGCAGGTTTGAGATCGACGCCGTTAGCGGGGTTACCCTTCCGGCTTGGCCTGGGCAGGGTTATGGACGCCATTGGTTATTCTTCAGGGCTCTTAGCCCCATTTGCATCTTGTCCGTAGCTGGACGCTATATCGTTTTCAAGGTGATTTGGATCTTGTATATATTATATCTGTATTCTTGACTCTTTGAGTCGCTGTTATATATATCTGTTCTGTGGGTCCCATCGAGGACTGTTGTGTAATGTTATTACTTCGTTTTCCACCCGCACGAAAGTGCCTGGTGGGCACCTTTGAATCGTTTCTATGCGGGTTTGGCGAATTTTGCTCAAACTTGCATAGGTCCGATTCTGAGGGTGTTACACCAACACGGTCTCCCAGGAGGATACCTGATCTTCCTCGGGATCGCCAAACAGCAGTGGCAGCAGGTCCACCCCGGGATCGTTGCACAGCAGTGGCAGCAGCTCCACCTCTGGCGCGTCGCAGCAGTCAGAAGATCCCCCTCGGACTCGTCCACTCCGCGGGGTCACGATGTCTCGTCCCGCGTCGCGTGGGCCCATCGCCGGCTTCGGCTCCAACACGTCGCCCCGGTCTACATCACATCATCGTCAGCGTTCGTCCGTGCATGCGAGCGTGTCGCCCGGGGTTCCCTCTCCGCGTGGCCCCGATGGCTCGGCTCCCAGCGCCGTCAGCGCGTCTTCCTCAAGCCAGCAGCGAGCGGCGCAGCAGACTGACGCCGCGACGTCTGTCAGCGCGGGAACAGCTAATACAGTTGTGTCAGAGGAAACAGGATCAGCAAGATCCTCTGTGCCCGACGAGTTTGTGGCCAGAAATGCACCAGTGTCACCAGTTCACAGGACACAGGCGTCAACTGGTAACTCTAAACCGAAAATTTATAAAGACGGTATTGTTCGTTATGGTTTGTCCTGTTTAACTAGTGAACCTGAAAATTTGCAACTAGCACTAAAAGATAAAAATTGGAAACTTGCTATGGATGATGAGTATAGGGCCTTAATGCAAAATAACACATGGCACCTAGTACCACATAAGCAAGGTAGGAATCTCATAGATTGTAAATGGGTCTACAGAATTAAAAAGAAAGCTGATGGCACTATTGATAGGTATAAGGCTAGACTAGTAGCAAAAGGTTTTAAACAAAGGTATGGAATAGACTATGAAGATACTTTTAGGCCAGTTGTCAAAGCTGCTACTATCAGACTTGTTCTAGCTATTTCAGTGTCAAAAGGCTGGAGTTTGAGGCAACTAGATGTAAAGAATGCGTTTCTTCATGGTGTTCTAGAAGAAGAGGTCTATATGAAGCAGCCACCTGGGTATGAAGATCCCGATGCACCTTTTCATGTGTGCAAACTTGACAAGTCATTGTATGGACTCAAACAGGCACCAAGGGCATGGTTCTCAAAGTTAAGCTCAAAGTTGCAACAGCTTGGTTTTCTGGCATCCAAGGCAGATACCTCATTGTTCATTTACAAACAGTCAGGTATAACCATTTATGTATTAGTGTATGTTGATGATATTATTGTCACCAGCTCCTCCAACAAGGCAATTACTTCACTTCTTCAAGATCTTAGTTCTGCCTTCGCCTTAAAAGATCTTGGTGACTTGAGCTTCTTCTTGGGAATTGAGGTAAAGAAATTCATTCAAGGTATTGTGCTAACCCAAGAGAAATATGCTTCAGATTTGCTCAACAGGGTGGGACTTAAAGGATGCAAATCCTCACCGACACCCCTATCAGCATCTGAGAAGCTCTCAGTCACAGAAGGAGAACCTTTAGGACCAGAAGATGGTACCAAGTACAGAAGCATAGTAGGAGCTCTTCAGTATCTGACATTAACAAGACCAGATATTGCATTATCTGTCAACAAGGTATGCCAGTATCTCCATGCCCCTACTACTGCACACTGGACAACTGTTAAAAGAATTTTGAGGTATGTCAGTGGAATAGTAAGTCTTGGCCTGACTTTTAGGAGCTCGTCTTCTACCCTTGTAAGTGCCTTCTCACATGCTGATTGGGCAGGATGTGTAGATGACAGAAGATCTACAGGTGGTTTTTGTGTTTATTTTGGACCTAACCTGATTTCTTGGAGTGCTAGAAAACAGGCAACAATGTCAAGATCAAGTACAGAGGCAGAATACAAATCTCTGGCAAATGCTACTGCAGAAGTCATTTGGATTGAGTCTCTATTAGGAGAACTTGGAGTTCAAAGGGACCAAACTTCATGCTTGTGGTGTGATAATATGGGTGCAACATATCTCTCAGCTAATCCTATATTTCATGCAAGAACAAAACATATAGAAATAGATTTCCATTTTGTGAGAGAACGAGTAGCAAGTAAACAGCTAGAGATAAGGTTTATTCCCTCTAAAGATCAGGTGGCAGATGGTTTCACCAAGGCACTACCAACTCGGCAACTTGAAGAATTCAAGCACAATCTCAACCTAAGAAAAGGTTGTGATTGAGGAGGGGTGTTAGAGAGTTAGCACATCACATGTGATGTCACGTTACCGGCTGTAGAGATAAGCTGTAGAGATAAGAGGTTTTGTTTAAACTTGTAAACGATCTAATCTACTTATAAAGATTAGATCGATATCTCCTTATCTTCTGCTCTGATCGGATCGATGGTTGTAACCTCTCCCTGTAATTGTGCCGAGGCTTTTCCTATTTAATCATCACGGAACCGATGCGAGAGATCCAAGCATCGTTAACCCAAAGTTCTTATAGACCCATCCGAACAAACGCGTGTGGACCGATCCATCCATGCACCAAATTTGGGCCGCGGTTGGGTCGGCCCGGACAGCGCGCTTGGCCTCGCGCGTCCTTCCTTTATCTTTGGCGGTCCCTGCCGCCATTGGCACACAAACCACTCTAATTCTCCCTCCAAAACACCTCTCCCAAATTTCCACGGGAAGGAAGGCGATGGATCGCACCACCATGGCTGATGTTGTGCCCTCCGGCGTTCCCGCTGCCAAGGAGCGCGGTCGGCCGAAGAAGCTTGGCAAGGACCTAACGGCGGAGGGCGGAAAGTTGAGTCGGACAAGCGCGCTGGCCAGCGAGTAGCAGCGAGAGCTCGAATCGTCAATGCTAAGCTCGATAAGGAGCGTCGAGAGGAGAACGAGCGGTTCCTCCCCGCGTAGAATAGGGTCGACACCAACGAGCTGGCAGTGAATGCCGCCAAGCACGTCATCAACATGATGAAGAAGGAGGCGCTGACCGCCGCTTTGTGTGGCACCACAGCTTTCGATGGCGCCTTCGCTCTTCCTGGCCTGGCCATGGTCGGCACGTCCTCTACCAGCTCCGTCACTTCCATGCCTAGAGGCCGGCTACCAGGTCATCCTAAGATGCCAGGCCCGCACATGCCCTCGCTTGGAGGCCACACTAGGATCATGGCCTCGCTCACCCGGTTCGACCACCCCCGCACGACATCGTCAGAGGCGGGAGAGCTCGTCATCGACCTTAACCGCACTGCTCCCGGCGCTTTATGATGGCCAAATTGGGTGTAGGATTTCGTGGCCGATGATGCCATGCATGACATGATCAACGAGGGTGGCGACAGCTATGACAACGGTGAGACCCAGCAAGATGCCTACAACATCTTAAAAGGTACTTGATTCACAGATGTACCAGAAAGCTTTATCTCTGTTGTGTGAAATTTCCAACTCAGTGTTTCTTATAGGGAATTTTAATAGAACAATCCTACATTTTTCTATTGTTATATCTTCTAACCAATTCATTTTATTTTAGTGATTGAATCATTTGTAGAGATGCAATGCGGAAACATTGCCAAGCTAGCGACCATTAGCAGTCTTTCAAGCTGTGAATAAGATGGCCGAGCTTTGTTTTTTGCAATAACCTATTGGAAAGGAATAAATTGATTGTTGTCTACTTATATGGTTTATGGTGCATTCGTCTAGATCTCTACACTTCTTATTCTATTTAACAATCTTTTATTGTTAGGCAGCTATGAAAACAGTAGTAGATCTGGACTGTTGCCGAACAAATAAGTTGTAGGTAGCAGTGATAGCTCTTAAAATATTGCACCATGGATATATTTTCAAACTATATTTTTCTCTATTTTAATTTCACAAAAATGATTGAACAGAACATGTATTTATTAACCGCTGAAAATATTTAGAACATTGCCAGACCAAAGAACTGCAGAGCTAATTTTTTTATGAGCGATCTCTTACTATAGCAGAGGCATGTATTAAAATAACTGAAATATCTTCGGCATGGACTACGCAAAGATCAAAGGAAAAAAACATAATATGCTCTAAAAAACACTCCTTGTGTACTTCTATTGTGGTATTTTAAAGGCTGTTGGGATGCTTGGTAAATGTTTCTCTTTTATTGTTTTTCGCATATTACTTTTCTTTATTTGAACATACGAGGCCTGGATGGTCAAATAAGACCCTAACTTGAAGCAATTTAGCATTGGGTACATTGATTCAGAGGCCTACTTTTAGCAGACCTCCAGGATTGACTTTTGATTGAACAATGGAATTCCTCAACAAGCATCTAGGTTTCTCTCTTTTTCTCATGAACTTTTATTTTATTCAAGACGATCCTCTCATTCCTTCTTCATTGGTCAATTCAGAAGAAAGAATATTTTTCTTTACAATGAACAACCATATTTTTAGAATGGTGGAAGTTTCTGCCTTGATCCATGCACAGCACAGTGCACCACTGTGATCATCCCACCATCCTGAGTTAATTGTATCACGTTCAGTACTGTTGTGCTGTCTGCTCCGTACGTACAGTACTGTAGTTAGATTGGTCACTCATTGGTGGTGTGTGGAACTGCAGATGTATATTTTTTTTGTCTGCACTGCATGCACTCGAAAGCGATGCTCCATCCAGAATGTATCTCCTCGATGCAGCAACCTCCTTTCGAAAAAAAAAATGAGAGTGTCATGAACAGCCACAGGGTGCCCGGTGGACGCAGACATGAGCTGTGCATCCGGTACGTGCAGCGGCGGGTGGAGGAGGGCGGCAGGGGCGGAGCTGGATGGAGCCCAAAGACGGTGCTAAATAGACTTAATAATGCTAATTATTTATATTTTTTTATATTTTTAGTTTTAAAATTAACACTATTCTTGCAGTGCAGTCGTCCGGCCAGTGCTACGGCACCGGTAGCACCATGGCCAGATCTGCCCCTGCAGGGCGGCATTCACGTCGACCAAACTCTTTTTCCACGACCCCGACGACCCGATGATCGAGGTCTGCACCTGCGACAACCTCCCCCGTTATCACACTCCACGGCGCCGTTGTTGCCCGCGTGCGTGCCACCGGCGTGCAGGGCCTCCGCCACAAAGCACCACGAGCAGACTGCGGTGCTAGATCCGGCGCCGGTGAAAACCAACGCTGGTGGCTGCGCCGGCGAGGTTGTCGACGTCCCGGCTGCGAACATTCCTGTGATGACATTCCCGGAGCAAGCCTGCATGCAGGTCTAGGGACTGGCGGCTGTTTGTCCGTTGCTCATTTTTTTGCTGCCCGTGATTAGTTGCATTTTTTCTTGCCCAATACACGTGAGTATGTAAAATGTCCCTTTTTGCATTTTATGTATCCTCAGCCATATAGCTAGCGATCGATTTGTGGAGATCCATTCATCTCTCACTGACAGCTAGCTTGTTTGCTTGCGCTGCACCACACAATAATATTTGTCTATGTTGAGATATGTTCGCTGATATTTCGCTCAGGATACACATCTACACATGTAGAGACCCCATTCATCTCTACACGTATAAACATAGGTGACTGATCTGTGGAGATCCATTAGTCTCTTCGAGACAACTAGCTTATTTATTTGCGCTGCACTGCATATAATATTTGTGTATGTTGAGATCTGTTGGCGGACTTTGCTAAGGATATACTGCACATGTATACCTAGCTTGCTTATGTAGTCATGTAGGCCTTAATTAGCTTGCTTATGTAGTCATGTAGGCATGTGCAGACAACATTCTTTCTTTGGTATGTTTGCTTCTGCTCCGGCCGGTAGTCGATCCAGCGAGTTCTTTCAGGCCGATCGACAGCGAATGTAGTAAGCAGTAACTTGCATGTGATGGCAACTCCATGTCATAATAAGAAAACGGTTAACTTATCAGTTCAGTTTGTCAAAGAGCAAAAAAGGCATGCTCGGATCATTAGAATGCTACAGTATAAAAAGGGCGTACTGAACATTAGACGGCAGAATGGACGAAAATAACCCAAAAAAATAACAATTTCACGAAATGAACTCTGGCCAGAAGAATTTCACTGGAACTAACCCTTTTTGCAACGCCACACAGCGTGGCGCCGCACCCTGAAGAGCGGCGCCATTATACCTGGCGCCGCGCACCTGCCAACGTGGAGCCCCGCGGGCCCGGTCCCGCTAGTGCGGCGCCTTGTAGCGTGGCGCCGCACTGTGTAGTGCGGCGCTGTTGCGCCTGGCGCCGCACTTTAGGTCTTGTACCAGCGCGGCGCCAGCCCTCCCCATACCCAGCCCATTTCCTCTTAGACGCACAGGAGCTGCAGAGGCGGCGGCGGCGGCTCTTCTCCCCCCTCCACCTTCTCCCTCCTAGTGTCCAAATCAGAAGCCTCTCTCCGTGGAGTTCGATCCCCCCAAGTGCCTTGAGGTATTCTTCCCCTTCATCTTTGATTTGACCCATTAATTTCTTGTTTTTGGTCCATATCTTGTAAACCCTAGTTTGTTTTGTAAGATGCATGGTAGAATGTTCTTGTATTGGCATATGTGTTGGTATTGTGTTAATGTTAGCATGGGTATCTATTAAGTGTGTTGACCATGGTATTGTTGTTGTGATTATGTTAGGCATGGCAAGAATTGTTCATGTTCACCATGTAGACAAGGATGCTTTTTTGAGAGGTAACATAGAACCGGACCCGGACGAGCTCGATTTGGTGTTTGAGCGTACTCCAACATATGCCGAGGTCTTGGAGCAATTGAGGATTGAATTGAAATGGATGGACCCAAAGGATGATATTGAGTTGGAGGGAAGACATAATGTTGGCTTGGGAATGCATGTCCGTTGGAAGACCATGCGTATCTTCTCCGAGGCCCGTTGGCTTGCATACAAGGAGGTGGTGGCCGAATCACTAGACAAGGCTCTTGAGCTATTTGCCACCAAGAAAGTTGGTAGTTCATTGTCTTTGGACTTAAACCGTATGGCATCCCCATTGCGTACTATGAGTCCTCCACCCGTAGACCAAGAGCTAAGGCGTGAACCTCCCTTGACCCAAACATTGAGCCCGATTTCAAGACACCAAGATGATGATTGTGGGGGTGAAGATGAAGATGACAATAATGATGTTGAACTCCACGACAACAATATTGGAGATTTAGAGAAATATATCACACAAGATGACATGGACCATGACCTCCCGTATTCTCGAGGCTATGCATCGGACTCGGAAGATGATGGTCCCGAAGAAGAAGTTGACGAGGAGGGGTTCACGGCTAGAGAGGCCGAAATCCACCATACCGTATTGGGTCGGGACCATCGGGTGCCTTTGTTTCGTGATCTCAGTCTCGCGGATGAAGCCACGGTTGATGGTGGCAGATGCATTGTGCTCGGACCAAGGACAAGTTCTTACCGGGATGGCAATGAAGTGAATAGTGGCTTTTGCAAAGGATCAAGGTTCAGGACCTTGTTGGAATTTAAGCAATGGATAAAGGACTTCTCGGTGAAGCATCATCGTCCTTACACGGTCGTGCACTCGGACATCAAGAAGCGTTACACGGTGAAGTGCGAGGAGGAAGGATGTCCTTGGATAGTGCGTGCAAGACCATTCAAGGGAGGTCCTGAATGGCACATATCTAGTTGCGTATCAACTCACATGTGCCGAGGCCCGGTGTTGGATGGGAAGGATGCGAAGAACGAGCACCGGCAACTCACCTCCGAGTTCCTCGCTTATAGGCTTTCCAATGACATCGCATCGTTTCCAATAATGACCATCAAGCAGGTCATAGAGTTTGTGAAAGCCCTCTTTCACTACGAGGTGAAGTACGGGAAGGCATGGAAGGCTAAGCAAGCCGCATTCAAGATGTTGTACGGTGATTGGGAGGAATCTTATAACCGAATCCCAAGGTTGTTGTTAGCGATGGCCAATGCTAACCCCGGCATGGTTCATGTGGTTGAACCTTATGGGAACAAGACAAGGGTTGTAAACGGGAAAACCGTGCGAGTATTTGGCCGTGCATATTGGGGTTTTGAGCAATGTGTTCGGGCTTTTGAACATTGTAGACCGGTCATCTCTGTTGATGGCACCTTTATGACCGGACAATTCAAAGGCACTATCTTGATTGCAATAGCCAATGATGCGAACAACCGGTTGATTCCTTTGGCGTTTGCTTTGGTGGAGGCAGAAAGCAATGATAATTGGGAGTGGTTCTTCTATCTTTTGAGAACCAAGATATTAACCCCTCAAAGGGAGATATGTGTCATCTCTGACCGTCATCAAGGAATTCTCAATGCTGTGATGATTGATATTCCCGGCCATGCTCCATTGCACCATTGTTGGTGCATGAGACACTTTTGTTCAAACTTCTATAGGGCATGCAAGAGCAAGTATTTGTCCGATGATCTACAGGATTGTTGCCTCGCTTTCACGGAACGTCGTTTCTCTAACTTGTACAACAAATTGCTAGTCAACAAAGAACTCAATGCCGGTGGTCGCGAGTGGCTCAATAGGAACATTGAACATATGGGAAAGTGGGCACGAGCTTTTGATGACGGTGGCCGGAGGTATGGCCAAATGACAAGCAACATGGCAGAGGCATGTAACAAGTTGCTAAAAGGTGTCCGTGCATTGCCCGTCACGGCAATAGTCCGATATACATTCGACATGATGAATGAGTATTTTCTGAAATACTCACATGAAACGGACCGACATATTGCGAGGGACAACAAGAACAATTACAAATACAAGTTCCCTCCGAAGGTTGACGATTGGATGCAATTTCAGACAAGGAAAGCGGATTCCCAAGTTGTCACGGAATATGACAATGACGAGCTAATTTACCAAGTTACGGAGCCCGGAGGTACAACGGCTGATGGTGTCCAACACGGAGGCCGAGCTTTCAAGGTCTCGCTCATGACCTGTGAGTGCACATGTGGAAGGCCATCATTGCTTCATCTTGCGTGCTCGCACTTGCTCGTGGCGTCTCGCAGACGACATTTGGATTACAATAATCCGCTCACGGTGCGAGAGGCTGAGTTCTCTATTGAGACTACTAAGAAGACATGGGCTCCTAGATTTCATCCATACCTGGACCAATCACAATGGCCGGAGTACCATGGAATTCAACTATGGCCCGATCCGAAATGGAAGGTTGTTGGACGTGGAAGACGCAAGACAAAGCGTTTTAGGAGCGACATGGACGGATGGGGACGTGGTGGTGGTCAGGAATCGGGCAACGACCAATTCCAAGAGACTCGTGAGAGAGCCCGGTGTGGAACATGCAATGGTGAAGGGCACAATGCAAGAAAGTGTTCTCAAAGGAAAAGAGCAAAAGGAAGTAGTATCCAACCAAGTAGTAGCCAACAAGCTCCAAGTCAACCAAGTGGTAGCCAACAAGCTCCAAGCCAACCAAGTGGTAGCCAATAAGCTCCAAGCCAACCAAGGACTAGCCAACCAAGTGGTAGCCAACCTAGGACTAGCCAACATGCTCCAAGCCAACCAAGGACTAGCCAACCAAGTGGTAGCCAACCTAGGACTAACCAACATGCTCCAAGCCAACCAAGGACTAACCAACAAGCTCCTAGACAACAAAGAGGTCGACAACTTGGGCTACGAAGAGGAAGAGGGCGTGGTGGATTTAATCCCGCTAGTATGATAGGTTACTTAGCCGGACCAAACCCGTATGCTCGTAGGTATGTTCACATTTATGCATATTTTACTATCATTCATGTTTATTGGGTTAAATGCATCCTTTACTAACTTGCCCCTTTTATTCTTATAATAGGTATGGCGACTCAAGCCAACAAGGCCAATGATGGGGAAGGCGTGAACTACTCGAAGATCTGGGCGGATGCTATGGAGGTGGTGGCGAAGAGGAAGGAGGCCGAGGAAGAGAGGAAGAGGAAGGAGGCCGAGGAAGAGAGGAAGAGGAAGGAAGCTGAGGAAGAGAAGCGGAGGAAGGCATTCAAAGAGGTAGTTCAACTTGCTCGCCGCAAGATAGAGGAGGAAGAGAATCGCCGCGCTAAGGAGTCTCGGGATGCCGAGAGGGAAAGGCTGCGTCAAGCGGCATGGCGTTCCATGGAGGAAGAGGAAGAGAATAAGAGGAAGGGCAAAGGGCCTATGTTCTAGACTTTGAGTATGTAACCGGGAGTCATGGACTTGTATGTGTCAAGATTTGCTCGAGAACCTTGTTATCTCATGAACTCGTGTTATTTCATGAAGACTTTAAGGGCAAGAAACTCGTGTTATTTCATGAAGACTTTAAGGGCAAGAAACTTGTGTTGTTTCGTATGTGTCAACAAACTTGTATTTTCCCTCGAAAGAAAAACGATGAAATCTGGCTGTGGCAGCATCTTCAAAGTGCGGCGCCATCAGTTGTGGCGCCGCACATGCACTAGAAAATAGACAGAACCTTCTGACTATTTTCGAGCGCATGTGCGGCGCCACGCGCAAAGGCGCCGCACGTGCAACGGGATGACTCGTGGCGCCGCACCGTGCGGCGCCGCCAGGTGTGGCGCCGCACATGCGCTCGAAAGTAGACAGAAGGTTCTGTCTATTTTCGAGCGCATGTGCGGCGCCATGCCTGACGGCGCCGCACTTTGACTTAGACCTTTCCTGTCTGTTTCCTGGGCTGTCTTGCACCATGTGCGGCGCCAGAGGTCGTGGCGCCGCACCTTCCTGACTAGTACCTGTCTGTTCCTGTTGTTCTGTTTGAGTTGGTTTTCGAGCAGGGCAGTTCGAGAAGGTTTGTTCAAGCATGTTTGTTCCAAAAGATAAGCACCATTGAAGTCATGACAACAACATCCATAAGTAGAGTTCAAGAGAACATCGAAGTTCACGACAACAACATCCATAGGTAGAGTTCACCACAACCATTCACGACAACATCGAAGTTCACGACAACAACCATAAGTAGAGTTCAAGACTACAACCATTCAAGACAAAGTGCAACATCTACTCTACTTCCCATGGGTGGTCTTCGCCCCTCGGCCCCTTCTCGTGGGCATCTTCCTCCTCCTCGGTTCCTCTTCATCCTCCACCTCTAAGCGATATGGATTCTTGGGCTTCTTTGTCTTGGTCGTGGAAGGGTTGGGTGTGTAAGGCTTCTTGGGTTGCCTTGGCTTGAACATGTAGTCGGACCGCTTGTGTACCTTGTAGCGAGTGTAGTTGCCCAATGTCATCTCGTCGGAGACGCTTTCCTCATCTTGCGGCTGTCAACAGAAGAAGATTGGTAAGGACAAATTCAGGAGAAATGCAAGGGAGGGTGGGGGATGCAATGGTTGTACTACCTCGGGTGTGTTCGCCTCGTCCTCGGATGTGAAGTGATGATTGCCAGAATTGTCACCTTCGGGCGTGTTGGACCGTGACGCGGACGGTGTTGCCACCTTGGGGTCACGGCAACCTAGCAAGTTCGACAGACGCCTTAATCGTTGGCCCTGCTTCTTAACGAACTCACGAAACAGACCCTCTCCCTTCTCTCCGCGAGGGTATGTGTCCAAAGCGTCCTCGCATGCATCGGCAGACTTCCTTACCTGATCGCGTTGTCATAGACAAGAAACTAGTAAGTTATCCATGCAAGGTGTGAGAAGCGCCTAGACGGAAAAAATATTAGTCGGCACACTTTACCACAAAGTTGACCAAGGGAGCAAACTCGGTTTGCCGCCCTTCTCTGACCATGATGTTGTATTGTTCGGTTGAAAGCTCATCAAACACCAAAGGCTCCTCCAAGATCGAATCCCGAAATGCCCGTGGGTATATCTCCACCCGCGCGTTGTCAACGAGCCATGCGATGTAGTTGTTGAAAGCATCCCGACTGAAGGGCCTATCCTGTGCTCCTTTTGCTTTCCTAGCCTCGGTCACACACCTCCTGAATTTCTCAAGGTGCTTCCTATGAAGCTTGGGCCAATCCTTCTCCTTCCTCTGCTTCTTCCTGTCCAAGCTGCACACAACAACAAGTCAAAAAGCGTTATTTGGCGAATGATAAGCACATCACATGGTAAAGCAGTTAATAGCTTACCTATGGAGCCCTATGTCCGTGTCCTTCCACTCAGGCGGTACAGTCTGAAATAACCCAAACTGGGTCATGACACGGTGAGGCTGGTGATACTCAACAGCCCACATGCACACCATGGGGCAACGCATTAGCCACAGACGAGATTCTCTGAGGCAAATAGGGTTAAGGCGATAGTCCTCCGGGACACCAAAGCGGTCCCCTCGACCGTATGGCTCCCACGTCACCTGCATCATACCACACTCATGTCAGGGTCAAAGATTACAAGTTCAAGACATATAATTGACCGCCGTCGCTGAAATTACCTGATCCATGGTGATCGTGTCAAACTCGTTGGTGTACCTCTTGTACGCCTCTAGTGGGTCCGTTGGCGGTTCGGAGACCACATCCCACTTGTAAGCCCACGTGAGGAGAAGGTAGTTGTTGCCGTTATCAATGTAAGGATTGAATGACAACAATCTCGGTCGTCCAATGGAGAAGCGTTCCCAGCTCCACACCGAAAGAAGGAGCAAACAACCACCAATCCCTGAATCGGCGGAGCTCCTAAGGCAAGCGTCATCCAGCTGCAGATGAAGTGAACAACCATTTGGTAAGAACAATTTTTTTTTGAGATAGTGCAGAAATATACAACAACATTTGTAAATAACTCATTACCTGACGGTACAACCAGGCCAACGCCGCAGAACCCCAACTGAAGGTAGAGTCGAAAAAAACCAGCAACTTGAGCCAATGCCACTGAGCACGATCCCCACTGCTGTCAGGAAACAGAGTCCTCGTGATAATGTACCAGACATACACACGAGTGTATGTCTTGATCGTCTCCTCATCGGCATCCTCGGGGCAAATCTTGAAATTCTGGATGATCCAAGTAAAAGTAGCCCCAGCAGCGACCCTCAGTTTTTCCCCCTTCGAGTTTATAGCCTCGGGTGGATCCTTCCCTATAAGGGAGACCATCTCCTCACGCCACCCGTCTGAATCCGAGGACATGCACACAGGGTTTCCCTCGATTGGGAGTGCCAGGATCATGCTCATGTCCTGCAAGGTGATCGTAGTCTCACCGGTCCTAAGGTGAAACGTGTGCGTCTCCGGCCTCCATCGGTCCACAAGAGCGGTGATCGCAGCAGGGTTGAAGGCCGGTGTGGACCGAGTGACCATGTGGATAAAGGGGAGGAGTCCTAGCTGCTGGATGTACGGAGTGTACCGCACATCATAACGCATCTTGCCGGACGAGACCTCGTGGTACCTAAGTCGAAGGGGTTGAAGCTCCTGCAAACATACAATGGCAAAATGTTAGATTTCCATCTAAACAAACATGGCATCTTGTTCGACTTGCATTGAAGTTTTTAGTACCTGTCTCTTCTCCGACATCTTGTAGGCACGATATTGAACATCATAGTGAGCATTGTTTAGAAGGGGGTTTAGAGCCATCCTATATATTCAAAACAATTGAGAGAATAAGGACAAATATAAAATGTCCATCTTATAGTTCTAGCATCTAGAATTGCAAGCTAAATCAACCATCTTATAGTTCTAGCATATAGTTCTAGCTTTTGTCCATCTTATAGAGACATCCTACATATTCATCCTACTCTACTTATAGTTCTAGCATCTAGAATTGCAAGCTGAATCAACCAACTAGAGTTCTACCATATAACTGTAAGATAAATCAAAACACCAACTAGAGTTCTACCATATCTCCATCTTACTCTAGCCATATGGAATTGCAAATATGAACAAAACACTAACATATACTTGTAAGCTAAATCAACCAACTAGAGTTCTACCAAAGAGTACTATGCCATATCTAAACCTACATCTCAAATAAGCATTGCAATGATTCATATAAATTTCAAAATCCAAGGAAATCTAGGGTTTCACCCGATTTTACAAATAGAGGATAAATTGGAAGAAATTTGCGGATGAATTTGCTAGGATATGTGAGAGAATACCTGGGGAGAGATTGGGAAGGAAGTTTCTTGGGCTATTGCTTCGGATCTAGTCGATTTGAGTGGGGGAGCACCGAACCCTAGCCGCCATGCCTTCTCTGTTCGTGGGGGCTGGGAGAGGAATGAGGGTCGGGGGCTGGGGCTGGCGCCGCGCTGGTACAAGACCTAAAGTGCGGCGCCAGGCGCAACGGCGCCGCACTACACAGTGCGGCGCCAGGCTACAAGGCGCCGCACTATCGGGCCCGGGCCCGCGGGGCTCCACGCTGGCAGGTGCGCGGCGCCAGGTCTAGTGGCGCCGCTCTTCAGGGTGCGGCGCCACGCTGTGTGGCGTTGCAAAAAGGGTTAGTTCCGTGAATTTCTTCTGGCCAGAGTTCATTTCGTGAAATTGTTATTTTATAGGATTATTTTCGTCCATTCTGCCACATTAGACGGCCGTGTTGCTTGCCAGCTTGGAATTTACTCTATTCGGTCAATCTTAACCTTGAAATTCCTGCCAGCGTTGAAGAGAATATATAACATCTATAGTACATCTGCAAAACTCGCGTCCACATTCATGCACGTCCTGCCTTGTCCAATATTCCCCGGAAGATCCTCTGGTGTCTTCACGCCAGCCTTGGTAAGACAATTTCTCAGGACCGGGCCGGAGAAAATCGGACACGCAGGAATCTTTATCCGCAAACGGACAAGCAGGCCCAGTAAGCAGGTAATATTTGAGCTTGTTATTTATCTATCTACTAATTTTTCCAGCGGTAGGTTCGTCTGTCTTATCTTAATCTTAAAATTGATAATTTTTCCAGCGGTAGGTTCGTCTGTCTCAAAATCCGTCCGCTTTTTTTGGACGGTATTGCCCCTGTTGTTTTCAGGTATTTACCCGCCATGCCACCTAACCCGAATAACTGCTCGGTTTTCGGTGAAGAAAAAAAGAAAATCACTCCGCCGCCGCACGCCGCTCAATCCCCACTACCACCCACCTTATCCCCTCACGGATGAGCTCGGCCCGACGACGCCGGCCATGGCTTCCACCTCCACGGCGCTGGTCATGTGGGATCTGGTGGTTGTCTACCTGTTCCACACACGTGTCGATCTCATTACCCCGGCCTTCCTCGCGGTCCCGCTTGCGCTCTTCGCTGCGACACCCTGGCGGTCTAGCTCGCGGTCTGGTTTGGACCTCCCCTGCATCTTTGCTCGGTTCTGGCAGCGGTCCGCTCCTCTGGCTTCAACGAGCACGACGTCGACTGGCGGCGCCGGCGGAAATCACCTCGACCACCCGCTAATCGCGAGGCTCAAGTCGCTGCCCTGCATCCTGGGGCAACCGCTAGCCCGGCGGCGGGGTCAACTCAGCAACCACACTGTAGCTCACGCGCGCCATACTCCTCCACAACCATGCGTCAACTGGTAGGTACAACCCCACCCATTGACACCCCCACACACGTTTGTTTTTGTTGTTGTCCCGGTTGCTGTTGTTCGCTTCCATGTAACTAGCTGAAACTTTCGTCTCTGTGATGTGCTCCTGAATTCCACTAATTGGAGCATCACGCATTCAATCCTATAATGTCGGATCCCAGATCCAAGCACCCATTGTCTAATGCTTTGTCGTTTTATGCTAACGCTACTGTTAGAAGTTTTGAGATGACTTCAGAAGGCTGACAATTTTATTAACATGTTAGTGGTGTGCACAAAATTTCGTAATTGACAAGAGATCATTTGATTAATCTTGCTATTATACCTGCGTAGTAGTAAATAAATAATTAAATCCTTTTGTATAGAAGCAAAAATCTGCCCAAAACAATCTCGAAAGGAAATATTAGTCCATGTATGTATAAATAATTAAATATGTTGCTTATTCATTTTTTTTCTCAGCTTCATGAGCAATGCCACTCGGAACTTATGTAGTAAATATTAGTCCATGTAAAGAATAAATGATGACAGTGTACACATTGCATGCCATTAGTAGATCTAGATGCCTTTACTTTTCACTTTGGTCTCGTTGTACTGCTGTTGTATTTTTATTTGTCAATCTCAAAATGTATGTTATTTGTGTTGTTGTCTTGTTAATTCATGGTGCTCCGTGAAATTAACCAGTTTATCTTTTCTGCTAAGGAATTTCAATAAATATTTTACACTGTTTGGGCGATGCGATGGTGATGGGCTGACAACGGTTTAATCTGATGGCTAAAGACACAATTTTTGTCATGAGACATGAATAGCTATCCGAGGTGAGCTCCTGATTTTCTGATTTGTTCATCGCAATATTAAATTAGTCAAGTGTAATGATATCTTGAAGACAAGTATGGCATTAGTGCAATGTGAAAAAGAATAATGGTTAATAAATAAATTGGCAGGGATATTAAACAGATTGGAACGTACCAGCTCTTTGTACATGGAAGCATGATCAGATCTTCCCCATACCAAACTGGGAGATGCACACTCCGTAGGTGTTGTGTAGAAGTCTGCACACTTGCCGCCGGTGTAGTTCCTTCCCGCTAGCTCCGTTTCAGGCCGTGGGTATCTTCAAATGCTAATGACCAATATTTCAGAGAAGCAGGATGTATGTCTCAGTCTTAGATTTATGTGTTCCGTTACTTCTGCATTACTTAACTCAAGTGGTTTGGTGATGCATATGTTTTTCGTGTAGATTGAGCTTCAGGTGCATGTTGATGGATATGCTAAGTGCTAACCAGAAGCAACCATTTGCATCAGGTGTTCTAACCCCTTGTCAAGGAGTGTGTTTCCACGGATGTCAGCTACTGCTGCCGGGATTGGGCATTGTGGCGGAGCACTTAGCTATCTCGTGGAACTTTATTGGTCGGGACCTGCATCGTCATCTGAGTTGATCGATAATTTTACTGATTACTATTGTTAAGCTTTTGTGTTTAGTCCTTGTCTTAGCCTAGAACGAAAATTTGAATGAAAACCCTTAATTTACTTTGCAGATATCTCCTTTGCTTAGTTGGTTGTCTTTTTTCCATCTCCCCTATACAAATGATTCGCACTATGTGGATTAGCAGGAGCCTAGCTAGGTTTCATTTTGTTAGCACCTAGCACTTTTATCTATTTGTTGAGGCCCTGCCACTACGCTTCCATATAATTCTGTACTTATTATGATTTTTTTACTCGATGTGCATTCTCTACCTAAACAAAATTCCCTTCAAGATGATTGAGTATGAGTTATTCATGAAACATTAGTCAAATCTTTTAGGGGAGAAGAAGAGCACATTATGGCCATGTCGGTGCTGTAGGCAGCGTGTGTGGACAGTCAGAACCTAAAGAAACTCATACTACTACGGTCGCGAAGATGGGGACTAGGGACGAGCAGCGGCATGAGCATGAGCATCCTGACTTCTTACCATTATTAAATAATAAAAATCTGACTTCTTACCACTAATTAATAATAAAAATCAACCCGTAGGCATGACTGGTATTTACATGACACTAGAAGAAGATTGCCGGCAGTAGTCTATACGTGATATTAGAGTACTTTTCATGTACTGAATTTCTCATGTAACTTAGCAAATTTTAACATGATTGATTTAATTGTATTATAAAAAATTTCTTCATGATATACATGATATTTTCTACTTCTATATAACCCAGATGCACATGAATACAAATGAAAATTAGGTGATGAGTCTTATTTCTCTTTCAAGAGTATTGATGGTACAAACCAAAAACCAAAGGGAAGTATATATATAAGATATTCCGAGCACTACAAAGTTTATCATATTGTTTTTTCTAGGTTTGTAAGCATATATTAAATTATTTCAATATTTAAAAAAAAAGGCCGTAGCAACGCACGGGCATTCAGCTAGTATTTCTTAATAACTCTAAAATAATATAGTTTTTATTATTTTACAGCTAGGATTAATAGTGCACAACTATTGTTATGATGGAGAAAAAATCATTCAACTATATTATAAAATATTGCTTAACATTTTTTGGAATTTTAAACTACATGAAGACTCATTTTGATATGCATTGTTTATTTCAAACATGAAGATCTTTTTCCAGCATAAAAACATTTTATTAAAAAATGTAGAACATATTTTTCCAACATCTGAATGTTTTTAGAACATCAACAGGTTTCTAATAAATAAATAAATACAAGAATAAAGGAAATGCCTAAAATAACTTATTTTAAGCAGGTAATATTTGATCTTGTTATTTTTATTTCTTAATAACTCTAAAATAATATAGTTTTTATTATTTTACAATTAGGATTAATAATGCACAACTATTGTTATGCTGCAGAAAAAAAATCATTCAACTACTCCCTCCATTTCAAATTATAAAATGTTTTAGGTTTGTGAAGAAAATGTATCTAGACTTGTTTTAGTGTGTAGATTCACTCCAAATATGAGTGAACCTACATACTAAAAATAGTCTAGATACATTTGCTTCACAACGCTAAAACATCTTATATTTTGAAACGAAGAGAGTATATCATAAAATATTCCTTAACATTTTTTGGAATTTTAAACTACATGAAGACTCATTTTGATATACATTTTTTTTTCAAAACATGAAGATCTTTTTCCAAACACAAAAACATTTTATTCAAAAATGTTGAACATAATTTTCCAACATCTGAATGTTTTTTAGAACATCAACGAGTTTCTAATAAATAAATAAATACAAGAACAAAGGAAACGCCTAAAATAACTTAAGCAGGTAATATTTGATCTTGTTATTTTTATTTCTTAATAACTCTAAAATAATATAGTTTTTATTAATTTACAGCTAGGATTAATAATGCACAGCTACTGTTATGCTGGAGAAAAAATCATTCAACTACTCCCTCCATTTCAAATTACTCCAAACATGAGAACCTACATACTAAAAATAGTTTAGATACATTTGCTTCACAATGCTAAAACATCTTATATTTTAAAACGGAGAGAGTATATCATAAAATATTCCTTAAGATTTTTTGGAATTTTAAACTACATGAAGACTCAGTTTGATATACATTGTTTTTTTCAAAACATGAAGATCTTTTTCCAAACACAAAAAAAATTTATTCAAAAATGTTGAACATATTTTTCCAACATCTGAATGTTTTTTAGAACATCAACAGGTTTCTAATAAATAAATAAGTAAATAAATAAATAAATACAAGAACAAAGGAAATGCCTAAACAGAATGAAAAGATAGTATAAAAAGTAGAAAGAAAAGAAGAAGAAACATAAAACAAAAATAATAAAGAGAGAAAAACACCTCACTTGGGCCGGAACACTTGCGCAAGGCTTCAAGCTGCGTGAGTCGCTCGCCCAACTATGGGCGGCAAATAAGATTTG
Organism: Avena atlantica; assembly: GCA_910589765.1. Taxonomy (NCBI): domain Eukaryota; kingdom Viridiplantae; phylum Streptophyta; class Magnoliopsida; order Poales; family Poaceae; genus Avena; species Avena atlantica. Next base: position 47,032,652 of record OU342735.1, read on the forward strand.
CCCACAAATAGGGCAGCTCCTATAAGACGCCTCTTGTGTCTATTATGGAGGCTACTCTTGAAAGGCCCTTGGCATAGGACGTTAGCTCGGCCCATTAAAGGGTGCCAATTTTTTCTTATAAACTTAAAATTTGTGTGTTAATTTTTTTACCGAGATATATTTTGGTAGATGATTCAAAATGTTCATGAAATTAAAATATCTGTTCACAAGGTTTGACAAAATATTAAGTTGTTAGGCATGAAAAACTATTCTTATACTTCTATTAGAAAAGGGGAAAAACAAATGGTAAACAAGAAAACATGACCGAAGGGATAAAAACAACTTCAAAGAAAATGGACAAAGAAATTTAGTACTGTGACAGTCACCCTTCCACGAGCATGGAGGGGATAGCTATGTGCCTAACACATCTTTTTTTTTTGCGAAAATGTGCCTACTGCTTCAAATAGGAGGAGCTGCGTGCAGAGAGGAAAAAACCCGCATAAAATGTCCAGCCCAATTTTGGCGAGCTATCACGCATTTAAACCCGTCGTTGCCACGTGTGACCGTGCCATTTCACGACTGTGGAACCGGCAAAGCGGGCACATCGTCAATTAATATGTTGACCGGTCATTTTGTGTCACTAACAAGGGGGCCCACGAGGATGATCCGGCACGGCGCCCCACGCTGGTCTCTATGTGTCAGGGCCGGCGTGAGAGTACCGGACACACAAGTGTGCCTCGCCCTGTGCCGATAACCTACCGAGGGACGCTCGTATGAGCCAATCTTTTTTATGGGCATTCTCATAGTCCTTTTGGAGGGCTACTGGGGGCCGGCAACGGAGATGCTCTAAGACCCAATGGAGAAGGGATCGAAGCTTCATCCCATGCCACGGCCATACCCACATGCCCACGACTCAACCGACATGGCACCACACATCTACTTTGTCTTTTCAAGGGATTCCACGTGATGTGCCGATGAATCTGTCGAGGTAGAAAGGATTCCAGACAAGATGGTCTACTCTTGTTAAACACAGGACACATGCCGATGACAGGAGGCGTGCCTGTATCGCCAGCCTGCGGATTGGCGACGGTCCTGGCAGGGCACAAATGGGACCCGTCGATAAAGCCGATGAGCAGATGGCACCAAGGCAACTTGAGCCTTTCAGAGAAGATAGGTCTCGAGGGTGGTGAATCTTAGATTGGGTGGTTGATGAAGAAGACATAGGAGCCCCCGGAAGAAGATTTGGCATCGTAGTGGTTTACCCAAGTTCGGCCCCTCTCGGTAAACAAAAAAACCTATTTTTTTGCTTCACTGTATTATGAGCTCAGATCTGATTGCCATGGACCACCCACCACCAATCTCGTGAGGAGATGAGACCCCAGGAGGGAAGGGATCGGAGGCGACCCAACCGGCACGGCACCGCGCAGTTCCTTCCTTCGTCTTCAAAAGGAATTCCACGTGATGTGCAGACACAAAGGCACATGCTGCATCTTATTTCGTCCAATGGTGCATATGATCCCTTCTTCCCCCAGGAACGGTCCACGCCGTGTCGTGTGTCTCATTCTGCTGGACTCCAACAAGTCCTTGATCGATCCTGAGTTTTTCTTAGCGCCCACTCCTTCCTTCCGTCGATGTCGATGTCGATGTCGATGTCGCTGTCGATCCCTCCATGAGACGTCCGTTCGAGGAAGCAGCTTGCATCGGTGAAAAAAATGCCCGGCACAGTGCTGCCAGCTCTGGCAGAGTGTAGCTTATTAGTATGTGTGCAGCTTGCGTACGTGTTCTGCTCTGTCGCGATCAACACTTGCATTGTTCAGTGTCTGAGCTGTCCGAAAGTCCCCACTGGTTTGTTCTTCCCTCGGTTCGTCGTCCTTCCTGCGGAATATTACGTGCAGATACCTTGGAGACCACGTACGCGAACCATCAACGCTATAGCTTAGCTGTGGCAGGCAGTCAACCTTGGCTGCTCATCTCACCTGTCAGGGCCTACTATTCAGCGTGGAAAAATGCGAACATGGCATCACAGATCACATTCAATCTCTACACCAAATTCACCTTGGATTTCCTTGTTTTCAATCTCTCAAGGATTAAGCTTGTCACGATATTCTATTTATGCGTCTACCTTTTTTTTTTGGCGTAATCACCGAGATTTTATTCCTCAAGCAATATATAGGATTACAATCAGCTATAGCGCAAACCCTATTTTATTCACGGTCTATCTTCACGAGGACAAAATCTCGAAGACTCAAACAGGCGTTTAACTTGATCAAATAAGTGACCGGCCGTAGCTTGATCTGTTCCGTCACGGACCCTTCAGCATTGAGATAATCGAAGCACAATCAGTTTGTACCACTATTGGGAGATTGGACCATTAATTCCATGGGGAGAGACAAATTAAACCTTCCATCAACGCGCTAATTTCAGACTCCAAAGCAACCACTATGTTTCAAAGAAGCCCTCGATACCATATTCTTGGTGCTCTCATTCTCTTTTCGGAATCTCCAGAGGAGGTATTAGGGGTGTCTGTTTTGATTCGTTCATGTCACTTGTAATCACTTCTCTAGTTATTTTTTAAATCATCATGAGACGTGTGTAGCATCCACGCGATCTGGATTTTGGATGTGGGCGAACAAAAAAGACGATTGACACAAAGGGAGAATTCTTTGCTCCTGATGGATTGATGACTCCTCAGCCACCTAACCTTTGAATCCCACTTGACTAACAGCAGCTAGATGACAGCTCCGCAACCTGGAAGCTACTGCTGAGTCACAGAGCGGCTGAGCAAGCACCTGCAGAGTGAAGAACAAGTATACTAATTTACTTCTAATAGAGCAGAGCCTTCATATATACTCCAGGTTTATATAGAGTACGACAGAGAAATCTGGTGCGGTATGTCGCCCCAGCCCAGGCTGCTATAAATGTTCCTCTCTTCCAGTGAAAAAAAATGATATTAGGTGGGCGATCGCTCCGTTGAATCCTCAAAAGAAAAGAAAAATACAGCACAGAGAAGATTGGCTTGTAATCTGTACTTCTGTACTGGTAAAAGAAGAAAATTCATAAGAACGTTTGCCGCTCATGCCAGGCACTCTTGCACAGTTGCACAGACCCACAATCACAATAAGAACAGTCAGCATGCCACCCTGATATGTCTGCTGATCCGTCCTCTTAAACATAGTTTTGAACTGCAAAAACTGAATCACTTCATTTATTTATTTATCCAGGTATATCACAGAGTCCCAACAAACTAATGCAGTCCCGGAACTTTCCGGGCGTGTGCACTCTACAAGCGTCTATGAATCAGGATTCAGTTCTTTCTATCCTCAGCGAACTACTTTCTTCAGACATCAATACTACTACTTTAACCGACTTTTAAGACCCTTTTCGGCCTTTTTCTTTGGAACGTGTATAAAGTTACAGCTAATATTAGAAGCACTAATACCATGGTTTACCCGCTAGTACTTCACATCTCATCTACCGGTAATTTTTCGGCATCATCAACAGTCAGACTTGCTCAAGAAGCCTCAACAGCGTGGGAGAGCTTTCGCTCATTTCGCTACGTATGCGTCGCCCTCATCGTGTACTCTGCTACGAGCTTTGAGAACAGAGACGACTTGTCCTCCAGCAGCTTGGCCGGCGTGTCACGCTCCACGGCCACACCTGCAAAAATTGGAATGGTGTTTAGTCAGGCCAATAGATTTGCAAAACACATTGGATGAGACGGATTGATAAGACATGGTGGTGATTTTTTTGCAAGGGCTGATGGCTGACCGTTGTCGAGAAGCAAGACCATGTCGCTGTCAAGGACCGAGGTGATTCGGTGAGCGATCGTGATGACCGTCGCATCTGAAAAATTCTCCCGTAGTGTTTTCTGGATCAAGTTGTCTGTCGCGGTGTCCACTGAAGCAGTGGCTTCGTCCAGAACCAGTATCTTAGTCCTCTTCAGAATTACTCTACCAAGACAGACAAGCTGGCGTTGACCCACGCTCCAGTTCTCTCCATTCTCCATCACTGGGAAGGCAAATTTACAGAAATTTTCAGGTTTCTAAAGAACATGCAGCAGCACTAGCATGTGCTGTAATTTTTTGATTTTGGAAGGAAAAGACTACTAGCAAGTACTCCCTGCGATCCAAATTACTTGTCGCAGGTTTGTTGAATCTAGACATATTTTAGGCAACATTTTGCCTAAAACTACGACAAATAATTTAGATAGGAGTGAGTAGGAAAAACGTGAAGGATATATGCAAATTTAGTATCAGACTCTCAACTGCATGACTCAAAATATAACAGACCTGGTGAATCAAGTTTCAGCTCCTTTTTCCTGACCTCATCTCCTAGCTGACAGTTATCCAATGCCTGAAACCGAGCAAAAGATTCAGAATCCAAGTTTTCTGAAGATCTTCAACTGTTGTGAAGAGAATTTGATGACTGACAAGATATTAAGCATGTTAAAATTGAAACTACCTCCCAGATTTGATCGTCATTGTATTCTCCGAGAGGGTCAAGGTTGCTCCTCACAGTTCCCTCGAACATCGTTGGGTCTTGCGGAATGATGCTCAGTCTAGATCTTAGATCATGCAGCCCAATGGTGCAAATGTCGACACTGTCTACGAGTATCTGACCGATAGTAGGATCCACGATACGGAAAAGGGCCTGTATAAGAGTTGATTTACCACTGCCTGTTCTTCCGACAATACCAGTCTTCATGGCTCCAGGAAAAGTGACAGTAAGGCCTTTCAAAACAAATGGTAGTTGTGGAGCATATCTCACCTGCATCAAACTGAAAAATTACACATCTGCGGTATCTAGAATAATTGATATTTGCATTTGGCAAAACACAGACACTACAATTCAAAGGTCTATCAGACTGGATTTCTTATCGATAGCTTACTCACAACGGCAAAGATATGAAATTTCTGCACAACCATGGTAATACAGAAAAAGGGACGTAAACAGGAGGAAAAGGATGATGAGGGTATGTACATGGAGGTTGCGCAGCTGAATTTCTCCCTCCGATGGCCAGTTATGCGGCAACTTATCTCCTGACATTGAAAGAGGGGGCTCTTCGGGAATGCCTATATATTGCAGAATTCTTTCTACTGATATTATCTTGTTCTCCAAATTGCACATGCACCAGACAACCCATGTTTGCAGCATGTTTAAATTAAGCCCATATGTGACAGCAAGACCAGCAATTCCTGAAAGCAGGATGTAAATTTAGTTACAGGAACATATCAACTCACATCTTAAATGCTAATATCATCTATATTAAGTATTAATATTGTTGCAACTAGTAAAAACACACCTGGATCGATGAGACCAGTCGGAAGACTGATCAGAAATATCAAAGAGAATGCAAATGTGACGGACGAGAGCGTATCCAAACGGAAGCAAAGCCACTCCATTGCTGCAGCATTATAGAATTTTGGTCGAGAATAGGCATCCATTAGATGGCTATTAGTTGATACAAACTGATTTTCCTTGCCAAAACTTCTGATGGTTGCAGATCCAGTAATTGATTCTGCAAAATGTTGTATTATAGGAGCTTTGCAAACCCCTACCAGCCTTTGCAGCTCTCTGGCTGTGTCAATGTAGTAACGCTACAAAATGATGCATATAATGAGATGCTGATTTTGCATTTAAAACAGCATAGAGAACAAACAGGCTAAATAAAATACCTGATACCAGAAGCAGGCAATAATTACAGGAACGAAAACAACAAACACCTGCCATGCAACCTGAGACATCACAGCAATAATTCCAACTAGTTGTATGATAGAAAATGCGACGGAACCCATCTGGTAAGCCATGTTTGTGTCCACTTCACTTTGATCAGTTGAAGCCTAAACAATTAAGTTATTGTGTGAGCATTATCGAAGCCAATAAATTATATTTACCAAGAAAACTGAGGAAGTGTTAACTTACCCTATTCAAGATGCGCCCGCTCGGAGTGGAATCGAAGAAAGACATAGGAGCTCTGAATATTGACATATGCATCTTGTCGAACAGCAGGGTTGCTGTCTTGTATGCAGCTGTCACAAGAAACAGTGCTCTTACGAGGATACACAGTGAGCTTGCACCAGCCAATGCGACAAAGACGTATATCAGTGTCGACATGCTCACTGGAGGCTCGACATCTTTTGACACAGGAGAAGCCCAAGCCATCCAGTAATTGCTACCAATTTGAAGTACCTGAAAAAGTATCTGAGCTATCAACACGAATGGTACAAGAGCTCCTCCATAAGCCAATGTGAGGTACTTCCAGTAGACCCAGAACCCAACCCTGCCCTTTTCCCTTTCTTCTTCCAGCACCAGCTGCCCACTTTGAACCTTATCAACATCTTCTTTGCCATTTTGTTTATCTTTCTCCTCAGCGGTGGACAATGGCAAGGAAAGGCTTGCTGCACTACTAGAAGAGAGAGCCTCACTGCCTCCATTAGCAACATCAATCACATCCAATGCTGTGAGAGCATCTTGGTGAGCACCAACCAGTTCCATTAGCTCTTCCCCTGACCCAAGAATTTCGTTGTATTTGCCTGCTTGTGCTATTATCCCACCTTTCATTACCTACATTACAATTATCTTATAAGGAGAACCAAACAATTTATGACAATAGATTTACAGGAAATATTGCCAATGAAATTCTTACCAGAATAAGGTCAGCTGCAGGTAGGAATTCAATCTGGTGTGTAACATAAACAACTGTCTTTGAACTCAAAACCCCAAGCAAACATTCCTGCAAATGGTACAAACCTTAAGAAATGTGTTCTCAAACATCTAACTGAACAAAGAAAGATCATATTATACCTTGAAGAGGTGCGATCCTGTATGGGCATCGACTGCGCTGAACGGGTCATCAAATAAATAGATGTCAGCATCCTGATACAAAGCTCGGGCTATCTGAATCCTTTGCTTCTGTCCGCCACTAAGATTGATGCCTCGCTCTCCAATGACCGTTTTGTCACCAAATGGTAATATCTCCAAGTCTTTCTTCAGCGAACATGACTCAAGGACCCTGTCATACTTCTCACTGTCCATCTCCTTGCCAAACAGTATGTTGTCCTGAATTTTGCCGCTCTGTATCCATGCTGACTGGCTGACATATGCCATTGTACCACAAGTCTTGACCTCTCCTGATAGCTTTGGCATCTCACCGAGAATGCAAGAGAGCAAGCTTGATTTTCCAGAGCCGACCGTCCCACAGACTGCAACACGCATGCCTTGGCGAGCTTGAAAGTTCAGATCTTTCAGCGTTGGCTCTTGAGCCGAGGCATCCCAGGAGAAGCACCCATTGCTGACCTCAATTGCGACATTGGAGTTACCACTTGGCAACCTCTGCACAGCATCTGTCGGCAACTCCTCGAGACAAAGGAAAGATGCTATCCTGTCAAGAGACACCTTAGTCTGAATCATCATGGAGATCGTGTCAGGAAGGTTGTATATTGGCTCTTGAAGCACCCGGAACGTGGCCAATGCAGAGAGCACCTTCCCTGACTCCAATGGTATCCCTAGGACCATGCAGGCTCCGAAGGTGACCACAGCGACGAAGGTCGGGGCACCCCAGAACACGAAGGTGGCCACGGTGGACGTGTAAAGATACTTCTTGAGCCAGCTTTCCTCTGCCTTCCTCAGGTCAATGATCTTGGACAAGAACTTCATCTCCCACCCCTGCAGTTTAAGAATCCTCATGTTGCGCAGGATCTCAGATGTCGCCTTCATCCTGACATCCTTGCAGTCCATCAGCTTCTGCTGGAACTTCTCCTGCATTTGCATCGGAGGCACATTGGCAAGCATGACGACAACCGTGGCACCGAGGGCTGCGAGCGAGGCAACCCCGAGGGTGGAGTACAGGATGAACAATGCCATGGCCACTTGGAGCGGCACCAACCAGAGGTCATGCATGTACCATGAGAAGAGACCCACACGGTCGGCATCCACGCTGATGATGTTGATCATCTCGCCGCTGGTGCGGCTCTGCCTCGAGGTGCTGGACAGGGAGAGCCCTTTCTGGTACACGACGGAGACAAGCGCCGACCGCGCACGTATGCCGGCCTGCTGCAGCCGGAAGAACCAGTGCCTCTGCGACAAGCACTCGAACACCTTGGCTACAATGAAGGTGACGACAAGGAGCTTTCCCTTGCTAGCGTACCTCTCGTCGCCGTTGAGGTACTGCACCAGGGAGTCGATGAGGTACGGGCCGACGTAGGTAGCCAGGTTGTAAATCAGCGCATAGAGCGCGGTCACCGCGATGTGCCACCACACGGTGCGCACCAGCGCCTTGGTGAGCTTGAACGCCGTGACCTTCCCGTCGCCTGTGAGCGCCTCAAGGTTCGCCTTGAAGGACGGGAGCAGGCCCGCCACGCTGTCGGCGGCGTCAAGGTCCGGGACGTCGTCGAGGTCGAGCGTCTTCCTGTGGCCGACGGTGAGCAGGGGCCCCATCCAGGAGAAGGTGAGGACGCTGAGGAAGCCGGCGCCCGTGAAGATGGAAGCGTCGACGGTGTCGTTCTCGGCGCTGGCCGCCTCGGTCGCGCCATTGAGCAGAGGCTCCTCGGAAGCAGAGCCGCCCGTCGCGCCCCTCGTGGCCGAGAACCCTGCGACGAGCAGCACCGCACCCGCCAGCACCGAGACGGCGTCGCGCGCCCACGCGAGCGCGGGCACGGGCAGGTTGTACTGGAGCACCGTGACGGCGTGGACGGCGACGGCGAGCACGGAGAGCAGCAGGAAGAGCGCCCACCAGAGCCTGAGCGGCGCCGGGAACCGCTGGTCCTCCCCGCGGCGGCCGCGCTCGAGCTGCAGGTGCGCCGCGAGAAGCAGCCACGCCACCGCGCTGGACACGGCGTCCGCCTGGTTCGCTACCGCGTCGGGCGCCCCCCACTCGGCACTGCCGCCGCCGTCGAGGTACCAGGAGACCAGGGAGTACACGGCGAGGAAGAGCTCGCACGCCGCCAGAGCCCACGTGGCGCGCACCGCGAGGCGGCACCACCGGAACCCAGCGACGCGGGTTCTCGCAGCCGCCGCCGGGGATTCCTTGCCGCGGCGACTGCCGGCGGCGAAGAGGATCCGACCCGCGACGGCGAGCGCGAGCAGGAGGTGGGCACCGGCGCCAACTCCGTGGAGGAGGAGCGGCCGCAGGAAGAAGGGCTGCTGGCCCTCGGCCGCCGCCATCGCTGCCGCCAGAGGCCACGACGCGGACGCGACCGCGGTGGGCATGGAGACGGGTGGCTGAGTGGAGTGGAGCGGGTGGGCGAGCGCGGGGTTAAATACGCGGTGCGACACGACACGTGGGTCACCGTGGCGGCATCGGTCGCAGGGGGAGAAGTCGTGACGGCGATGGCGGCCCGGCTCGCCTTCTTGGGATGCAAGGTACCGCCACCCCCTGTCCCTATCCCCGCACGTTTCACCGCGGCCACCCGATCGGCGACGGAGAGAGAAGAAGGGGGAACTCCTCCTCCTCCTCACCTCCGCGCCTCGGTGAACCCAATCCAATCTGGTCTGGGGTAAACAAAGGGGACAGGTTAAATTGGGGTTTTGACCGAAGGTGTCCCTCCTTCCCCCAGAAAGGAAGAAACAAGCTGGGGAGGCAGTCGAGAGATGAGAGAATCCCGGGTGCGGCGCGGGGTCTCGTGCAGCGCACGACAGCAACTGCCGTCTCTAGTTTTGAACTCGAGAATGGTCAAATGGCCACTGAACTCAACGCTCTTGCCTTCATTGATCACGGGTAGATCCCGACACGAAATTTATGGTCTCCGGAGTAGAAGTTCGCTACGTTGGAACACCCTCTGCAGACTGGCCGGTTACGAGGCTGTTTTATATCCGAAAAAAAGACTAGTAGAAGGCATACACAGTACACAAGTAGATGACACAGGAAATAAAAGGAAACTTTATTGAAAACTCTCTCGGTAAACTCTCAACCCTAGCCTAATCGAGGCCACACCGAGTGGGTCTCTACCGGCCCAGTTTTCCAACACTCCCCCTGGGTATCTTATCTGTATAACCATGGCTTAAAACTCCGAAAAACCCAGTGGGAAAAATATGGAGAAATGCACACGGTATACTTCTCGCTGTGTTGCACGAATTGCCTTATGTGAGAAACTTCATAAAACTCACTAAGGGAAAAAGAGTACAATTCACCTAACTACAAAGTTAAGTACTCAATCATCGGGATCAAGATTTTAGCTATGAGTTTGTGAAGATTCTCTCCCTGAACCTTGCATCTCCCTAAGTTTCATCATGTCGATCCCTCGGACACATCTCTCGAAAAAAGACGCTGGCAATGATTTAGTGAACAAATCAGCGAGATTTTCACACGACTTAGTATGCAAGACTTTCACTTCGTTCATCTTTTGCAACTCATGTGCATAGAAGAACTTGGGGTTTATATGCTTTGTGAGGTTGCTCTTCAAGTAACCCGTCTGGACTTGTGCAACACAAGCGGCATTATCTTCATAGATAATTGTTGGGGTTTGTACGGTGTTTAGTCCACATGATATTTGGATGTGACTGACTACTCGTCGAAGCCATACACATTCTCGTGATGCTTCATATAATGCTATGATTTCCGAGTGGTTCGTCGAAGTTGACACAAGAGTTTGCTTAGACGATTTCCAGGAAATTGCCGTTCCACCACAAAGGAAAACATATCCAGTCTGCGACTTGGATGTATGCGGGGACAAAAGGTACCCAGCATCTGCATAGCCTACAACAGATAGGTCTTGGTTCTTTTGGTAAAACAAGCCAAGGTCCTTTGTCCCTTGTATGTACCTAAAGATGTCCTTAACGCCTTTCCAATGCCTCTTGGTAGGCTCAGAACTGTACCTTGCAAGCAAATTGACGGCGAATGCAATATCCGGCCGTGTACAATTTGTGAGGTACATAAGTGCGCCAACTGCACTTAAGTAGGGGAATTCCGGTCCCAGAATTTCCTCCCCCTCTTCTTTAGGCCTGAACGGGTCCTTGTCTTGCTGCAAAGATCTTCCGACCATCGGGGTCTTAGAAGGATATGCCTTTTCAAACCCAAATCGTTCCAACACCTTCTGGGTGTAGGTCGACTGGTGAACTAGAATCCCAGCAGGGGAATGCTCAAGTTGTAGACCGAGGCAGAACTTGGTTTTACCTAAGTCTTTCATCTCGAATTCCGACATCAGGTAGGAACTCGCTTCCTCAATATCGTCAGGTGTACCGATTATATTCAAATCGTCCACGTACACCGAGATAATACAGAAACCATCCTGGGATCTCCGTATAAAAACACATGGGCAATCTTCATTGCTCGCGTAGCCCTTCTGATGAAGGAAATCGCTTAAACGATTATACCACATCCTACCTGACTGCTTTAGTCCATACAATGACTTCTTAAGCTGAACACTGTATAAGCTCCTGTTTGCTCTATCCTGGTTCGGGACAGGGATACCTTCTAGTACTTTCATGTATATGTCCGAATCCAAGTTACCATATAGGTAAGCGGTGACAACATCAATTAGTTTCATTTTTAAGTCCATGTTTACTGCCATTGAGATCAAGTATCTAAAGGTAATTCCATCCATGACTGGGGAGTAAGTTTCCTCAAAGTCGACACCTGGTTGCTGAGTGAAACCTTGAGCAACGAGTCTTGCTTTGTACCTTACTACTTTATTATTCTCGTTTCTCTTTCGAACAAAAACCCACTTATGGCCAACAGGGCGAATATGGGGAGGAGTTAGACAAACAGGTCCAAATACCTCTCTTTTGTTTAACGATAATAATTCAGCAGTAATTGTCTTCTGCCAATCTTTCCAATCCGACCTTTTCTTGCAATCAGCGAGCGTGTTAGGCTCAGGGTCAAGATCTATGATTGACGCAATTTTCTTGGCAAAATTAACGTCGACATTTTCCATGGCTCGGTTGTATGACTCGCCCGAATTAACATAGTTAATGGCCATTTCGTCATGGAGTGCATCAGGCACATCCTCTTGCTCCACCGGATTTCCCAATCCAGGAGCTAGGTCCTTTAGCTTTCCCGCTCCGATGTGTGCGCACACAACTTCGCTGGGTATTTCCGATACAGGAAAGTTCAAGTCCGGAATTTCGTGCACTGAAATATCTGTACTCGTGCCAGGTCTCAACTGGCTCCCCTCAACAGGGGTAGTCTGTAATAAATCTCGCTTATCCTTTTTCTTCAGGCGTCCCCAGGTACTTGGGATTTGAGAAACCGGAATCCATGTCCTCTTAGGCCTTGGAGCAGGGGTGGGTATACCATCATTTTCCTTTGGTATTTCAACCCTTTCCGGTGCATTGCGTGCATGCACATACGACTTTGTCACAGTCTTTAAATCACTAAAATGATCGGGCAGTTGATTCGCTAGGGAGTGCAAATCTAGTATCTTTTGGACTTCTCTATTAGTCTCAACGATGCACGGGTCATGAGCGTGGATCCCCGTGGCTTTCCACGTGATTTCTCGACTTTTGTCATCCAGGGGTTGATTACCTCCCCCCAAAGTCGGGAAAAGATCCTCATCAAAAATGCAGTCAGCAAAATGGGACGTGTGACAGTCACCTGTCAAGGGGTCCAAGAACCTGATTATGGACACAGTCTCATAACCAACGTATATCCCCGACTTACGGAGCGGTCCCATTGCTGATCGCTGGGGTGGTGGTATAGGTACATATACCTGGCAGCCGAACCTACGTAGGTGGGAAATTTTCGGTGCCAACCCTTGCGCAAGTTGGATGGGAGAGTGGATGTTGTAGGCCGATGGTCGAAAGTTGATGAGATTAGCGGCGTGTAACACCGCGTGTCCCCAACATGTAGTTGGTAAATTACAACCCTGAAGGAGTGGTCTGGTAATGAATTTAATCCTTTTAATCAATGCCTCCGCAAGTCCATTTTGAGTGTGGACATGCGGTACGGAGTGCTCAAGTTTGATTCCAGTTGCCATGCAATAATCATCGAATGCCTTTAAAATAAATTCTCCGGCATTGTCCGTTCGAATAGACTTTAAACGATAATCAGGAAATTTATTCCTTATTTGTATGATCTGGGAGATCAACTTTGCAAAAGCATGGCTCCTTGTTGACAGCAGGCAAACATTGGACCATTTAGAGGAAGCATCGATGAGCACCATGAAATACCGAAACGACCCTGAGAGGGGCTGAATTGGACCACATATATCCCCTTGAATGCGTTCCAAGAACGCGGGGAGTTCATCCTTCACCTTTAGGGGGGGACGTTCTAATGATCAATTTCCCCGTAGAGCATGCGGAGCACACGAAATCATCGGGATTCGGGAAATTTTTCACATTAACATTATGACCGTTCGAGTTGTTAATTATATTTCTCATCATCCTAAGACCGGGGTGGCCTAACCTATCATGCCAAAGGCAGAATAGTTCGGAGCTTCTAAAGACAGTCTTAAGGGTAGTGTAAATAGGTGGTGCTACTATCTTAGTGTAGTACAGCCCAGTAGCTAATGAAGGGAGTCTTTCGACAACATGTTTACCATTTTCGTCGCGCTTGGTAATGAGTAGGAACTCCTTTCCATTCTCATCATCATCGGTTTCGACATGGAAACCATTTGCGCGGATGTCTCTAAAACTTAAGAGAGTACGAGTCGACTCCGGATACAACAATGCCTCTTCAATGATCAGAGTTGTTCCATTTGGGAGTATGATAGTTGCTCTTCCGGAGCCAACTACATTCGGACCGCAGCCGGCGATTGTCATTATGTTACCAGGGTTTTTGGTAATGGACTTAAAATACTTTGTTTCTCTCAAGATGGTATTGGTGGTGCCGCTATCAGCAAGGCACGTTTCCTCCATTTGGGCGCCACACGCGTTCTAAAATATAGTGCCTAATTAATATAATGGAGCGAGGAAGTTGCTACATCAAGTAAGTAAAACGCATAGACATTTCAGAACATCACATAATCAAATAATGGAATAAATGAATGAAATAAATGTCATCCAATCGCCGAAAACAAATAAGTGTTATGCTCTCATAGAGCTTACAACCATATCGAAAAATTGTATCAGATTATTGCGGAAAAGGAATCATCACAACAAAAGGAGCTCAGGTGGATTGTGCAAAGAAACCATCGAGCTCAGCCTGTATCTCAAGGTCAGTGAGCTTCTCTTCGTTGGCCATCATCATGGACAAGGGGCCTAGCTGAGGCGGCGGGGGCACAACGTGCTCAACCTCCATGGGCACAGCGGCGTCCGTGGGGACCGCCGAGGGTGCTGCCACTTGTGCTACGTCCTGCGCCACTACGTGCGCGACATTCTGCACAGGCGCCGCTCGGGCGCCAGTGGTGCCTCAACCTGGACAAGATGCGCCTCGCGCGCCTTCTTGTTGTCCTTGAACGCGTCCACGACGTGTTTAGGGGCCAAACAATGCCTGGAGAAGTGAGTCTTGGAGCCACAGCGGAAGCAGTCCTGGGGCCTCGCCTCCCCCTTGCCCGCCTTGCGTTGCTTGGACGGGTTGGAGGAGTTGGGGCCCTTCTTGCCCTTCTTGCCTCTCTTCTTGTGGATGGGCTTGCGCACCTTGTAGGCACCGGCATTGGCCTCATGACTTGGGCCCCCCACGAAAGGTTGCGCGGAGAAGTTCTTTTTCAGAACATTATCCTGCGCTTCGGCCACCTGGAGAGCATCAATAAGCGCTGCATATTCCGTAAATCCTTCCTGGCAAAAGTTTAGCGAGGACTGGATGTTGTCCGGATGGAATGTGGAGAGGGTTTTGTCTATCTTCTGTTGATCGGTGGTACTGGTCCCACACAGCTGAAGAATACTACAAATCCGGTGCAACCTGAAGTTGTACTCTCCCATCATCTTGAAGTCCGCAAACCTCAGACGAATCCAATCTACCTCCGCATGTGGCTGAATGGTGTACTTCAGCCTAAAGAACCGCTTGTTGAGGACGGTCCAAAGGGCAGAAGCACTCCGTTCTGCCATGTACTCATTCTTGAGAGTCTCACACATGTGGTGGCGGAGGAAGTGCAGGGCTTTGGCGTTGTCCGCCGGGATGGTTTTGCTGGGGGCCGTCGGGGTCCCCTCAATCAACGCTTCCTTGATGCACCGGCCCTCGAGGACGATCTCAACGTCCGAGGCCCAAGTCAGGTAGTTAAGCCCATCCTGGGTCAACTCTGGGAACTCGTGGCTGACGATTCCGGTCATCTGCAATTTATGCAAAGTGTGTAAGATTACAGCAGGTAATCGGTTGCATAAATGCGATAATCGATACAATAAATCAAATATGACGGCGTTCCAAAATTTTAAAAAAAGGGTACATGCTGACTATGTAATTTGAAAAATTAAAAGTATAAGGGTCATTTAATTACAGCAGAAAACATAGTACAAAACATGTACGAGGAAATGGTATAGTGGACGTATGCTTTAACATGAAAAACGGTCCAAAAATAAATAAACTGGGCCGATCCCTGCTCGAACTGGACTACATACGTGCAATGGCCAATCCCCACAGTTCCTGCCCACGAGTAGGGAAACGATGCTAGCAGCGCCCGAGGGGATAGTTGCATGCATATACGGCATGCGTACACGTCATGTCCGGCCAGGGCGTCGGCGCCATTGGCCAGTAGGGCGAGGCGGGGCGGCGGCGCGCGGGTGGCGCAGGGCCGACGAGGCGGCCAGCGGCGCGCGGGGTCGCAGCGGCGTAGGCCAGCAGCAGCGCAGCGGCGCGACGGCCAACGGCAGCTCGGCCAGCTGGGCGCGGCGCGGGCATGCGACGAGCGCGCGGCGTCGGGCCGACGGCAGGCGGCGGTGCGGCGCGTCGGCGCGCGCGGGGGCGCGAGCACCCGGCCGGTGGTGGCGCGGCACGCGGCCAGACCGGCCAGCACGCGCGGCAACGAGGCGGGCGACGCGGCGGCCAGCAGGGCTTTCGGCGACGGCGGCCGGCTGGGCTCGTGCTCGGTGGCGGCCAGCTGGGCTCGTGCTTGGTGGCTGCCATGGCCTCTAGCGTTTGCAAAGCGCGTACGTATGCGGTTGCAAACAAAAAAGTTACATGCAAAAAAACTATAGATTCAATCCGATCTACTCAATAAAAATAGACATGATTAGTCCGATCTACTAAATTAAATTTAGATCGGCATAACAGGTGCACTGGTACAGTCAACAAGGTCCTAACCTGGGAGTGATTAAATCGACATTGGTCGGCGACAGCAGGTCAGCTCGACTCCTGGAAAGGAAAATCCGTACCCCAGATGGGATCTGATATAAGATCTGAACGCAAATCTTGAAAGGAAAACGCGAGACAAATCCATTTTTGCGGTCAGATTTGTGTTACCTTCAACGAAAGCCTGCATGATGCAGGCTCGACGGTGGCTTGACGGAGGCTCGACGGAGAGACACGTGCTGATAACGTGTTGGAACACCCCCTGCCGACTGGCCGGTCCCGAGGCTGTTCCACACCGAAAAGAAGACTAGTAGAAGGCACACACAGTATACAAGTAGATGACACAGGGAACAAAAGGGAACTTTATTGAAAACTCTCTCGGTAAACTCCCGTACACAGATTGTTCCTCTATTTATAGGCTAAAGGGGGATACGATACCCATATGGGCCAACCCTAGCCTGGTAGAGGCCACACCGAGTGGGCCTCTACCGGCCCAGTTTCCCAACACACTACTCCCTCTGTTCGGAAATAACATGCATCTGGATACAAAGTTTGACCAAACGTATAGAAAAATTTAGGGAGTGTCTAGTTATTTCTCATTCGCTGACGTCGTTGTCAATTATAAACAAGTTTCAGGCTCCTGAGAAATAGTTGTTGACGTCGTTGTCAATTATAAGAAAGTTTCAGGCGTCTATTTCTCAGTCGTTAACGTTGTTGTCAATTATAAGCAAGTTGCAACCGAGAACCTCAGTTACAAGTAAGTTGCAACTGCACCCCCTCCACACTGATGGGTGCTCAGTTACAAGGAAGTTGCAACTGAGACCCAGCAGAGCTCAGTTACAACCAAGTTGCAACTAGCCCTCCGGCGGGGCCCCAGTTACAAGCAAGTTGCAACTGGTCCGCCGATGGAAATCAAGTCCCCCCAAGTTACAAGGGTTTAGGGGTTAGTCACAACATACTTGCGACTAGCTCGGTACATTCCCGATTACAAAGCAAATTACAAAATGATTCAAATCCAAGTATATGTAGTCGCGACACAGTTGCAACTAGGGTTTCAGTCACACCATGCTTGCGACTGGCTCAATACATTCCCGGTTACAAAACAAGTTGCAAATGACTCAAATCCAAAAGTATATCCAGTCGCGACATGGATGCAACTAGGGTTTCAGTCACACCATGCTTCCGACTGGCTCAAAACATTCTCAGTTACAAAGCAAGTTGCAAAAATGACTCCTCGCGATGAGGTCTCGCCGATAAGGTCCCCCTTCCTCCCGGTTGCAATCAAGTTGCAACTGTCCCCCCTTGGCGGGGCCCTAGTTATAAGCAAGTTGCAACTGGGACCCGTCAGAGCTCAGTTACAAGTAAGTTGCAACTGCACCCCCTCCACACCGATGGGTGCTCAGTTACAAGGAAGTTGCAACTGGGACCCAGCAGAGCTCAGTTACAACCAAGTTGCAACTGGCCCTCCGGCGGGGGCCCAGTTACAAGCAAGTTGCAACTGGCCCGCCGATGGAAATCAAGTCCCTCCCCCCAAGTTACAAGGGTTTAGGGGTTAGTCACAACATACTTGCGACTAGCTCGGTACATTCCCGATTACAAAGAAAATTACAAAATGATTCAAATCCAAGTATATGTAGTCGCGATACAGTTGCAACTAGGGTTTTAGTCACACCATGCTTGCGACTGGCTCAATACATTCCCGGTTACAAAACAAGTTGCAAATGACTCAAATCCAAAAGTATTAGTCGCCACATGGATGCAACTAGGGTTTCAGTCACACCATGCTTCCGACTGGCTCAAAACATTCTCAGTTACAAAGCAAGTTGCAAAAATCAAGTTGCAAAAATGACTCCCCGCGATGAGGTCTCGCCGATAAGGTCCCCCTTCCTCCCGGTTGCAATCAAGTTGCAACTGTCCCCCCTTGGCGGGGCCCTAGTTATAAGCAAGTTGCAAATAGGACCCGTCAGAGCCCAGTTACAAGTAAGTTGCAACTGCACCCCCTCCACACCGATGGGTGCTCAGTTACAAGGACGTTGCAACTGGGACCCAACAGAGCTCAGTTACAACCAAGTTGCAACTGGCCCATCCGGCGGGGCCCCAGTTACAAGAAAGTTGCAACTGGCCCGCCAATGGAAATCAAGTCCCCCCCAAGTTACAAGGGTTTAGGGGTTAGTCACAACATACTTGCGACTAGCTCGGTACATTCCCGATTAAAAAGCAAATTACACAATAATTCAAATCCAAGTATATTTATTCGCGACACAGTTGCAACTAGGGCTTCAGTCACACCATGCTTGCGACTGGCTCAATACATTCCCGGTTACAGAGCAAGTTGCAAATAACTCAAAATCTAAAAAACAGTATCAACATGATTGCAACTAGGGTTATGGTTCAGTTGCAAACATACATGCGACCGACTCCGCGCGTCCTTGCTTACAAGCAAGATGCAAATGACTCAAATCCAAAAATCCTAGTCACAACATATTTTTGACTGGCTCGGGGCGTTCTGGTTACAAGCAAAATTGAAAAATGACTCAAATCCAAAAATCCTAGTCGATACATAATTGCAACTGGCTCGGGGCGTTCTCGTTACAAGCAAAACATAAAATTTCAAAAATATAAAAATGGATTTTCGAAAAAAACAACAGACCAATAAAAAACCAAAAAAATAAAAGCAGAAAAAAACCAAACATGAGAAAAAAAATAGCAGAAAACTAATTACAAAAAAGTTCATTCATGACCAAAATAGAAGAGAAAAAAATTTGAAGGGGGTTTGAAATAGTTCATTCACGACATAAAACAAAAACATACCAAAAAAACGTGAACAAAAAACCTTAAAAAAGGAAAATTGAATTTTTGAAAAATCATAAACATCAACAAAAAAAATCCAGAAAAAGAAAATGCACTCCTAGTTACAACAGAAACAAAATAACAGAAATAAAACAGCAAAGTAAAAAAACAAACAGGCCGTCGGCCCATAGACAGACAACCCCATCCAACACGTGCGGCACATAGTGGATTCCTGGGGTTTTCTGTGCACAGCTAGCGGTAGCGCATAGTAAATTCGTACAGGCCCATTTCAGTTTCCCGTTAAAAAGGTAAAAGATACAGCCCACACACCACAGAGTACCATAAAAAACAGACCGAATCGCGAAGCAAATCGTACGGCGGGACGCGCGACTGATAAATAGCTATTTCTCATGCGCCTGAGAAATAACAATTCCGAAAAAATTATATACATCTATAATACAACATAAATATCATTAGAATCGTTATAATATATATATTTATATTATATATATTTGATGTTATAGATGTTTATAGTTTTTTCTATATGTTCTAGCAAACTTTATAAAGTTTAACTTGACTAAACCTAGAACGCAGGATAATTATTGACAGAGGGAGTACTCTTTTTACTTCATCCGTTCCGGTTTAAAGGACACAATTTACAATTCTCTAGCCCTTAGATGTTCTGTAATTGTTTCATTTAATAATGTGGAAAAGAACATGCATGAGAAGAAAAAGAGTCAGCAAAGCGTTTAAATTTGTTCACACACATGCATGCAATCATTTTATTCTTTTCACATGAGAGTAATACAAATATTAAATACTTATGTGTCTAAATATTTTAAGATTGCATGGTTTACAAATTATGTCCTTTAAATCGGGAAAGAGGGGGTACTAGTATCATGATCCCATAAAATTTATTGATTTCTAGAATCTCAATATAAATTTTTGTTCAAGATTCATTTCACGCTAATTTTTTTAGTTTCTACGTGCTATGATACGGTATCTACATATGATACTATCATGATCTCTCTCGTTAGCTTTTTGCATGCATGAGTTACTATCTACTTATCTATGATACCCCATTGTGACTAGTCTTACAAGTTCCGTGTGCATATCTAGGTAGTCAATTTGACCACTAAATATAAATTATATAATACAAAAATTATATCATTTAAATATAAATCTAGGTATAATTTTTATGCTATACAATTTTACATTTTAATGTTAAATTGGCGATCTAAGTATATACGTATAACTTGTAAACCGAAACAGTGGGAGAATATACAATTTACATTTTAATGTTGAAATAGGCAATCTAAGTATACGTGTATGACTTGTACAACGCGATACCCGTGCGGTGGTCCCCATCGTCAGCCACTAGTTGGATATTGTTCGCGCGGACTGATTAATTTGCTAAATCATCACCCCACTCCCGCGAGTTCCGTTGTGTTCCTCGTTTCCCTTTCTCCGCTCCAACAAAAGCACCACGTGAGCTGCATCCTCCGACCTCAGTGCAATCATCTTGATGTGCGAGAGGGAGAGATGAGGTCGTGGCCATGGCACCGCGGATTAGAGATGAACAAGGCACAACTGTCATGTGTACATTTGTTGAGATTGGGCATCATTTCAGCACTTTGTATGTTGATCATGATAAATCAATTAGGACAATGAACTGGGATGATGTCACTCTATTCCATGTTGATCTACCACCTATCATTACCCATGCAAGATCCTATGCAAACAATACAACCAATGGGTGAAGTTGATAACCTAGTACCAATTCAAGTCATGTATCTAGAGATATGTGAGGAAAATAGACCAGAAGAAGACAAGGATTGAAGCCAGGACCAAGTTTTCTCAATATGACTGTAACAATGATGATCAACAATATGGTGCAATAAGGGAAGGAATCAAGAGCAAACATAAGCAAGTTGTGGGAATGAAGTGTCACATGAAGATGATTTAGATTATGATGGTTCAGCGAATGCCATTAGTGAGGATATGATGAGTTGGATGCTGACAATGTAGATGGTGAGGATAAGATAGAAAATAAGATTAGAATGAAAGGCAAGGAAAGAAAGGAGGACCTTGATTATGGTGACTCTCAAGTAGATGATTTATAACTAGACAAGAAAGTAGAAATGATAAAATAAAGTTCTTTGGGGGGTTTGGTTTATGCTTGCAGAAAGTAAAAGTATATTTAAATTTAATTCTTGAAAAAAATATAAAGGACAATAAAAACAAGTAAAAGGGATTTATTATAATAAATTCTGGACCGAGGTTCATAGGTTCACTTGTCTACTCTCTCATGAAGTATGGTAGGCATAAAACTGTTCACAAATAATATAATATTACTGAGTACAACATTATACGTTCGATTAGCATTCATATGGGCATCACGTCTATAAACCCTAGACAATATGTTAGGGACATGTGTCGATATAACCCGATGGTGGTTTGACCCCATAACAGAGTTGTAGCGACAAGTAAGCAAACATATCCTGAAGGTATGTGTCCCTCGTACAGAAGTGAGACTGTATGAAGTATGACCGTATAAGAGTACCTTAGAACACATTCATCTATGAAAAGTATAAATATATTGCAAAGCCGATAGGCAAGATCCAAATTACATAATCATATCATAGGAATAATGTCCACATACACCAGTCATTGAGCGAAAGCGAATAAAGAATCCAAGTATGGATCAAGATAAAAAAAATGGCATAACATGCCCTGAACATAAGCAAATAACCCTTCCAACGGATCTCAAGATCTTTGCCCAAGAAACTCTATGCGAGAAGGTCAATGTATTCACCTGCTTCATCGACTATGTAGCCTCCAAAAGAAAAGGCCTAATAGTCTGACAAATCCAGATGTGAGAACCTAAGGTCCTCATAAAGTCTTTATAAAACTAAAGGGATAACTTAGAGGAAAAATATAAACATCTACAATATTTCTATAGAGATACGCTATAACAGATGTCTAAACAGATATAGACGAGTGCATAAGACGGTAACCAGCAGATAGATATAACATAAGTGAAGTAACAAACCCGAGATTACCAACTCGCATACCAAACGAGAAAGCATCTAAGGGTAAACCAATTGTGTTGGAATTATGCCCTAGAGGCAATAATAAAGATGTTATTGTTATAATTCTTGTTCATGATAAAGTTTATATTCCATGCTAGAATTGTATTAAGCGGAAACTTTGATACTTGTGTGGTTTATGAACAACACCGTGTCCCTAGTACGCCTCTATGGACTAGCTCATTGATTAATGATGGTTAAGGTTTCCTAACCATAGACATGAGTTGTCGATTAATAATGAGATCATGTCGTTGGGAGAATGATATGATGGACATACCCAAATCAAGCAGAGTAATTAGATCGTGTCATCGTGTTCATCTTTGCGAAGCTTTTTCTTATGTCAAATATTGTATTCCTTAGACCATGAGATAATGCAACTCCCTGGTATCGGAAGAAAGCTTTGAGGTCATCAAACGTCATCCTATGAGAGGGTGATCATAAAGGTGTCTCTCAGGTGATCGGAAAGTACTTGTTGGGTTGTATGTATCGAGATGGGATTTGTCCCTCCCAAGTTAGAGAGATATACTTCGGGCCCACTCGGTAATCGATATCAACGCCGCTTACAAGCACGTGGTTAAGGAGTTAATCACAAAGTGATATTGGATTACGGAACGAGTAAAGTACTTGCTATGAACGAGATTGAACTAGGTATGCCGATACCAACGATTGAATCTCGGGCAAGTAAAATATCGCGTGACGAAGGGAATATAAATACGGGATTAATTGAATCCTGGCATCGTGGTTCATCCGATCTGATCATCGATGAATATGTGGGAGTCAATATGGGTTTCCAGATCCCGCTGTTGATTATAGAAGATCATGTCTGCATATTCTCGAACCCGTACACACACTTAACGTGCCTCGACGCTAGGATAGAATGGATAATTGGTTTATGAGTTTTTGTTCGGAGTCTCGGATGAGATCCAGGACATCACGAGAGGTTCCGGAATGGTCCGGAGAATAAGATTCATATAAAGGAAAGCAGTTTTTGGATTTCGGAATTGTTTCGGAATGTTCAGTATTGTACCGGAAGGTTCTAGAAGCTTCCGGAGTGGGACCAACGTGGCCCCACTTGTTGGAGGGGGGCGTGGGCCTACGAGGGAGCGCCCTGGCCGCATTGGGCCAGGGGCACAAGGCCCCATAGGCCCAGCCGGCCAAAACCCTAGGGGATCTTCTAGAAGGGGGGAAGACTTGCCCCCCCAACTCCACCCTTGTGGCCGCCGGCCCTAGGGCTTGGAGGAGGGGCAAGGGTCCCGACAAGCCCTCTATATAAAGAGGGCAGGGGCGCACCCTCCTCCCACCCCTCCTTGAACCCTAGCCGCCTACCTGCTGCCCTCCAGATCTCTCTCTCCCGACTGCGCGTAGGCGAAGCCCTGTCGCAGAAACTCTCCACCTTTGCACCACGCCGTCGTGCTGTAGATCCAATCTATCTCTCCACCCCACTTGCTGGACCGAGGAAGGAGGAGACGTCGCGGTGCCGTACGTGTGCATCTCTCGGAGGCGTTGCCACTTGCGGCGTTGGATCGGATTGGATTGCGAGGAGGAGAAGGCTAGTACGACTACATCAACCACGTTCTGTTGAACGTTCCGCTGTGCGATTTCTTCAAGGGTATGAAGATCTCATCTATCCCTCTCGTTGATTGCATCTCCTAGATTAGATCTTGGCTTTCCCGTTTGCATCCATAGATTTTTTTTGATTTACTATGCTGCAAAACCCTTCAGTGGTATTAGAGCTAGATCTATGCGTAGATGTGTTTCACAAGTAGAACGCAACATGCTTGTTGCGGGCGTTGATGTTTTCTGTTGCAAGCCTCTTGTTGTGTACTTCTTATGATGAGGGATAGTGAGATCGAAGCGGTCCAGGCCAACTTTACGCGACCTCGTTCACGAGACCGGCTCCGCACTTGACGTGTGGCTTGTTTCACACATGCGGCTGGTGGATGCCAGTTTCTCTCACTATAGTTGTCATGGGATTTACACCGGATGTTGGCAACCATAATATCACTGTTGTGGCTTTCCGTAGGTAAGAATCGTTCTTAGCTTGTTACTCCCATAAGCCACGTAAAACATGCAACAACAAAATAGAGGCGTCTAACTTGTTTTTGCAGGGAGTGTTTCTGTGATATGGTATGGCCCAAGATATGATGTGTATGTTGTATGCAATGATCATGTTTTGTAATATTTCACGACTTGCATGTCGATGAGTACACAACCAGCAGGAGCCATATGGTTGTCTTTATAATTGTATATGACATGTGTTTCAACTTATTATACGCCATGTAATATCTTTACTTTATCACTAAGTAGTTAGAAATACTTGTAGTTGCTATTAGTGGTGGAGGCAATCATGGTGGAGTGATGGAGATCATGCTGGCACGCACAAGATGGAGATCATTGCGCGGAGATTGGCTATACCATGTCACATAAAATTATATGCATGTGATGTTTATCCTTTTATGTATCTTATTATGCTTAGATCGCGACGGTAGCATTATAAGATGATTCCTCACTTAAAGATCAAGATAAAATCGTGTTCTCCCCATGTATGCACCGTTGCGAAAGTTCGTCGTGTTCAAGCTGAAGGGTTTCACGGCATAGTAAATCAAAATTTTCTACGGATGCGAACAGAGGGAAAGCCAAGATCTAATCTAGGAGATGCAAACAACGAGAGAGATTGGATTAGATCTTCATACCCTTGAAGATTCGCACAGTGGAACGTTCGTCGGAACGTGGGTGATGTAGTCGTACTCGCTTCTCCTCCTCGCGATCCGATCCGATCTAGCACCACAAGTGGCGGTGCCTCCGTGAGATGCACACGTGCAGCACCTCGACGTCTCCTCCTTCCTCGGACCAGCGAGTATGGTGGAGATATAGATTGGATCTACAACACCACGGCGTGGTGTATATGGTGGAGAATTTCTGTTGCAGGGCTTCGCCTACAAACAGTCGGGAGGGAGAGAGGAAAGCTAGCAAGGCGGCTAGGGTTTGGAGGAGAGGTGTGTGTAGGGGGAGGGGGCGCACCACCCCTCTATATATAGAGGGGGGGCGGCCAGCCCTTGCCCCTCCTCCAAGCCTATCTCTAGTTTAAACGATTTAAACTCTCCCTTATCTAGAAATCCTATCCCTAGTTTAAACGATTTAAACTCTCCCTTATCTAGAAATCCTATCTCTAGTTTAAACGAGTTTAAACTTATCTAGGATCGGCTGGGCCCTATGGGGCCTTGTGCCCCTGGCCCAATGCGGCCAGGACACTCCCTCATAGGCCCATGCCCCCTCCCGGAAGGTGGGGCCACGTTGGTCCCCTTCCGGAAGGTTCTAGAAGCTTCCGGTACAATACCGATTAACCCGGAACAATTCCGAACTCCAAAAACTGCACTGCCTTATATGATCTTATTCTCTGGACCATTCCGGAACCTCTCGTGATATCCCGGATCCCATCCGAGACTCCGAACAAAAATTCATAAACCAATTATCCAATCTATCCTAGCATCGAGACACGTAAGTGTGTGACCCTGCGGGTTCGAGAATATGCAGACATGATCTTCTATCAATAATCAACAGCGGGGTATGGGCACCCATATTGACTCCCACACATTCATCGATGATCATATCGGATGAACCACGATGCCAGGATTCAATCAATCCCATATATATATTCCCTTCGTCTCGCGATATTTTACTTGCCCGAGATTCGATCGTCGGTATCGTCCTACCTAGTTCAATCTCGTTCACAGCAAGTACTTTACTCGTTCTGTAATCCAATATCACTTTGTGATTAACTCCTTAACCACATGCTTGCAAGCGGTGTTGATATCGATTACCGAGTGGGCCCGAAGTATATCTCTCCGACTTGGGAGGGACAAATTCCATCTCGATACATACAACCCAACAGATACTTTCCGATCACCTGAGAGACACCTTTATGATCACCCTCTCATAGGATGACGTTTGATGACCTCAAATCTTTCTTCCGATACCAGGGAGTTGTATTATCTCATGGTCTAAGGAATACAATATTTGACATAGGAAAAGCTACGCAAAGATGAACACGATGATACGATCTAATTGCTTCGCTTAGTTTGGGTCTGTCCATCATATCATTCTCCCAATGATATGATCTCATTATCAATTGACAACTCATGTCTATGGTTAGGAAACCTTAACCATCATTGATCAATGAGCTAGTCCTTAGAGGCGTACCAGGGACACGGTGTTGTTCACAAACCACACAAGTATTAATGTTTCCGCTTAATACAATTCTAGCATGGAATATAAACTTTATCATGAACAAGAATTATAATAATAACATCTTTATTATTGCCTCTAGGGCATAATTCCAACAGTCTCCCACTTGCACTAGAGTCAATAATCTAGTTTACATCTGGCAACAATCTCACACCCATGGCACTGAGGTGTTGATCATGTTTTACACGTGGAAGAGGTTTAGTCAATGGATCTGCGACATTCAGATCCGTATGTACTTTGCTAATCTTCAGATCTCCATCTGCTATATAATCTCGGATTATATGAAACTTGCGGTTGATATGCTTGGTCTTTGGATGATATCTTGGTTCCTTAGCGAGTGCTATGGCGCCAGTGTTGTCACACAATATCTCCAGTGGGTCTAATGCACTTGGAACCACGCCAAGCTCAGTGATGAAGTTTCTGATCCAAACTCCTTCACTTGACGCTTCTGCAGCAGCCATGTATTCCGCTTCCACTGTAGATCCCGCGATCACGCTTTGCTTGCAGCTTCTCCAGCTCACAGCTCCTCCATTCAAAATATAAACGTATCCTGTCTGAGATTTGGAATCATCCTTGTCGGTGTCGAAACTAGCATCGACGTAACCTTTTACGACAAGCTGTTCATCACCCCCATAGACTAAGAACATTTCTTTAGTTCTATTTAGGTACTTTAGGATGTTCTTCACGGCTGTCCAGTGTTCCACTCCTGGATCACTTTGAAATCTGCTCGTCAAACTAAGAGCATTGGACACATCCGGTCTAGTACACAGCATGGCATACATGATGGAACCTATGGCCGAGGCATAAGGCACTTTGCTCATAGCTTCCCTATCATTTACCGTAGCTGGACACTGAGCCTTGCTCAATATCTTACCTGACAACATAGGCACTGAACCTTTCTTTGCCTTATCCATTCTGAATCTTTTCAGAACTTTGTCTAGGTATGTACTCTGGCTGAAAGCTATCAGGCGTCTTTGTCTATCTCTATAGATCTTGATGCCCAATATATAAGCAGCTTCACCTAGGTCTTTCATTGAAAAACACTTGTTCAAATAACTCTTCACATCGTTAAGCATGTTGATGTCATTTCCAATAATCAATATGTCATCCACATATAGTACCAGAAACGTCACCGAGCTCCCACTCACTTTCTTGTAGATGCAAGCTTCGTAGCAATTTGGAACAAATCCAAAGCTCTTGATCACTTGATCAAAACGAAGGTTCCAACTCCGAGATGCTTGCTTCAGTCCATAAATAGAACGCTGAAGTTTGCATACTTTACTAGCATCCTTAGGATCGACAAAACCTTCGGGTTGCATCATATACAACTCTTCATCAATGTTGCCATTGAGGAAAGCAGTCTTGACATCCATCTGCCATATTTCATAATCATGAAACGCAGCAATTGCTAATAAAATCCGAATGGACTTAAACATCGCTACGTGAGAGAAAGTCTCATCGTAGTCAACACCTTGAACTTGTCGAAAACCTTTTGCGACAAGCCGTGCTTTATAGACGGTAACATTACCATCCGCGTCCGTTTTCTTCTTGAAAATCCATTTGCACTCAACGGCCTTTCGGTCGCTAGGAGGGTCCACCAAAGTCCATACTTGGTTTTCGCTCATGGATCCCAATTCGGATTTCATGGCTTCCAGCCATTTCTCAGAGTCTGGGCTCATCATCGCTTCCTCATAGTTCGTAGGTTCACTGTCTTCTACCAACAAGACAGTCAAGACAGGGTTGCCGTACCACTCAGGAGGGGCACGCGACCTTGTCGACCTGCGACGTTCAGTAGCAGCATCGTCCGAAGATTCATGATCCTTGTCATTAGCTTCCTCTATTGTTGGTGCAGGCGACACTGGAACAATTTCAGGTGCTGCGCTACTCTCCAATTCAAGAGAAGGTTCAATAACCTCGTCTAGCTCTACTTTCCTCCCACTCACTTCTTTCGAGAGAAACTCCTTCTCAAGAAAGGAACCGTTCTTTGCGACAAACACTTTGCCTTCGGTTCTGTGATAGAAGGTATACCCAATAGTTTCCTTAGGGTATCCTATGAAGACGCATTTCTCCGCTTTGGGTTCGAGCTTGTCTGGCATCTACTTCTTGACGTAAGCTTCGCATCCCCAAACTTTAAGAAACGACAACTTAGGTTTAGCACCAAACCACAGTTCATACGGTGTCGTCTCAACGGATTTAGATGGAGCCCTATTTAAAGTGAATGCAGCGGTTTCTAATGCATAACCCCAAAATGATAACGTCAAATCAGTAAGATACATCATTGATCGGACCATATCTAATAGGGTTCGATTCCGGCATTCAGACACACCATTGCGCTGTGGTGTTCCAGGTGGCGTGAGTTGTGAAACGATTCCACTTGCTTTAAGATGCGTGAGAAAATCATAACTCAAATATTCACCTCCACGATCGGATCGTAGAAACTTAATCTTTCTGTTACGATGGTTCCCCACTTCATTCTGAAATTCCTTGAACTTTTCAAACGTTTCAGATTTATGTTTCATTAAATAGATATACCCATATCTACTTAAGTCATCGGTAAAAGTGAGAAAATAGCGATATCCACCGCGCGTCGAAACACTCATCGGTCTGCATACATCGGTATGTATGATTTCCAACAAGTCCGTTGCTCGCTCCATCATACCGGAGAACGGGGTTTTGATCATCTTGCCCATGAGGCATGGTTCGCATGTGTCAAATGATTCAAAATCAAGAGAATCCAAAAGTCCATCAGAATGGAGTTTCTTCATGCGCTTTACACCAATATGACCTAGACGACAGTGCCACAAATAAGTAGTATTATCACTATCTACTTTGCATCTCTTAGCCTCAATGTTATGGATGTGTGTTTCATCCCTTTCGAGATTTAGAAGAAATAAACCATTTACAAGAGGTGCATGACCATAAAAGATGTTACTCATATAAATAGAACAACCATTATTCTCCGATTTAAATGAATAACCGTCTTGCAATAAACACGATCCAGAAATAATGTTCATGCTCAACGCAGGCACATAATAACACTTATTAAGGTTTAAAACTAATCCCGAAGGTAAAACTAAGGAGAGCGTGCCGACGGCCATCACATCAACTCTTGATCCGTTGCCAACGCGCATCGTCACCTCATCCCTCGCAAGCCGCCGTCTATTCCGTAGCTCCTGTTTCGAGTTACAAATATTAGCAACTGAACCGGTATCAAATACCCAGGCACTACAACGAGGGCTAGTAAGGAAAACATCAATAACATGTATATCAAATATACCTTTGATGGTGCCAGCCTTCTTGTCCGCTATGTACTTCGGACAGTTGCGCTTCCAGTGACCCTTGTCCTTGCAATAGAAGCACTTAGTGTCCGGCTTAGGACCAGACTTAAGCTTCTTCTCAGCAGGGGCAACGCGCTTGCCGCCGCCTTTCTTGAAGGGCTTCTTTGCACCCTTACCTTTCTTGAAGGTGGGGGGCTTGTTGACCATCAACACATGATTATTCTCTTTGATGTTCACCTCCGCTACTTTCATCTTAGCAAAGAGCTCAGTGATCATATCAGTGGAACCAATCTGATTGTGATCAACTACAAAACTTTTGTAGCTAGGAGTGTCAATCTTGAGCTCCTCTGGAATCTTGCATTCCAGTTGCTCAAGGCGTTGAGTGTAGCCCATCATCTTAATGGCGTGCTCACTAACAGAACTCCCTTCCTCCATCTTGTAGTTAAGGAATTTCTTAGAGATCTCATATCTCTCAGAACGGGCTTGAGTCTGAAACATGTTTTTCAGCTCCTCGAGAATCTCAAAGGGCCCGGCGAACTCCTCAAAACGATTTTGAAGATCCGATTCCATAGCATACAACATGGCGATCTTAATCAAATCATAATCATTCTTGCGCGACTGATAAACAACTTTTTCATCAGCCGGCGCATCTATAGCAGGGGCGTCACCTAGTGCTTTCTCAAGGACATAGTCCTTATGACCGCCAGCGAGAATGATTCTCAGAATGCAGAACCATTTGGTGAAGTTAGACCCATTGTTTCTAAGCTTTTCTATCTCAGCAAAAACGTTGAAGTTGAAGTTGGATTTGGCCATGTGATCTACAGTATTTGCAAGTACAATTTAGACTATGTTCATGATCAATAGTTCAATTTAATCAAATTACTAGATGAACTCCCACTAAATTCAACATCCCTCAAGTTGTTTAGTGAACACGATCCAAATTGACCACACCTAATCCGATCATCACGAGAAGAGATGTGGTTTGAATGGTGGACAACAAAGTGTCGATCATATCATTCATATGACTCATGCTTAACCTTTCGGTTCTTGTGTTCCGAGGCCATGTCTGCACATGCTAGGCTCGTCAAGCTAGA
Source organism: Avena atlantica (assembly GCA_910589765.1). NCBI lineage: Eukaryota > Viridiplantae > Streptophyta > Magnoliopsida > Poales > Poaceae > Avena > Avena atlantica. The sequence goes on from OU342735.1 coordinate 47,063,223, forward strand.
CCCAAGTATTTCTGTGTGTGCAAAACTGGCTTGCACCCGTTGTATGTGAGCGTAGAGTCTATAGCACCCGATCATCACGTGATGCTTGGACACGACGAACTTTCGCAACGGTGCATACTTGGGGAGAACACAGTTTTTATCTTGATCTTTAAGTGAGGAATCATCTTATAATGCTACCGTCGCGATCTAAGCATAATAAGATACATAAAGGGATAAACATCACATGCATATAACTTTATGTGACATGGTATAGCCAATCCTCGCGCAATGATCTCCATCTTGTGCGTTCCGGCATGATCTCCATCACTCCACCATGATTGCCTCCACCACGAATAGCAACTACAACTATTGCTAACTACTTAGCGATAAAGTAAAGCTATTACATGGCGTGTAAGAAGTTGACTCGCAGGTCATACACAATTATAAAGACAACCATATGGCTCCTGCCGGTTGTGTACTCATCGACATGCAAGTCGTGAAACATTACAAAACATGATCATCGCATACATTATACACATCACATCTTGGGCCATACCATATCATAGAAAACACTCCCTGCAAGAACAAGTTAGACGCATCTACTTTGTTGTTGCATGTTTTACGTGGCTTATGGGAGTAGATGCTAAGAACGATTCTTACCTACGAAAAGCCACAACGGTGATATTATGGTTGCAAAACTCCGGTGTTAATCCCATGACAACTATAGTGAGAGAAACTGACATCCACGAGCCGCATGTGTGGAACAAGCCACACATCAAGTGCGGAGCCGGTCTCGCGAACGATGTCGCGTAAGGCTGGCCTGGACCGCTTCAATCTCACTATCCCGCGTCATAAGAATAACACAAACAAGAGGCTTGCAACAGAAAACATCAACGCCCGCAACAACCATGTTGCGTTCTACTCGTGAATCACATCTACGCATAGATCTAGCTCTGATACCACTGAAGGGTTTCGCGGCATAGTAAATCAAAATTTTCTACGGATGCGAACAGAGGGAAAGCCAAGATCTAATCTAGGAGATGCAAACAACGAGAGAGATTGGATTAGATCTTCATACCCTTGAAGATTCGCACAGCGGAACGTTCGTCGGAACGTGGGTGATGTAGTCGTACTCGCTTCTCCTCCTCGTGATTCGATCCGATCTAGCACCACAAGTGGCGGTGCCTCCGTGAGATGCACACGTGCAGCACCTCGACGTCTCCTCCTTCCTCGGACCAGTGAGTATGGTGGAGAGATAGATTGGATCTACAACACGACGGCGTGGTGTATATGGTGGAGAATTTCTGCTGCAGGGCTTCGCCTACAAACAGTCGGGAGGGAGAGAGGAAAGCTAGCAAGGCGGCTAGGGTTTGGAGGAGAGGTGTGTGTAGGGGGAGGGGGCGCACCACCCCTCTATATATAGAGGGGGGCGGCCAGCCCTTGCCCCTCCTCCAAGCCTATCTCTAGTTTAAACGATTTAAACTCTCCCTTATCTAGAAATCCTATCTCTAGTTTAAACGATTTAAACTCTCCCTTATCTAGAAATCCTATCTCTAGTTTAAACGAGTTTAAACTTATCTAGGATCGGCTGGGCCCTATGGGGCCTTGTGCCCCTGGCCCAATGCGGCCAGGACACTCCCTCATAGGCCCATGCCCCCTCCCGGAAGGTGGGGCCACGTTGGTCCCCTTCCGAAAGGTTCTAGAAGCTTCCGGTACAATACCGATTAACCCGGAACAATTCCGAACTCCAAAAACTGCACTGCCTTATATGAATCTTATTCTCCGGACCATTCCGGAACCTCTCGTGATATCCCGGATCCCATCCGAGACTCCGAACAAAAATTCATAAACCAATTATCCAATCTATCCTAGCGTCGAGACACGTTAAGTGTGTGACCCTGCGGGTTCGAGAATATGCAGACATGATCTTCTATCAATAATCAACAACGGGGTCTGGGCACCCATATTGACTCCCACACATTCATCGATGATCATATCGGATGAACCACGATGCCAGGATTCAATCAATCCCATATATATATTCCCTTCGTCTCGCGATATTTTACTTGTCCGACATTCGATCGTCGGTATCGGCATACCTAGTTCAATCTCGTTCACAGCAAGTACTTTACTCGTTCCGTAATCCGATATCACTTTGTGATTAACTCCTTAACCACATGCTTGCAAGCGGTGTTGATATCGATTACCGAGTGGGCCCGAAGTATATCTCTCCGACTTGGGAGGGACAAATTCCATCTCGATACATACAACCCAACAGATACTTTCCGATCACCTGAGAGACACCTTTATGATCACCCTCTCATAGGATGACGTTTGATGACCTCAAAGCTTTCTTCCGATACCAGGGAGTTGTATTATCTCATGGTCTAAGGAATACAATATTTGACATAGGAAAAGCTACGCAAAGATGAACACGATGATACGATCTAATTGCTTCGCTTAGTTTGGGTATGTCCATCATATCATTCTCCCAATGATATGATCTCATTATCAATTGACAACTCATGTCTATGGTTAGGAAACCTTAACCATCATTGATCAATGAGCTAGTCCTTAGAGGCGTACCAGGGACACGGTGTTGTTCACAAACCACACAAGTATTAATGTTTCCGCTTAATACAATTCTAGCATGGAATATAAACTTTATCATGAACAAGAATTATAATAATAACATCATTATTATTGCCTCTAGGGCATAATTCCATGTAACACCCACAGAATCGGCCCTATGCAAGTTTTAGCGAAAACCCGCATAGAAACGATTCGAAGGTGCCCACCAGGCACTTTCGTGCGGGTGGAAAACGAAGTAATAACATTACACAATAGTCCTCGATGGGACCCACAGAACAGATATATTCAACAGCGACTCAAAGAGTCAAGAATACAGATATAATATACAAAGATCCAAATCACCTTGAAAATGATAGAGCGTCCAAATACGGACAAGATGCAAATGGGGCTAAGAGCCCTGAAGAATAACCAATGGCGTCCATAACCCTGCCCAGGCCAAGCCGGGAGGGTAACCCTGCTAACGACGTCGATCTCAAAACCTGCTCAAAACAAAAGGGGTGCCGACAAAGGGCAAAGGAAAAAGAGGAGCGTCAGTACTGAGGCCAGTACACGGCGAGGCTAGAATTCGGCGGTCCTCGCCTACATAGGTATGGTGGACTGAAGCAGCAGCGACAGCAAGCACTAAACAACCTATAGAGACTCGATACTACTAGCGGCTATCAGAGAGGGGTGAGGAAGACCTATTCGGATCCAACCTGATACTATCATCAAACAAACCCATCCTGGCGTTTCCCCCTCGAGACCAAACGAGGAAGTCAACCGAGGAACTCACACAGTTGGCAGTTTTACTTATTCAGTTATAGTTGCGGCACTTTACTAGTCAGGTTTAGATAATCATCCTGATAAAGTAAGCAGTGGGTACTTTTAGTTAACCATTCCGTTATAGTGGCAACACTTACTAGTCAGATACAATTAGCATGAGATAACCCCAAAACCCAGCAGTTGTTGTTACTTTCATTAAGCCATTCCGTTATAATGAAGCTGATTACTAGTCATATCGGATACAAGTCAATTTATAACAATAAACTTTAGTTATAGTTGTCTATGATCAAGCACTGTGCTCCAAGTCGTCCATAACCGCGGACACGGCTTCTCGAAAAGATTTAACCCTGCAGGGGTGCACCAAAGTATCCACAGGCACTTCGACCCTTTTTGCCAGATCAGTTAACATACACCCATCGGTATGTCGGCGGGGCCTAAGTCATGACGTTCCCAGACCCAAAGCAAGTACATGGGGGCCACCCCACCAAGTCAAACCCGCAACGAAGTCGGCCGGTCTCCGAGACGGACTTAGGGTTTGGGTAGACGGCTGTGAACGATAGCAAATCCCCAAACGGGGACTGTCGACACCGCGAAAATGTGTCCTGGTCCTAAACAGTACAGTGTGCTCCTCGCACAATTGTAAATAAAGCAGTAAAGCATGGCATAAGTACAGGATAGTAACAAAGCCCCAAACTACTTGTGGCCCCCAGTACAATACTTTGAAATCAGGTAATAATCAATGGGGGGCCCATATCTCCCCACCTGTGGTTAGCGCGCTCGATCTCGGAACAGGTGTCAAGAACTCGGGGTCCTACGGGACACAAGTGGGCGGTCGGAAACCAAAAATTATCTATCACCCATCGATGCCTCTGCTTACTTACTTCAATTTTAGTTGTTAAACAGTAATTAAAGTGAACAATAATTAAAGCCATGATCATCTCCAACATCAACATGCGGCAATTCTCCAACAATTGTGGTACTTGACGACAAGCAAAAACACTTGAGCAAGCGACTACGACACGCGGGTCCAACTATCTACCAAACAACAGGTAATAGGATGTGTCCAAGGCTATATATGGCTGCAAGGGATATCACGGGTACGAAAACTAGAGCATCGCAACACAGATAGCAAAGATCAACAGGAGGGAATAAATACTAGAAAGTAAGATAGGAAGAAAGGGGGAGATGCTCGCCTGAAAACATTGTCGAAGGTTCATCCGAAGATCGGGGCTAAGCTCACATCAACTCAATGGCCTTATCCGCGAAGAAGCAAAACAATAGAATAAACACCGGATGCAATATTTAATACAACGGCAGAAGATCGGCATGATGCATGTATGATGTATGCCATGGCAAAGATGCGATGCAAATAGATCATATTAAGCGGAACCGGGGTTCCGACAATTAATTAAACGGTTCATGTTGTTTAGCGACCCCGCAATTTAAATGTTGTATTAACAAGACAAAAGATAGCACCGGTTCGCTACGCAAATTTAAATGGGACCAATATTGGACTAGATTTGCCCGCATATGGGCCCCATATTTAATCATAAGGTGAATCGGCACAGTGCCCCCAACCCACACAAATATGCATGCGAGATGAATGATTAATATGCGACAAGTTGTATTATACTGTAAAATAGGGTGTCGGGAAGAGGTTCACACATTAGAGGGCCTCGACGATCTTGGGGTTCCGGGGTTCGGGGTTCGAGGTCGGTCTCCGGGTTCAGGGTTCGATGGATTCGGTCTCGGACAACAGAAGTAGATCTTGTCGCATCCGCGGTGGTCGGGCCATGTTGTCGGTCTTGACGCCTCACGCGGAGTCCTTGGCGTTCCGGAAAGAAGTACTTGTTCTGGCGTCGGGACATCGGATTCGCCCCGGTTGGTGTCGATCTTGTCGTCGCGAAGACCTTGTCGGGCCCGCGCCATCGAGTCGGTCTTGGCATTCGGCGAGGAACTTGGCGTATCCGCGTCGGCGTTCTTGGCGTTCTTCAGGTTTGGGTCCTGGTGCTTCGGATCGGTCTTCGGATCTCGATCATCGGTTCGGGAATCTTGGCGTCCGAGGGTTCTCCGAGTTCGTGATGCGTCCGGGTGGCGGTCTCTGGGTACGGCTTGCGGGCATTGGATCCATCTTGTTGAAGATTCGCAGGACGCCCTCCACGGACAAGCATGAGCCGAAACGGCATCATCCCGAGCTAGGCGACGCAGGCAGAGAAGAGGCAGCGTTGCGGGCGAGGTACGGGTGTGCGGGCCCAAACACCAGCAGCGACGCGGAGGCAGACGGGATGCGGCCGGAGGGGAGGAGTCCAGCGAGGGGCGAGCGCGGGCCTGGACGCGGGTGGGGCACGGCGGGACCGGCGGAGGCAGAGCTCGGGACAGAGCCCGCCGGCGACGGCGAGGAGGGGACTAGGCGGTGGAGGCTCGAGCGGAAGACGCGGCCGGCGTCGGCGGAGCAGAGCCGGCGGCGCGGGGCGGAGGACGAGGTCGGAGGAGGCGGGACGTGGCAGAAGGGTAAGCACAGAGGGGTCCGGGCGGCGGCGGGGTCGCGGTCCAAGGTCGCGCCAGAGGCCGACAGCGATGGGGGAGGCCCGGCGGCGGCCGGCGGTCGCAGAGGAGGCGCGGGAGGCGCGCGGGGTTGCGCGGGACGAGGAGGAGAGGCGGGGCGGAGGGCGACGAACGGAGGAGGGGCCGACGCGGTCGGTGGTGGGCGCGCGCGGCGGGAGGGCTCGAGGCGGTGGTCGGCGCCGGAGATGGAGGAGAGCGGGCGCGCGGAAGCTCGGGCGAGACGGTTGTTGCGGGGCGACGACGGGCTCGCCGGGGGTCCTACCGGTGCACGGAGGTGCTCGGAGAGGGGGGGTCCAGGGTGACGCGGCTCGACGGCGACGAAGGGTGCTGGGCCGGGGGTGCGGGGTCGGAGGCGCTGCGGGGAGGGCGCGGGAGGCGGGCTGCGGTGCGGAAAGAAGACGCGCGGTGGGTGGGAGTGATGGGTCGGGTGGGGCTACATGGTGGGTCCGGGGACAGGGCTGTGGCCAGGGGATCCGGTGTGGGTTGGGTGTGTGCGTGGCTGTGTGTGGTTGCTGGCTGGCAGAGAGAAGGTTGGGTCTAGGTGGCAGCAGCCGATTGGAGGGGAGAGGGAGAGAGGTGAGGTGGCGAGAGAGGATAGGCTGGGGTGAGGTGGAGAGGGTGTGGGTAGACTAGGACTGGTAGGTTTAGGAATTAGGGGGACCGTTTTAATTCCTGGGGGTGGTCGTTCGGGTCGAATCGGCCCGTTCGACTGCCCCCACTAAAAATAATTTAATATTTTATTTGTTTTAAATGCACCGTTTGCAAACCGATAGCAGACCAACAAAATAATCCAGAGACCCGGGATTTTGCGTTTGAATAAAGACGGGGCGTTTATAAAACAAACCAGGCGTTTCGAAAATTAGTTTTATGCAAACAAATGCAAGATGATGACGATGCTCAAATGCAATGCGGCATGATGACATGAGCATGCGGTCATGATGATGCAATGCACAAATCAACGCGATTTTCTAGTAGTGGTTTTGCGGGATGCCACATTCCAACACAAGCACCTCGTGATGATCGGGTGCTATAAACTCTACGTTCACATACAACGGGTGCAAGCCAGTTTTGCACACGCGGAAATACTTGGGTTTGACTTGACGAGCCTAGCATGTACAGACGTGGCCTCGGAACACACAAACCGAAAGGTTAAGCATGAGTCATATGAATGATATGATCGACACTTTGTTGTCCACCATTGAAGCCACATCTCTTCTCGTGAAGATCGGATTAGGTGTGGTGAATTTGGATCGTGTTCACTAAACAACTTGAGGGATGTTGAATTTAGTGGGAGTTCATCTAGTAATTTGATTAAGTTGAACTAGTTATCATGAACATAGTCTAAATTGTATTTGCAAATTTTGTAGATCAAATGTATAAGTCCAACTTCAACTTCAACATTTTTGCTGAGAAAGAAAAGCTTAAGAACAATGGGTCTAACTTCACCAACTGGTTCCGCAATCTGAAAATCATTCTCGTTGGCGGACAAAAGGACTATGTCCTTGAGAAAGCGCTAGGTGACGCCCCTGCTATAGATGCGCCGGCTGATAAAAAGCTGTTTATCAGTCGTGCAAAGATGATTATGGTGTGATTAAGAGCACCATGTTGTTTGCTATGGAATCGTACCTTCAAAATCGTTTTGAGGAGTTCGCCAGGCCCTTTGAGATTCTTGAGGAGCTGAAAACCATGTTTCAGACTCAGGCCCATTCTGAGAGATATTAGATCTCTGAAAAATTCTTTAACTGCAAGATGGAGGAAGGGAGTTCCGTTAGTGAGCACGCCATTAAGATGTCGGGCTACACTCAACGTCTTGAGCAACTAGACTGCAAGATTCCAGAAGAGCTCAAGATTGACAGAGTTCTGCAATCACTCTCTCCTAGCAACAAAGGTTTTGCAGTTACACATAATCAGATTGGTTCCACTAATACGATCACTGAGCTCTTCGCTGAGCTGAAGGCTGCGGAGGTGGACATCAAGAAAGATAATCATGTGTTGATGGTCAACAAGCCCCCCAGCTTTAAGAAAGGTAAGGGTGCAAAGAATTCCTTCAAGAAAGGCAGCGGCAAGCGCGTTGCCCCTGCTGAGAAGAAGCTCAAGTCTGGACCTAAGCCGGACACTGAGTGCTTCTATTGCAAGGACAAGGGTCACTGGAAGCGCAACAGTCCAAAGTACTTCGCGAACAAGAAGGCTGGCACCATTAAAGGTATATTTGATATACATGTTATTGATGTTTACCTTACTAGCGCTTGTTGTAGTGCCTGGGTATTTGATACTGGTTCAGTTGCTAATATTTTTAACTCGAAACAGGAGCTACGAAATAGACGGCGGCTAGCAAGGGATGAGGTGACGATGCGCGTTGGCAACGGATCAAGAGTTGATGTGATGGTCGTCGGCACACTCTCCTTAGTTTTACCTTCGGGATTAGTTTTAAACCTTAATAAATGTTATTATGTGCCTGCGTTGAGCATGCACATCATATCTGGATCGTGTTTATTGAAGACGGTTATTCATTTAAATCAGAGAATAATGGTTGTTCTATTTATATGAGTAACATCTTTTATGGTCATGCACCTGCTATGAATGGTTTATTTCTTCTGAATCTCGAAAGCAATGAAACACACATCCATAACATTGAGGCTAAGAGATGCAAAGTAGATAGTGATAATTCAACTTATTTGTGGCACTGCCGTCTAGGTCATATTGGTGTAAAACGCATGAAGAAACTCCATTCTGATGGACTTTTGGAGTCTCTTGATTTTGAATCATTTGACACGTGCGAGCCATGCCTCATGGGCAAGATGATCAAAACCCCATTCTCCGGAATGATGGAGCGAGCAACGAACTTGTTGGAAATCATACATACCGATGTATGCAGACCAATGAGTGTTTCGACGCGCGGTGGATATCGCTATTTTCTCACTTTTATTGATGACTTAAGTAGATATGGGTATATCTATTTAATGAAACATAAATCTGAAACGTTTCAAAAGTTCAAAGAATTTCAGAATGAAGTGGAAAACCATCGTAACAGGAAAATTAAATTTCTACGATCCGATCGTGGAGGTGAATATCTGAGTTATGATTTTCTCACGCATCTTAAAGCAAGCGGAATCGTTTCTCAACTCACGCCACCCGGAACACCATAGCGCAATGGTGTGTCTGAACGCCAGAATCAGACTCTATTAGATATGGTGCGATCAATGATGTCTCTTACATATTTGCCGTTATCATTTTGGGGTTATGCATTAGAAACCTCTGCATTCACTTTAAATAGGGCACCATCTAAATCCGTTGAGACGACACCGTATGAACTATGGTTTGGTGCTAAACCTAAGTTGTCGTTTCTTAAAGTTTGGGGATGCGAAGCTTACGTCAAGAAGTTGATGCCGGACAGGCTCGAACCCAAAGCGGAGAAATGCGTTTTCATAGGATACCCTAAGGAAACGATTGGGTATACCTTCTACCATAGATCCGAAGGCTAAGTGTTTGTTGCAAAGAACGGATCCTTTCTTGAGAAATAGTTTCTCTCGAAAGAAGTGAGTGGGAGGAAGATAGAGCTAGACGAGGTTACTGAACCTTCTCTCGAGTTGGAGAGTAGCGCAGCACCTGAAATTGTTCCAGTGCCGCCTGCACCAACAAGAGAGGAAGCTAATGATGAGGATCATGAAACTTCGGACGACGCTACTGCTGAACGTCGCAGGTCGGCAAGGTCACGTGCCCCTCCTGAGTGGTACGACAACCCTGTCTTAACTGTCTTGTTGGTAGACAACAGTGAACCTGCGAACTATGAGGAAGCAATGATGAGCCCAGACTCTGAGAAATGGCTAGAGGCCATGAAATCTGAATTGGGATCCATGAGCGAAAACCAAGTATGGACTTTGGTGGACCCTCCTAGCGACCGTAAGGCTGTTGAGTGCAAATGGATTTTCAAGAAGAAAACGGACGCAAATGGTAATGTTACTGTCTATAAAGCTCGACTTGTCGCAAAAGGTTTTCGACAAGTTCAAGGTGTTGACTACGATGATACTTTCTCTCCCATAGCGATGTTCAAATCCATTCAGATTTTATTAGCAATTGTTGCGTTTCATGATGATGAAATATTGCAGATGGATGTCAAGACTGCGTTCCTCAATGGTAACATTGATGAAGAGTTGTATATGATGCAGCCCGAAGGTTTTGTCGATCCTAAGGATGTTGATAAGGTGTGCAAACTTCAGCGTTCCATTTATGGACTGAAGCAAGCATCTCGGAGTTGGAACCTTCGTTTTGATCAAGTGATCAAGAGCTTTGGATTTGTTCCAAATTGCTACGAAGCTTGTATCTACAAGAAAGTGAGTGGGAGCTCAGTGACATTTCTAGTACTATATGTGGATGACATATTGATTATTGGAAATGACATTGATATGCTTAACGGTGTGAAGAGTTATTTGAATAAATGTTTTTCAATGAAAGACCTAGGAGAAGCTTCTTATATATTAGGCATCAAAATCTATAGAGATAGACAAAGACGCCTAATAGCTTTAAGCCAAAGTACATACCTAGACAAAGTTCTGAAAAGGTTCAGAATGGATAAGGCAAAGAAAGGTTCAGTGCCCATGTTGTCAGGTAAGATATTGAGCAAGACTCAGTGTCCAGCTACAGTAAATGATAGAGAAACCATGAGCAAAGTGCCATATGCCTCGGCCATAGGTTCTATCATGTATGCCATGTTGTGTACTAGATCGGATGTGTCCAATGCTCTTAGTTTGAAGAGCAGATACCAAAGTGATCCAGGAGTGGAACACTGGACTGCCGTAAAGAACATCCTAAAGTATTTAAATAGGACTAAAGAAATGTTCTTGGTCTACGGAGGTGATGAGCAGCTCGTCGTAAAAGGTTACGTCGACGCTAGTTTCGACACTGACCCGGATGATTCTAAATCTCAGACAGGATACATTTATATTTTGAATGGAGGAGCTGTGAGCTGGATAAGCTGCAAGCAAAGCGTGATCACGGGATCTACAGTAGAATCGGAATACATGGCTGCAGAAGCGTCAAGTGAAGGAGTTTGGATCAGGAACTTCATAACTGAGCTTGGTGTGGTTCCAAGTGCCTTGGACCCACTAGAGATATTGTGTGACAACACTGGCACCATAGCACTGGCTAAGGAACCAAGATATCATCCAAAGACCAAGCACATCAACCGCCGATTTCATATAATTCGAGATTATATAACAGATGGAGATCTAAAGATTAGCAAAGTACATACGGATTTGAATGTCGCAGATCCGTTGAGTAAACCTCTTCCACGAGCAAAACATGATCAACACCTTAATGCCATGGGTGTTAGATTGTTGCCAGATGTAAACTAGATTATTGACTCTAGTGCAAGTGGGAGACTGTTGGAATTATGCCCTGGAGGCAAAAATAAAGATGTTATTATTATAATTCTTGTTCATGATAAAGTTTATAATCCACGCTAGAATTGTATTAAGCGGAAACTTTGATACTTGTGTGGTTTATGAACAACACCGTGTCCCTAGTACGCCTATATGGACTAGCTCATTGATTAATGATGGTTAAGGTTTGCTAACCATAGACATGAGTTGTCAATTAATAATGAGATCATGTCGTTGGGAGAATGATATGATGGACAAACCCAAATCAAGCAGAGTAATTAGATCGTGTCATCGTGTTCATCTTTGCGAAGCTTTTTCTTATGTCAAATATTGTATTCCTTAGACCATGAGATAATGCAACTCCCTGGTATCGGAAGAAAGCTTTGAGGTCATCAAACGTCATCCTATGAGAGGGTGATCATAAAGGTGTCTCTCAGGTGATCGGGAAGTACTTGTTGGGTTGTATGTATCGAGATGGGATTTGTCCCTCCCAAGTCGGAGAGATATACTTTAGACCCACTCGGTAATCGATATCAACGCCGCTTGCAAGCATGTGGCTAAGGAGTTAATCACAAAGTGATATCGGATTACGGAACGAGTAAAGTACTTGCTGAGAACGAGATTGAACTAGGTATGCCGATACCAACGATTGAATCTCGGGCAAGTAAAATATCGCGTGACGAAGGGAATATAAATATGGGATTAATTGAATCCTGGCATCATGGTTAATCCGATATGATCATCGATGAATATGTGGGAGTCAATATGGGTTTCCAGATCCTGCTGTTGATTATTGATAGAAGATCATGTTTGCATATTCTCGAACCCGTAGGGTCACACACTTAACGTCCCTCGCACTAGGATAAAATGGATAATTGGTTTATGAGTTTTTGTTCGGAGTCTCGGATGAGATCCAGGACATCACGAGAGGTTCCGGAATGGTCCGGAGAATAAGATTCATATAAAGGAAAGCAGTTTTATTTCGGAATTGTTTCGGAATGTTCGGTATTGTACCGGAAGGTTCTAGAAGCTTCCGGAGTGGGACCAACGTGGCCCCACTTGTCGGAGGGGGGTGTGGGACTACGAGGGAGTGCCCTGGCCGCATTGGGCCAGGGGCACAAGGCCCCATAGGCCCAGCCGGCCAAAACCCTAGGGGATCTTCTAGAAGGGGGGAAGACTTGCCCCCCACTCCACCCTTGTGGCCGCCGGCCCTAGGGCTTGGAGGAGGGGCAAGGGGGCCGACAAGCCCTCTATATAAAGAGGGCAGGGGCGTACCCTCCTCCCACCCCTCCTTGAACCCTAGCCGCCTACCTTCTGCCCTCCAGATCTCTCTCTCTCCCGACTGCGCGTAGGAGAAGCCCTGCCGCAGAAACTCTCCACCTTTGCTGTAGATCCAATCTATCTCTCCACCCCACTTGTTGGACCGAGGAAGGAGGAGACATCGCAGTGCCGTACGTGTGCATCTCTCGGAGGCGTCGCCACTTGCGGCGTTGGATCGGATCGGATCGCGAGGAGGAGAATGCTAGTACGACTACATCAACCACGTTCTGTTGAACGTTCCGCTGTGCGATTTCTTCAAGGGTATGAAGATCTCATCTATCCCTCTCGTTGATTGCATCTCCTAGATTAGATCTTGGCTTTACCGTTCGCATCCGTAGATTTTTTTTTGATTTACTATGCTACGAAACCCTTCAAATTGTTGGTAGTTTTAGTTAACCATTTTTGTTATATTTGCATTATTTACTGGTCAAGTTGAGTCAAGTTTATAGTGCTACTTTATTACTAATCATCTATGGTTGATAAATTGTGCTTCAAGTAGTCCTAACCATGGATATGACTTTTTGAAAAGATTTACCCCGCAGGGGTGTACCAAATTAACCGTACACGCTCATTTCTACCTTATAAGAACCAAACTAAAACAAAAGCAACAAGGTATCACGAAAGAACCCTTCCAAGAACCAAATAATGTTTTAGGGGGTCACCCAATTAAGCTAGCTGAAATGGAGTTGGACATCTTTGATATGGACCCAAAAGTTGTGCACACCTCTAGGAAGTTAGAGATCATAGGCATACAACATAGGTGTAGTATAATAAACACTTATCGAGCAACAAAATAGTAAACATGGCATAAGTACATAATGAACGTATAAATCCTGAACTAGTTGTGACCCTTGAAACAAACTTCATAACAAGGTCAAGCTCGAGGGGATCCCTCTCGCAAGCATTTAGCGCGATAGTCAAGGAACAAGTATTTGAAGGGTTTCGCGTTATAGTAAATCAAAATTTTCTACGGATGCGAACAGAGGGAAAGCCAAGATCTAATCTAGGAGATGCAAACAACGAGAGAGATTGGATTAGATCTTCATACCTTTGAAGATTCGCACAGCGGAACGTTCGTCGGAACGTGGGTGATGTAGTCGTACTCGCTTCTCCTCCTCGCGATCCGATCTGATCTAGCACCACAAGTGGCGGTGCCTCCGTGAGATGCACACGTGCAGCACCTCGACGTCTCCTCCTTCCTTGGACCAGCAAGTATGGTGGAGAGACGGATTGGATCTACAACACGATGGCGTGGTGTATATGGTGGAGAGTTTCTGCAGCAGGGCTTCGCCTACACGCAGTCGGGAGGGAGAGAGAGAGAGGAGGGCAGCAGGGCGACTGGGCTTGGAGGGGAAGGTGTAGGGGGGTGGTGCGCCCCCAGCCCTCTTTATATAGAGGGGTGGGCGGCTGCCCTAGCCCCTCCCCCAAGTCCAAACCGGCGGCCACAAGGAGGAGGAGTGGGGGGGAAGGAACCCCCCCTTCTAGAAGGTCTAGGTAGGGTTTTACCCTAGCTGGCCGGTTGGGCCCTATGGGGCCTCGTGCCCCTGGCCCAATGCGGCCAGGGCACTCCCTCATAGGCCCATGACCCCTCCCGGAAGGTGGGGCCACGTTGGTCCCCTTCCGGAAGGTTCTAGAAGCTTCCGGTACAATACCGATTAACCCGGAACAATTCCGAACTCAAAAAACTGCACTGCCTTATATGAATCTTATTCTCCGAACCACTCTAGAACCTCTCGTGATGTCCCGGATCCCATCCGAGACTCCGAAAAGAAACTCATAAACCAATTATCCAATCTATCCTAGCGTCGAGACACGTTAAGTGTGTGACCCCGCGGGTTCGAGAATATGCAGACATGATCTTCTATAAATAATCAACAGCGGGGTCTGGAAACCCATATTGACTCCCACACATTCATCGATGATCATATCGGATAAACCACGATGCCAGGATTCAATCAATCCCATATATATATTCCCTTCGTCTCGCGATATTTTACTTGCCCGAGATTCGATCGTCGGTACCGTCATACCTAGTTCAATCTCGTTCACAGCAAGTACTTTACTCGTTCCGTAATCCGATATCACTTTGTGATTAACTCCTTAACCACATGCTTGCAAGCGGTGTTGATATCGATTACCGAGTGGGCCCGAAGTATATCTCTCCGACTTGGGAGGGACAAATTCCATCTCGATACATACAACCCAACAGACACTTTCCGATCACCTGAGAGACACCTTTATGATCACCCTCTCATAGGATGACGTTTGATGACCTCAAAGCTTTCTTCCGATACCAGGGAGTTGTATTATCTCATGGTCTAAGGAATACAATATTTGACATAAGAAAAGCTTCGCAAAGATGAACACGATGACACGATCTAATTGCTTCGCTTAGTTTGGGTTTGTCCATCATATCATTCTCCCAATGATATGATCTCGTTATTAATTGACAACTCATGTCCATGGTTAGGAAACCTTAACCATCATTAATCAATGAGCTAGTCCATAGAGGCATACTAGGGACACGGTGTTGTTCACAAACCACACAAGTATTAATGTTTCCGCTTAATACAATTCTAGCATGGAATATAAACATTATCATAAACAAGAATTATAATAATAACATCTTTATTATTGCCTCTAGGGCATAATTCCAACAGTATTCGGGTCCTACGGGACACAAGTGAGCGGGATAAAAGCCAAATCTCAACTATTACTCACCAATTCCTCTTCTATTTAGTGATCTCATTACTAAACAAGTTAAGTTATTTAGGGTACCTCGGTATCCACATCTTTCAAACAGATAAAGATGTCAGATTCAATATCCACCTCTATCCAAGAGAGATGAATACCGAACTGACTCCACAAACCTTACACATGCAGTTCTACGATTCGCATGGCTTCACACAACTCCTGAACTAATGGCTGCTGGGATAGCCGGATCAAGCTTTACAGTGGGGCTGAAAAATTAAAGGTTGTGTAGTAATCACAACTCGAGAGACAAAAACGAGACAATAGTGCAAGAATACGACAGAGGCATAGGTGCTATCAATGTATATGCAAGCAGAGGAATGTTTGTCTGCAAAGTCCGAAATGAAGTTCAACTCCTCCGGGTAGATGTTGATATCGTAACTCCTCAACACATATCCAAAAGAAGAAAACACACATGGACCATAAAGAAACTGCACAAACAATATCAAAATGGTACAAAGCAAACAATCAAGGCATTTCATGATGAGGTGATGCTAGATGCATAACATATTGATGGTGCAACATTGGCAAAGCATTGCATGCATCAAACAATTAAGCACAATTTTATTTTTCATTTTAATAGTTGTAAAACCTTGTTGGACCCTATTTAAAATGCATGATACAAGATGCAATTCAAGGTATGGATGCCATATTTGGATACGTCTCATTTTTTAATCAATTTAGACATATTATTTGTCAAAATTCCGAGTTAGGAATTAAAAGATATTAAACATTACATATTTAAATGAAATAAAACAAATTATATTTATTTAATGATTATTAAATAAAATAATTTAGATATTAATAAAATTTATGAAATTCTAAACATTTTCATATTTGAACTTTTTGAAAATTCAAATGTTTTGACCTTCATACTCACTAGTCAAAGTTTTAAATTCAAATTTGAAACATTTGAATTTATTCTAACTGTTCAAAGGATCTGTATTTAAATCAGGGACTTAGTTTGAATTTGGAATACTAGTTTAGTACTGCGGATTTTCTTAAGTAAAATTCAGGGGGGTTTGCAATATTTTTCCAGTCGACACGGGCTTTGTTATGTAATTAATAGTATAAATACACATGCCTAAATGCCGAAGAGCACATATATAGATCTATATGATTTGTGTCGAGGGTTACCTAGCTCAAGTCGCTAGCTAGTGAGGTCGATGGTGAGATAGATAGATAACCATCAATACATACATTCTTACATAGGTAACCATGATAATATGGTTCTTACATACTTAACCAGTAGTAGATTTTTGGAATAGATAGATAAATAACCATGACCAACTAGACTCTTCACATTTCTACACTGACATTGCTTCACTCGGCTCATCATTTTTTCAAAACAATCATAACACAAAGCAAAAACAATAGAGAAATAACAACTTTTAGAAGAATGACCGCTTCTTTCAACAGTGCAATCATAGAGCTCATCATCAGTTCATCTACTCCTAGAGCTATAGCTGCAAGTTCATCCTGCTTCATATTTAGTTCGATCCCCTGTCATCAGCCCATCCTAGTGTCTCTACTGCAAATTCTCCTTAAGAACATTGTGGTTAAGCATATAGATCATATATTCCAGCTCCTAGTGCTAGAAATTGCAACCTTTCTGTACAATGCAAACCAACATTCAGTTAAACACACAACACTTGACAGCGAAATCAACAAAGTTTAGTTATAGATAAAATTCAGTTCCAACAGGAACTTGCCAAAACAAGTCATCGCATATTTATAGCCAAAAACAAAATCATTTGAAGGGAATTATGCACTCTAAGCATGCCTCTCACACTTGTAGAAGATCTTATTGGAATTTGGTGAGTTTCGGGTTGTTGGCCCATTAGACAAATTCTAAAATTCTCTTTGGCCCACTTGTGTATGGCAGTATATGGCTGTGCTAGTGGTGCTAAAATTTAGTCCCACATTGCTAGTGAAAGGGGAGTTGGACCACCTTATATAGTATAGTGTTGCACCACTCACTAAGGTGTGACAAGGAGAGAAGCCCTCGCGCACTCCTCCTCTGATGCTGCCAGCCTCGCCTTGCCTCATCACGACGCTGCACCACTCACTAAGCTTGCGGGAATCTCGCCGAGCCGAGCTTTATTTTGCTGGTTGGAAAAAATTAATTATGAGTCACTAATGGACGCGTTAATTACAGTCGTTTCCAGTTTTTATGGACGTTGGCTGTTACCGACTCGGACGTGGGCTGTGTCCCACGATCTCCCTGACCTACACCATATAAGCGTCCGCGCTAAACCTAATCAGTAATCAATCCACACATGCACCTACCTCCAGAACCTTGCGTCGCCGCTTTCGTCTTCCCCATCCCGGCTTGCGGCTTCACCGTAGATCGGGATAGTAGGCCTCCGAAACCCCGCCTCTCGTGAACCTGTAGGGGCGATCAGGTTTTTGGGGAGCGCTCAAACGCGACTACTGGCAACCACGACGTCGTCCGACGACGAGTTCCCGAACGACGACTTCTTCCCAGACGTCAACGACCTCTTCGGCAACCTTAACATGGGCGACAACTCTGCTGCTGCTACCGCCGCGGCTACTGCCACAACTTCATCGTATGTGATCTGCTAGAGTTTCTAATTCTTTGGCGTAGATGTGATAGGTTTATCTTGTATAGATGTAATATGTTTATCTATTTTGTTGATCTGCATGATTGGTTTTACTACTGTTTGTATGATCATGCTTTATCAGTTTATTATTCAGATTAAAACATATGGAATATTGCTTATATTTTCAATAGATCCATCCAATATGTTGAGGCATGTCGGAGATGTATCGCTTGATGATCCAACCACAGTCTGGCCAGGGGATGTAGGGGATGAAAGGGTCTGGTCACGCTGAGAAGAGCGGGAGAATCTTCCGTACGACATGGAGGCGGAAGAGACCGCGCAGCCACGATCTAGCTAAGGCGACAACTCTGTAGATCTAGGGTTACAAATGAGAGGGGAATTTTTAGGCTCTGAGTTCGCGTGGAGAGACAAGGGTTCACATAACCCCCCAATAAATCTTCATTTCGCAACAGCCCCTACACCCTACCCACGCGTTGAAAGGCGAGTGACCACCGCATACCGCGTTGTAAAACAGACAGTTACCGTCTAGCTAAGGCGACAACTCTGTAGATCTAGGGTTACAAACAAGAGGGGGATTTCAGGCTCTGAGTTCGCACGGAGAGACAACAGTTCACATACCCCCCGATACATCTTCATTTCGCAACAACCCCTACCCCCGCCTGCGCGTCGAAAGTCTAGTGACCACCGCATGTCACATCATCATATACTGTGTTGTACAACAGACAGTGGCCGTCTGCGACACATACATGTGTGCTCGGTGACCATAAATGGTGTATCACGATGTACGATGATCAAGGCGGGTAAAAACGTTGAGTTCCGTGACCATTGTTGTATATTTTTCCTCTTTAAATTAAACTCTCATCGTGAACATATCTATCATAAGAATACTACTAAAGCGAATGCATCATTGATCAGAACTGTGTTTTAATATAGACCGTGATTCGGATTTGATCAGAGGGAGATCTGCCAGGTAGTTACGATACTTTTCCACTGAATTAGGGAAATTAAGTTGGTGCTAGCATCTCTTTTCCCATACATATTAAAGAAATTCAGGTGCTACTAACGGTCTGCTTCCAAAATTCGGTCACATTTACACGCACTCATCGAGCAATTTTGTGAATGGGCAGGAGAGTGAAATGGGCTCTTACGTGGCTGTTCTGGTGCTTGTCCCACTCGCAACGGAGAAAGGTGCCACTTCATCAGTTCATCTGTTCTTTTCTCTTTACGTGGTAGAGCTTTCGAGTTTGATCGGCAGATTTGATGCCTTAACTTTCTCCCGGCCGGTATAATATTACTCTTCATTCGCAGAATCAGGTTCCTGGAATCCTGCTGCCTGCCTCACTGGATGTTCGAGTTTCTTTTAGCACACATTCTCTTCCTTCTTTTAGCTCGTATTTAATTATACACTCTATCTACACCTAGAATGATTCTATAATCGCTAGCTAGGAATAACACAGGAGTTGGATGCCACGCGCGGGTTTTCCATTTTTGCTAATCAAGGAGCTTGATTGATTTACTCAGAGTCATTACAATCTACTACTGTATCTCAGAGTACTCAGAGTCATTACAGATCACTCAGTGCAAGGTGAAAAACGGCAACTCCACGTCCCTTTGGCATGATAGATGGATACTACCTGAACCACTTGCCACTGCCATGCCTGCACTCTTCTCACACCAGACCCAAAAAATGCATTTGTACATGAGGTTCTGCTTAATGGGATTGAAATCGGCCTACGCAATCGACTTACTAATGTGGCGGCAGAGCAACTTGCACTTCTGTTACCTCTATTGCTTTTCAGCGCCTTCTCGTATTTTTTGCTTCAGAACATGAAAAGTTAGCGCTCGTATTTTGATCTTTCAGCAAACTATGTACTGGTAGATCCGCTAGTACTTCACGTCTCATGTACCCGTAATTTTTCGGCATCATCGTCAGTCAGACTCGCTCAAGAAGCCTCAACGGTGTGGCAGGAGGATCGCTAGAGCTTTCGCTCCCTCGCTCGCTATGTATGTGTCGCCCTCATCGTGTACTCTGCTACGAGTTTAGAGAACAGAGACGACTTGTCCTCCAGCAACTTGGCAGGCGTGTCGCGCTCCACGGCCACACCTGAAAAGATCAGAATGGTGTTTAGTCTCAGACCAATATCATATGCCAAACACATTGGATTAGACCGATTAATAAGACGCGGCGATGATTTTTTTGAAGGGCTGATGGCTGACCGTTGTCAAGAAGCAAGACCATGTCGCTGTCAAGGACCGAGGTAATTCGATGCGCGATCGTGATGACTGTCGCATCCGAAAAATTCCCCCGTAGTGTTTTCTGGATCAAGGTGTCCGTCGCGGTATCCACTGAAGCAGTGGCTTCGTCCAGAACCAGTATCTTAGTCCTCTTCAGAATCACTCTACCAAGACAGACAAGCTGGCGCTGACCCACGCTCCAGTTCTCTCCATTCTCTACCACTGCAAGGTAAATTCACAAGAAATTCAGTTTTCGAAAAAACCTGCAGTACCACTACCATATGCTGTGGTTTTGGAATTTAAAAGACCAGTACTGGGAAAGACGCTAAAGATATGCAAAATTCAGTATCAGACTTCCAACTGCATGGCATATCATTATATCAGACCTGGCGAGTCAAGTTTAAGCTCCTTTTTCCTGACCTCATCTCCCAGCTGACAGTTATCCAAGGCCTGAAATTAGAGTAAAAGGATTCAGAATACAACCTGACTAAAGGTATTAAATAGTTGTGAAGAGAATTTGAGGACTGCCAAGATATTAAGCATGTGAAAATCGAAACAACCTCCCAGATTTGATCATCATTGTATTCGCTGAGAGGGTCAAGGTTGCTCCTTACAGTTCCCTCGAACATCGTTGGGTCTTGTGGAATGATGCTCAGTCTAGATCTCAGATCATGCAGTCCAATGGTGCAAATGTCGACACCATCTACTAGTATCTGACCGATAGTAGGATCCACGATACGGAAAAGGGCCTGTATAAGGGTTGATTTACCACTGCCTGTTCTTCCAACAATACCAGTCTTCATGGCTCCAGGAAAAGTGACTGTAAGGCCCTTCAGAACAAATGGTAGTTGTGGAGCATATCTCACCTGCATCAAACTGAAAAGTAACACATCTGCGCTATCTAAAACTATTGCTATTCGCATTTGGCAAAACAAAGCTCTTACTCACAGACTCACAGTGGCAAAGATATGAAATTTCTGCACAAAAACATGGTAATGCAGAAAAAGGAAACTAAGTAAACAGGAGAAAAAAAGATGATGAGTGTATTTACATGGAGGTTACGCAGCTGAATTTCTCCCTCTGATGGCCAGTTATGAGGCAACATATCTCCTGACATTGAAAGAGGGGGCTCTTCGGGAATGCTTATATATTGCAGAATTCTTTCTACTGATATGATCTTGTTCTCCAAATTACACATGCACCAGACTAAAGATACTTGCAGTGTGTTCAAATTAAGCCCATATGTGACAGCGAGACCGGCAATTGCTGAAAGCAAGATGTAATTTAGTTACAAGCTCATATCGACTCACATTGTATCTACTAGTACCATCTATTTGGTATAAATACTGTTCCAAACAAGTAAGAACATACCTGGATCAATGAGACCAGTCGGTAGACTGATCAGAAATATCAAACAGAACGCAAATGTAAGGCACGATAGCGCATACAAGCGGAAGCAAAGCCACTCCCTTGCTGCAGCGTTATAGAAATTTGGTCGAGAGAAGGCATCAAGTAGATGGCTATTAGTTGATACAAACTGATTTTCCTTGCCAAAACTTCTGATGGTTGCTGATCCAGTAATGGATTCTGCAAAATGTTGTAATATAGGAGCTTTGCAAACTCCTACCAGCCTTTGCAGCTCTCTGGCTGTATCAATGTAGTAACGCTACAAAACGATAAATATAATGAGATGCTGATTTTGCAGACAAAACAGCATGGATGACAAACAGGTTAAATAAAATACCTGATACCAGAAGCAGGCAACAATTACAGGAACCGAAACAACAAACACCTGCCATGCAACCTGAGACATCACAGCAATAATTCCAACTAGTTGTATGATGGAAAATGCAGCAGAGCCCATCCGGTAAGCAATGTTGGTGTCCAATTCACTTTGATCAGTTGAAGCCTAAACAATTAAATGATTGTGTGAGCATTGTAGAAACCAAGAAATTTGAGAGTGTTGGACTTGCTCTTACCCTATTCAAGATGCGCCCGCTCGGAGTGGAATCAAAGAAAGACATAGGAGCTCTGAAAATTGACATATGCATCTTGTCGAACAGCAGGGTTGCTGTCTTGTATCCAGCTATCACAAGAAACAGTGTTCTTACGAGGATGCACATCAAGCTTGCACCAGCCAATGCGACAAAGACGTATATCAGTGTCGACATGCTCACTGGAGGCTCGGCGTCTTTTGACACAGGAGAAGCCGAAGCCATCCAGTAATTGCTAGCAATTTGAAGCACTTGAAAAAGTATCTGAGCTATCAACACAAATGGTACAAGAGCTCCTCCATAAGCCAATGTAAGGTACTTCCAGTAGACCCAGAACCCAACCCTGCCTTTTTCCCTTTCTTCTTCCACCACCAGCTGCCCACTTTGAACCTTGTCAACGTCGTCTTTGCCATTTTGTTTATCTTTCTCCTCAGCTGTGGACAAGGAAATGGAAAGGCTTGCTGTGCCACTGGAAGAGAAAGATTCACTCCCTGCACTAGCAACATCAATCACATCCAATGCTGTGAGAGCATCTTGGTGAGCACCAACCAGTTCCATTAGCTCTTCCCCTGAGCTAAGAATTTCGTTGTATTTGCCTGCTTGTGCTATTCTCCCACCTTTCATTACCTACATTATACAATTATCATATGAGGATAACCAAAACAATTATGATACTGTAATAAATTTACATGAAACTTTTGCCTACAAAATTCTCACCAGAATAAGGTCGGCTGCAGGTAGGAATTCAATCTGGTGAGTAACATAAACAACTGTCTTCGAACCCAAAGCCCCAAGCAAGCATTCCTGCAAATGGTACAAACCTTAAGAAATGTGTTCTCAAACTTCTAACTGATGAATAAAAAATATCATATTATACCTTGAAGAGGTGGGATCCTGTATGGGCATCCACTGCGCTGAATGGATCATCGAATAAATAGATGTCGGCATCCTGATACAAAGCTCGGGCTATCTGAATCCTTTGCTTCTGCCCGCCACTAAGATTGATGCCTCGCTCTCCGATGACTGTTTTGTCACCAAATGGTAATATCTCCAAGTCCTTCTTCAGCGAACATGACTCAAGGACCCTATCATACCTCTCACTGTCCATCTCCTTGCCGAACAGTATGTTGTCCTGAATTTTGCCGCTCTGTATCCATGCTGATTGGCTGACATATGCCATTGTTCC
The DNA here is from genome assembly GCA_910589765.1 of Avena atlantica. Lineage (NCBI taxonomy): Eukaryota > Viridiplantae > Streptophyta > Magnoliopsida > Poales > Poaceae > Avena > Avena atlantica. The sequence goes on from OU342735.1 coordinate 47,086,570, forward strand.
GCAAGTCTTGACCTCTCCTGATAACTTTGGCATCTCACCAAGAATGCAAGAGAGCAAGCTTGACTTTCCAGAGCCGACCGTCCCACAGACGGCAACCCGCATGCCTTGCTGGGCTTGAAAGTTCAGGTCATTCAATGTTGGCACTTCAGCTGATGCATCCCAGGAGAAGCACCCATTGCTGATCTCAATTGCGACATCCGAATTACCACTTGGTATCCTCTGCACAGCATCCATCGGCAACTCTTCAAGACATAGGAAAGATGCTATCCTGTCAAGAGACACCTTAGTCTGAATCATCATCGATATTGTGTCTGGAAGGTTATATATTGGTTCTTGAAGCACCCGGAACGTAGCCAATGCAGACAACACCTTCCCTGACTCCAATGGTATCCCTAGGAACAAGCAAGCTCCAAAGGTTACCACCGCGACAAAGGTCGGGGCACCCCACAACACAAAGGTGGCCACTGTCCATGTGTAAAGATACTTCTTGAGCCAGCTTTCCTCTGCCTTCCTCTGGTCAATAATCTTTGACAAGAACTTCATCTCCCACCCCTGCAGTTTAAGAATCCTCATGTTGCGCAGGATCTCAGATGTCGTCTTCATCCTGACATCTTTGCAGTCCATCAGCTTCTGCTGAAACTTCTCCTGCACTTGCATCGGAAGCACATTGGCGACCATGATGACGACGGTGGCACCGAGCGCTGCAAGTGAGGCGACCCCGAGGGTGGAGTACAGGATGAACAATGCCATGGCTACTTGGAGTGGCACCAACCAGAGGTCGTGCATATACCATGCGAAGAGGCCGACACGGTCGGCATCCACGCTGATGATGTTGATCATCTCGCCGCTGGTGCAGCTCTGTCTCGAGGCGCTGGACAGGGAGAGCCCTTTCTCGTACACGACGGAGACAAGCGCGGACCGCACACGTATCCCAGCTTGCTCTAGCCGGAAGAACCAGTGCCTTTGCGACAAACACTCGAACACCTTGGCTACGATGAAGGTGACGACAAGAAGCTTCCCCTTGCTCGCGTACCTCTCGTCGCCGTTGAGGTACTGCACCAGGGAGTCGATGAGGTATGGGCCGACGTAGGTGGCCAAGTTGTAGATCAGAGCATAGAGCGCGGTCACCGCGATGTGCCCCCACACTGTGCGCACCAGGGCCTTGGTGAGCTTGAACGCCGTGACATTCTGGCCACCAGAGCCATCGCCGGTGAGCGCTGCAAGGTTCGCCTTGAACGGCGGGAGCAGGCCGGCCACGCTGTCGCTGGTGTCAAGGTCCGGGACGTCGTCGAGGTCGAGCGTCTTCCGGTGGCCGAGGGCGAGCAGGGGCTCCATCCAGGAGAAGGTGAGGACGCTGAGGAAGCCGGCGCCCGTGAACATGGAAGCATCGACGGTGTCCTTCTCGGCGCTGGCCGCCTCGCTCGCGCCATTGAGCAGAGGCTCCTCGGAAGAAGCAGGGCCGCCCGCCGCGCCGCTCGTGGCCGAGAACCCGGCGACGAGCAGCACTGCGCCCGCGAGCACCGAGACGGCGTCGCGTGCCCACGCAAGCGTGGGCACGGGAAGCTTGTAGTGGAGGATCGTGACAGCGTGGATGGCGACGGCGAGCACGGAGAGCAGCAGGAAGAGCGCCCACCAGAGCCTGAGCGGCGCCGGGAACCGCTCGTCCCCGCGGCGGCCGTGCTCGAGCTGCAGGTACGCCGCGAGGAGCAGCCACGCCAACGCCGTGGCCGCGGCGTCCGCGTGGTCCGCCAGGGCGTCGGGCACCCCCCACCCGGTGCCGCCGCTGTCGAGGTACCACGATACCAGGGAGTACGCCGCGAGGAAGAGCTCGCACGCCGCCAGAGCCCACGTGGCACGCACCGCGAGGCGGCACCACCGAAACCCGACGGCGCCTCTCACGACCGTCGCCGGTTCCTTCCCGCGGCGGCTGCCGGCGGCTAAGAGGATCCGGCCGGCGACGGCGAAGGCGAGCAGGAGGTGGGCCCCAGCGCCGACGCCGTAGAGGAGGACCGGCCGCAGGAAGAAGGGCAGGGGCTGCTGTTCGTCGCCCGCCGCCATCGCTGCCGCCACCAAATGCCACGACGCGGACGCGGACGCGACCGCGGTGGGCATGGAAACGGGTGGCTGAGTGGAGTAGGCGAGCGCGGGGTTAAATACGCGGTGCGACACGACACGACACGTGGGTCACCGTGGCGGCATCGGTCGCAGGGAGAAAAGTCATGACGGCGATGGCGGCTCTGCTCGGCTCCATGAGACGCAACGCAAGGCCCCACGTTTCAAGATCGGGATGGGTCGGCCGGGAACCTGGTCATGTGGCCTCGAGACCAATTTCAAGGGCCATGGGGCTACCCATTTCAATAAAACACTGCCAACCAAAAATCCAAAATTTTAAGGGAAGCATATGATCGAGTTGACTGGAATTTTCTTGAGAAATTTGTGGAGAAGGTGGGGTTTGCGCTGCAATGGATACAAGTGGTAATGAATTGTGTGAAACCTGTCACGTATAGGGTAAAGGTAAATAGAAACCTGCAAGATGGTTTCGTTCATGAAAGAGGTCTTCGGCAAGAGGACCCTCTCTCCCCCCTATCTCTTCATCATGTGTGCCGAAGGATTCTCTGGCCTTTTGAGGAATGCCGAAGAAGAGGGTAGCATTCAGGGGATTAAGCTATGCCCAGGTGCACCACAAATAAACCACCTTTTCTTTGCTGACGACTCTCTAATTATCATGAAAGCAAATGTGGAAAATGCCCAGAAACTCCAAGATATTCTGGCCTTATATGAGGGGCAATCAGGGCAGATGATCAATAAACAGAAATCTGCGGCAATGTTTAGTAAAGGCACAAAAGCAGGGGTTAAGCATGTCGTTCTGGGCGTGCTGGGCATCCCGAGAGAATCAAGAAATGAGCGTTATCTTGGGCTGCCTGTTCATTTGGGGGCGGCAAAGTCCAAGGAGTTTGAGTACCTTAAGGAAAACAGGGGTGGAAGGAGATGTTGCTCTCAAAAGCTGGCAAGGAAACTTTGATAAAAGCGGTGGCACAAGCAATTCCGACCTATGCCATGTCGTGTTTTGATCTAACTAAAACCCTCTGTGAAGAGATTAGTGCTATGATATGTCGGTATTGGTGGAATAGCCAAGATGAGAAGAATAAATGCCATTGGGTCAGCTGGGAAAGTTTGACACGGCCAAAAGAGGAGGGAGGGTTAGGGTTCAGGGACTTGCACATCTTTAACATGGCCATGCTTGCGAGGCAATGTTGGCGCATGTTGCAAAGCCCGGACTCTCCCTGTTGTTCTGTTTTAAAGGCTTTGTACTACCCGGATACTTCCATACTTGAGGCAACCCCAAAACCAGGAATGTCATATACTTGGAGGAGCATCCTGCGAGGTTTGGAACTGCTGAAACATGGAGTGATATGGCGGGTGGGATCGGGGGAGTTGATCGATGCATTTAGAGATCCGTGGATTCCAAGGGGATCCACTCGGCGCCCCTGTACTCCTAATGGACTGGACGAGCCTATGAGAGTCTGTGAGTTCCTAAATGAAACCAATACGGTTATACGGGGGTGGGATGAGGATCTAGTCCGGTTCATTTTTGACCCTGCAGATGCTCAGGAGATTCTGTCAATTCCGATAAAGCAAGACATGGAGGATTGGATTGCTTGGCACTTTGATAGTAAAAGAGTGTTCTCTATTAAGTCAGCATATAGACTGGGAATTAGCCTTCGTGATGCAAGGAATGATAGAGATGCAAGCACCTCAAAATCTCAGGTGGTTTCGAACTCAACGTGGAAGAAGCTTTGGAGTTTGAACCTACCGGGTAAGATCAAGATTTTTGGCTGGAGATTGAGCCTTAACAGCCTACCTACTCGCATTAATATCAAGAGGAAGAAAGTTGAGTTGGACACAAGATGCCCGATGTGTAATCATGTTGATGAAGACGGCGGCCATTTGTTTCTGAAGTGTAAAAAAGTGAAATCTGTATGGCGCAGTCTTCTGCTTGAAGACGTCCTACAACTGCTCCTCTTAGCATCCAATGCTATGGCGATGTTTGATACTATTTGGTCTTTACCCAAGAACAGGCAACACACTGTCATGATCTTGTTGTGGGACTGGTGGTCTACAGGGAATAAATTGAACTCTGAAGGAAGCACCGCACGACTGATGAGGTTTGTCATATTATTCAGAGGCACGATCTGGATTTCCAGGGGATTTGCTATGCTCCTTCGCGAGAACCTACAGAGATTGTAGTACCAAAGAAGGAGGCCTGGAATAAACCTAGGGATGATCATGTTAAGGTAAATATCGATGCGGCGTTTATCGCTGAAACTAGAGCAGGTGCATGGGGTTTTGTGGCTCGGTAAGATGCATGTGAGTTTATTGGAGCTGCAGCCGGTAAACTGCACTACCTGCGCGATGCACTACAGGCTGAAACGGAAGCTTGCTTGGCTGCTTCAGAGGGAGCGACTGCTCTCGGTTTAAACCGAGTGAATTTTGAGTCTGACTCACAGACTTTGGTCTCTGCTCTGAAGACGCAAAACTATGACCTGTCGTCTATCGGTGTGCTCCTGAAGGAAATCCGGTCCAACTGCATTGCTTCGTTTGACTCTGTCGAGTTTACGTTCGCTCCAAGAAGCTGTAATAAAGTAGCCCACTCGCTTGCTCACTATGGCCTGCGCGCCGGTGTTGCATGCACTGGTTGGGAGAGGAATGCCCCTGATTTCATTTCTATACTGGTTGCCAGTGACAATGCTGTGCCCCATGGTTAATGGTAAAGCTGTTTCCATGTCAAAAAAAAAAATCCAAAATGTCCGTTTCTTCCGTTTAGGTTGGATCATAAATAATTTTAGGTAGAGGTTATGGTGGTTTAGGGTTTAGCAAAAAGACCCGTGAATCTGAATGATGGGCCATTACGTTCGCAAAAAATGACGGGCCAGTAGATAGGGAGACAGTAATAGTGATGGCGGATTCAATGATTGAAAATATCTGGTTGTTGTAAGCCTTAAAACAACAACTTTGTGGGCTCTACTTATTTATCAAACTTAATTTTATTTTCTATATATGCTCGAATTTCATCTAATGGATAATCTAATTGGATACATACGGATCACAGTTAATGGATTGAGTTGCAAAATTATTGACTAATCTGAGCTCTCTATCGCTATTTGCTGCGTCCGACTAGCATGGAAGAAGAGGTGCGCCGCGAGGATTCCAAGCTCCCTGGCTCGATTCCCTCCGCGTAGACGAAGAAGGCTACACGGCGTAGTGCGTAGATACGAAGAATGAGGGATGTGGGGCTTTCCAAGGCCGCGATGTTTGACAAAATCGGCGCGCTTGTGGTTTGAGTCAGAGATAGAACAAAGTGATAGTGCCAGAGACCATTCGATTGGAATACATAGTTATGGAGGGGTGTTTCTATAAAAACAATCGGTCCAACAGATGTAGGGTCCAATTTATAGATTGAATAGTTCAGAATGCCATCGCCTGGGATTTCGAATTCAGGGTTTAGACCGCCAGACATTTAAAATAAACTTTTTCCTTTTACTATCCATGTTTAACGTCTCCCGTCCAAAAAAAAAACACTTGTAAAATCGGTCAGGCCTTGTTTGGCAGACGAGTTTTAACTGGTTTTGTGATGTATTATCCTAGTCGAATCCTAATACACGTGAAACCGTTAGCGAGCCGTTTGGTAGGCCGGTGTTGGCCGGGCTCAGCCCGTGTAAACCCTTCAATACACGTCGGGTCGAAATGTTTTCGAGACGCTCCACACCCATGTTTAACGTCTCCCGTAAAAAAAAATACTTGTAAAATCAGTTAGGGGCATAATGTCTGTCTCTACAAGCTAGGTATTGTAGCCTGAAACCGAGATGATTTGCTTTGCCGAATTGGCTACTTCCATTCACAACATTGTTATAATTGCGACAAGTAAATAACGAAGAACGAAAACAAAATCACAGCAAGGGGACACAGATTTAATATGAAAAAACCTCTCCAACAAAGAGAGGAAAAAACCACGGGCGCCAGCCAGCAAAACTTCACTATATCGAGGAGTGTTTACAAACGCCGGGGATTTCAGAGATGCAACTCATCTCAACCGGCGGCTTACAAGAGGTTTATATATCGGTGGAAACCTAGGTCTTCGACGATCTGTACCGTACCGCGGGGGGCTGTCGCCCTCCGCACCCCCCACAGGCGTCCCCGTTGGGCACTCGGCCCAAGCCTCCCGCGACGGGCCTCGCTCCACTCGTCAGAAGTTATCCTATACTTTGTAGAATTTGGATCAACATATAACAGACTCCACCTTGAGACAAATTCTTCCTTGTAGCATCAACAACAACCATCTCCCTGAACAAACAAAGCAAATACTTTCGGCGCCAATAGCCACTTGGGATAATCAGTTAAACCAACTAAGTTCGAGCAAAACTCAAACTTAGCAACAGGAACAGGTTTAGTCATCATATCAGCAGGATTATCATGAGTGCTGATATTGCATACCTTTAATTTACCTTGAGCAACAATGTCTCTAACAAAATGGTACTTGTCATCAATGTGCTTAGTTCTCTCATGGAACATCTGATCTTTTGTAAGGTATATGGCACTTTGACTGTCACAAAATAAAGTAATGCAAGAATCATCTCCACAAAGCTCAGCAAACAAACCTTTTAGCCAAACAGATTCTTTGCAAGCTTCAGCAATAGCCATGTATTTAGCTTCAGTAGTAGATTGTGCAACAACAGCCTGCAATGTAGCTTTCCAGCTAACAGCACAACCACCAACATTAAACACATAACCTGTGAGGGATCTTCTCTTATCCAAATCGGCAGCAAAATCTGAATCCACATAGCCAACGAGTCCCTCACCGGTCCTGCCAAACTTTAAACAAGCATTGGAAGTGCCAAGCAGGTATCTGAAAACCCACTGAACAGCCTTCCAATGTTCTTTACCAGGATTAGCCATGTATCTACTTATCAAACTCATAGCATATGATAAATCAGGACGAGAACAAACCATGGCATACATCAAAGAACCAACAACACTAGAATATGGCACCTTTGACATGCACTCAAACTCTTCATCAGTAGTAGGACATTGAGAAACTGACAATTTAAAATGAGGAGCAATAGGAGTACTAACTGAGTTGGCACCATCCATATTAAAACGATGAAGAACTTTCTTAATGTAACTTTGCTGACTAAGAAATAACAAACCAGATTTTCTATCTCGGGTAATCTCCATACCTAAGATCTTCTTAGCAACACCAAGATCCTTCATCTCAAACTCACTACTTAGGTGTGCCTTCAAAGTAGTGATTTGTTTCATGCCCTTGGCAGCAATTAACATATCATCAACATATAGCAGCAAGTATATAGGTGACTCACCAACAAACTTGATATAAACACAACTATCATATTTAGACCTCTCAAAACCATGTGAGATCATAAATGAATCAAACCTTTTATACCACTGTCTTGGAGATTGCTTTAAGCCATAAAGAGACTTTTTTAATTTGCACACAAAATCCTCTTTACCAGGCACTATGAACCCTTTAGGTTGGTCCATGTATATTTCCTCATCAAGCTCTCGATGCAGAAAAGCAGTCTTGACATCTAACTGCTCAAGCTCAAGATCACGCATAGCCACAATACTAAAGAAAGTACGAATGGAACTATGCTTCACAACTGGAGAGAACACATCATTGTAATCAATAACTGGAATCTGGCTGAACCCTTTTGCTACTAACCTTGCCTTGTACCTTGAAGGCTCTTTTGGAGACAAACCTTCTTTTTCTTGAAGATCCACTTGCAGCGGATCGCCTTATTTTGTTTAGGCAAGCGCACAACATCCCATGTGCCATTTTTCTCAAGCGATTGCATCTCTTCTTGCATAGCATAAACCCACTTCTCGCGGTCAACGGATGCAATGGCTTCATTATATGGAGCAGGTTCAGAATCGTTCTCCACCTGTTCAGCACAACTCAAAGCATAATGAACAAGGTTACACTCTTCAATTAAACGAGGATGAGGACCATAGTTACGCGTCGGTCTATCAGCAGCAATGGACTCATGTGGCTGCTGCAAAACAGTAGGTGAGTGCTGAACAACAATATCATCAATGTTTTCCTCATGTGTATCTTCAACGATAGCATCATTATCAACAATTTTCTGCAGGTTCTCCACCTGCACGCTAACTCCCTCCTCTCCAACAGAAACAGGAGAGGTATCTGATGGCAAGCTATCATGATACATAACGGACTCATTGAAAACAACGTTTATACTTAGCAAAATCTTTTTAGTTTTAGGATTCCATAGTTTATATGCTTTAACTCCTAAACCATAACCAAGGAACATGCACTTAACAGCCCTAGGCTCTAATTTTCCATTATCAACATGAGCATATGCAGTGCAGCCAAAAACTCTCAACTGTGAATAATCAGCAGACGAACCTGACCATACCTCAATGGGAGTTTTCTTCTCAAGTGGAATAGAAGGTGACCTGTTGATGAGGTAACACGCTGTGTTGGCTGCTTCAGCCCAGAAACGCTTATGCGTACCTGCATTAGACAACATACAACGAGCCCTTGATATGATGGTTTTGTTCATGCGCTCTGCCACACCATTCAGCTGAGGAGTATATGGGATGGTGTGATGCCTGATCATGCCATCGTTACTGCAAAACTCCTCAAACTCATTAGAACAGAATTCTATACCATTGTCAGTACGTAGTACCTTTACCTTCTTCTCAGTTTGCTTTTCAACCATAACTTTTCAATTCTTATCAAAAACATCAGATTTATGCTTCAGAAAATAAGGCCACACTTTTCTTGAGTAATCATCAATAATAGTAAGCATGTAATTAGCACCACCAATAGAAGTCTTACGGGACGGACCCCATAGATCAGCATGCACATAATCTAATATGTCTTTGGTGGTATGAACGAAAGCATTGAATTTAACTCTTTTATGCTTACCAAAGATGCAGTGCTCATAGAACTCAAACTTACTCAAGTTGCAACCATCAATCAGCTCTCTCTTGACCAACTCTGCCATGTCTTGTTCGCTCATATGCCCAAGACGCATATGCCACAGATGTGTTTTACCACAATCATCATAATCATTAGAAGTAACAGCAACAGCAATACCAGTCAAAGTGCTACCTCTAAGAACATATAATTTAGCAGAATTCATATCACCTATCATGTAAATAAGAGAACCTTTTGATACCTTCAGAATTCGATGTCCACCGGCATACTTGTATCCATCAACGTCCATGGTACTCAGGGAGATAAAATATCTGGCCATGCTTGGTATATGCTTCTGTTGGAATTTGGTGAGTTTTGGGTTGTTGGCCCATCAAACAAATTCTGAAATTCTCTTTGGCCCACTTGTATATGGCAGCATATGGTTGTGCTAATGGTGCTAAAGTTTAGTCCCACATTGCTAGTTGAAGGGGAGTTAGACCATCTTATATAGTAGAGTGTTGCACCACTCACTAAGGTGTGACAAGAAGAGTAGCCCTCGCGCACTCCTCCTTCGACGTCGCCCGCCTCGTCTCGCCACGCCTCGCCTCGTCACGACGCGCGCGCACCGCGGGTTGCGGGAATCTCGCTGAGCCGATATTTATTTTGCTGGTTGGGAAAACTGATTATGAGTCATTAACGAACGTGTTAATTGCAGTCGTTTCTAGTTTTTATGGATGTGGCTGTTACCGACTCGGACGTGGGCTGAGCTCCACGATCCTCCTAACCTGCACTATATAAGTGTTCGGGCTAATCGGCACCGAATCAATCCACACACGTGCCTACCTCCAGAACCTTGCGCTGCCGCTTTCATCTTCCCCATCTCGGCTTGCGGCGTGCACCGCGGATTGGGACAGTAGGCCTTCTGAACCCCGCCTCTCGTGAACCTGTACGGGTGAGGGGCGATCAGGTTTTTGGGGAGCGCTCAAGCGCGACTACTGGCAACCACGACGTCGTCCGACGACGAGTTCCCGAATGACGACTTCTTCCCGGACGTCAGCGACCTCTTCGACAACCTCAACATGGGTGACGCTGCTGCGACCGCTACGGCTGCTATTCAGCCTACATCGTATGTGATCTCGATTTCTCTTTTTCGGATTATGCTAGAGTTCTTTGTTCTAGCGTTTGGTATAGATGTGATAGGTTTATCTCCTATAGATGTAATCTGTTCATCTACTTTGATGATCTGCATAATTGGTTTTAGTACCGTTTGTATGATCATGATTTATCAGTTTATTATTCGGATTAAATCATATGGATTATTGCTTATATTTCCAACAATCCAAAAACCTGATTATAGGCAACTGAATTCCACTGGTGTAGCCGCGGCTACTAGGCCGCCTCCTTTTGATGGCATGCACTACAAGAGATGGCGCAAGAGAGCAGTTCTCTGGTTTGAAAACCTAAACTGTTATAGCGCCACTCTTGTCAAGCCTGAAGGAGATATTTCTGCTGAGCAGGAAGCGAACTTTAAGAAAGCCGATACCATGTTTATGGCGGCTTTGTTCAGTGTTCTTGGGGACAACATTGTTGACCCGTATATGTCATTTGATAATGGCAAAAACGCGTGGGAAGAGCTCGAGGCCAAGTTTGGGGTCTCGGATGTTGGCACTGAGCTGTATGTCATGGAGCAATTCTATGACTATAGGATGGTTGATGAGCACTCCGTCGTTGAGCAATCTCATGAGATACAATCACTTGCCAAAGAACTTGACCAGTTCAAGTGTTCCTTACCAGATAAATTTGTGGATGGTGGCATTATTGCCAAGCTTCCTCCTTCGTGGAGGAACTTTGCTACTTCTTTGAAACATCAGAGACAAGAGTTTTCCGTTACGGATCTCATTAGGTCTCTCCATGTGGAAGATAAGGCGAGAGCAAAGGACAAAACTGCTCAAGGACTTGAGGGAGGTTCTACTGCCAATTTAGTGCAAAGGAAAAACTTCCAATCCCACAAGTTTAAGAATAAGAACAAAACTGAAGGAAAGGGAAAGTTCGATGGCAAGAACAAGGCCACACACTCAACCAACTTCAAGAAGAAAAATGATAAGAGGAAAGGCTCTTGCCACGTCTATGGTGATCCTGATCATTGGGCTCCTAGCTGCCCTAATCGCTTTGACAAGCGTCAACATGGGAACAACGGCAAGACCACGAATGTTGTTATTAGCTATACTGAGATGAAGGATGCTGGGTACGGTATTTTACCTACTATCCTTTCAGTATGTCATTATCCTGATTGGTGGATAGACACGGGTGCTAATACACATGCATGTTCTGATATTTCCATGTTTTCCACTTATCGGGTCTCAAGGATCTCTTCCATGCTGATGGGAAACGGCTCACGTGCTTCTGTTCATGGTGTTGGTACGGTAAATCTGAAGTTTACTTCGGGGAAGACCGTACAACTGAAGAATGTGTAGCACGTTCCCTCCATCAATAAGAATCTCGTCAGCAGATCGCTTTTATGTCGAGATGGCTTTAAGTTGGTTTTTGAGTCCAATAAAGTTGTAATTTCCAAGTATGTACAATTTGTTGGAAAGGGTTATGAGTGCGGAGGTCTGTTCCGCTTGTCTTTGTCAGACTCGTGTACTAAATTTATTAATCATGTTTGCAATGATAATGAGTCCAATGTTTGGCATTCACGACTCTGTCATATTAACTTTTGTTGCATGACGCGGCTAGACAATATGATTTTAATGCCGAAATTTACCACTGTCAAAGGTTCTAAGTGCCAAGTTTGTGTGCAAGCAAAGCAACCCCGCAAGTCTCATACGGCTGCGGAACCGAGAAACTTAGCACCGCTAGAACTTATACATTCAGATCTTTGTGAGATGAATGGTATGTTGAAAAAAGGTGGAAAAAGATACTTTATGACGTTAATTGATGACTCCACTAGATACTGCTATGTTTATCTCCTGAAATCTAAAGATGAAGCTTTGAACTACTTCAAAATCTATAAAGCTGAGGCAGAAAACCAACTTGATCTTAAAATCAAGCGGCTAAGGTCGGATCGTGGTGGAGAGTACTTTTCAAACGAATTTGATTTATTCTGTATGGAACATGGTATTATACATGAGAGGATGCCTCCCTACTCACCTCAGTCAAATGGGGTGGCCAAAAGAAAGAACCGCACTCTAACTGATTTGGTTAACGCCATGTTAGATACATCGGGTCTTTCCAAGGAATGGTGGGGGGAGGCGCTAATGACCGTGTGTCATGTCCTAAACCGTGTTCCTGTAAAGGATAAAACCATGACTCCATTTGAGGAATGGGAAAAGAAAAGGCTTAAACTCTCTTACTTACGAACTTGGGGTTGTTTGGCGAAAGTCAATATTCCAATACCCAAGAAGTGTAAGCTTGGACCAAAAACCGTTGATTGTGTTTTTCTGGGATATGCTTTTCATAGCATTGGCTATAGATTTTTTATAGTAAAATCCGAGGTATCCGACATGCATGTTGGTACAATTATGGAGTCGAATGATGCAACTTTCTTTGAGGACATCTTTTCTATGAAAGGTATGTCCATCTCATCAAATCAGGAGATGACTAGTTCATCTAGTCAGGAATTTTCTATAATTCCTGAACCCACTGTGCCGATAGAACACTCTGATGATCCTGTGGAGGATGACAATGAAGCTCCCAAAAGGAGAAAGAGACAAAGGACTGCAAAGTCATTTGGTGATGATTTCATTGTGTACCTTGTGGATGATACTCCCACTTCTATTTCAGAAGCCTATGCATCTCAAGATGCTGACTACTGGAAGGAAGCTGTCCGAAGTGAGATGGACTCCATCTTAGCTAATGGTACTTGGGAAATCACTGATCGTCCTTATGGGTGTAAACCTGTAGGATGTAAATGGGTGTTCAAGAAAAATCTTAGACCTGATGGTACTATTGAAAAGTACAAGACACGTCTTGTGGCTAGGGGTTATACCCAAATGGAAGGTGAAGACTTCTTCGATACCTACTCACATGTAGCCAGATTGACCACTATTCGAGTACTACTTTCCTTGGCTGCCTCACATGGTATTCTCGTTCATCAAATGGACGTTAAGACAACTTTTCTAAATGGAGAGCTAGATGAGGAAATTTATATGGAGCAGCCTAACGAATTTGTAGTAGATGGTAAAGAAGGAAAGGTGTGTAAGTTAGTGAAGTATTTGTATGGTATTAAGCAAGCTCCTAAGCAGTGGCACGAGAAGTTTGAAAGAACTTTAACTACTGAAGGCTTTGTTGTAAATGAAGCTGACAAATGTGTGTACTATCGCCATCGTGGGGGCGAGGGAGTTATTATGTGTCTTTACGTTGATGACATATTGATATTTGGGACCAACCTCGATGTTATCGAGGAGGTCAAAGAGTTCCTATCTCGCTGCATTGAGATGAAGGATTTGGGAGTGGCTGATGTAATTTTAAATATCAAGCTACTAAAGGATGACAATGGTGGGATTACATTGCTTCAGTCTCACTATGTGGAAAAGATATTGAGTCGCTTCGGGTATAGCGACTTCAATTCTTATCCAACGCCTTATGATCCGAGTGTGAAAGAATCGAAGGACTGCAAAAGATTAATTGAGATATTCTAAAATTATTAGTTCGCTCATGTATTTAGCTAGCGCTACTAGACCTGACATCTCCTTTGCTGTAAGCAAACTGAGTCGATTTGTGTCAAATCCTGGAGATGATCATTGGCATGCTCTTGAAAGAGTTTTGCGCTATTTGAAAGGCACTGCTAGTTATGGTATTCACTATACTGGGTATCCACGGGTACTTGAGGGTTATAGTGATTCAAACTGGATATCTGATGCTGATGAGATTAAGGCCACAAGTGGTTATTTGTTTACACTTGGTGGTGGCGCTGTTTCCTGTAAGTCTTGCAAGCAGACCATCTTAATGAGGTCAACAATGGAAGCAGAACACACAGCATTAGACACAGCCACTGTTGAAGCAAAGTGGCTTCGTGAGCTCTTGATGGACTTACCTGTGGTTGAAAAACCAATACCCGCCATCCCGATGAACTATGATAATCAAACTGTGATCGTCAAAGTAAACAGTTCTAAGGATAATATGAAGTCATCAAGGCATGTGAAAAGAAGATTGAAATCTGTCAGGAAACTGAGAAACCCCGGAGTTATTGCGTTGGATTACATCCAAACATTTAAGAATCTGGCAGATCCCTTCACAAAGGGTTTATCATGCAATGTGAAAGATAATGCATCGAGGGAGATGGGTTTGAGACCCACGCTATGAGTTGATCCCAGTGGAAACCCACTCTATGTGATCGGAGATCCCGTGAATTAGAGCTGGAAGACAAGCTATTGGTCAGCTGAGAGGAGAGTGAAGGGTTTCACGGCATAGTAAATCAAAATTTTCTACGGATGCGAACAGAGGGAAAGCCAAGATCTAATCTAGGAGATGCAAACAACGAGAGAGATTGGATTAGATCTTCATACCCTTGAAGATTCGCACATCGGAACGTTCGTCGGAACGTGGGTGATGTAGTCGTACTCGCTTCTCCTCCTCGCGATCCGATCCGATCTAGCACCACAAGTGGCGGTGCCTCCGTGAGATGCACACGTGCAGCACCTCGACGTCTCCTCCTTTCTCGGTCCATCAAGTATGGTGGAGAGATGGGTTGGATCTACAACGCGACGGCGCGGTGCAATTAGTGGAGAATTTCTGCAGCAGGGCTTCGCCTACAAGCAGTCGGGAGGGGGAGAGGAGGGCAGCAGGGAGACTAGGGTTGGAGGGGAAGGTGTGGGGGGTTGGTGCGCCCCCAGCCCTCTATATATAGAGGGGTGGGCGCAGCCCTAGCCCCTCCCCCAAGCCAAGGCCGGTGGCCCCAAGGAGGAAGAGTGGGGGGGCAAGGAAACCCCCCGTTCTAGAAGCTATATCTAGAGTTTAAACCTCTCTTGGCCGGCTGGGCCCTATGGGGCCTTGTGCCCCTGGCCCGATGCGGCCAGGGCACTCCCTCATAGGCCCATGCCCCCTCCCGGAAGGTGGGGCCACGTTGGTCCCCTTCCGGAAGGTTCTAGAAGCTTCTGGTATAATACCGATTAACCCAGAACAATTCCGAACTCCAAAAACTGCACTGCCTTATATGAATCTTATTCTCCGGACCACTCCAGAACCTCCCGTGATGTCCCGGATCCCATCCGAGACTCCGAACAAAAACTCATAAACCAATTATCCAATCTATCCTAGCGTCGAGACACGTTAAGTGTGTGACCCTGCGGGTTCGAGAATATGCAGACATGATCTTCTATCAATAATCAACAGCGGGGTCTGGAAACCCATATTGACTCCCACACATTCATCGATGATCATATCGAATGAACCACGATGCCAGGATTCAATCAATCCCATATATATATTCCCTTCGTCTCGCGATATTTTACTTGCCCGAGATTTGATCGTCGGTACCGTCATACCTAGTTCAATCTCGTTCACAGCAAGTACTTTACTCGTTCCGTAATACGATATCACTTTGTGATTAACTACTTAACCACATGCTTGCAAGCGGTGTTGATATCGATTACCGAGTGGGCCCGAAGTATATCTCTCCGACTTGGAAGGGACAAATCCCATCTCGATACATACAACCCAACAGATACTTTCCGATCACCTGAGAGACACCTTTATGATCACCCTCTCATAGGATGACGTTTGATGACCTCAAAGCTTTCTTCTGATACCAGGGAGTTGTATTATCTCATGGTCTAAGGAATACAATATTTGACATAAGAAAAGCTTCGCAAAAGGATTAAAGTTTCCGCTTAATACAATATCAATGAGCTAGTCCATAGAGGCATACTAGGGACACGGTGTTGTTCACAAACCACACAAGTATTAAAGTTTCCTCTTAATACAATTCTAGCATGGAATATAAACATTATCATGAACAAGAATTATAATAATAACATCTTTATTATTCCCTCTAGGGCATAATTCCAACAGTCTCCCACTTGCACTAGAGTCAATAATCTAGTTTACATTTGGCAACAATCTCACACCCATGGCACTGAGGTGCTGATCATGTGTTGCACGCGGAAGAGGTTTAGTCAACGGATCTGCGACATTCAGATTTGTATGTACTTTGCTAATCTTCAGATCTCCATCTGCTATATAATCTCGGATTATATGGAACTTGCGGTTGATATGCTTGGTCTTTGGATGATATCTTGGTTCCTTAGCGAGTGCTATGGCGCCAGTGTTGTCACACAATATCTCCAGTGGGTCCAATGCACTTGGAACCACACCAAGCTCAGTGATGAAATTCCTGATCCAAACTCCTTCACTTGACGCTTCTGCAGCAGCCATGTATTCCGCTTCTACTGTAGATCCCGCGATCACGCTTTGCTTGCAGCTTCTCCAGCTCACAGCTCCTCCATCCAAAATATACACGTATCCTGTCTGAGATTTAGAATCATCCTTGTCGGTGTCAAAACTAGCGTCGACGTAACCTTTTACGACAAGCTGTTCATCACCCCCATAGACTAAGGACATTTCTTTAGTCCTATTTAGGTACTTTAGGATGTTCTTCACGGTTGTCCAGTGTTCCACTCCTGGATCACTTTGATATCTGCTCGTCAAACTAAGGGCATTGGACACATCCGGTCTAGTACACAGCATGGCATACATGATGGAACCTATGGCCGAGGCATAAGGCACTTTGCTCATAGCTTCCCTATCATTTACCGTAGCTGGACACTGAGCCTTGCTAAATATCTTACCTGACAACATAGGCACTGAACCTTTCTTTGCCTTATCCATTCTGAACCTTTTCAGAACTTTGTCTAGGTATGTACTCTGGCTTAAAGCTATCAGGCGTCTTTGTCTATCTCTATAGATCTTGATGCCCAATATATAAGCAGCTTCACCTAGGTCTTTCATTGAAAAACACTTGTTCAAATAACTCTTTACATTGTTAAGCATGTTGATGTCATTTCCGATAATCAATATGTCATCCACATATAGTACCAGAAATGTCACCGAGCTCCCACTCACTTTCTTGTAGATACAAGCTTCGTAGCTATTTGGAACAAATCCAAAGCTCTTTATCACTTGATCAAAACGAAGGTTCCAACTCCGAGATGCTTGCTTTAGTCCATAAATGGAATGCTCAAGCTTGCATACTTTATCAGCATCCTTAGGATCGACAAAACCTTCGGGTTGCATCATATACAACTCTTCATCAATGTTGCCATTGAGGAAAGCAGTCTTGACATCCATCTGCCATATTTCATAATCATGAAACACAGCAATTGCTAATAAAATCCGAATGGACTTAAACATTGCTACGGGAGAGAAAGTCTCATCGTAGTCAACACCTTGAACTTGTCGAAAACCTTTCGCGACAAGCCGTGCTTTATAGACGGTAACATTACCATCCGCGTCCGTTTTCTTCTTGAAAATCCATTTGCACTCAACGGCCTTTCGGTCGCTAGGAGGGTCCACCAAAGTCCATACTTGGTTTTCGCTCATGGATCCCAATTCGGATTTCATGGCTTCTAGCCATTTCTCAGAGTCTGGGCTCATCATCGCTTCCTCATAGTTCGTAGGTTCACTGTCTTCTACTAACAAGACAGTCAAGACAGGGTTGCCGTACCACTCAGGAGGGGCACACGACCTTGTCGACCTGCGACGTTCAGTAGCAACATCGTCCGAAGCTTCATGATCCTTGTCATTAGCTTCCTCTATTGTTGGTGCAGGCGGCACTGGAACAATTTCAGGTGCTGCGCTACTCTCCAATTCAAGAGAAGGTTCAATAACCTCGTCTAGCTCTACTTTCCTCCCACTCACTTCTTTCGAGAGAAACTCCTTCTCAAGAAAGGAACCGTTCTTTGCGACAAACACTTTGCCTTCGGTTCTGTGATAGAAGGTATACCCAATAGTTTCCTTAGGGTATCCTATGAAGACGCATTTCTCCGCTTTGGGTTCAAGCTTGTCCGGCATCAACTTCTTGACGTAAGCTTCGCATCCCCAAACTTTAAGAAACGACAACTTAGGTTTAGCACCAAACCACAGTTCATACGGTGTCGTCTCAACGGATTTAGATGGAGCCCTATTTAAAGTGAATGCAGCGGTTTCTAATGCATAACCCCAAAATTATAATGGCAAATCAGTAAGAGACATCATTGATCGGACCATATCTAATAGGGTTCGATTCCGGCGTTCAGACACACCATTGCGCTGTGGTGTTCCGGGTGGCGTGAGTTGCGAAACGATTCTGCTTGCTTTAAGATGTGTGAGAAAATCATAACTCAAATATTCACCTCCACGATCGGATCGTAGAAACTTAATCTTTCTGTTACGATGGTTCTCCACTTCATTCTGAAATTCTTTGAACTTTTCAAATGTTTCAGATTTATGTTTCATTAAATAGATATACCCATATCTACTTAAGTCATCGGTAAAAGTGAGAAAATAGCGATATCCACCGCGCGTCGAAACACTCATCGGTCCGCATACATCGGTATGTATGATTTCCAACAAGTCCGTTGCTCGCTCCATCATACCGAAGAACGGTGTTTTGATCATCTTGCCCATGAGGCATGGTTCGCATGTGTCAAATGATTCAAAATCAAGAGACTCCAAAAGTCCATCAGAATGGAGTTTCTTCATGCACTTTACACCAATATGACCTAGACGAAAGTGCCACAAATAAGTAGTATTATCACTATCTACTTTGCATCTCTTAGCCTCAATGTTATGGATGTGTGTTTCATTCCTTTCGAGATTTAGAAGAAATAAACCATTCACAATAGGTGCATGACCATAAAATATGTTACTCATATAAATAGAACAACCATTATTCTCCGATTTAAATGAATAACCGTCTTGCAATAAACACGATCCAGAAATAATGTGCATGCTCAAAGCAGGCACATAATAACACTTATTAAGGTTTAAAACTAATCCCGAAGGTAAAACTAAGGAGAGCGTGCCGACAACCATCACATCAACTCTTGATCCGTTGCCAACACGCATCGTCACCTCATCCCTCGCAAGCCGCCGTCTATTCCGTAGCTCCTGTTTCGAGTTACAAATATTAGCAACTGAACCGGTATCAAATACCCAGGCACTACAACGAGGGCTAGTAAGGAAAACATCAATAACATGTATATCAAATATACCTTTGATGGTGCCAGCCTTCTTGTCCGCTAAGTACTTCGGACAGTTGCGCTTCCAGTGACCCTTGTCCTTGCAATAGAAGCACTCAGTGTCCGGCTTAGGACCAGACCTGAGCTTCCTCTCAGCAGGGGCAACGCGCTTGACGCCGCCTTTCTTGAAGGGCTTCCTTGCACCCTTACCTTTCTTAAAGGTGGGGGGCTTGTTGACCATCAACACATGATTATTATTTTTGATGTTCACCTCCGCTACATTCATCTTAGCAAAGATCTCAGTGATCATATCAGTGGAACCAATCTGATTGTGATGAACTACAAAACTTTTGCAGCTAGGAGTGTCAATCTTGAGCTCCTCTGGAATCTTGCAGTCCAGTTGCTCAAGGCGTTGAGTGTAGCCCGACATCTTAATGGCGTGCTCACTAACGGAACTCCCTTCCTCCATCTTGTAGTTAAAGAATTTCTTAGAGATCTCATATCTCTCAGAACGGGCTTGAGTCTGAAACATGTTTTTCAGCTCCTCGAGAATCTCAAAGGGCCCGGCGAACTCCTCAAAACGATTTTGAAGATCCGATTGCATAGCATACAACATGGCAATCTTAATCAAATCATAATCATCCTTGCGCGACTGATAAATAGCTTTTTCATAGCCGGCGCATCTACAGCAGGGGCATCACCTAGCGCTTTCTCAAGGACATAGTCCTTTTGTCCGCCTGCGAGAATGATTCTCAGAATGCGGAACCATTTGGTGAAGTTAGACCCATTGTTTCTAAGCTTTTCTATCTCAGCAAAAACGTTGAAGTTGAAGTTGGACTTGGCCATGTGATCTACAGTATTTGCAAGTACAATTTAGACTATGTTCATGATAAATAGTTCAACTTAATCAAATTACTAGATGAACTCCCACTAAATTCAACATCCCTCAAGTTTTTTAGTGAACACGATCCAAATTCACCACACCTAATCCGATCATCACGAGAAGAGATGTGGTTTCAATGGTGGACAACGAAGTGTCGATCATATCATTCATATGACTCATGCTTAACCTTTCGGTTCTTGTGTTCCGAGGCCATGTCTGTACATGCTAGGCTCGTCAAGTTAGACCCAAGTATTTCCGCGTGTGCAAAACTGGCTTGCACCCGTTGTATGTGAGCGTAGAGTCTATAGCACCCGATAATCACGTGATGCTTGGACACGACGAACTTTCGCAACGGTGCATACTTGGGGAGAACACAGTTTTTATCTTGATCTTTAAGTGAGGAATCATCTTATAATGCTACCGTCGCGATCTAAGCATAATAAGATACATAAAAGGATAAACATCACATGCATATAACTTTATGTGACATGGTATAGCCAATATTCGCGCAATGATCTCCATCTTGTGCGTTCCGGCATGATCTCCATCACTCCACCATGATTGCCTCCACCACGAATAGCAACTACAACTATTGCTAACTACTTAGCGATAAAGTAAAGCTATTACATGGCGTATAAGAAGTTGACTCGCAGGTCATACACAATTATAAAGATAACCATATGGCTCCTGCCGGTTGTGTACTCATCGGCATGCAAGTCGTGAAACATTACAAAACATGATCATCGCATACAATATACACATCACATCTTGGGCCATACCATATCACAGAAAACACTCCCTGCAAAAACAAGTTAGACGCCTCTACTTTGTTGTTGCATGTTTTACGTGGCTTATGGGAGTAGATGCTAAGAACGATTCTTACCTACGGAAAGCCACAATGGTGATATTATGGTTTCCGAACTCCGGTGTTAATCCCATGACAACTATAGTGAGAGAAACTGACATCCACCAGCCGCATGTGTGGAACAAGCCACACGTCAAGTGCGGAGCCGGTCTCGCGAACGACGTTGCGTAAGTTTGACCTGGACCGCTTCAATCTCACTATCCCGCGTCATAAGAAGAACACAAACAAGAGGCTTGCAACAGAAAACATCAACGCCCGCAACAACCATGTTGCGTTCTACTCGTGAAACACATCTATGCATAGATCTAGCTCTGATACCACTGAAGGGTTTCGCGGCATAGTAAATCAAAATTTTCTACGGATGCGAACAGAGGGAAAGCCAAGATCTAATCTAGGAGATGCAAACAACGAGAGAGATTGGATTAGATCTTCATACCCTTGAAGATTCACACAGCAGAACGTTTGTCGGAACGTGGGTGATGTAGTCGTACTCGCTTCTCCTCCTCGCGATCCGATCCGATCTAGCACCACAAGTGGCGGTGCCTCCGTGAGATGCACACGTGCAGCACCTCGACGTCTCCTCCTTTCTAAAATTCTAAAATTATTAGCTCGCTCATGTATTTAGCTAGCGCTACTAGACCTGACATCTCCTTTGCTGTAAGCAAACTGAGTCGATTTGTGTCAAATCCTGGAGATGATCATTGGCATGCTCTTGAAAGAGTTTTGCGCTATTTGAAAGGCACTGCTAGTTATGGTATTCACTATACTAGGTATCCACGGGTACTTGAGGGTTATAGTGATTCAAACTGGATATCTGATGCTGATGAGATTAAGGCCACAAGTGGTTATTTGTTTACACTTGGTGGTGGCGCTGTTTCCTGTAAGTCTTGCAAGCAGACCATCTTAACGAGGTCAACAATGGAAGCAGAACACACAGCATTAGACACAACCACTGTTGAAGCAAAGTGGCTTCGTGAGCTCTTGATGGACTTACCTGTGATTGAAAAACCAATACCCGCCATCCCGATGAACTGTGATAATCAAATTGTGATCGTCAAAGTAAACAGTTCTAAGGATAATATGAAGTCATCAAGGCATGTGAAAAGGAGATTGAAATCTGTCAGGAAACTGAGAAACTCCGGAGTTATTGCGTTGGATTACATCCAAACATTTAAGAATCTGGCAGATCCCTTCACAAAGGGTTTATCATGCAATGTGATAGATAATGCATCGAGGGAGATGGGTTTGAGACCCACGCTATGAGTTGATCCCAGTGGCAACCCACTCTATGTGATCGGAGATCCCGTGAATTAGAGCTGGAAGACAAGCTATTGGTCAGCTGAGAGGAGAGTGAAGGGTTTCGCGGCATAGTAAATCAAAATTTTCTACGGATGCGAACAGAGGGAAAGCCAAGATCTAATCTAGGAGATTCAAACAACAAGAGAGATTGGATTAGATCTTCATACCCTTGAAGATTCGCACAGCGGAACGTTCGTCGGAACGTGGGTGATGTAGTCGTACTCGCTTCTCCTCCTCGCGATCCGATCCGATCTAGCACCACAAGTGGCGGTGCCTCCGTGAGATGCACACGTGAAGAACCTCGACGTCTCCTCCTTTCTCGGTCCATCAAGTATGGTGGAGAGATGGGTTGGATCTACAACGCGACGGCGCAGTGCAATTGGTGGAGAATTTCTGCAGCAGGGCTTCGCCTACAAGCAGTCGGGAGGGGGAGAGGAGGGCAGCAGGGCGGCTAGGGTTGGAGGGGAAGGTGTGGGGGGTTGGTGCGCCCCCGGCCCTCTATATATAGAGGGGTGGGCGCAGCCCTAGCCCCTCCCCCAATCCAAGGCCGGCGGCCCCAAGGAGGAAGAGTGGGGGGCAAGGAAACCCCCCCTTCTAGAAGCTCTATCTAGAGTTTAAACCTCTCTTGGTCGGCTGGGCCCTATGGGGCCTTGTGCCCCTGGCCCAATGCGGCCAGGGCACTCCCTCATTGGTCCATGCCCCCTCCCGGAAGGTGGGGCCACGTTGGTCCCCTTCCGGAAGGTTCTAGAAGCTTCCGGTACAATACCGATTAACCCGGAACAATTCCGAACTCCAAAAACTGCACTGCCTTATATGAATCTTATTCTCCGGACCACTCCGGACCCTCCCGTGATGTCCCGGATCCCATCCGAGACTCCGAACAAAAACTCATAAACCAATTATCCAATCTATCCTAGCGTCGAGACACGTTAAGTGTGTGACCCTGCGGGTTCGAGAATATGCAGACATGATCTTCTATCAATAATCAACAGCGGGGTCTGGAAACCCATATTGACTCCCACACATTCATCGATGATCATATCGGATGAACCACGATGCCAGGATTCAATCAATCCCATATATATATTCCCTTCGTCTCGTGATATTTTACTTGCCCGAGATTTGATCGTCGGTACCGTCATACCTAGTTCAATCTCGTTCACAGCAAGTACTTTACTCGTTCCGTAATCCGATATCACTTTGTGATTAACTCCTTAACCACATGCTTGCAAGCGGTGTTGATATCGATTGCCGAGTGGGCCCGAAGTATATCTCTCCGACTTGGGAGGGACAAATCCCATCTCGATACATACAACCCAACAGATACTTTCCGATCACCTGAGAGACACCTTTATGATCACCCTCTCATAGGATGAAGTTTGATGACCTCAAAGCTTTCTTCTGATACCAGGGAGTTGTATTATCTCATGGTCTAAGGAATACAATATTTGACATAAGAAAAGCTTCACAAAGACGAACACGATGACACGATCTAATTGCTTCGCTTAGTTTGGGTCTGTCCACCATATCATTCTCCCAATGATATGATCTCATTATTAATTGACAACTCATGTCCATGGTTAGGAAACCTTAACCATCATTAATCAATGAGCTAGTCCATAGAGGCATACTAGGGACACGGTGTTGTTCACAAACCACACAAGTATTAAAGTTTCCGCTTAATACAATTCTAGCATGGAATTTAAACATTATCATGAACAAGAATTATAATAATAACATCTTTATTATTGCCTCTAGGGCATAATTCCAACAGAGAGTATCCCCATATTATATTTACATCCTCATAAAGATGCAATACTCTCTTAATCTGCATGGCAGGTTGATATTTATCTTAATGTGTTTCAAGTGGCTTTTTATAAGCGGAGATGTTGTCCTGAAGAACATCTCTTGAGGAACACACCTATATGAGTTTGACTATCAAACGTCGCAGTCCGTGAGAGTTGGGTGCTCTCTAATAAACTCATGAAAGGCCCTAGAGTATGACACATAAGCTCCAAACCGCGGGGAAGCCGACGGTAGAACTGTCCCGGTCTAGATTTTGTGTGAAACTAGCGCGCAGAAAACTTTTAGTTCAAGGTATCGTCCACTATTCAAGTTGCTAGCTAGTGTAGCATGAAGTTTAACGTGGAAGTTCAACTTAACAGTCTCCACTACACACCGGTATATAAAACAATGTTCTGGAATAAAAGTGATGTGATGTGCCAATGAGACTTTGTGGGGGATTGTTGGAATTTGGTGAGTTTTGGGCTGTTGGCCCATTAGACAAATTTTGAAATTCTCTTTGGCCCACTTGTATATGGCAGCATATGGCTGTGCTAGTGGTGCTAAAGTTTAGTCCCACATTGCTAGTTGAAGGGGAGTTGGACCACCTTATATAGTAGAGTGTTGCACCACTCACTAAGGTGTGACAAGAAGAGTAGCCCTCGCGCACTCCTCCTCTGACGCCGCCCGCCTCGCCACGCCACGCCTCGCCTCGTCACGACGCGCATGCGCCGCGGGTTGCGGGAATCTCTCTGAGCCGAGATTTATTTTGCTGGTTGGGAAAACTGATTATGAGTCATTAACGGACGCGTTAATTACATCCGTTTCCAGTTTTTATGGACATGGCTGTTACCGACTCGGACGTGGGCTGAGCCCCACGATCCTCCTAACCTGCACTATATAAGCGTCCGGGCTAAACCTAATCGGCACCGAATCAATCCACACACGCGCCTACCTACAGAACCTTGCGCTGCCGCTTTCGTCTTCCCCATCCCGGCTTGCGGCGTGCACCGCAGATTGGGACAGTAGGCCTCCGGAACCCCGCCTCTCGTGAACCTGTATGGGTGAGGGGCGATTAGGTTTTTGGGAAGCGCTCAAGCGCGACTACTGGCAACCACGACATCGTTCGACGACGATTTCCCGAATGACGACTTATTCCTGGACGTCAGCGACCTCTTCGACAACCTCAACATGGGCGACGCTGCTGCGACTGCTGCGGCTGCTATTCAGCCTACATCGTATGTGATCTCAATTTCTCTTTTTCGGATTATGCTAGAGTTCTTTGTTCTAGCGTTTGGTGTAGATGTGATAGGTTTATCTCCTATAGATGTAATCTGTTCATCTACTTTGCTGATCTGCATAGTTGGTTTTAGTACCGTTTGTATGATCATGATTTATCAGTTTATTATTCGTATTAAATCATATGGATTATTGCTTATATTTCCAACAGCTTCACCTCACTCAACGTGCGTGTCACGCCATCATGTGTCCTGATCTTAACAGATCCAACACCAACAATATGGCATGGGTTGTCATTCCCCACAGGCACAAAATCTCCGGTCTGCACAGACTCATATGAACTGAACCAATCTTTGTTGCAACAAATATGAAACGAACATGCAGTATCAAGTATCCATTCATCATCACGAGAAGCACAAGCAGCAAAAACAGCTAAGCATTCACCATCAGAACTATCAGAAACAACAGCAGCCTTACCGGCACCTTCAGACCTATCTTTCGGTTGGTAAGTTCCGTTTCTTTTCTCCTTATTCTGCAACTTCCAATAATCATCAATAACGTGATTAGATTTCTTATAATACCTGCAGAATTTATCCTTTCCCTTGGACTTTGAACGACTTCTACCGTCCTTGCTCTTATCTCTATTGCCATAGTTGTTATATCTCTGCTCGGTCCTGCCACGAACCTGCAGAGCCTCAGCCTTGGATGACGTCCCATCTGACTTTACCATAGTTTTCATGTTTTCCCTCTATTTGAGGGCGTCATGTACTTCGGCAAGGGTTAGTTCACCACAGCTCAACAATATTGTATCACGAAAATGTGTATAGGAACTAGGCAACGAGCATAAGAGTAGAAGAGCTAAATCCTCATCATCATATTTTACCTCCATAGACTGCAAGTTTGAAACAATCTCTTTAAAAACAGATATGTGATTCATTACCGATCCACCTTCTTGCAGCCTATGCGAGAACAACTTCATCTTCACGTTCATCTTACTGGTTAGATCCTTTGACACACATATCGTTTTCAGTTTTTCCCACAGGGCAGCAGCAAATTTCATCTTCAGTACTTCCTGCAAAATATTATTGGACATATGAAGTTGAATCAAAGACAAAGCCTTACGGTCCTTCTACTTCTCTTCGGCGGGCCAGGTCTTAGCATCCTTTTCGCCGAATCCATCCAGCGCTTCATCCAGATCAGAAGTTTGGGCGAGAATCGTCCGCATCTTCACCTGCCACAAGGAGAATCTTGTGGTGTAGTCCAGCTGTGGTAGATCGAACTTCAATGACGACATGTCGCAAACCCTAGATTAGAACCTGGGGCTCTGATACCACTTGTTACAATTGCGACAAGTAAATAACAAAGAACGAAAATGAAATCACAGCAAGAGGACACAGATTTAATGTGGAAAAACCTCTCCAACAAAGAGAGAGAAAACTACGGACGCCAGCCAACGAAACTTCACTATATTGAGGGGTGTTTACAAACGCCGGGGATTTCACAGATGCAACTCATCCCAACCAGCGGCTTACAAGAGGTTTATATATCGGTGGAAACCTAGGTCTTCAACGATCTGTACCGTACCGCGGGGGGATGTCGCCCCCCTGCACCCCCCACAGGCGTCCCCGTCGGGCATGGAGTGGGCCAATTTCAGACTCGTTACACTCACCCCAAGCCTTCGGTGACGGACCTTGCTCCACTCATCAGAAGTTGGCCTATACTTTGTCGAATTTAGATCAACATATAACAACACATTGGTGTTACAAGCATACAAGCAGCTACCGCAACTCCACAGGATAGGTAGGATCCATGGCGGTCAACACTCAACACTCACTCAATGGTCCCAAAATGGTACTGACTTTTCTCCGACCTACCTCCGGAAAGGGAGAGTGGGCCATGCTGGAGCCATTAGTGCAAACATGGTGTACACTCAATACTTATATAGTACTCTCTCCGTCTCAAAATAAATGTATTAGGTTTTTAAAATTTGAATGAATATATATATATACTAAATAGTGTCTAGATTCATTCAAATTTTAAAAATTTTGAGACATCTATTTTAATAAGTAGTATAAATTGCTCTTGTTAAGTGCATTCCTACGAGCACTTATGGGGACCGTTTAAGATGTTGCTGCGGTGAGTGGCATACAAATATGCTCGCATTGTGTGCTACCGTGGTACCCCTTTGATTTTATTTTTTAAATAAAGTGTTGGAATTATGCCCTAGAGGCAATAATAAAGATGTTATTATTATAATTCTTGTTCATAATAATGTTTATATTCCATGCTAGAATTGTATTAAGCGAAAACTTTAATACTTGTGTGGTTTGTGAACAACACCGTGTCCCTAGTATGCCTCTATGGACTAGCTCATTGATTAATGATGGTTAAGGTTTCCTAACCATGGACATGAGTTGTCAATTAATAATAAGATCATATCATTGGGAGAATGATATGGTGGACAGACCCAAACTAAGCGAAGCAATTAGATCGTGTCATCGTGTTCGTCTTTGCGAAGCTTTTCTTATGTCAAATATTGTATTCCTTAGACCATGAGATAATACAACTCCCTGGTATCGGAAGAAAGCTTTGAGGTCATCAAACGTTATCCTATGAGAGGGTGATCATAAAGGTGTCTCTCAGGTGATCGGAAAGTATCTGTTGGGTTGTATGTATCGAGATGGGATTTGTCCCTCCCAAGTCGGAGAGATATACTTCGGGCCCACTCGTTAATCGATATCAACACCGCTTGCAAGCATGTGGTTAAGGAGTTAATCACAAAGTGATATCGGATTACAGAACGAGTAAAGTACTTGCTGTGAACGAGATTGAACTAGGTATGACGGTACCGACGATCAAATCTCGGGCAAGTAAAATATCGCGAGACGAAGGGAATATATATATGGGATTGATTGAATCCTGGCATCGTGGTTCATCCGATATGATCATCGATGAATGTGTGGGAGTCAATATGGGTTTCCAGACCCCGCTGTTGATTATTGATAGAAGATCATGTCTGCATATTCTCGAACCCGCAGGGTCACACACTTAACGTGTCTCGACGCTCGGATAGATTGGATAATTGGCTTATGAGTTTTTGTTCGGAGTCTTGGATGGGATCCGGGACATCACGAGAGGTTCCGGAGTGGTATGGAGAATAAGATTCATATAAGGCAGTGCAGTTTTTGGAGTTCGGAATTGTTCCGGGTTAATCGGTATTGTACCAGAAGCTTCTAGAACCTTCCGGAAGGGGACCAACGTGGCCACACCTTCCGGGAGGGGGCATGGGCCTATGAGGGAGTGCCCTGGCCGCATTGGGCCAGGGGCACAAGGCCCCATAGGGCCCAGCCGGCCAAGAGAGGTTTAAACTCTAGATAGAGCTTCTAGAAGGGGGGGGTTTCCTTGCCCCCCACTCTTCCTCCTTGGGGCCGCCGGCCTTGGCTTGGGGGGGGGCTAGGGCTGGGGGCGCACCAACCCCCCACACCTTCCCCTCCAACCCTAGCCGCCCTGCTGCCCTCCTCTCTCCCTTCCGACTGCTTGTAGGCGAAGCCCTGCTGCAGAAATTCTCCACCAATTGCACCGCGCCGTCGCGTTGTAGATCCAACCCATCTCTCCACCATACTTGCTGGACCAAGGAAGGAGGAGACGTCGAGGTGCTGCACGTGTGCATATCACGGAGGCACCGCCACTTGTGGTGCTAGATCGGATCGGATCGCGAGGAGGAGAAGCGAGTACGACTACATCACCCACGTTCCGACGAATGTTCCGCTGTGCGAATCTTCAAGGGTATGAAGATCTAATCCAATCTCTCTCGTTGTCTGCATCTCCTAGATTAGATCTTGGCTTTCACTCTGTTCGCATCCGTAGAAAATTTTGATTTACTATGCCGCGAAACCCTTTCATAAAGAACATGATATTTTCAAACTTTTTAATGAAAATTACATTGATCTATAAATAATAATCAAAAGACTTACAAAGACTCCAAAAGGTAATAAAAAAATAGAACCTTTGACCACCTAGCGACGACAACCACTAGCACAAGCTGAAGGGATGTTGTCATCCTCACTCTTCCTTCATCAGAGCTGAGTAAAACTTGTTGTAGTGGAGCTTTTTATAGTAATCAGACGAGAAGTCGTCATGCTAAGTCACTAAAAAACCAGCGCACCAGAGCAGCAACCATCACAAATCATACAACCATCGGTCGAAAGAAACTAACATAAAACCATACCAATGAACATAAAAAATAACCAGTACCCAATAGATCCGTAGGACATAAAGAATAAGTTGACAGTCCCAGGAATCTAAACTCGATTTACATATAGGGAATACAAAAATGCTCCCTTCGTCTAAGAATAGATGTCTTGGATTTTTCAAATTTTAGATGAATATATATACTAAATAGTGTCAATATTCATTCAAATTTTAACAAATTTGAGACATCTATTTTAGAACGGAGAAAGTAGCAAACCTAAATTGAAAGATTGAAAAGAAGGCTATATACTACTATGGGGCGTCTATAAATAATAAACCTGTCAATGTAGGTGGACCGAGACCGATGATGTGGCCACTAGCACACTGTTCCTCGTCGACGGTCCTCTCACGAAAAGAAAAGAAAAGAAATGAAAGGCACTTTTTTTTTGAACAGAGACTGGGTGCTGATGCACCCTAATATATTTCAGCTCAAAAACATTGTACATCATGTATTACAAACCCTAGTTGCCTTATCTTTTCGATACCAGCAATCACTGGGCATAATAGGTTGTTATGAGCTGAGTTCCTGCAAGAACAGATAGGCTCAGATCCTACTGATATTTTTGCCTGTTGTGCACAATTGTGGGCTACCCCATTAATTTCTCTTGAAATATGAAAGATGAAACCTGGCAGGGGGTGAACAAGCTTCTGATATTCAATTGCTTGTCTTCTAATTTCCCAGATCATATTGATATCTAAAGCCCCTTGAGTCACCGCCGCCTTTGCCAATGTTAAGTTGTCAGTGAAGAATATTGGTCTTATTAATTTCATTGCATCTGCAAAGTTTGCAACAAGAACCAGAGCGTGAGCTTCGGCCTGCAAAGGAGTTGACACACCTTTTTTTGATGCCATAATAAAAACATCTGTTCTTTCTTCATCCTGCAAGGATTGAGCAAAGTAAATGCCGACACCAGCCGTAGCACTTGAAGATTCAGGTTGCTTCCTCCAAGCTGCATCAATGTAAATCTTTGGACCTGCAAAATGGAAATTTGTAGGAACTGATACTCCCAAGGTTCTCTTTGGAGAATGAGTGGATTGTATTAGATCTTCAGTCTCTAGATCCTTTAGTAGTGCTGCAGTGTGTATTGGCACCTGTTGATGGGAGTTCTTTTTCCTGCAAAACAACTGATCGTTTCTGGCCTTCCAGATGCACCAAAGGAAAGTGAAAAGATAATTTAGATTGATAGTATGGTGTTTCTGGTTGAGCAAGTTCACAATGATTTGAGAGATATCCAAAGTATTACTTATTAAGTTTTCACTTTTTATGAAACAAGGGGGAAGCAGCCAAGCAGCTTTTGCAAAGGGGATGAAAGGCAACATGGACGCTGCTATTTTATCCACACGCTGAACAGTCGTGACCCTGACAAAGTGACAACAACCAGCCGAAGTTGATGGTTGGTGCCTTGGTGGTACGTCCTTGGCCGTGAAGGTATCTGCAGATTCATTTGGAATGAAGAGCAACGTGGCGGATACATGCACAGCGTGCCTCGCCATCATACCCTCCGTCGACACGTACAGGTGCACTATCCTTTTTTTTTACAAAACGAATGTATTAATACCGTGAAATTATCAATTAAACTGGTCTCTGCATCAAAAGATGTCTAAAATCATCACATGCACATAACCAAAAACAAAAAAAAAGACTGTCACCGTGTTCAACCACTTGATACACAAGCACTCCAATCACCCCAGGATACATCACCTGTACTACAAACAAGTCTCTCCAAAAAAGAATGTCTCCAAGAAGAAGAAAAAATATACTCCCTCCGTCCCAAAATAGATGTCTCAAGTTTTTCAAAATTTGAATGAATCTATATGATAAATAATGTCTAGATTTATTCAAATTTTTACAAATCTAAGATATCTATTTTAGGACAAAGGGAATACAAGCATTATCGGCGCGCGATAAAAAATCTTGGGTTTTCACCTTGCCTTCAACAAGACCATTGTCAGTTACAACCGATAAAGATCAGACCTTGGATTTTCAACCTAAAAATCTGGCTTGGTATTCAAGAAGCACCACCAAAAATACAGTACACATGTATTGCCATCCCACTTGCCAAGGATGTTGCTGTAAGTCGCGAACACCCGACAGATAGGAAGAACCCGTGTCGCGTGTTGTCTTTGTCAACCAAAACCCTCTCTACCAAAATCAACCACCGACCATAGTCACCATGACTTTCTCCACTTCTATCACTTTCGTGAGAATCTATATAACAAAACATCCAATGGTACCGACTAGAAGACGAACCTTCTTGCTTCGCCCAAATAGGTTGTGCACGACCGTATCGATTCCACTCTAAATATCTAGTAACATCTTGTGCTAAACTACAAAAATCTTACAAGAGGAAGACCGGAACTCGACGGCGGCCCAATCAAGGAGGCAGACTTGAAGCAAATCGACGCCTTGGCAGTCGAATAACTGCAGGGCCGAACCACCTTTATTCGGAATGCCAGCACCGCACTGCACGCTCTTCAGATCCACCATGGCCGTCGCTCGAGACTCCACACCCGCCACTCTGTGCACGCAGCCAGGTGCCGCCACGCCGCCAACATCCGCTAAACCTAGGCCCATAGACCCACCCATGAAATGGATCATGATCTGACGGCCATGGTCATGGGGCACGACCACAGTGGCGGACAACGTGGTTGGCCCCGCGCCGCCTAGGGCGAAAGGGGAGGGGATGGGAGGGCAAAACCTAAACCTCACACGTGCATTCTAGCCGTGAAAAACTAGCGTGCATGCATATGGTCCTGCATCGATCGTGAAGAGATGAGGCCAAATCGCCAATCAGCCAACCAGCAGTCGTCACCTCAGGATTATTGGGCCAGCGCTGGATTTTCTACGCTCCGGCCTGCCAGGTGAGACGAGCAGCCAAGCTTGACTGCCACAGCTAGCTAAGCTAAACGACGACGGTTCGCGTGCTTGGTCGCCAAGGTATCTGCGCATATATTCCGCAACGATGAGGACGACAGA
Organism: Avena atlantica; assembly: GCA_910589765.1. Lineage (NCBI taxonomy): Eukaryota > Viridiplantae > Streptophyta > Magnoliopsida > Poales > Poaceae > Avena > Avena atlantica. The sequence goes on from OU342735.1 coordinate 47,118,979, forward strand.
GAGAATAAATTAACTGCTAGATTCGGACAGCCCCGCATGCACCGGAATCGTCAAGCCCTTGACTGCAACAGAGCGGTGTCAGCTAGCCACTCGCATGCAGAGCAGACCTGTACTGTAGTCTGTAGAGCGATCCGGCGCTAAAATGAGGTGAACAGCCGCATGCTTTCACGAGGCTGGTCTGATCGTGACTTCGACGACAAAGTTGGCAGCGCTGATTCGTCGAACGAACGTCTCTAGAGCCTGGGTGCTCCAGCGGCGCTGCATCGACTGCGACCGCGACGAAGCAGGAGCGGGAGCTAATAAACTCTCGAATTATACCAATGATGAAACGGTGGGAGTCCAACGGAATGGGACACCAGGTGGACTGCTCTAGTGTGATTTACTTTTGTTAAAAAACTGGGAAAGGTTCCGAAAGACCTAAATAAATTTTGCATCAACTAGTGGTGGTTAAAAGGACCTAGCATCCTACAAGTAAGCAAAAACTACAACAAGGTCTGACACATTTGCACATGGTATCCTACAAGTGGTCACAAAAACACAATTAACTCCTTCGCCATTGTAGTGACCCACCGTATCAGTACATGTTATAGTATGCAAGTCGTTCAGATAATACTCACGGAACAGCTCTCCGTAAGTATCACATCTTTCAGAATGATACAACAAAAATATTTCTCATCACCCGTGTATACAATCTAGTGGGGTGTAGGGTATTACGCTTCCAAGCAGCCTAAACCTAAGTAAAAACCTATGTGTTGTCAACGAAGTTGTATAGAGCATGTTAGTGCCCACCGCCAAACCAAAAAGGGGTTGTCTCACACCCTCGGTGTTGCATACCCACACCCGACACCAAGTCTGGAACTTCATAGATCCTCTAGAGCGGGTGAAACATGGTTTTTTCAAAAGGAAGACATACACGAACGATAATATCATAATCCATAAAGCTAAACTTGTCGCAAAAGGGTTTCAGCAAGAGCAAGGATTTGACTATGACGAGACTGTCTTGCCAGTAGCAATGCTTAAGTCCGTGTAGATTTTGCTAGCTATCACTGCCTATTAAGATTAAGAAATATGGCATATGGATGTTAAAATAGCTTTCCTTAAGGGAAATTTGACAGAGGATATGAATATCACATGGCCTGAAGGTTATGTTGATCCTAAAGATGCTAGAAAAATATGCAAACTTTAGAGGTCAATTTATGGACTGAAATAAGCATCAAAGAGTTGGAATCTATGCTTTGATGAAGTTGTCAAAGGTTTTGCTTCATTCAGAAATGGGAAGAACCTTGTGTTTATCAAAAGGAAAGTGGGAGGGCAATAGCAATTCTAATCCTATATGTGGATTATATATTGTTTACTGGGAATGATAAAGAGTTTCTTAACACTACAAAAGAAGTATTAAAGAAGTTTTTTTAATGAAAAACTTAAGCGAAGCCTCTTATAATAAATAAGTTTAGTATGGAAAAAACTAAAAGGGGATTTGTCCCAACAACTCATGACACAACACTTAGGACGAATCAGTGCCCTTAGACGGCTAATGCATGAGTAAAGATGAGTGAGGTCCCATACGCTTTAGCGATTGGGTCCATCATATATGCCTTGATTTGTACAAGACAAGACGTTTCATTCACGCTAAGTGTTTGCAGCAAAACATGAGAAATATTGTATTGACATTGGTGTCAAGGTGATTAAGTAAACTAATTATTAACTTTAGTGCAAGTGGAAGACTGAAGGAAATATGTCCTAGGGATAATAAATAATATTATTTATTCTTATGTTTATTATTAATATTCATAACTATATTTTATAATTGTTGTGAATATTTAATATGAGATTCAAAGAAAAACTCACATGCACGTGTAGAGAGATAAACACCATGTTGTTCCTAGTCCCGTCTCTAAAACTAGCTCATGTATCGTTTGATGATCGCGTTTTCCTGGTCATAAAATAGTTATTGTAACAAGGATTGGATGTCTATGACAATGAGAGCATATTATTGTCAGAACAAGGATGTTGAACCAACCCAATTCCTACATAGAGTTATGAGATTACATCGTCACATAGTTGGTTTTATTATAACTTTTCATTTGTATACTTGTATCCTTTGACCCTTTTAATATCACGTTCCTTCATACCAGAAGGTTTAGATACATCAAACATTATATGTAAAAGGTCAATCATAAATTTATTCTTTGGGTACTTTGTAAAAGTATGTTTAGGCACATGATAGTTTTAAAGTGGGATTTTCTCCTCCCACGAGGAAGACATACCCTGTGGGTCCTCTCGGTATTACGATGCCCATCATCGCCTGGCTAGATACAATTTTATATGATTCAAGGGGATATCAAAAGAGGGAAACAAGACAAGAGAGCAAACTGGTAATGAGGATAACTTGGTATGTGATCAAAGTGTTGCTTCACATTGATACCAACATATCTCACCTCGGGTTTGTTATTTATCATGAATCAAAAGGAAACATGTATGAAGTTAAAGGGTTCTCTTGACTCTTTCATGTATATATGGGATCAGAGTCAATATGGATGTTTTGATCCCCACTATTGATTATCGATCGCATAGGAGTTTCAAGATCATGTCTGCATATTACTGAATGTATGGAGTCACGCGCTTAAGAGTCTTCAGTATCTATTGCGTGTTTTTAGCATATGTATATGAGAGTATTATGTTGAAATATGTTCTAGAAAATTGAAATAAGTTTCGGAGATAAATCAAATTTTGATTCGGTGTTTGGAAGAGGTTCGAAAGTGTTTCAAGTGATTTATATAGGAAGTCCAATTAATTAGAGATTTTTTGCATATGTTTTATTATTTATTGGAAATAATAAAGGTCCCATATAGGAGCCACATGGGCCATGCACCATGTATGGGGTTGGCCCATGCACCACCCCCATTATCGTGCAGGGAAAGCAAAGGGGAAGCCAGGGTTGACTGTCACCCCACCTCGTGCCCTCGCAGCCGCCTCCAAAGGGGGTGCCCTGGTGCACCCCTCCCTCTCCCATCCTCCTATATAAAGAAGAGTAGGGTACAACCCTAGAGTTTGCAATTTCTCCCTTGGTGGATGCACCTCTCCTCTCTCAAGTTGTTCTTTCTCTCTCTCATTTATGTAGGTAGGAAGGCTGCACGAACCTTCGGTAGTTATTGTTGCTAGACGACAAAGATCTAGTGGATTGTATGCGACGTATGCGTGAATACTTGTAGATGAATCATACTTTTGATTCTCAATCAAGAGTTGCACCAACGAATGAATCTCTATTGCGCTATTTGTTTGAACTATAACCAATTTATATGTGTTTTCTCCATAATTTGATCTTGGCAGTTTTCGTAGGCCAAAATTTTGTTTTCCCTATGCAAGTTCCATACGGAAACTTCCTAGAACCAAGAACGAAGTCTATACCACAAGCAAAGTGTGATGGACATTGAAGTTTCGTTGGTGTTTGTGAAGTCATGCTAACGAGATTATTGACTTTGCTGTAAGTGGAAGACTGAAGGTGTTATTCCCAAGAGGAAATAAGAATACATGATTATTTATATATAACTCATTCTACATTATTAATGTTTATTCTTTATTCTATAACTATTGTGATTCCTGAATGTGAGATTTGAAGGAAAGCTCAAAAGAACATGTAAAGAGTTAAACACAATGTTGTTCCTAGTCATGCCTCTATGGCTAGATCATGTGTTGTTTGATTATCACGTATTCCTGATCATGGCATCGTTATAGTAACAAGAATGCCAACAACAATGAGACCATATTGCTAGAAGAACAAGGGTGTTGAACCACCCCTTTCATATGATAGATTACATCATCTTATAGTTGTTGGTTTTATCTTAACATTGTTGTGTACACTTGTATCCTTACGCCATGTGAACATCCTATAAATTCATACCAGAAGATTTGCTTTGGTTGCTAATGAGAAGTTACTCGTAATTGGGTCACAAAAAAGTAGCTTATGGGTACGTTTGAAACGTATGTTTAGGAACTCGATAGTTCGAGAGTTGGATTTGCTCATCTAATGATGGAGAGATACTCTATGATCCCCCTCGTTATTAAGGTATCCATCACCGTCTGAAGATACATAGTGTGATGTTATCATAGTGATTCGGAATATTGAAACAAGAAAAGGGAGAAAACCGGTAACTAGGATAACTTGGTATTGTCATCAAAGTTTTTCTTCACATGGATACTTAAAGACCTCACATCCGGTTTGTTATGTATCATGAATAAAAATGAAACATGTACAAATATAATTGGTTCACTCGAATATTTCGTTATGCAAGGGAGCTATCATGGGCATACATGGCCCTGTTATTGCTTATTGATCCGAATGAGCTCAGACTCATTCCGCGCATTACCAAACCTACTATGTTACACACTTAAGGATTTAAATACATAGTGAGAGTATATTTAGTATGAGGTTGAGAGAGAGAGAAAATGCCTGGAATAGTTTTGAAGTCACTGAAATAGTTTCAGAGACATCGAAATAGTTTTAGTTAAATTTCGAAATTATTCCGATGGAATAACTCATATACATAAGAGTTTTCGAAGTCTTCAAAAGTGTTTTTGAGATACGATGGAATAGTTCCAGAGTTCCAATTATGTCAGAGAGTTTTTGAAATGGTTCCATAAAATATAATGGATTCATACATTTGATGTATCAGGCTTTATTTTAAAGCATCGGATAGGTCAAAGACTTTCGATAAACGGTTTTGGAAACAATCAATCTAAAATCAATCAAGGATTTGATTTATGGAGAGTCCCGAATCTCTTCCTTGATTGAAGGGATAGATATTTCTTTCCTTATCAAATAGGGTGACCAAAGGTAGGTGCCCATCGCCACAAACCCATGCCTTATGAGGGTCGGCAGCTAGTGTTAGCTTGGGGCGGAAGCCAAGAGCCGCCCCCAACACGTCGGGCGCATCCCATCCCTCCTATCATATAAAAGAGAGGCACCCCCATAAAAGACCATCGTCCCTCAAGGGTTTTGTCTACCCTCTCTCTCCATTGTCGAGGTTCTTCACCTATATGCTGAAAGGCTGTGAGGCTCTCACATTTGGCACAATGCTACGGACGGTGGGACGTTGACGAGATCGTAATATCGTACGTGTGGACACTGGTAGAGGGATCATTCTTTTGATCCTCGAATAACATCTACCTTAACATCTTCGCCAATGATGTATCTCTCCGCTGCAATGTTGGTGAGATCTAGATCCAAACTTTCTCATGTTTCTTCAAAATTGATCTTGATGGTTTTTCATAGGATTTTTTTTGTTTTCCATATGTGAATCCCTACAATAACCGGTTCCACTCAAACTAGTGACACCTATTGGAAGAGAGTCAAATCAAATTTGATGAGCGCAAGATCATCATCCGTGAGTACACCAAAATGCAAATGAAGAGGAGACAAAAAGTCTATGTTGAGTAGGTGGAGTATTATACAACATGCACTCAACAAATTCAATAGATATTATGACAATATTCACTCAGTACCAGAGAGTGGAATGCCCTTGGAGGGTCAAGTAAGTGCTTAGCTTGCAATTTGGTATACTAGGCATTGGCTATGTATTGATGTGTCTCTTCTTGTTTAGTTGTACCATGCACAATACATGTTTCGAGCGAACAATGAGGGAAATGGGTCCGCCTTGATGCATTTCTTCACGATACTCAAAAAGTGCGAGAATAGAGTTTCCGACGGATAGAACTGAAGGGGGACATCGTTAATTTAGATGCGCATTGGCGACTTCAATAGGACGCCCCATTGGAAACAAGAAGGCCAAGACAACCGTTGTTGAGGTGGTATCATCGAAGAGGGTGCAAGCCTGGTTTAACAAGTTTCTTTCCAAGATCTCATCGAACTTGATCATTCGAGCTCAAAAGAGTGATGAAAGGTGGGGCATCCTTGATGGTGAATTAAGGCAAGAAGATCGATCTTGAGACAACGAGAGTGGTGGTGAAGAAAAAAGAAAGAGGACTTCATGATCTTGTCAACCGACACATCGAACATGCATCTAGAGGTGAAGGCACCACATATGTTCTTCCGTGGCGCCATCTTGCAAGAAATGAGCATTCGTAGGGCAACGACAACGTCAACACCGACTTCTAAGGAAGAGCAGGAGACACCAACGTCTGCGGAGTAGGAGGCGGCAGACGAGCTACCATCAATGGCGGAACTAACGTCGTCGATTTTATTTCTTTGCTATGTTGTGTTGTAATGTTGTGGATGAACTTCTCGGTGTTTTGGTGCCGGGTACTTTGAATTTATGGCTAAAACTATTGGTGTTTTGAGATTTCCATTGTTTCTTGCAACCGTCAGGGTCGAATGGGGGCCGTGGCGAAAGTGAGGCGTCCTCCAAAGGAGCAACATGCGTCGGTGCCCCCCATATGCCTGATCTGGCGCGTTAGCCAGACACACCGTTGGGGTATGCGGCTAGAGATGCTCTATGGCGTTTAAAATAGTATTGTCATGATATCATCCAAGAGAATATGAACTCGACAAGTATAAATGATAGAATTCATCTTTAAAGACCATGGTGACTTTTTTGGTTGGACTTGTTTGCCATGATAATGTCCGTGGCTGTACTGCATCAATGTCACATCATCTCTATTATATAGTACATGACGTCGTAGACTATTTTGTTCTATCAAAACTTTTTATGTATAGAAATGAAGGTAGTACTAACTAACATACAACCTCCCTTCACAATTCATTCAAAATTATATGTTTTAGATATTTCAACATATACACACCAATACGTGTAAACCTACATATTAAAACACACATATATAATGCGATTAAAACATTTTATTGAGAATGAAGGGAGTATATTAGAATTTGCAACATTGTAAGGTTTCGGCTTCAGAATGGCCTAAGAGCATCACTAACAGAACCCCTACTTGTGCGAAACCCGTATTTTTCCGGCGAGAGTAGGGGTTCTGGGCCTAACGCGCGAGCTACAGAGCCCCTACTTGGGCCGTCCCGTAAAATATTTTAATGGGTCCCCGTGAAATGGCCTCGCCGACCCCTATAAGTAGAGGCCGAACAAGCGGTTCACGGGTCGGAACCCGTACTCGCTCTTCCGCGCAAACCCTACCATGCCGCTGCCGCGCAAACCCTACCCTACTCCGGCAAGAGATTCCACAGCCGTGCGTCGCAGATCCGCACCTCCACTAACGACATGGCCACCCTCCATGGATGCGGCCAGGGAGGCGGTCATAGCGGCGGAGGAGGCGGTGGTCGAAGGCCGCCACCGTCATCTCCGCACCCTTGCGCCGACGAGCAGCGGAAGAAGCTCGCTCGCTCCATTGGGGCGAAGCGCCGCGCCGCGAGGCGCTGGACCAACTAGGGGCTATGCCCGCCTCCCTCGCTGACAGCATACACCGACTGGACGCGGCGTCAGGGCCTCGTCAAGCTCTGCTTCCTCCCTCCTCCGTGAGTGAGCGTCATCGGCGCCGCGGCGACGAAGAGGATCAGGCGCAGCTGCAGGCAGCGCTCGTGGCCTCCAAGGCCGCATAAGACGAGCTGGTCCGCCGCGAGCAGGAGGAGCTGCAGGCGCCGCTCGCGGTCGTACGTGTCGCGGGCGCACAGGAGGAGCTGGAGGCGGCCATTCTGGCCTTGCACGACGAGCAGATGGTGGCCTCCTCCTCCGGCGTCGTCGACGACGAGGAGATGGTGGACGTCATCGTCATCGACTAGCCGGAGCTCCAGCGCACCTCCGATGCCCGAGGACGAGCCGACGTCCTCCGGCAAGCTCGCCGTGTAGTTTTAGGTTAATCTAAGTTAGTTTTGCTGTAAGATATGATGTAATGATCGATAAACTAATCTATCCGTATGCTTAATTTTACGGGAAATTTCAAATATTAAATTATATGGTTTCAATCGCTCAAAAAAATTGTGAATTGCAAGTACAGGCGTCTATACTCGCGATTTATCATTCATGCGAGTAGGGTTCTGTTAGCGATGCTCTAAGTGTGAATTATTGATACGTGTAAGGTTACACCTCTAATCTCAAAGTCTCAACCGCCCCTCTGCCGGCATCGCTTGTTTCTGGGTAAAAGACATAATATTTGATCCAACAAATCCCCAATTTACCTTTACCTCTCCGCCCGTTCTCCCCAATTGGACCCTCTCTCTATTTTTTTTTTGGACAAAGTCCCCCGTTGGATTGGATATTGGATTAACCGAGGGGAGAAGGAGTTCCCCTTCTTCTTCCTATCGTTTCGGCCGCGGTGAAACTTGGATTGGCGACCAGGTGGCGGCGTGGTGCGCGGTACCTTCCACCCCAAGGAGCCGCCGTCGAACTCACCATCCCCCCCCCCCCCCCCCCCCCCCCCCCCCACCACCACCACGCGACCAATGGCGGGCGCCGCGGCGCCGCACGTTCCCTCTCGCCGGCTATATAACCCCGCGGTCCCCCACCCGCTCCACTCACTCAGCCACCCGTCTCCATGTCCATGCCCACCGCGGCCGCGACCGCGTCGTGGCCTTTGGCGGCAGCGATGGGTGACGTCGACCAGCAGCCTCTGCCCCTATTCCTGCGGCCGGTCGTCCTCCACGGCGTCAGCACCGCGGCCCACCTCCTGCTCGCCCTCGCCGTCGCCGGCCGGCTCGTGTTCTCCGTCTGCTTCCACCGCCGGAAAGAACCGTCCGCGGCGGCGTCGAGAGGCGCTGGGTTCCGGTGGTGCCGGCTCGCCGTGCGCACCACGTGGGTTCTGGCGGCGTCCGAGGTCTTCCTCGCCGTGTACTCGCTGGTCTCGTGGTACCTCGACAACAACAGCGGAGGCGGCGCGGGATGGGGGGCGCCCGACGCGGTGGCGGACCAAGCGGACGCCGTGTCCCGCGCGGTGGCGTGGCTGCTGCTCGCCGCGTACCTGCAGCTCGAGTACCGCAGCCGCGGGGAGGAGCGGTTCCCGGCGCCGCTCAGGCTCTGGTGGGCGCTCTTCCTGCTGCTCTCGGTGCTCGCCGTCGCCGTCCACGCCGCGACGGGCCTCCAGTACAAACTCCCCGTGCCCGCGCTATCATGGGCGCGCGACGCCGTCTCGGTCCTTGCCGGCGGGGTGCTGCTCGTCACCGGGTTCTCGGCCGAGAGGGGCGCGGTGGGTGGCTCTGCTTCCGAGGAGCCTCTGCTCAATGGCGCGAGGGAGACGGCCGCCGAGAGCGACACCGTTGATTCTTCCATGTTCACGAGCGCCGGCTTCGTCAGTTTCCTCACATTTTCCTGGATGTGGCCCCTGCTCGCCGTCGGCCACAGGAAGACTCTTGACATCGACGACGTCCCGGAACTTGACCACGGCGACAGCGTGGCTGGCGTACTCCCATTGTTCAAGGAGAACCTCGAGGCGCTCACCGGCGACGGCTCTGCTGGCCAGAAGGTCACGGCGTTCAAGCTCACCAGGGCTCTGGTGCGCACCATGTGGTGGCACATCGCGGTGACCGCCCTCTACGCTATGATTTACAGTCTGGCCATCTACGTTGGCCCATACCTCATCGACTCCCTGGTACATTACCTCAACGGCGACGAGAGGTACGCGAGCAAGGGGAAGCTCCTCGTGGTCACATTCATCGCAGCCAAGGTGTTCGAGTGCTTGTCACAAAGGCACTGGTTCTTCCGGCTACAGCAAGCCGGGATACGTACGCGGTCTGCGCTTGTCTCCGTCGTGTACCAGAAAGGGCTCTCCCTGTCCAGCAGCTCGAGACAGAGCCGCAGCAGCGGCGAGATGATCAATATCATCAGCGTGGATGCAGATCGCGTCGGGCTCTTCTCATGGTTCATGCACGACCTCTGGTTGGTACCACTCCAAGTATCCCTGGCATTGTTCATCTTGTACTCCACCCTCGGGATTGCCTCGCTTGCAGCACTTGGTGTCACCGTTATCGTCATGCTTGCCACTGTGGTTCCGATGCAAATGCAGGAGAAGTTCCAGGAGAAGCTGATGGACAGCAAGGATGTCAGGATGAAGGCGACATCTGAGATCCTACGCAACATGAGGATTCTTAAACTGCAGGGGTGGGAGATGAAGTTCTTGTCTAAGATCATTGACCTGAGGAAGACAGAGGAAAGCTGGCTCAAGAAGTATCTTTACACGTCGACTGTGGCCACCTTCGTGTTCTGGGGTGCCCCGACCTTCGTTGCGGTGGTAACCTTTGGAGCTTGCATGCTCCTAGGGATACCATTGGAGTCAGGGAAGGTGCTGTCTGCATTGGCCACGTTCCGGGTGCTTCAAGAACCAATATACACCCTTCCCGACATGATCTCGATGTTTATTCAGACTAAGGTGTCTCTCGACAGGATAGCATCTTTCCTGTGCCTCGAAGAGTTGCCCATGGATGCTGTGCAGAGGTTGCCAAGGGGTAACTCTGATGTCGCAGTTGAGGTCAGCAATGGGTGCTTCTCTTGGGATGCCTCTTCTGAAGTGCCAACTCTTAATGACCTAAACTTTCAAGCTCGGCAAGGCATGCATGTTGCAGTCTGCGGGACGGTTGGCTCTGGAAAATCAAGCTTGCTCTCTTGCATTCTTGGTGAGATGCCAAAGCTATCAGGAGAGGTCAAGACTTGCGGAACAATGGCATATGTCAGCCAGTCGGCATGGATACAGAGCGGCAAAATTCAGGACAACATACTCTTTGGCAAGGAGATGGACAGTGAGAAGTATGACAGGGTCCTTGAGTCATGTTCTCTGAAGAAAGACTTGGAGATATTGCCATTTGGTGATGAGACGGTCATTGGAGAACGAGGCATCAATCTTAGTGGCGGGCAGAAGCAAAGGATTCAGATAGCACGAGCTTTGTATCAGGATGCCGACATCTATTTATTCGATGATCCGTTCAGCGCAGTGGATGCTCATACAGGATCCCACCTCTTTAAGGTACAATATGATCGTTTTTGTTCAGTTCGAAGTTTGAGAACACATTGCTCAAGGTTTCTACCATCTGCAGGAATGCTTGCTTGGGGCTTTGGGTTCAAAAACAGTGGTTTATGTTACTCACCAGATTGAATTCTTACCTGCAGCTGATCTTATTCTGGTGAGAATTTCGTTGGCACAAGTTTCATCTAAATTTATTATCATTAATTTTTTGTTTTCCTTATAAGATAATAATAATGTAGGTAATGAAAGGTGGGAGAATAGCACAAGCAGGCAAATATAACGAAATACTTGGCTCAGGGGAAGAGCTAATGGAACTGGTTGGTGCTCACCAAGATGCTCTTACAGCATTGGACGTGATTGATGTTGCTAATGGAGGCAGTGAGGCTTTCTCTTCCAGTGGCGCAGCTAGCCTTTCCAGGTCATTGTCATCAGCTGAGGAGAAAGATAAACAAAATGGCAGCGAAGACGTTGGCAAGGTTCAAAATGGGCAGCTGGTGCAGGAAGAGGAAAGGGAGAAGGGCAGGGTTGGGTTCTGGGTCTACTGGAAGTACCTTACATTGGCTTATGGGGGAGCTCTTGTACCATTCGTGTTGATAGCTCAGATACTTTTTCAGGTACTTCAGATTGCTAGCAATTACTGGATGGCTTGGGCCTCTCCCGTGTCGAAAGACGCCGAGCCTCCTGTTAGCATGTCAAGACTGATCTATGTCTTTGTCGCATTGGCTGGTGCAAGCTCGCTGTGCATCCTCGTAAGGGCACTGTTTCTTGTTACAGCTGCATACAAGACAGCAACTATGTTGTTCGACAAGATGCATATGTCCATATTCAGGGCTCCTATGTCTTTCTTCGATTCCACTCCGAGTGGGCGCATCTTGAATAGAGTAAGTCAGAACTTCCTCAAATTTCTTAGGAAGTTCAGTTTATTGGCTTCAACCATGCTCACACAAGAATTAAATTGTTTAGGCTTCAGCTGATCAAAGTGAAGTGGACACCACCATTGCTGAATTTATGGGTTCTGTCGCATTTTCCATCATACAACTAGTTGGAATTATTGCTGTGATGTCTCAGGTTGCATGGCAGGTGTTTGTTATTTTTGTTCCTCTAACTGTGGCCTGCTTCTGGTGTCAGGTACTTTATTTAACCTGTTTTTTCTCCGTGCTGTTTTAACTGCAAAATCAGCTCATCATTAGATTTATCATTTTGCAGCGCTACTACATTGATACCGCCAGGGAGCTGCAAAGGCTCGTAGGGGTTCGCAAAGCTCCTATAATACAACATTTTGCAGAATCCATTACTGGATCAGCAACTATCAGAAGTTTTGGCAAGGAAAATCAGTTTGTATCAACTAATAGCCATCTAATGGATACCTTCTCTCGACCAAAATTCTATAACGCTGCATCAAGGGAGTGGCTTTGCTTCCGGTTGGATATGCTATCGTGCCTTACATTTACGTTCTCTTTGATATTTCTGATCAGTCTGCCGACTGGTCTCATTGATCCTGGTATGTTGTTACTGGTTCGGAACAGTATTTATACTAAATAGATTGTACTAGTAGGTACGATGTGATTTGATATGGTCATGTATCTAAATTACATCTTTGTTTCAGCAATTGCTGGTCTCGCTGTCACATATGGGCTTAATTTGAACACACTGCAAACATCTGTAGTCTGGTACCTGTGTAGTTTGGAGAACAGGATCATATCAGTAGAAAGAATTCTGCAATATATCAGCATTCCCGAAGAGCCCCCTCTTTCAGTGTCAGGAGATAAGTTGTCTTATAATTGGCCATCAGAGGGAGAAATTCAGCTGCATAATCTCCATGTAAATGCCCTCATGTTTACTTACTTTCCTTTTTCTGTATTACCAAATTCATATCTTTGCCATTGTAAGTGAGCTATGATAAAAAAATCCAGTCTGATGGGCATGCTAATTGTATCATCAATGATTTGCCAAACACGAATGCAATTATTTTAGATATCACAGATGTGTAACTTTTCAGTTTGATGCAGGTTAGATATGCTCCACAACTACCATTTGTTCTGAAGGGCCTGACAGTCACTTTTCCTGGAGCCATGAAGACTGGTATTGTTGGAAGAACAGGCAGTGGCAAATCAACTCTTATACAGGCGCTTTTCCGTATCGTGGATCCTACTATCGGTCGGATACTAGTAGATGGTGTCGACATTTGCACCATTGGACTGCATGATCTGAGATGTAGACTGAGCATCATTCCACAAGACCCAACTATGTTCGAGGGAACTATCAGGAGCAACCTTGACCCTCTTGGAGAGTACAATGACAATCAAATTTGGGAGGTAGTTTCAATTTTCACATACATTATTTCTTGTCAGTCCTGTAGTTCTCTTCTTAACAGTTAGACCTTTAGTAAACTTGTAGCCTGAATATTTAGCTCCATCTCAGGCATTGGATAACTGTCAGCTAGGAGAAGAGGTCAGGAGAAAGGATCTGAAACTTGACTCACCAGGTCTGTTATAGTGATATGTATAATTTGAATCATGCAGTTGAAAGGCTGATGCTGAATTTGCATATCCTTCACGTTTTTCCCACTAGTTCTTTACTTCCAAAATTGAAAAACTGTAGCAGAAAGCCACTCCATGTTCTTTTGGGAACTGAAAAATTCTATGAATTTGCTTTCCAGTGATAGAGAACGGAGAGAACTGGAGCGTTGGTCAGCGCCAGCTTGTCTGTCTAGGTAGAGTGATTCTGAAGAGGACCAAGATACTGGTTCTGGACGAAGCCACTGCTTCGGTGGATACGGCGACGGACAACCTGATCCAGAAAACACTACGGGAGAATTTTTCAGAGGCGACAGTCATCACGATTGCGCATCGAATCACCTCTGTCCTTGACAGCGACTTTGTCTTGCTTCTCGACAACGGTCAGCCATGAGCCCTTCAAACCAAATCACCACTGCGTCTTATTAATCCTTGTAATCCAATGTGTTTGGGATAACTGTTAGTTTGACTAAACGCCATTCCGATCTTTGCAGGTGTGGCCTTGGAGCGTGACACGCCGGCCAAGTTGCTGGAGGACAAGTCGTCTCTGTTCTCAAAGCTCATAGCAGAGTACACGATGAGGGCAACACATACGTAGCGAAACTAGTGAAAGCTCCAGCGTTCCTCCACGTTGTTGAGGCTTCTCGAGCGAGCCTGACCATGGATAATGCTGAAAAATTTCTTGTAGATGAGATGTGAATTACTTGTCAGATCAACCGTGGTGTTCGCACTACTAATGGTAGTGGTGACTTTACATTGGTCTAAAGCAAAAAATGCCAAAAAGGTGCTTAAAAGTCGGTTAAGTAGTAGTAGTAGTAGTATTAAGAAAGTGGTTTGCTGAGGATAGATAGAACTGAATCCTGATTTCGTAGTCACCTTCTTTACGGTGGACTGCACACGCCGGAATAGTTCTGGGGCTAAGTAGTTTGTTGGACAATGTGATATACCTGGATAAATAAATGAAGCGGTTCTTTTTTTTGGGACATCTCAGGTCCCGTCCTGACTGTTCTTGTTGATATTGTGGGTCTGCTTTGGATTTGGATGCAGGAATGTCAAGCATGAGCGGCTGATGTTCTTCTGAATTTTGTTCCTTTTTTCCTCTACAGTTTGCAATCCAGCTATAAAGATCCTTGTCCAAAACTATATGTGTGTGCTGTGTTCTGTAAGGATAAAATTACTTGTTCCTCACTGTGCAGGTGCACTATCAGGCAATTCGTAAGTCGCGTGTTCGCTAAAAAGATGACATTGTCAGCTGCTCTTTGACAGTGAACAGCATCCCCCAGATTGTTAATTCCCAGCTGCGTCCTGACAAAGAACACGAGTGGTGAATTAACCAGGAGCAGGTCACCCCTCCCTACCCCAAACGGCCTATGGGGACGTCGGCTTAACCAGGAGCAGGTTAGAGCATCTCCAGCCCCCCTCCCTACTACCCCAAATGGCCTATGGGGGCGTCGGCGCTGAAAATCTCACCCAGCCGTCCCCCATAGCGGTCATTTTTCCATCCGGCGCCCCCAGTCCACGCCCAACTCATAGGGGCGTCCAATGGAGCAAATCGGCGAGTGGGCTAGCTTCGTTTGCGAGACGAAGTGAAACCCCTCATTTTCCCTTTTCCCCTGCCCACGCCGCCGTGCTCGACCCACCCTCACCAGAGCGTCGTCGGTGCCACCTCCTTCCCCTCCACCATTCCCTCGCAGATAGAAAGGCCCAATCGATCCCTCGCCACATGGCACATTCCCGCCCCGCTCTGTTTCGCCATCGTATGTCGTCCACTGGCATTTTTGAGCCTACCTCACGGCCACCTTGCACACGAGGTGTTCGGTGATCTTCCTAGGCCATGGATTAGGAAGACGAGCAAATGTTCGCAGCTCTCATGAAGGAGGAGGTGGCTGTTGCCGCCGACGAGCAGTTGAAGATCCTCTCATGTCTCCTTGGCGTGCACTTCCGCAACGCGGAGGTTCAAAGCGGGGCGCGGCAAGAGCAGCCGAGGCAGAGGATGAAGGGCCATTACATGTTGTACGACAACTACTTCGCCGATGATCCACTGCACGGCGACGTGGTATTTCGGCGACGTTTCAGGATAAATCGGAAGCTTTTCATGAAGATTGTCGTTCGCGTCAGAGGGTGCGACGACTACTTTATATGCAAGAAATATTGTACTGGCACAATAGGATTTTCGCCAATCCAGAAGTATACTACTTTGAGGATGCTAGCATATGGAGCTCTAGCCGATACATAGGATGACTATCTAGGCATGGCTGAGTCCACTGCCATTGAGTGCATGTACATGTTCTGTAGGGCGGTGGTGGATGTGGTTAGACCAATGTATTTGAGAACATCCAGTGTAGAAGACAGTGCTCGGATCCTGGTACAGAATAAAGCAAGAGGATTTTCTAAAATGCTTGAAAGCATCGATTGTATGCATTGGATATGGAGGAACTACCCATTACTTAGCAAGAAATGTACAATGGTCATAATGGAGCTTGTAGTGTGGTGCTTTAGGCAATAGAAGATCAGGATCTATGGATTTGTCATGCTTTGTTCGGTAGGATGGATCTCACAATGACATCAACATGTTGCGGTGCTCGAATATCTTCGCCAAGCTTGTTGAAGGCCATGCTCCACCGGTGAACTATGTGATCAATAACCACAAGTACACCAAGGGATACTACCCGACGGATGACATCTACTCAAGATGGTCAACATTTGTGAAGAAAATTTCAAACCCTGTTGTGGAAAAGAGATCTTGGTTTGCTCAGTGCTAGGAGGCTTGCAAAAAGGATGTCGAGCGGGCATTTGGTGTGTCTCAAGCTCGATTTGCTATTGTTCGGTACCCTTCTCTTATCTAGTTGAAAGATAATACGAGAAAGGTTATGAATGCTTGTGTGATCATGCATAACATGATTATTAGAGCGTGTCGAAGAATCCAGTGATTGACACTGAACCGTATCACCGACATGGTCCATATGTTGATCACTAGGTGCCGACCATATTTGTCGCCTTCTTCGCCATGCGTCGGGACATCCAAGATGCAAATACTCACCACCACATGCAAAACGATCCGAGATGCCCAAGAGAACACCTAGTTTTATTTGTTTCAAATTATGGTTCAAAACTTGTTAAATTTGCATATACTCGTGTTAAACATTTGATGAAAATTGTGATATATTAATTTATAAATTCTTCATTTATATCTGTAAAATAGGCTATGGGGTGCGGCTGGACGCGTCCAACCAAGCGTAGTCACTCCCATGCCGTAAAAAAAAAAGTTCCTGCCAATTAGCCAACACTGCTGACAATCTAGAGAAATTGTTCTCCAATTAGCCAACCACACATCTGCTGACGGGTGACGAGAAGCCAACGTTGACTGCCACAGCAAACCTAGCGTTGACGGACCGACGTGTCCGAGCTTGGTCGCCAAGGTATCTGCACATATATTCCGCAGCGAAGAGGGCGACGGAGAGAGAATAAATTAAGGATCAATGGCGAGATTCGGACGGCTCCGCAGCTGAATCGTCAAGTCTTGACTAAGTACAACGGAGCAGTGTCAGCTAGCCACTCGCATGCGGAGCAGAACATTCGTGCTAAACGATCACGAATAATTAACCTGGCCTCATCGCGACTTCAATCGACAAAGTTGGCAGCACTTCCGGCGCCGCTGCTTCGTCGAACGAACGTCGATAGATCGGTGCTCGATCGACAGCGACGGCTACGCCGACAGAGGGGGGCTGGATCAATGAATTGTTTGGAGTCTAACGGAACTGGACGAAAAGGCAAACTTAATATGTACCGGTGGAGAATATGCTATATGTACCGGTTGGTTTGGGGCTTTAGTTCTGGTTTTTTAATCGAGACAGAGCAATCGAAACTAAAGGTCTAACTTTTAGTCTCGGTTGTCTCACCATCCGGAATAAAAGAGGTACACGTGGCCGCGACAGAGGGCGAGGGGGGAGGGGGGGGGGGGGGGGGGGGGGGGAGGGAGCAACCGTCCCGGTTCGTAATACGAACCGGGACAAATAACCCTCTGTCGCGGCAGATATTTGACACATTTCTCTGCCGCGGCAGAGAATTCATTTTGGCAACTTTTGTTGCCGCGGCAGCATTTTGCCACTTTTTGTGCCGTGGCAGAGAATTCATTTATGTTGTTTTATTGTTTATTTAGTGTTTTGCACTTATCAATAAAGGGACCATTATATTACACAAGATCATCATGACAATATTACATTCGATACACGGATCGAGTTCATGCACTACATACAAAATAAGCTCTTTGTACAATCCTATTGTTTATACACACCCAAATAGTATTTCTCTTTTGGGTTTATGACTTCTGCATCCAAAAATCGCGCCAATTCCTTCTGAATTGCTCGTATGCGATCCTTTGGCAGAAAACCGTCCCGTAGACGTTCGATCTGATTTAAAAAAGGAGTCAGCCTATATTAATGAAACTAAACACAATTTGATGGTAATTAAAAACTATAGAAATTGTTTACGTATGTAGAGTTGCTCTAAATTTCTGCCCTTCTCACAGCACGTCTACCGGATGAACTCGCAAACATAGTATTCACATAAATTGTTCCCTGGTCCCTGCGTCAGGCGCTTTACGAGAACATAGTTCAATCAAAATAATAATCAAGCATGATAATAAGGGTATCAAAACTAGAATCAAAGAGATGCGCGGATATAGCTAGTGATGCTTACATCTAGTGCTTGAAATGTAAGCTCCTCTTTCCAAACACCCCTAGCCTTGTTGGTGAACCGTTTTCAAGCGTTGCCCGGCGAAGAAAACGAATAAAAGAAGTTATTAATTACTTGATATCATAAAATTCATGAACGTTGCCGATATAGTATCGTAATGATTAGAATTACCGCTGGAGAAGCATCTGCATGTCCTTTCACTGCTCAATGGGTTTATGTTTCGAGTCCATGACTAGTACACGCCATTTGTCAAGTTGAATGGTTAACAGAATATAGTGGAAGCTGCGCATGCATAACTAATCAATTATATACTTAACATCGAGTAAGCAAAATAGAAAGTGTATACAAGACAATAACACTCACTCGAAGTTGTAAGGAAATAGTATTTCCGCTTCTGGTTTCTTGAAACCTTAACGCGTGTACGATATTATCCTCCGTATCCTGGGGGCTTGTTTTGAGATTAGCTTGATGAACCCAATAAGGGTCAATGAAGCCAATGTCATAGATTTGTCCTCTGCTGCATTCGAGAATCTTCATTCTGCATATTACAGTATGATTATATATATGCAATAAACGAGGTGAGATAGCTAGAGACTAAATTAATTACATAATTAGTACTTACAGACAATAGGTACTGATGATCGATTTATCCAAGGCATCTTGATTGAATAATTGAAATAGTTCATCAAATTCAATGGATATCATGTCATCTATTTCTTTCCCGTAATGCTTTTTTGTAACCCTCAGCACTATCCAGTTAGCCCCGGCCTTTGTGGCATGCATGTACCAGTTATGCAATCTTCGCATTTTTGTTGGAAGATTATTTACCTCCTCAGGTTTGACGAGAGGTTTGTCGTACTGGTATTTGTATGCTACTTCACTCACGGGGAAGTACTCTAACTGGGATAAGTACTGGGCAATACTCATACCTTGAGCAGCGGCAGCTTCTCCGTATTGTGCAACTACCTCTGGATCATACTGCTCTTCGACCCCATATTTGCTCGACCCCACATTGGTATGGGGAATCACCTTGAGAGGGGCACAAGACTGTTTTGATTGTTCTCCGAGCCGGGCAACAGATTTCTCGCTTGCACCTGTACTGCTCTTCGAGGCTTGTTGTGCCGCATGTGACTTGAGAATAGAACGCTCATAGTCTGATGACAGCTTTGGCTCGGGTTGATGAAGAGTCTTTAGCATTTTGAACACTCTGGCTTTTTCTTCTTTGGTGCTGGGGAACTCTGGATCTTTTGGCCGCTTCAGCTTAGCGAAAAACATTGTCATTTCCGCATCAACGATAGTCGTAGTCTCCTCTTGAGTATAGTCATAAGCTCTCTTGGGAGGAAACTTTGGTACTTTTAGAAGAGGCTCTTTTTTACGTTTCGGCGATCGCTTACCACGATGCAGAGTAGCGGTACGCTTACGCTTTTTATCCTGAGGCGCCGGCGATGGCTGCCGCGGCGATGGCTGCGCCGGAGCCGGGTGAGGCGACGAAGACGGCTGCCGCGGCGGTGACGACCTCGCTGGAGACGGGTGAGGCGGAGGCCAAGATGGCCTTGGCATGGGATTTCGAAGGACGATACATTCCTTCGGCCATAGAATGGTGACGTTTGTTGCATCTCCCAGTTCAGTCACATCCCTTCACCTGGAGGGTAGTCAAGCTTCAAAACTTCAAAGGTGGGCATGATTTCATCCACCCCGACAACAGCGTAGCCCTGTGGAACCGGACGACAGTGGTAAGTTGGTGTGGGTCCAATTGGTAAGGCATAGCCGACCACCACCTTCATTGATATGTTCACAACTTTGACATGTAGCTCGCAGTGTGTCATCTGTGTGATATCATCCACTGGGTATCCAACAGGAGCCATCATCGGTGCACCATCGTCATCGTCATTGTCATCACCCGGGACCTCGGTGGAAGCCACACTACTTTTTCGATTATTCGATAGTCCGGTAGCATCGAATGCAGTGTGTTGCTGAGATGGGCCGGTAGTACTTTGCTCTTTAAGTGCGTTAATTTCATCTTGTTGTTGCTTTATTCGTTCTTCAATTATACGCATTCGCTCTTTCTGAATATCTGCTTCAATTTCCGACTTGTCCTTTCTCCTCTGACGGCTTCTATCAGGATATTTCTTCCTCTCTTCGGGAAACCCAGTCCTCCATGGTTTGGAGCCGCTTGTGCCTCGTGTTCGTCCATCATGTTCCTTATTTCCAAGGGCGAGTGTGAGCTCATCATTCTCTCTATCGGGAATGAAGTCTCCATCTTTAACAACATTTACTGCTTTTCTCATCTTCTCGATTGGCAAGGGGTCTTCTTTATGTCGTATGTTATATATACACTTCCCTTTCGAGTCCAACGTGCCCCCATGCCTGTAAAACCAATTCCTTGCACGTTCGATCCAATCGTCTGTCTCTGGGATGATCTTTTTAGCACGCAGTTCATTCTCAAGTTTCTCCCACTTAGGAATGCCAGCCATGTAGCCACCTTGCCCCATAGTATGGTGATACTTCTTGTTAGCAGCATTCAGCTTATTCGTTGCATACATTTTTCTTAGCTTTTTCTGATGTCTTGTAATTCACAAACTCAGCCCAGAATGGTTCTATCTTCTGAAACTGAATCTTCTTGAAATCCGGAGTCTTCTCTTTCACGACATAGTTAAGGTGAAATCTTTTCTTCCAGTTGGTGAAACACTGGGCCATCTTCTTCATAGCCCACTCCCTAACCTTAACCTCCATGGCTCGCGCATGTTCTAAGGCTTCCTCAACTGGATCCTCCGCATTTGGATCCAGCTCTATCTTCGGTAGTTTGAAATTAACCATGAGGCTCTTCCATAGTAAATTTTTGGCCACGGTAGAGAGAAATAAAGACTTTCCCTCTTCTTCCGCATCAGCAGGCCTATTCCAATTTCGAACGGTGATTGGGACGAAGTCCCTAACGATTACTCCGCATTGTGCCACAAATTTGTTTGCGACAACTTCGGGAGCAATCGATTTGCCGTCTTCACCGATATCTTCGATCCTGAACCTCTCATGGTCTTCCAACTTTTTGGTTGGGCCTCGTCCACTCTTTTCAGTAGATTTCTTTGATCCAGAGGGCTAAAACAAGAAAGATCATTGTTACTATTTCTATATAGATAGAAGATGATTAATTAATGAATTAATTATATTACATGCACCTCGCCGGAGCGGTCGTCTTCTCGATCACACAAGGCATCGCCTTCTCCCTCGCGGAAGGCATCACCTTCAACCTCAAACAAGTTGTCTCTTCCGGCAAAAAGAGGATCACCCTCACCGGAGTTGTTCAGAAACGTCGATACATCTAAATTTTCTTCCCTGCGGATCACACCTTGGATCCACTCTTCCTTTTCTTCGTCTCTGTCGTGTGGGTCCATATTTTCTGCATAGGTGGAAAAACGGATAAGTCAAAGCGGCTAAGGGAGAATGTTAGGTACGGTGTTGAGAGATATAAACCATAATTCAGAGAAACCCATACACAATAATAAAAATGAATTTACAATATCAGAAACCCTAATTCGGAGAAACCCTCGGGATCGGATCCTATCACGAAGAACCAATACCTAGCCACAGTGACTGACAGAGGGGCCCGGAGCCACCTCAGCAGCCACACAAGCAAAAGTGGTTCAGGGGCATTTTTCACTCGGGCTAGGGCTAGCCAGAGAGGCTGACCTGTGGGCCAGAAACCATATAGGAAAGCCACGCAGGCAAAGTGGGTCCCTGGCTGGGTCGCGCTGACACATGATTGACGTCACGTCGGTGGTGGCTTGCAGGACGGTGACGGGGAACAGCGTTAGGGGGCGATCTAGGACGCGTCGTGCACGCGTTAAAGAGAGAGGTTGAGGCGAGCCAAAGAGTAGCGGCGCCGCCTCCAAAAGGTCACCGGAGAGGGAGCACGACGACGGTGAGCGGCGGTGGTGGCAGGTGGTCGATGGGGAGGAGGAACCAGAGCGAGAGGGGGTGAGAGAGAGGGTCCACGAGGACCAGCAGATCACCAGGTGTGCGGTGGTGGTGCTGGGAAGGCGAGGCGAGGTCGGGAGCCGGCGAATCGACGACGGCGATCGTTGGGCTCGAGGGAGACAGAGTCGTTGGCGACGATTGGGAGCGAGCAGGGACGATTCCTTCGGGGAGAAGCCTCGGGGCGACGAGGCGAAGCTTCCTGCACGCTTGGCTAGGCGAGGGGCGGCCGGTAGGGCGTGCAGGGCGTCGGGGCAGCCTAACGGCGTCGTGCGCGAGAAGAGGTTGTGAGATGGGAAAGAAGAAGAGGAGGGGCACCCAGTTATAACGGCGGCGACGGACGGCTACTAGGGACGGCTAGGGTTTGGCCAGAGAGGGAGAGAACGCACGCGACGGGGAGAAAGAGGGATAGAATGCACGACGATGCACGGCGGCGGACAGAGGTGACGGCGGGGCGGCCGGCGACGTCTCCATGTGCGCGCGCGTCGGGATCATATCAACTAAATATCATCACTAGTACGCGCGCGCGTCGGGATCTACATCATCTAAATACACACCTAAATCATCTAACAACTATACACCTAAAATCTAAATAATATATACATACACCTAGAATAATATACACCTAAAATAATATATGCATACACCTAATAAAATAATATATGCATACACACACCTAAAATCTAAATACATCTACACATGTCATAAAAAATATACACGGTATATACACATGTCAAAAAAAATCTATACACATGGTACTAATAAAGAGCCTCTCTCGGGTGGTATACTGGCGCTGGACGCGGGCGGCGCGGTCGGGGAAGGACGAGAGGGAGAGGCGGAGGGCCGGCGCTGGACACGGGCGGCAGTGGCGGCCGGAGCGCTTGTGGCGAGGATGACGGAGACGGCCGAGGGCGCGCGGCCGAAGACGGAGACGGAGGGCGCGCGCCGCGGACGGAGGACGGAGGCGGCGGCGCGGAGGCGGAGGCAGAGGCGGCGGCGCTGACGACAACGGCGGGCGCGGGCAGCCTGTCGGCGTCGTGGGGATTGGGGGAGGCGTCGTCGATGAAAGCAGAGAAGTGAGATGGGAAAGAAGAAGAGATGTGCAAGTTATAAAGGGGGGAGTATACGTCCCGGTTGGTGACTCCAACCGAGACTAAAGGGTCATACGTCCCGGTTAGAGCCACCAACCGGGACGTATACTTCAATTTTTTTCATCAGCCCAAGGGGCGCGCGCAGGGGTCTTTAGTTCTCGGTTGGTGGCTCCAACCGGGACATATGACCCTGTTTTCAAAAAAAATTCAGGAATTTTCTCTCTATTCCCGCCTTATTTTTTATTTTGGGGTTTAAATTTGTAATGTTTTTTAAATGATAATTACTTTGGAATTTAAAAAAACTTTAAACATAAAAAGTGTTTGAATTTGAATAACTAATTCAAAACCATTTTCTGTTTTTGAAAATAATTAATGTAACCATTTAAACTATGAACCATTTAAAATTAAAAATGAATTAACTTATATTTTTTGAATATTAATTTGGAATTTAGAAAAACTTTAAACATAAAAAGTGTTTGGATTTGAATAACTAATTCAAAACCATTTTATATTTTTTAAAATAATTAATGCAACCATTTAAAATTAAAAATGAATTAACTTATATTTTTTGAATATTAATTTGGAATTTAGAAAAACTTTAAACATAAAAAGTGTTTGGATTTGAATAACTAATTCAAAACCAGTTTCTATTTTTAAAAATAATTAATGCAACCATTTAAAATTAAAAATGAATTAAATTATATTTTTTGAATATTAATTTGGAATTTAGAAAAACTTTAAACATAAAAAGTGTTTGGATTTGACTAACTAATTCAAAACCATTTTATGTTTTTAAAAAATAATTAATGTAACCATTTAAAATATGAACCATTTAAAATTTAAAATGAATTAACTTATATTTTTTGAATATTAATTTGGAATTTAGAAAAACTTTAAACATAAAAAGTGTTCGAATTTGAATAAATAATTCAAAATCATTTTCTGTTTTTAAAAATAATTAATGTAACCATTTAAACTATGAACCATTTAAAATTAAAAATGAATTAACTTATATTTTGTGAATATTAATTTGAAATTTAGAAAAACTTTAAACATAAAAAGTGTTTGGATTTGAATAACTAATTCAAAACCATTTTATCTTTTTAATTTGGATTTGAATTAACTTATATTTTTTATATATTAATGGGCGGGGAAAAAAGGACGGGAAATAATGGGCGGAAAGAAAAATTTATTAGGATAGAACTGGAATTAAAGTACATAACACAACTAACACAAAGTTACATAGAAGAACTGAAAATTAAGATACATGACCAGATTAAGCCACAATCGGCCGAACTTGTTTTGCAATGTTGGAGTGATTTAGTCATGCTCCTGCCTACACCTGTAATACTCGTCACTGTAGTCGTCGTACTCGTCGCGGCCGTCGTCGCTATCGTCGTCGGGGTCGCCGTAGTTGAACCTTGAAGGCTGAGTATGAGTGGGCTGGACTTGAGGGTAGTGCAGGCGGGGGTTAGAGTCGGCGGCCGTGTCGTAGGCCATGACGCTCTTGAGAGTTCGACCGCGCCACCACAACCGACGGCCGGCCTCGTTGAAGTTCGGAGGAGGTGGGTCGTCCTCCTCATGCCTAGAGAGCGCCCTCTTACGCCGATCCACCAAGAAGGCTTCCCAAGTCGGGAAATAGTCGGGATGCCATCTGGGATTCCTCCGCTGCTCCGACATGATCTCGAAGTAGTAGTGGTTCGTGATGGCCATCCGGCGCGCCACACCTAGAGGGACAGGAGGAACCGGCACGCCTACGGAGCTCAGCATCCAGCCGACGGGGACAGAGTAGCCCGGCGGGCAGGGGTAGTTCGAGGCGCAAAGCGCCTCCGCCTCCCTGGGGGTTAGTGCTACGATGGAAGTCATGGGAAAGAGTGATGAGGTTGCAGATATGAGTCTAGAGATGTGCAATGACAATGGAGGCCAACCCTACATATTTATATAGTGAGAAATTGCAGGAAGATAACTTGAGGGAAGAACTGGCGGGAAAAACTGGCGGGAAGAAATGGCGGGAAGAAAAATAGCAGGAAGAAAAATGGCTCATTTAGAACTTGCATTGGATCTCTGAAGAAACCACATATTGCGAGTCTAAAAATGATTTTTTTCAAAAAATCACGGGCGTTAGATCATGTACCTGTAGTACAAACCGGACCCACTTCCTACCGATTTGGCAGACATTTGTCATTTTTACTCGGGATGGACGAAAAGGTTTGAGATGTCCCGATTGGGAGATAGTCCATGTAAGGTGGTCTAGTATTTTAGGAAAATGGGACGGTAGCATTCTGAAACAGCATTTTGGTGGTTACTTCACAAAACGATCGATTTTTTGCGCTCGGAAAATGGAAAAGGGCTTTTCTGTGCGACGAAAAGGAAAACTTCCTCCTGCAACATTGTTCTCTATACCAATGTCCACATGCATGCATAATATGGGCACAACATCACAAACTATGTCATGATTCAGCACATGACATCGGTCATTTGGACCGAAAGCCATGAAACCTCGAACATGATAGGTCATTTTGTGAAGGTTTTTTCGTGACATGATCAATATACCAAGTCTGGTATTTTTCCTTTCAACTATGTCACATAATATGACACCACGCGAAGGATTTTCATTGTTCGGATTTTTTTTGAATTTCTTATGCCCGTTTTGAATTTTTTGAATTTCTAACTATGGTCGAACCGGTGTGCATGAAGATAGGGGAAAAGCATCGTTAGAACTTGCATTGGATCTCTGAAGAAACCACATATTGCGAGTCTAAAAATGATTTTTTCAAAAAATCACGGGCGTTAGATTATGTACCTGTAGTAAAAACCGGAACCACTTCCTACCGATTCGGCAAACATTTATCCTTTTTACCCGGGATGGAAGAAAAGTTTGAGATGTCCCGGTTGGGAGATAGTCCATGTAAGGTGGTCTAGTATTTTAGGAAAATGGTACGATAGCATTCTGAAACAGCATTTTGGTGGTTACTTCACAAAACAACGGATTGTTTGCGCTCGGAAAATGGAAAAGGGATTTTCCGTGCGACGAAAAGGAAAACTTCCTCCTGCAACATTGTTCTCCATACCAATGTCCACATGTATGCATAATATGGGCACGACATCACAAACTATGCCGTGTTTCAGCACATGACATCGGTCATTTGGACCGAAAGCCATGAAACCTCGAACATGATAGATCATTTTGTGAAGGTTTTTTCGAGACATGATCAATATACCAAGTCTAGTATTTTTCCTTTCAACTATGTCACATAATATGACACCACGCGAAGGATTTTCATTGTTCGGATTTTTTTGAATTTCTTATGCCCGTTTTGAATTTTTTGAATTTCTAACTATGGTCGAACCGGCGTGCATGAAGATAGGGGACGAGCATCGTTAGAACTTGCATTAGATCTCTGAAGAAACCACATATTGTGAGTCTAAAAATGATTTTGTCAAAAAATCACGGGCGTTAGATCATGTACCTGTAGTACAAACCGGACCCATTTCCTACCGATTCGGTAGACATTTGTCCTTTTTACCCGGGATGGACGAAAAGGTTTGAGATATCCCAGTTGGGAGATAATACATGTAAGGTAGTCTAGTATTTTAGGAAAATGGAATGGTAGCATTCTGAAAAAGCATTTTGGTGGTTACTTCACAAAACGACCAATTTTTGCGCTCGGAAAATGGAAAAGGGCTTTTCCGTGCGACGAAAAGGAAAACTTCCTCCTGCAACATTGTTCTCCATACCAATGTACACATGCATGCATAATATGGACACAGCATCACAAACTATGCCGTGTTTCAGCACATAACATCGGTCATTTGGACCGAAAGCCATGAAACCTCGAACGTGATAGGTCATTTTATGAAGGTTTTTTCGAGACATGATCAATATACCAAGTCTTGTATTTTTCCTTTCAACTATGTCACATAATATGACACCACGCGAAGGACTTTCATTGTTCGGATTTTTTTTGAATTTCTTATGCCCGTTTTGAATTTTTTGAATTTCTAACTATGGTCGAACCGGCGTGCATGAAGATAGGGGAAAAGCATCGTTAGAACTTGCATTGGATCTCTGAAGAAACCACATATTGCGAGTCTAAAAATGATTTTTTTCAAAAAATCACGGGCGTTAGATCATGTACATGTAGTACAAACCAGACCCACTTCCTACCGATTCGGCAGACATTTGTCATTTTTACCCGGGATTGACGAAAAGGTTTGAGATGTCCCGGTTGGGAGATAGTCCATGTAAGGTGGTCTAGTATTTTAGGAAAATGGGACGGTAGCATTCCGAAACAGTATTTTGGTGATTACTTCACAAAACGACCGATTTTTTGCGCTCGGAAAATGGAAAAGGGCTTTTCCGTGCGACTAAAAGGAAAACTTCCTCCTGCAACATTGTTCTCTATACCGATGTACACATGCATGCATAATATGGGCACAGCATCACAAACTATGCCGTGATTCGGCACATGACATCGGTCATTTGGACCGAAAGCCATGAAACCTCGAACATGATATGTCATTTTGTGAAGGTTTTTTCGAGACATGATCAATATACCAAGTCTGGTATTTTTCCTTTCAACTATGTCACATAATATGACACCACGCGAAGGATTTTCATTGTTCGGATTTTTTTTTAATTTCTTATGCCTGTTTTGAATTTTTTGAATTTCTAACTATGGTCGAACCGGCGTGCATGAAGATAGGGGACGAGCATCGGTAGAACTTGCATTGGATCTCTGAAGGAACCACATATTGCGAGTCTAAAAATGATTTTTTCAAAAAATCACGGGCGTAAGATCATGTACCTGTAGTACAAACCGGACCCACTTCCTACCGATTCGGCAGACATTTGTCCTTTTTACCCGGGATGGAAGAAAAGGTTTGAGATGTCTCGGCTGAGAGATAGTCCATGTAAGGTGGTCTAGTATTTTAGTAAAATGGGACGTTAGCATTCTGAAACAGCATTTTGGTGGTTACTTCACAAAACGATCGATTTTTTGCGCTCAGAAAATGGAAAAGGTCTTTTCCGTGCGACAAAAAGGAAAACTTCCGCCTGCAACATTGTTCTCCATAGCAATGTCCACATGCATGCATAATATGGGCACAACATCACAAACTATGCCGTGTTTCAGCACATAACATCGGTCATTTGGACCGAAAGACATGAAACCTCGAACATGATAGGTCATTTTGTGAAGGTTTTTTCGAGACATGATCAATATACCAAGTCTAGTATTTTTCCTTTCAACTATGTCACATAATATGACACCACGCGAAGGATTTTCATTGTTCGGATTTTTTTTGAATTTCTTATGCCCGTTTTGAATTTCTAACTAAGGTCGAACCGGCGTGCATGAAGATAGGGGACGAGCATCGTTATAACTTGCATTGGATATCTGAAGAAACCACATATTGCGAGTCTAAAAATGATTTTTTCAAAAAATCACGGGCATTAGATCTTGTACCTGTAGTACAAACCGGAACCACTTCCTACCGATTCGGCAAACATTTGTCCTTTTTACCCGGGATGGAAGAAAAGGTTTGAGATGTCCCGGTTGGGAGATAGTCCATGTAAGGTGGTCTAGTATTTTAGGAAAATGGGACGATAGCATTCTGAAACAGCATTTTGGTGGTTACTTCACAAAACAACCGATTTTTTGCGCTCGGAAAATGGAAAAGGGCTTTTCCGTGCGACGAAAAGGAAAACTTCCTCCTGCAACATTGTTCTCTATACCAATGTACACATGCATGTATAATATGGGCACAACATGACAAACTATGCCGTGATTCAGCACATGACATCGGTCATTTGGACCGAAAGCCATGAAACCTCGAACATGATAGGTCATTTTGTGAAGGTTTTTTCGAGACATGATCAATATACCAAGTCTGGTATTTTTCCTTTCAACTATGTCACATAATATGACACCAAGCGAAGGATTTTCATTGTTCGGATTTTTTTTAATTTCTTATGCCTGTTTTGAATTTTTTTAATTTCTAACTATGGTCGAACCGGTGTGCATGAAGATAGGGGACGAGCATCGTTAGAAATTGCATTGGATCTCTGAAGAAACCACATATTGCGAGTCTAAAAATGATTTTTTCACAAAATCACGGGCGTAAGATCATGTACGTGGAGTACAAACCGGACCCACTTCCTACCGATTCGGCAGACATTTGTCCTTTTTACCCGGATGGAAGAAAAGGTTTGAGATGTCCCGGCTGAGAGATAGTCCATGTAAGGTGGTCTAGTATTTTAGTAAAATGGGACAGTAGCATTCTGAAACAGCATTTTGGTGGTTACTTCACAAAACGAACGATTTTTTGCGCTCAGAAAATGGAAAAGGGCTTTTCCGTGCGACAAAAAGGAAAACTTTCTCCTGCAACATTGTTCTCCATAGCAATGTCCACATGCATGCATAATATGGGCACAACATCACAAACTTTGCCGTGTTTCAGCACATAACATCGGTCATTTGGACCGAAAGCCATGAAACCTCGAACATGATAGGTCATTTTGTGAAGGTTTTTTCGAGACATGATCAATATACCAAGTCTAGTATTTTTCCTTTCAACTATGTCACATAATATGACACCACGCGAAGGATTTTCATTGTTCGGATTTTTTTTGAATTTCTAATGCCCGTTTTGAATTTCTAACTATGGTCGAACCGGCGTACATGAAGATAGGGGACGAGCATCGTTATAACTTGCATTGGATATCTGAAGAAACCACATATTGCGAGTCTAAAAATGATTTTTTCAAAAAATCACGAGCATTAGATCATGTACCTGTAGTACAAACCGGAACCACTTCCTACCGATTCGGCAAACATTTGTCCTTTTTACCCGGGATGGAAGAAAAGGTTTGAGATGTCCCGGTTGGGAGATAGTCCATGTAAGGTGGTCTAGTATTTTAGGAAAATGGGACGGTAGCATTCTGAAACAGCATTTTGGTGGTTACTTCACAAAACGACCGATTTTTTGCGCTCGGAAAATGGAAAAGGGCTTTTCCGTGCGACGAAAAGGAAAACTTCCGCCTGCATCATTGTTCTCCATAGCAATGTCCACATGCATGCATAATATGGGCACAGCATCACAAACTATGCCGTGTTTCAACACATAACATCGGTCATTTGGACCGAAAGCCATGAAACCTCAAACATGATAGGTCATTTTGTGAAGGTTTTTTCGAGACATGATCAATATACCAAGTCTAGTATTTTTCCTTTCAACTATGTCACATAATATGACACCACGCGAAGGATTTTCATTGTTCGGATTTTTTTTGAATTTCTTATGCCTGTTTTGAATTTTTTGAATTTCTAACTATGGTCGAACTGGCGTGCATGAAGATAGGGGACGAGCATCGTTAGAACTTGCATTGGATCTCTGAAGAAACCACATATTGTGAGTCTAAAAATGATTTTTTCAAAAAATCACTGCGTTAGATCATGTACCTGTAGTACAAACCGGACCCACTTCCTACCGATTCGGTAGACATTTGTCCTTTTTACCCGGGATGGACGAAAAGGTTTGAGATGTCCCGGTTGGGATATAGTCCATGTAAGGTGGTCTAGTATTTTAGGAAAATGGGACGGTAGCATTCTGAAACAGCATTTTGATGGTTACTTCACAAAACGACCGATTTTTTGCGCTCGGAAAATGGAAAAGGGCTTTTCCGTGCGACGAAAAGGAAAACTTCCTCCTGCAACATTGTTCTCCATACCAATGTCCACATGCATGCATAATATGGGCACAAGATCACAAACTATGCTGTGATTCAGCACATAACATCGGTCATTTGGACCGAAAGCCATGAAACCTCGAACATGATAGGGTTGGGCCAGGCAGGACTAATGATAGGGGTGAGTGTCGACATTATGTCGTGCGGCGTGTACCTTGTCCCGGATGGTGTCACCAACCAGGACTAAATATGAACCTTTAGTCCCGGTTGGAGACACCAACCGGGACAAAACACGAGTCAGCACTAATAATAGGGGTGAGTGTCGACATTATGTCGTAAGTGTCGACACTATGCCGAGCTGCTTGTACTATAAATAGGCATCCTTGTGAGTCCAGTCCTCCAGCCAGATTGAGGCATCTCCAATATTGTTTTCGAGAGCAGGGACACCACTACCACCAGTTTCAGGGAGATGCCGCCGGATCCCAGTCCTCCGGCATCTCCAAGAAACTGGTCATAGAGGCACTCCCTAATATGTGAAATTAGTTAGCTCCCAGGTGTATAGATCTAGTTAGAAAAGTTACAAGCTGCAAGATGGTTTTCGAGAGCAGGGACACCACTACGACCAGTTTCAGGGAGATGCCGCCGGATCCCAGTCCTCCGACATCTCCAAGAAACTGGTCATAGAGGCACTCCCTAATATGTGAAATTAGTTAGCTCCCAGGTGTATTGATATAGTTAGAGAAGTTACAAGCTGCAAGATGGTGTGCGAGAGCAGGGACACCACTACGACCAGTTTCAGGGAGATGCCGCCGGATCCCAGTCCTCAGGCATCTCCAAGAAACTGGTCGCGCGTTTGGAGATCAGATCTTAATGGTAAGTATGACTACAAAAACGTTGAAGTTGAAGTTGGACTTGGCCATTGGATCTACAGTATTTGCAAGTACAATTTAGACTATGTTCATGATAAATAGTTCAACTTAATCAAATTACTAGATGAACTCCCACTAAATTCAACATCCCTCAAGTTGTTTAGTGAACACGATCCAAATTCACCACACCTAATCCGATCATCACGAGAAGAGATGTGGTTTCAATGGTGGACAACAAATGTCGATCATATCATTCATATGACTCATGCTTAACCTTTCGGTTCTTGTGTTCCGAGGCCATGTCTGTACATGCTAGGCTCGTCAAGCTAGACCCAAGTATTTCCGCGTGTGCAAAACTGGCTTGCACCCGTTGTATGTGAGCGTAGAGTCTATAGCACCCGATCATCACGTGATGCTTGGACACGACGAACTTTCGCAACGGTGCATACTTGGGGAGAACATAGTTTTTATCTTGATCTTTAAGTGAGGAATCATCTTATAATGCTACCGTCGCGATCTAAGCATGATAAGATACATAAAAGGATAAACATCACATGCATATAACTTTATGTGACATGGTATAGCCAATCTTCGCGCAATGATCTCCATCTTGTGCGTTCCGGCATGATCTCCATCACTCCACCATGATTGCCTCCACCACGAATAGCAACTACAACTATTGCTAACTACTTAGCGATAAAGTGAAACTATTACATGGCGTATAAGAAGTTGACACACAGGTCATACACAATTATAAAGACAACCATATGGCTCCTGCCGGTTGTGTACTCATCGACATGCAAGTCGTGAAACATTACAAAACATGATCATCGCATACAATATACACATCACATCTTGGGCCATACCATATCACAGAAAACACTCCCTGCAAAAACAAGTTAGACGCCTCTACTTTGTTGTTGCATGTTTTACGTGGCTTATGGGAGTAGATGCTAAGAACGATTCTTACCTACGGAAAGCCACAACGGTGATATTATGGTTGCCAAACTCCGGTGTTAATCCCATGACAACTATAGTGAGAGAAACTGACATCCACCAGCCGCATGTGTGGAACAAGCCACACGTCAAGTGCGGAGCCGGTCTCGCGAGCGACGTCGCGTAAGGTTGGCCTGGACCGCTTCAATCTCACTATCCCGCGTCATAAGAAGAACACAAACAAGAGGCTTTCAATAGAAAACATCAACGCCCGCAACAACCATGTTGCGTTCTACTCGTGAAACACATCTACGCATAGATCTAGCTCTGATACCACTGAAGGGTTTCGCGGCATAGTAAATCAAAATTTTCTACGGAGCGAACAGAGGGAAAGCCAAGATCTAATCTAGGAGATGCAAACAACGAGAGAGATTGGATTAGATCTTCATACCCTTGAAGATTCGCACAGCGGAACGTTCGTCGTAACGTGGGTGATGTAGTCGTACTCGCTTCTCCTCCTCGCGATCCGATCCGATCTAGCACCACAAGTGGCGGTGCCTCCGTGAGATGCACACGTGCAGCACCTCGACGTCTCCTCCTTCCTCGGACCAGCGAGTATGGTGGAGAGATAGATTGGATCTACAACACGACATCGTGGTGTATATGGTGGAGAATTTCTGCTGCAGGGCTTCGCCTACAAACAGTCGGGAGGGAGAGAGGAAGGTAGCAAGGCTGCTAGGGCTTGGAGGAAGGTGTGTGTTGGGGGGAGGGGGCGCACCACGCCTCTATATATAGAGGGGGGGCGGCCAGCCATTGCCCCTCATCCAAGCCTATCTCTAGTTTAAACAATTTAAACTCTCCCTTATCTAGAAATCCTATCTCTAGTTTAAACGATTTAAACTCTCCCTTAACTAGAAATCCTATCTCTAGTTTAAACGAGTTTAAACTTATCCAGGATCGGCTGGGCCCTATGGGGCCTTGTGCCCCTGGCCCAATGCGGCCAGGACACTCCCTCATACGCCCATGCCCCCTCCCGGAAGGTGGGGCCACGTTGGTCCCCTTCCGGAAGGTTCTAGAAGCTTCCGGTACAATACCGATTAACCCGAAACAATTCCGAACTCCAAAAACTGCACTGCCTTATATGAATCTTATTCTTCGGACCATTTCGGAACCTCTCGTGATATCCCGTATCCCATCCGAGACTCCGAACAAAAATTCATAAACCAATTATCCAATCTATCCTAGCGTCGAGATACGTTAAGTGTGTGACCCTGCGGGTTCGAGAATATGCAGACATGATCTTCTATCAATAATCAACAGCGGGGTCTGGGCACCCATATTGACTCCCACACATTCATCGATGATCATATCGGATGAACCACGATGCCAGGATTCAATCAATCCCATATATATATTCCCTTCGTCTCGCGATATTTTACTTGCCCGAGATTCGATCGTCGGTACCGTCATACCTAGTTCAATCTCGTTCACAGCAAGTACTTTACTCGTTCCGTAATACGATATCACTTTGTGATTAACTCCTTAACCACATGCTTGCAAGCGGTGTTGATATCGATTACCGAGTGGGCCCGAAGTATATCTCTCCGACTTGGGAGGGACAAATTCCATCTCGATACATACAACCCAACAGATACTTTCCGATCACCTGAGAGACACCTTTATGATCACCCTCTCATAGGATGACGTTTGATGACCTCAAAGCTTTCTTCCGATACCAGGGAGTTGCATTATCTCATGGTCTAAGGAATACAATATTTGACATAGGAAAAGCTTCGCAAAGATGAACACGATGACACGATCTAATTGCTCTGCTTTGTTTGGGTCTATCCACCATATCATTCTCCCAATGATATGATCTCATTATCAATTGACAACTCATGTCTATGGTTAGGAAACCTTAACCATCATTGATCAATGAGCTAGTCCATAGAGGCGTACTAGGGACACGGTGTTGTTTACAAACCACAAAAGTATTAAAGTTTCCGCTTAATACAATTCTAGCATGGAACATAAACTTTATCATGAACAAGAATTATAATAATAACATCTTTATTATTGCCTCTAGGGCATAATTCCAACAGGTAGCATTCTGAAACAGCATTTTGATGGTTACTTCACAAAACGACCGATTTTTTGCGCTCGGAAAATGGAAAAGGGCTTTTCCGTGCGACGAAAAGGAAAACTTCCTCCTGCAACATTGTTCTCCATACCAATGTCCACATGCATGCATAATATGGGCACAAGATCACAAACTATGCTGTGATTCAGCACATAACATCGGTCATTTGGACCGAAAGCCATGAAACCTCGAACATGATAGGGTTGGGCCAGGCAGCACTAATGATAGGGGTGAGTGTCGACATTATGTCGTGCGGGGTGTACCTTGTCCCGGATGGTGTCACCAACCAGGACTAAATATGAACCTTTAGTCCCGGTTGGAGACACCAACCGGGACAAAACACGACTCAGCACTAATAATAGGGGTGAGTGTCGACATTATGTCGTAAGTGTCGACACTATGCCGAGCTGCTTGTACTATAAATAGGCATCCTTGTGAGTCCAGTCCTCCAGCCAGATTGAGGCATCTCCAATATTGTTTTCGAGAGCAGGTACACCACTACCACCAGTTTCAGGGAGATGCCGCCGGATCCCAGTCCTCCGGCATCTCCAAGAAACTGGTCATAGAGGCACTCCCTAATATGTGAAATTAGTTAGCTCCCAGGTGTATAGATCTAGTTAGAAAAGTTACAAGCTGCAAGATGGTTTTCGAGAGCAGGGACACCACTACGACCAGTTTCAGGGAGATGCCGCCGGATCCCAGTCCTCCGACATCTCCAAGAAACTGGTCATAGAGGCACTCCCTAATATGTGAAATTAGTTAGCTCCCAGGTGTATTGATATAGTTAGAGAAGTTACAAGCTGCAAGATGGTGTGCGAGAGCAGGGACACCACTACGACCAGTTTCAGGGAGATGCCGCCGGATCCCAGTCCTCAGGCATCTCCAAGAAACTGGTCGCGCGTTTGGAGATCAGATCTTAATGGTAAGTATGAATCGGGACAACTTCTTCATAGTCCCGGTCCAGCCATAAAACGGGACTAACACTCAAGACATTTATTAATATTAAAAACTGAGACTAAAAAACCGGGACTAAAGGCCCCCCTATATATAGTCCCAGTCAAGCCACAAACCGCGAAAGATATCCCGGCCAGACATGAACTAGAGTTACATAATATGAGCATGAACTTCTTGGCATGTGTCCTTCCTTATGATCGCTTCAGACATAACCATGGAGCATCTTCTTTACTTAACGGAATGCTTGGGTCAGTTTTCACTGTGAAGGGTGGAATTTCATCAAACTTATTATAATCTTCTGACATGTTTGTCTTGTCCTTGATTCCCACGATGTTTCTTTTACCTGAAAGAACTATGTAACGCTTTGACTCACCATATGATGTATTCCTTTGCATATTTTTTCTTTTTTCGGTCTGGAGGACATGTCCTTCACATAGAAAACCCAAGACACATCATTGGCTATGACGAATGGTTCATCTCTATAACCAAGATTGTTGAGATCCACTGTTGTCATTCCGTACAACTGGTCTATCTTTACCCCTTCCCCATTCAGGTTGACCCATTTGCAGCGAAACAAAGGGACCTTAAAAGAGACTCCATAGTCTAGTTCCCGTATCTCCTCTATGTAACCATAGTATGTGTCCTTTTGTCCATTCTCGTCTATTGCATCAAAGCGGACACCACTATTTTGGTTGGTGCTCTTTTTATCTTGGGCGATCGTGTAGAATATATTCCCATTTATTTCGTACCCTT
The DNA here is from genome assembly GCA_910589765.1 of Avena atlantica. Taxonomy (NCBI): domain Eukaryota; kingdom Viridiplantae; phylum Streptophyta; class Magnoliopsida; order Poales; family Poaceae; genus Avena; species Avena atlantica. The sequence continues at coordinate 47,155,467 of OU342735.1, forward strand.
GGAAATTCAATATAGTAGAAGATGGTGACGCGGCCAACAATTATAGCTGATCTCCAACAGTGGTGTCATTCAAGAGATGTGTCCTCATCCAACCACCAAAATACTTCATGTTTTCATCTGTAATCCATGATTCAGGCTTCCCCGGGTTTTTGGAGCGTACAATATTCTTGTGTTCCTCGATATACGAAGCTACCAAGGTGGAATTATGTAGAACTGTGTAGTGTGCTTTAGTAAAAGAATCCCCGTCCCTACATATCATTGCTTTCTTTCCCAGCATGCCTTTTCCACTTAGTCTTCCCTCATGCCGCAAGTCAGAAACACCAATCGGCTTATGGTCAGGAATAAAGTCAACACAAAACTCAATGACCTCCTCTGTTCCATATCCCTTGGAGATGCTTCCTTCTGGTCTAGCACGGTTATGAACATATTTCTTTAAGACTCCCATGAACCTCTCAAAGGAGAACATATTGTGCAGAAATACCGGACCGAGAATGGCAATCTCTTCCACTAGGTGAACCAGGAGATGCGTCATAATATTGAAGAAGGATGGTGGGAACACCAACTCAAAACTAACAAGACATTGTACCACATCCTTCTGTAACCTCGGCAGAATATCTGGATTGATTACCTTCTGATATATTGCATCGAGGAATGCACACAGCTTCACAATGGGTACTCGAACATTTTCCGGTAGAAGCCCCCTCAATGCAATCGGAAGCAACTGCGTCATAATCACGTGACAGTCATGAGACTTCAGGTTTTGGAACTTTTCTCTGCCATATTTATTATCCCCTTTATATTAGATGAGAAGCCAGACGGCACCTTGATACTGTAAAGGACTTCAAAAAAGATTTCCTTCTCTGCTTTGGTAAGAGCATAGCTAGCACGACTTAGGTGACGCCCTTTATCCGTCTTGTTCTGTGTATGCATGTTCTTTGGGTCTTTCATAATTTATTGGTCCTCCCGTTCTTCTAGTGTATATTTTATCTTCCCATACACGCCTAGGAATCCTAGCAGGTTCACACAAAGATTCTTCGTCACGTGCATCACGTCGATTGAAGAGCGGACACGTAGGACTTTCCAATATGGCAGCTCCCAAAATATATATTTCTTCTTCCACATGGGTGCGTGTTCTGTAGAGACGTCGTTCGGAACTGATTGACCGCCGGGACCCTTTCCAAAGATTACTTCTATGTCCTTGACCATACCAAATACATCATCACCAGCAGGGAGTTCAGGCTTCTTTCGGTGATCCGCCTCACCTTTGAAATGCTTGCCTTTCTTTCTTACGGGATGATTGGTCGAAAGAAATCGTCGATTCACCAGGTACACAACCTTCTTGCATTTATGCAAATATGTACCTTCAGTCTTATCTAAACAGTGTGTGCATGCCTTATATCCCTTGTTTGTCTGTCCTGAAAGGTTACTAAGAGCAGACCAATCATTGATGGTTACGAAAAGCAACCCTCGTAGATCAAATGGCTCCTGTTTGTTCTCATCCCATGCACGTACACCTGGTTTGCCCCACAACTATAAGAGTTCTTCAACTAATGGCCTAAGGTACACATCAATGTCGTTGCCTGGTTGCTTCAGGCCTTGGATGAGCACTGTCATCATAATGAACTTACGCTTCATGCACAACCAAGGAGGCAGGTTGTATATACATAGAGTCACGGGCCAGGTGCTGTGACTATAGCTCTGCTCCCCAAAAGGATTCATGCCATCCGTACTTAGACAAAACCATAAGTTCCTTGCGTCACCTGCAAAGTCTGGGAAGTCTCTCCCGATTTTTCTCCACTGTGACCCATCAGCAGAGTGTCTCAACTTCCCGTCTTTCTTACGGTCTTCTTTGTGCCATCGCAACAACCTGGCATGCTCTTTGTTTCTGAACATGCGTTTCAACCTTGGTATTATAGGAGCATACCACATAACCTTAGCAGGAACCCTCTTCCGGAGGGGCTCTCCCTCAACATCACCAGGGTCATCTCGTTTGATCTTATACGGCAATGCATTGCATATCGGGTATTTATCTAAATTATCATACACCTTACCGCGGTAGAGGATGCAGTCATTAATGCATGCATGTATCTTTTGCACATCTAATCCTAGAGGACAAAGAGTCTTCTTTGCTTCGTAGGTACTCTCGGGAAGTTCATTATGTTTTGGAAACTTCGGCTTCATTATTTTCAGCATCTTTTCAAATGAGGAGTCAGTTAGACCACACTCTGCCTTCCATCGCAACAAGTCCAGTGTGGTACCAAGCTTTGTGCTGCCATCTTCACAATTTGGGTACAACAATTTCTTGTGATCTTCTAACATGCCCTCTAACTTCAACTTCTCATTTTCTGTTTCACAGACTCGCTTTGCATCAGAAATGACCCTACCAAGTTCATCAGCCGGCTCATCTGATGCTCGTTCTTCATCTCCCTCCTCTTTATTGTCTTCCATTGCAGTATCACTATATTCAGGAAACATATGATGATAGTTGTTATGATCATCTTCTTCTTCACCGTCTTCCATCATAACCCCTCTTTCCCCGTTCTTAGTCCAGCAATTATAGTTGGGCATGAAACCTTTCATCATCAGGTGGCCGCGAATGATTTTCGAGGAAGATTACTCCTTGTTGTTCTGACATTGAACACATGGACAATGTATAAAACCATTCTCTTTGTTTGCCATAGCCACATCGATAAATTTATCCACGCCTTTCATATACCCGGGTACACGCCGGTCACCGTACATCTATTCCCGACCATTCATCTGCATCATATAAGTAAGTTTATCAAAAACATGACATCATAAATAGTGAAATGACCAATTCACATCGTCACATGCATTGTATCAATGACAGAGAAAAGATAAGATTGCTAACCTCGATCGAGGGAAATAAAGAGGAGAGAAAGCTCAAGTGCGTCTCGGACACCTTCTATATTTTTGTTCTATGAGAAATTGAACGGGATCATTCACTCAAACATTTCATCAAACACCTTGAATGCATGCATAGGGGGAAAAAACTAGCACACCCCTCACACCTTCCACCAAGAAAAAAAAAGTGGAGGCAGAGGGCTGGGGCGTTGCATTTATAGAGGGCGGGAGCATACGTCCCGGTTTGTAACAAAAACCGGGACTAAAGGTGTGTGCCATGCCATGTGGCTGACGTCCAACCTTTAGTCCCGGTTTGTGTTACAAACCGGGACGTATGCCCCCCTAACAACCGGGATGCATGCCTCCGGGCCCCGTGCCCGCTCGAACTGGGACGCGTGCCAGCATTAGTCCCGGTTCATGGCGGAACCGGGACTAATGCTGTTAGGAGGCACGAACGGATAGCCTGTTTTCTACTAGTGATGATACGTGTGATGGATTTGCAAGTTACATTTTTTATATGCGTGCATGTACTCTAGGCTGTAATAGATTAATCTTTAGACTAGTAAGAAACCTATAGGAGGCAAATACATCTAAGTTGGAGCACTGTCACGAGGCCGCGGGTTTTGTCCGAGACGGTTCCCCGTTGACATTTTGTCCGACGACCTCCTGTCCCATCACCCATATGTCATATGAAAGAGAGGAGGGGCATGGAAGGCGGGGTGGAGAAGGATCGACAGGAGGGAGAGGCAGCGACAACGCACCCTCGGCTGTAGCATACCCGACGAAGATGTGGCGGAGAGGAGGAGAAGGAGCAACACTGTTGGAGGAGGAGGAGGCGTAGAATGAGGAAAGCAAAAGGAAGATAGGATTTGGCTTCGTCCGGAGACAGTGACTAAAAATAGGCCCATGGGCAACAGAGGTGGGCCCACCTGGCAGAGTCACAGTAACAACAGATAGCCTCGGAATGCTTGCCAGCCACCAGACTTAAGCTATACGATAATGGGACACGAGATGGACTGTTCTCGAGGGAGGGATAACGCATAGCTTCTCCATCTCTTTGGTGTCGCGTCTACTCGTGAGATGGGAGGATCATCTCCGCAAAGGTACGAAGAAAATAAGACTATACGAACACAATAGATATAGGTTTTTCTTTACCTGAACACAACTGAGATACATAGTATCATGCAAAGTTTTAAACTTCCGACATGGCCGGCTTGAGAGAGAGAAAGGAAAAGAAAAGTTGAACAGGGGAGGTCCCGAAGGACCTATAGGATCATTGATTATCAGCGAGTTCGTGCTCCCTTGCGTTCCTCCAAGGGTGGCGTGGTACATGCGTCTGCCTTCGGAGTTTCCGAGGCCAAGGCCGGGCAACACAGTCGCTAAGTCCTTTTTCACAGTCACTGCCAAGGACACATGCCGGCACATCTTGCGGTCCAGCGCCGTGTACTTTACTTTGGTGCACCCCGGGTAAAACCATTACTATAAAATTGCCTGTTGTTTATATTTTGTGCATCGTCATGACATCTACTTGCATCTGTTTGCGAAAATCTTTTTTACAAAGTCTATTTTGTTTTCCTAGATACCCCGCCTTATTTCAAATCAAACCCCCGAACCCTTTCGGATATTTTGGTTGTCTAAACCTATTTACGAAAAGAGTTTTATAAAAATAAATAAAATGTTTTAGTGGGGGAGGCAGCCAAAAGGCAAGGCCCAAAGGCCCAGCCCGCATGCCACCTACTACCCCGGTTGCCAACCAAACCCTAATTCATGACCACCTCCTCAAACCCTAACCTAAACCCCACTCCCTCACCCAGTCGCCACGCCAATCACTGCCACCACACACCGTCCCGACCCACGCAGCACATACACGCACACCCCGCCCGACCCAGAACCTGATCGACAACCTCTCCCTCTCCCGATCCACTCACACCAGCCACACAGACACGCCATCCCGCATGTACCGCCCTAGCCCACCACTCCCGGTCGACCCGCGTCGTTTTCCCCTCGCATACGCGAGTCCCCACTCCCCATTGCCCCGTCCCTGTTCCCTACCTACCGCGAGACCGCCTTGCCTCCCTCCCTCCCGGGCCACGGACCGCCGATGTCGCATTCCGTCACGGCCTCGACGCCCTCCTTCCAGCGTTGCCGCCAGCCGCTTCTTCCTTCGCCTCCACGTCTCCTGGCCGCCTCCTCCTCTGGCCACAGGACCCTGCCGCCACGCATCCCTCAAGCTCCCCTCGTCGTAGCGTCCGCGCCATCTGGCCGCCGAGCCCCTCCCCGAGCGAACGCAGTCATCTCTCCCTTGTCCTGCTGCGCATGGCCATGCCCTGGAAATTTCCCGTCCTTGCCACCGCGAACCTGTGAGAACCACCGGACGGCTTCGCCTCTGCACAGCCTCCTCTGCCTCCTCTACCCAAGGTCACCGATTGAACTCCTCTGTCTGAACCACGCTCCTCCCGAGCCGGCCTGTTCCTCGCGCGACCCCTCGGCGCCCTTCCGTCTGTGCCAGCACCGCCTCGAGTCCCCACCTCCAGCGCCGCTATCCTGCTGCCTGTCTGCTCTCCACCATTCGTGTGGTGTCCAGGTCCCCGGTGCCTAGTGCCCTGCCTTCCATGGTCGTCCCTGTGCAGGTCATCCATGCCATCGTGGTTGAACCGCCCAGGATCCACGGGTACCTGCGAACCCTCTGGCTTGACCAGCTTTTGGACATCGCGTCGGCTGCAGATCCCAGTTTATGTGTTATTGCGTTGTTGTCCAATAGCCAAGAACTGGAAGATCTTCGTTTTTGTTGGCGTGGTGTCTACTCGAGGCTCAGAAAAGAGTCCGCGACGCCAAGTTTTGCCAAGACCATCTTCGGATGTCACCGCAAGATCTTCACCAAGGCCATGTCATGTGGCGTTAATCACAAAACCCCAAGTACACCGTCATGGGACCAAATACCACGAGAGCGCCAACATGGAGCGCCTAGAACTTCTTCCAGAACCTATGACGCCGACACCTCAAGATATCCCTCCCGGACCGCAAGACCCCGCTCCCAAAGTCCAAAGCCCTCCTTCACGGAAACTGAATATCGATCCCGTCGAGACCGAGCCCGAACCCCGTCAAACCACATCGAACCAAGATCTTCGGACCAATGTGTGACCCTCTTTTTTGAGCTCTAATTTTTATAATTGCATATCAGTTAGACATGCTTGCATACATACATTGTCATTTAGGGGAATTATGTCGTTTCATCTCATAATTAAATATGAAGACCATATGCGGGTGAATCTAGTCTAATATGGATCCCATTTAAAATTGTATAGCGAACCGGTGATATATTTTGCCATGTTAAGACAACATTTAAACTGCGGGGCATCTAAACAACTTGATCCACCTAATTAATTGTAGGGACCCCAGTTCCGCTTAATTTTCCTAATCGCATCACATCTTTTCCATGTCCTGCATCATGCCCGATCTTCAGTCGTCGTATTAAATATTGCATCTGATGTTTGTTCTAGTTCTTTGCTTCTTCACGGATTAGGACCGTGAGTTGATGCGAGAGTCGACCCAATCTTCGGAAAAACCTTCGACAATGTTTCTAGGCGAGCATTCTCCCCCTTTCTACCTATTTTACATTTATAGTCTTTATTTCTTCCTGTTGATCTATTGCTATTTGTGTTGCGATGCTATAGATTCCGTACCCCGTTATACTTTCATGCAGCCCTTATATTGCCATGGACACATCCTATTACCTGTTGTTTGGTAGATAGTCGATCTTGCGAGTCGTAGTTGCTTCCGCAAGTGATGTGTCGCGCCGTCGATCTTCCACAATTGTTGGAGTAATGCCGCATGTTTAATGTTGGAGATGATCATGGCTTTAATTACCATTTAATAACTAAAATTGAAGTAGGTAAATAATGCAGAGGCACATGTGGGCAATAGATGTTATTTGGTTTTTAACCGTCCACTTGTTTCCCGTAGGACCCTGAGTACTTGATACCTGTTCTTTGAATATTCGCGCTATCCGCATGTGGGACCATGAATCCCCCTAACTCTAGCTTGAGTCATATTTAATTCCTTGGGTCCGCAAAGTATTTTGGGGGTTTATTACTATTCTATACTTATGCCATGTTTTACAGCCTTATTTACTATTGCGCGTGGAGAGCCTGTACTGTTTAGGAACAAATGTGGAATGTTTTCGCGGTATCAACAAGCCCAGTCACACTTTCGGGTTCCCAGTCGTTTACAGCCATTGGCACAAACCTCTGGGTCCGTCTCGGGGCCGGCCAACTTCGTCGCGGGTAGCTTGGTGGGGTGGCCCCCTGAAATCAAATATGAATCTTGTGAATGTTCTGTCGTGATGCCTCGTTGGATTTTCATTTGGTTTTTTTCGAGGTTGATCGTGCGTGTGTTGCTATTTGTGCACCCCTGCAGGTTAAAACTTTCTGAAAGTCGTGTCCACGGTTATGGACAACTTGGAGCACAGTATCTCGATCATAGACAACTATAACTAAAGTAGTGCTATAAATTTGCCTTTGGAATGATTAGTAATTAGCTTCACTATAACGGAATGGCTAAATAAAAGTACCAACAACTGCTGGGTTTTTGAATGTCTCATGGTATATGTATTTGACTAGTAAGTATTGCAACTACAACAGAATGGTTATCTAAAACTGCCCACTGCTTAAGTTATCAGGATGACTCATGCTATCTATATCTGACTAGTAATTTCCGCAACTATAAGGGAATGGATAAAATTGCCAACTGTGTGAGTTTCCTCGGTACGACTTCCTCGATTGGTATCAAGGGGGAAACACCGGGATGGGTAGGATTGGTGTTAGTATTAGGTTGGATCCGAATAGGTCTTTCTTATCTCTCTCAGATAGCCGACAGTTGTACCGAGTCTCTATAGGTTGTTTAGCGCATGCTTCGCTGCCGCTTCAGTCCACCGTACCTATGTAGGCGAGGACCGCGGAATTATAGTCTCGCCGTGTACTGGCCTTAGTACTGACCGCTCTCTTTTTCCTTTGCCCTTTGCCGGCACCCCTTTTGTTTTAGAAGGTTTTGAGATCGACGTTGTTAGCAGGGTTACCCTTCCGGCTTGGCCTGGGCAGGGTTATGGACGCCATTGGTTATTCTTCAGGGCTCTTAGCCCCATTTGCATCTTGTCCGTAGTCGGACGTTGTATCGTTTTCACGGTGATTTGGACCTTTGTATTGTATATCTGTATTCTTGACTCATGGAGTCGTTGTTGTATATATATGTTTTGTGGGTTCCGTCGTGGACTATTGTGTAATGATATTACTTTGTTCTCCACCTGCACGCAAGTTCCTGGTGGGCGCCTTTGAATCGTTTCTATGCGGGTTTGGCGGGAATCGCTAAAACTTGCATAGGGCCGATCCGAGGGTGTTAAAGAGTGGTATCAGAGCTCAGCAGTTACGATATTCCAATGGTCCAGCCTGTAGGATAACCTAGCTAACGGCCGATGTAGAGTATCAATAGTATTTTGAAAAATCGGTTGGATAGATCTGATTAGGTCTGCTTTTACTCCTTACCCCTCTGCTATTCTCCTCTTATCTATGCGTGTTTTGAATCTGCTCTCTCGTCTTTTCTTTGAGTCTAGGAATTCTCGTGGTTGAGTTTCCGTCGTACCTTCAGGGTTTCGCTTCTGTCCTCTTGTAACGGTGCTTCGACATTCAAACTTCTTGCTATCGGAGGAACTTTCCTCTGTTGTATATTTCAGTGGACCAAAATTCACTAAAACATTTCTTTGTATCTTCCGGTGTTTTACAACGCGACGACATCTTGTACATCATATTTGATGAAGAGCTTTCATCACTCCTTTGATTCCAAACATTGCTTGTCAAGATATTCAGTCTGAATTCCGAGAGTTGGTTGCATAGTCTACTATTTGTGTACAGAGTAATGTTTTGAGTGCGGGATGGAGTCGCGACCATACCACTACTCTTATCATTCATTGTTGTACATTGAATGGTATGCCGATGCAATTTTACTCCTTCCATGGAAGTTAGAGGTGGCCTTATCTTTTGAGACCTCCACCTTCATCTTTGTTTCTCCGGAGTGCTCTCTCGACGATCATGGACAACGACCTCTTGTTAGTGGTGTCGCCGACTTCAAGATGGAGAAATAATCTTTGTTAGTGGTGTCATAAGGATATACACGAAGCGAGAAGATTAAGATCGTCGGCCTTCTTCCCCGTACCAGGAGGCGGATCTCGAGGGCGAGATCCATTGTTAGTGGTGTCGAATTGTAGCACCCCGGGTAAAACCATTACTAGAAAATTGCCTGTTGTTTATATTTTGTGCATCGTCAGGACATCTACTTGCATCTGTTTGCGAAAATCTATTTTACAAAGTCTATTTTGTTTTCCTAGATACCACGTCTTATTTCAATTCAAACCCCCGAACCCTTTCGGATATTTTTGTTGTCTAAACCTATTTACGAAAAGAGTTTTATAAAAACAAATAAAATGTTTTAGTGGGGGAGGCAGCCAAAAGGCAAGGCCCAAAGGCCCAGCCAGCATGCCACCTACTACCCCGGTTGCCAACCAAACCCTAATTCATGACCACCTCCTGAAACCCTAACCTAAACCCCACTCCCTCACCCAGTCGCCACTCCAATCCTGTAGGGTTTGCAGCATAGAAAACAAAAAATTTCCTACGATGGGAACATCTAAGTACCAAGATCTATCTACTAGATACAAGCAACGGGTGGATATACATCCATAGAATACATACCCTGGAAGACCGAATAGCGTTAACGAGGTTGTACTCATGGATGATATAGACGAACGCTTGCCGATCTCAAGATCGTGATGAAGTCCGTCTGGTCCAGCCGGTCCAGCACGATCAACTCCAGCACCTCAAAGCAGTGGTGCATCCGTGATCGCACACACGTACGGGTACCCCGACAACCTCCGCGCCCTCGCTCCAGCGAAGCAGCAGAAGCAACAAATCCTTCCAGAAAAAGCCACCGGGAACATGTATCTCGCTAATCCGAGACCATGGGGGAATTCTAAAGGGGGGAGAGAGATCCTTCGCGAGGAGGTGTGAGAGACAAAGTGAGAGGAGGGGGTCCTTTTATAGGGGAGGGGACAGCCCAAGGGGGAATGGCCGCCGGCCATGGAGGGTGCCCCCACCTCTCCCTCATTCATGTGGTGGAAGCTCCACTCACATAAAAACCTCTCCACTCACAATTCCACTCACATGCATTAATTTTCCACCAAAATTAATGCAAGCTCTCATTTAAATAAAACTCTTTTATTTATTTATTCAGAATTTTGTTAATTACTTTAATTAACAAACATTCACAAAAAAAACCTTGCTAGTATTCCATTTCACATGCAGAACCAGTTTCAGCAATTTCAACCGAAACAGTTCCGGTGTCTAGTGAAATAAATTCCTGCACTTTCCTTTTCTTTTTCTGACATATCATTTGCTCCGAGTGGTGTAGGTATCCCTTAAGTGTGTCACCATACGGTTTGCGAATAATGCGGACATGATCGAGACCCTTCTCCGATCAATAATCAGTAGCGGGACCTGGAGATCCATACTGACTCCCACACATTCAACAATGACTTCTGTGATCGTGTGAACCTTTTACGCTAGTATATTAATCCCTTTGTTTCACGATATATTACATGTCCTAGATTCGATCATCGGTATCTCCATACCTAGTTTGATCTCGTTACCAACATGCACTCTTTTCTTGTTCCCATGATATAACATTCTAGTGATCAAATCACTTGCTTGCAAGCTAATCAATGTGATATCACCGAGAGGGCCCAGAGCATATCTATCCGTCATCGGGATGAAAAAATTCCACTCTCGATCCATGGGCCTCAACATAACACTTTATTAGTTCTGAATCCATCTTTATAATCACCCAGTTACGGTGTGATGTTTGATGTTATCAAGAAACTCTTCCAGTGTTAGTGATTGACATGATCTCATGGTCTAAGGATTAGGATCACTTCGTAAGTTGTTATAGCAATATAAACTCAATGACTTTTATCGTAATGCTATACTTCGGATGAATGTTCATCACATCATTACACTAATGTTGTGACCTCGTTATTAACAACATCCAATGTCCATGATCAGGAAACTTTGATCATCATGTTAATCAATGATCTAGTTTATGAGAGAGGCATAACTAGGAACTTCCTTTTTGTTTATTAAACACACATGTATTAAAGTTTCCGTATTAATACAATTATAGCATGCAAAATAAACATTTATCATAAATAAGGAATACGATAATAACCACTTTATTATTGCCTCTCGGCCATATTCCCTTCAGTCTCCCACTTGCACTAGAGACAATAATCTAGTTTGAAAACTTTGCGTATTGAACACCTATGGCTTTCTGGTGTTCCATATACGCAATTACAAGTGCTTGCCATAATCTACGGATCTGACACTTTCAGGTACGTGTGTATTTACATGTCTTTGCGTCTCCACGCATCACTCATTCTCCAATGAGATGGCATTGTATAAATTTGGTGTTTTGGTGAGACCTTTAGTTCCTTGGGGTTAAACCATGTCGATACTATTGTTGTACAATATATCTTTAGTGTTAGCCCGTTGCGAACAACACCTTAGTTTGATAATAAACTATTTGACACAAATTCCCTCCTTTGCTGCTACTATAGCAGTCATATACTTAGCCTTTTTTGTTGTAGTATCCGTCACAATGTCTTAACTTTTGGAATTCATCCAAATACATCATGGAAACTTTCTTTCCATTTCATTGTGCCACCCATAGTTTAAATGGATATAAACTTAATTTGTAACTTGTGACAAAACTAGTATCAATGTAACGCTTTACAATGAACTATTTGTAATTGTTTGTCACTTCTACACAAATATATTCTTAATTCTTCCAAAATATCATAAGAATATCCTTACTATCGTCCAATGATCATTTTATGATTCATTCTGGTATTTGCTCATAACACTTAGAGCATAGGACATATCTGGATGTGTACATATTATGGTATGATTGATCAAAACATTCTCGTGATTTCACTCATCAAGTGTCAAAGCACTTGAATCTTGTTTCACTTATCAAGTGTCGATACACTTGAATCTTGATTCAATTCCTTTCCATGCGACAAGAACTGTTTCTTGTTGTTTCTATATTGAACTCCTTCAATATCTCATATATGTACATTTGGCGCAACCATATTAGCGTCACAATCTATCCACTATAGACATTCATCCTAAATATTCGGGTTTTGCCTAAGTTTTTCATCGAAATGAAATTCTTAACCTTTGTCAATAAAAGATACATCATTTCTAATCAATAAGATGTCCTCCACATAATGTATTAGAAATATATCTCAGCGCTCCCACTTAATTTCTTGCAAATGCAAGCATCTTCATCGTCTCCAGATGAAACCTCCTTTTTCATCATGGTGAAATTCCAACTCCGCGATGCTTACTTCAACCATTGAAGTTTGCATGCCCTTTTTAGCATCCTTTGAATTAACAAAATCCTTTGGATCGTGTCATGTACACGTCCTGGGTAACCATTCTATTAGAAGAACTTTGTTTTGTTTATTCATCTACCATATACCAAATTATATGTAGTGGTTGCTACTTTAATCCGTCCAGACTAAATATCGCTATGAAAGATCAAATCTTTTCATAGTCAACTCCTTGAACATTGTCATAAAATACTTTAGGACATGTCGACTATTTCATAGATGTGAAATATCCATGTCTGTTTCTTTATATATCCAAATACGACCGATAGTTTTTTACACCTTTCCGGAGGGTCTTCCAAGTTCAAAACTTGATTTATCGTGTATGGACTTATCACAGATTTTATGGCTTCAAGCCATTTGACGGAGTCAGGGCCCATCATCGCTTCTTTGTATGTGGCCGGTTCATCATTGTCAAACAATAATGATTTACTCTCAAGTCTTAGCATTTGATTGTTTAACCGACCGACTTGGTTCAATAAGAACTTAGATCTCCGTGACCACAACCTTTGAGGCACATAAGCTATGAGCATTATTGTAGCCTCCGGAACGATTTTCGGTGCTGCGCAACTCAGCACATTTAGCTAAGGTTCGTTAACCTTATCAAAGTTCTATTGTCCTCCCACTTAACTTTTGCGAAAAATTCCTTTTTCAAGAAACTTCACATTTCAAGCGACAAACCCTTTTGTCCTCGGTGTTATGGAGGAATAACCAATTGTTATTAAATAACCTACAAAGACATGCTCATCCGACTTTGGTTGTAAACATCTTACTTATGTTTAGCATACCAAAATTTAAGAAATGACAACTTGGGTTTTACCCCAAACCATAACTCATATGGTGTCATTTCAATGGATCAAGATGGAGCTCTTTTCAGTGTAAAAAGCGGAAGTCTCTAAAGCTTTAATCTTTTAAAACATAATGGCAGTTTTATAAATAACACCTTTGATCCAACCATGTCAAACAAGGTTTCATTACAAATCTCAAACACTCCATACTCCTATGGTGTTTCGGGAGATGTAAATCTAGGTGTTTTGCTAAACTTGCAACTCAAATAAATCCCTTTATGATAAAATCATAATTCATTTATTTTCTTGTTACACTTGTAACTCAAACAAATCCCTTATGATAAAATCATAAATCATTTATTTTCTTGTTACAATGATTTTCCACTTCATCTTGAAAGTATTTGAAACGTTTTCAAATATTTCATACTTCTTTCTCATTAAGTGAACATTCACTCAAATTTCCGGAGAAAGCATATGAATTTGAAATCCATCGCTTACGACTATACATAATGGACTACATACGTCGATATGTATAAATTCCAATAATTTAGTCGTTCGTTCTTCTTTGGCCTTTGAACGAAGTTTTTATTATCCCGAGGAAAGTCTCACAAGCGTCACTTGATCAAATCAAAGACTCCAAAAATCCATGAATATGGAGATTCTTCATGTTTTCTTTCCAATATAATTTAAACGGCGATGTCACTTCGTAAGTGATCTTTCAATCATTTGTCTTGCGACATTTTAGCATTAGGTTTTATGGATGTGATTTCTCCAACTAGATTTGTAAATTATCCATCTTATATGGTATACGGTAATTATTTGAACAACCTTTGTTCTCATAATACCTGATTCAAATAACAATTATTAAAACAAACCTTGAAGTCAAGCTTTGATGTCAACGAGAAATACAAACAACGGTCTGTTTGTTTTCGATGAACATCATCACATATTCTCTTGCTAGTTACTTAGGCCATTGTGGTTCATGAATTGCGTTGTTCCGTATGAAATTTCATACCAACCAATTCGGTATCCAATACCCAAGAACCACATTGTTTAACAAGCAAAGAATACAACCATAACATGTATATCATCCATATACCTAAATTGGATATTTCCAATCTTTTCTTTTCTACCAAATATATTTTATAGATTCTCTTTTAGCATTTCCTTTTCCTTTTTAAAAGAATTTATCAACATCAAAAGTGGCGCCATATACATGACACATAGTCCAAAGCGTGTATATTCAAATAATAATACCTTTGGACTTGCACTTTGAAGTAGATCACGATCATCAAAATGATCGGTATTCTTTCAAAATCCATTCTTTAGTAATCTTTTAGTGTAGTAAACACTTTACATACATCTTCTATTCATCCTTATCATGACGACTTTCGTGATCAAGCTACTTTAGCTTATAAAGGAGAATCGTGAGTATAACATTACTTTCCAAAACCCTTTTGGATGATTAGGATGTCTAGCATCTCCAACCTTCGTAAATTCTCATCCAATATGAGAACATATATTATACTCTATCATATTGCAACCAAAACATTGTTTCAGATAACGTTATATCTGCCACACATGATGGTTTCTGAAACAATTCTTTCAGCTCCTAGATAAACTTGATATTAAAACAATCAAGAATCATGGAGGCAAACATGATACTTAAGATACTAACACTGGAATTGTTACTCTCGATTTAATACCAATTATTAAATTTCACGGAGTAAATAGAGTTTGCTGAAAGTTTGCAATATGACTTTAAACTTTAGATTGACACTCAACACAATACGATACCAGTTCGTAAAGTATATATCCAGAATTCTATAGTTCTATTATCTCAATTACAACTATGCATAAGGTGGTGAACGAATGCCAATGACTACAACAAATTATGCAAATTCACTTTGATTTAATTTATGATAAATTGAGTTCTACTAATCCAAATTAGAAATGAACTCCCACTTAAAAACGACATCCCTCGTGCCTTTTTTGGTGATTACATGAACCAAATCCACTACACCAAGTCCGATCATCACGTGAGTCGGCGTAGCTTCAAAGGCGAGCATCCATATGGTCATCATATCAAAACATATGACTCATGCTTAACCTTTTGGTCTGTGTTCCGAG
This sequence comes from Avena atlantica, assembly GCA_910589765.1. Taxonomy (NCBI): domain Eukaryota; kingdom Viridiplantae; phylum Streptophyta; class Magnoliopsida; order Poales; family Poaceae; genus Avena; species Avena atlantica. The sequence continues at coordinate 47,170,740 of OU342735.1, forward strand.
CCCATGTATGTACATGCTAGGCTCGCCAAGTAAGAACCTCCGTATTCGCGTGTGTAACTGTCTTACACCCGAGATATGCTCGTGGATTCAAGTACACCCGATCATCACGTGATGTCTTGAAGCGACGAAACATTGTCGGTGCATACTTAAGGAAGAACACATTCTTGTCTTGATATCTAAATGAGGGATCATCTTATTATGCTAATAAAACGCCAAACAAGCAATATAAGATGCAATCAAAACATCACATGTTTATAAGTGAAATGATATGGTTCCCGCATATGATCTCCATCATGTGCACCATGGTATGATCTCTATCATACCTTTATGTGTAAGGCCAAGGTCTATGGAACTTACACGCTATGTGTGTTGTAAGAGTATCATCTCATACTTCTACTTACAACATCACCATATCATAACACTAGCCCAGCAACAATCTAAACTAGACGCCTCTAATTTATCCATTGCAAGTTTTACGTGGCTTAGGGCTTTCGAAGATAGAACCATTCTTACCTACGAACATGAACCACAACGAGGATAACGAAATTGTTTACAACTCGTTGCAAATTAGATATTGACTATAGTAGGAGAGACAGACACCCGCTAGCCACTTATGCAAAACTAGTTGCATGTCAAGCGTGGAACAGGTCTCATGTGCGAGGACATGTAAAGTTTGTCCGGGCCGCTTCATCCCACTATGCCACCAATATCCAAAGTACAACTAAGAAGCAATAAAATGCTCATCATCGCCCACATACTCATATGTGTACTACCCGTGCAAAGCATCTACGCATAGATCCGTCTCTGATACCACTGTAGGGTTCGCAACATAGAAAACAAAAAATTTCCTACGATGGGAACATCTAAGTACCAAGATATATCTACTAGATACAAGCAACGGGTGGATATACATCCATAGAATACATACCCTCAAAGACCAAATAGCGTTAACGAGGTTGTACTCGTGGATGATGTAGACGAACGCTTGCCGATCTCAAGATTGTGATGAAGTCCGTCTGGTCCAGCCGGTCCAGCACGATCAAGTCCAGCACCTCAAAGCAGTGGTGCATCCGTGATCGCACACACATACGGGTACCCCGACAACCTCTGCGCCCTCGCTCCAGCGAAGCAGCAGAAGCAACAAATCCTTCTAGAAAAAGCCACCGGGAACATGTATCTCGCTAATCTGAGACCATGGGGGAATTCTAAAGGGGGGAGAGAGATCCTTCGCGAGGAGGTGTGAGAGACAAGTGAGAGGAGGGGGTCTGATGGGGATACGCCTACTGGGGTATACTCAGCAGGACGTTTCCGACTGGCCCAAAGGCTGGCGAGTGGGCCTGCAGAACGGCGAGTGGATCAAAGCCCAGCAAGATACCAGGCGACTGGAAGTTGAAGGCCCAGGCGAGTGGATAGGCCCAGTCGGTCTAGGTTTAAACGATTGCCAAAGTTGTAACCGAATCGGTTGAGATATGTAAACCCTAGGGGAGGTAAGCCTATATAAACCTCCCTAAGGGGTGAGTAGAGACACGTTCCCTCATACACCCAAGCTACTCGCCGCCTAGTCGCCGAGTACGCCCATTGTAAACACCTCCATAATACAATCTAGCAGGAGTAGGTCTTTACCCTCCGGGGGGCCGAACCTGGGTAAATCCCTGTGTCTTTGCCCTCATCTCGCACCGCAGATGGCTGGCCGCCCTTGCCCTTCGTTCTACTACTCGCTGCCTATTGCAGCATCTGCCGTGGTCATTCCCACGACAGTGGCGCCCACCGTGGGGCCTGGCCGGTCTGGCCGGTGTTCTGCGGCGAGATCCAATCTGCCCATCAACGAGACGGTCGCCACCGGCCGCATGATAGCGATCGGCGAGATGCTCCAGATCTTGACGAGCAGCTACGTCCCGGCGGCACGACCCGTCACGCACAGCATGATCCTGCCGATCGGCACGATCAGCCTCTTCGTCGGCCTCACCGACGTCACCACCTCGGAGGACTCGGCTCGCATCCGCGAGTCGCCACCACGCGATCGGCTCTCCGAGAGCCAGGTCCGCACGATCCACCGCCTCGCCTCCGAGTACAACTCAGCCCACAGCAACGTGGCCGAGAACTCAGCGGCCGCAGGAGACGCGGCCCTCACCGACGACGCCGACTCGGCGACCCCGGCGTCACTTGCCGGATCCATCACCGCGGCCTCGTCCGCGGGCTCCATCGCTCAGGTCTCCAACGCGGGAGATTTCGAGGACCCCTCCATCCTCGGGATCTTCGACTTCGACTCCGGGTCGGAAAACTCCACCGACCTCCACGACGGAACCGGTCGCCACGCCGCGACCTACATGGCCACCGGCACCGATCCACCGGAGGACCCTTTCTCCACCCCAATCCCTCCCAACGCTACGGCAACGGAGGTCGAAGAACTCCGCCTGAAACTGGCGGAGGCAGTACGCAAGGAGCAGGCCGAGCGCGAAAAATTTCGCCTCGAGCAAGTAACAGCGCAGGAACTGTCACGCTACCACCAGCAGCGGATCAGGTCACGCCTGAACCCCACCGTTCAGGGGCGCGCCCTGAACTTCGACGACGAGAACGACCCGGCTCGCATAGCCGAGCGCGCGATCTGTGAGAACGCGCCACCAGGAGGAAGCGCTCGGCCCCCGCCAGGGTCAACGGCGATGGGCGCCCCACCACCACCCAACCGCACCCCTCCCAGGGACCAGCCGCGGATAGTCGTCTCCTCACGGGAGCGAGACGCGAACGGCCTCCCACTGTTCTCCACCCCGATGGACAACCTCGTGGCAGGCCGAGCAGCAGCCGATAGCATCACGGCCACCGGCGACGGCGCCCTGCGAATCCAGTACGTCAAGGCCCTACTCGCCAAGGCCGTGGAGCAGCAAAAAGCGGGCACCGACTCGCAAGGGCGAGTATACTCGCGCTCCTCAGGAAGCAGGGCGGCCTCAAGCGGCCGCCCAGCGGCGGCAAACACTCTCAATTGCCCGCCACCAGAGCCGCTGCAGCTCCAGCGCCGACCCGCGAACGCGGCACTCTCCACCAACGATCCCAAACCGGCGACCAACTTCGTCGCCGCTAACGGAGAACCCATCGACGCCCGCACTCACATCATCAACAACCAAAACTGGCGCGCACGCCAGCCTGACGACTTGAGGCACACCCTAGCTAGTCGCCGCGATGGCGAGCCTATGGGGTCGCTCAGTCGACTAGGGCCTAAGTGCTTCGGACCAATGATCCGAGGCGAAAAGTACCCGCCAAACTTCAAGGCGCCAAAGGAGATAGAAAAGTACGACTCCTCGTACGACCCCGCAGTCTGGCTCGATACATACCTGATGGCAATGGGGATCGCGGGTCATACCGACTTACTCGCCGCTCGTTACCTCCCACTGATGATGGAGGGGACGTGCAGGCAATGGATCAACACGCTTCCCCAGGACAGTATCGACTCCTGGGAGGAAATGCGAGACGCCTTCGTCAAGCACTTCGAGTGCTCCTACACCCGCGCCACCACCATCGAGGACCTGGAACGATGCGTCCAGGGACCCCGCGAGTCGACCCGCAACTGGGTCCAACGGTGGCAAGAGCTCTGGTACAACGCGGTCGGCATCCACCCGGACACCGCGATCCATTGCTTCAAGACCTCGTGCCGCTACGAGCCCCTAGTCGCCAAGCTCAAGCGACACGCCCGCACACTCGACAACATCCCCGACCTCCTCGAGATCGCCAAACGGTACGCCGAGGAGGACCCCAACCAAGAAATCGACGACGAGTCAGGAGGGCAACGCCGCACGGGCGGCAACGACGGCGGACGATGAACCGACCTGCGCTACAGCGGCACCCGCCTCACAGGCAAGCGCCGCAACGACGGGCGAGTCGACTTCGTCGCCAACGCTGGGCACGCGCAACGCGAGCCCAAAAGCTACCGCCGCGATGGAGGGCAAAGGCGCGACGGCGGCAATAAAAAGAACAAGCCACGGTTCGACCCCGCGGCACTCCTTAACCAACCATGCGCGTTCCACAGCAGGGAAGGAAAGCCCGCAACGCACATCACCGCCGACTGCCACACCCTCAGGGAAATCGAGAAGGCACGGCACGCGCGGGAGGACCCCGACAACGACCCGCCGAACAGCGGAAAATTCGGCAACGTAGCCGGCTCGCTCCACACCTTCACGGGCTTCAACACAAAGCGTGAGAAGAAGGTCATCGCCCGCGCCGTCGCCGTCAACACGGTGGCCCAAACAGATGTCCCCCAGTTCCTAAACTGGTCGGAACAATCCATCACTTGGAGCCGGCAAGACCACTCGCCACGCGTCGAGTATCCAGGCCGAGTCGCCCTGGTGGTCAATCCCAAGGTTGGCGACTACTGGCTCCCCAAGACACTGATGGACGGCGGCAGCTCCATCAACATCCTCTACCTCAACACCTTCAGGCGGATGCGGCTCCCGTAGTCGATGATCGAGACAACCCACACTACGTTCCACGGCATCGTCCCCGGTCGGAAGGCGTACCCGATCGGCAAAGTCACGCTGCCAGTCACGTTCGGCACTCCGGCAAACTTCCGCACCGAGCGGATCGTCTTCGAGCTGGTGCCATTCGACAGCCCCTACCACTGCGTCCTGGGGCGCCAGGCGTTCGCCAAATTCATGGCGGCACCCCACTACGCGTACAACGCGATGAAGCTCCCCGGGCCGTGCGGCGTCATCACCATCAACGGCGACCCCGACATGGCCGCCGAATGCGAAGCCAAAGGAGCCGAACTCGCCGACGCCGTCATCGCGGCAGAAGCCAATCACGCCGACGAGCTCGCCAAATACGCGAGCGGGGTCAACAATGACGACCCCACAATACTCAAAAAGCCCAACTCCGAGGGCACGAACACCTCAACCTTTGAGGCCACGACGCACACTCGCACCGTCGAGCTGGTCCCAGGCGACCCCAGCCAGACGGTGATGATCGGGACAGGCTTGAGCCCAGCATAGGAAGGCGCGCTCATCGAGTTCCTTCGTGAGAATAGGGACGTCTTCGCATGGAAACCTTCCGACATGCCTGGTGTCCCTAGGGAGCTCGCTGAGCACAAACTAAACACCGACCCCAAAGTGCGACCAGTCAAGCAGTCGCTACGGCCCTTCAATGAAGAGCGCCGTCGAGCAATCGCCGAGGAAGTGCAGCGCCTGCTCGCTGCCGGCTTCATCCGGCCAATCAAGTACTCCAAGTGGCTGGCAAACCCAGTCCTGGTCGAGAAGAAAAACGGGACCTGGAGAATGTGTATCGACTACACAAACCTGAACAGCGCCTGCCCAAAGGAGCAGTTCGTCCTCCCGCGGATCGATCAGATAATCGATTCAACCGCGGGCTCGGAGTCGCTGTGTTTCCTCGACGCCTATTCCGGGTACAACCAGATCAAAATGGCTGTCGAGGATGAGGAGAAGACGGCTTTCATCACGCCATTCGGAGCATTCTGCTACACCGCCATGACCTTCGGCCTCAAGAACGCCGGGGCGACCTACCAGCGGTGCATGCAAGAATGCCTCGCGAGCCAAATTGGCCGCAACATCCACGTTTACATCGACGACGTGGTCGTGAAATCCGCTCGCCAAGGAGACCTGCTAGCCGACCTAGCCGAGACCTTCGCCAACCTGCGGAGGTACAAGATAAAGCTTAACCCAGGCAAGTGCACCTTCGGTGTACCCGCCGGGCAATTACTAGGGTACGTCGTCTCCAAACGAGGGATCGAGGCAAACCCAACGAAGATCGACACGATCGCCCGGCTCGGCAAACCCGAGTGCCTGCGCGACGTCCAGAGGCTGGCCGGGCGTGTAGCGGCCCTCAGTCGCTTCATCCCCCGCCTGGGCGAAAAGGCGATGCCCCTATACCGCCTGATGCGCAAGAATCCCACCTTCCAGTGGGACAAGGAGGCGGACGACGCGCTCCGCGACCTCAAAAATGTGCTACTCGCCGCACCACTACTCGCCGCACCCGCTGACAAAGAGCCCATGCTGGTTTACGTCGCGGCGTCCGAGCGCGTCGTCAGCACCGTAATGGTCGTCGAACGACCAGAGGAAGGAAAGGAGCGCCCGGTACAGCGGCCGGTGTACTACATCAGCGAGGTCCTTACCGAGTCGCGCCAGCGATACCCGCAGTACCAGAAGCTAGTGTACGCGGTCTTCAGGGCTCAGCGGCGCCTGCCGCACTACTTTCAGGAGCATCCGATCACGGTCGTCTCCTCAGCGCCACTACAAGACATCATCCGCAATCGCGAGGCGACCGGGCGGGTCGCCAAGTGGGCCGTCGAGATCGGCGTCCACAACATTAAATACGAGCCACGGAGGGCGATCAAGTCCCAGGCACTGGCAGACTTCATCGCCGACTGGGAGGAGGCCCAGCAGCCTGAGAAGCCGCCGTACCTACACTACTGGAACCTGCACTTCGACGGGTCCAAGAACGCGGACGGCGCAGGCGCGGGGATAGTGCTGACTTCGCCAAAGGGCGACAAGCTCCGCTACATCCTCCGCCTCGAATTCACGCCCTGCACCAACAACATGGCTGAATACGAGGCCCTACTCCACGGCATGCGAGCCGCAAAGGAGATGAGCGTCAATCGCCTTCGATGCTACGGAGACTCCGACCTCGTTGCGGGACAGGTCGCCGGCACCTGCGACGCCGTCTCCCCTACCATGGCGGCTTATCGCCAAGAGGTGGACAAGTTGGGCGGCCACTTCACCGGCTACTCTGTCGAGTGGATCGACAGGCGGAAAAACGAAGAGGCCGACGCCCTCTCTCGCATCGGGTCGGCTCGACTCGCACCACCCGCCGGCGTGTTCCTCGACACAATCTCCAAACCATCAGTCTCTCCCCCGAGGGAGATCGACATCGGAGTACCCCTCCAACCAGAGGCAGCCTTGGTCGCACTCATCACCGAGCCAGACGACTGGACCAAGCCCTACATCGCTTACCTGGAAGCCGGCACCCTACCCGCAGACGAGACAAGCGCTCGAATGATTGCCCGCCGATGCAAGTCCTACACCATCATCGACGGCGAGCTACACAAGCGCAGCGTCACCGGCGTGTTCCAGCGTTGCGTCCAACCGGCTGAAGGACGCAAAATCCTACACGACATCCACTCAGGCGACTGCGGCCACCACGCCGCCGCGCGCTCCCTGGTCGCCAAGGCTATGCGACACGGCTTCTACTGGCCTACCGCACACGCCGACGCTGTCGATATCGTCCAGCGATGCGCTGGGTGCCAGAAATACGCCAACCAGATGCACGTACCAAGTTCGGCGCTCAAGACAATCCCCATCACCTGGCCATTCGCTGTGTGGGGCATGGACATGGTAGGCCCCTTCAAGAAGGCCCCCTCCGGTTACACCCACCTGCTGGTCGCCGTCGACAAATTCACGAAGTGGGTCGAGGCCAAGCCAGTCCGGAAATGCGACGGGAAGACTGCCACTAAGTTCCTACGCGAGCTCATATATCGCTACGGATTCCCCAACAGCATCATCACGGACAATGGCACAAACTTCGCCAAGGGAGCAATGGCCGAATTCTGCGAAGAGCACCACATCCGGCTCGACCTCGCGTCAGTCGCACATCCGGAATCCAACGGTCAGGCGGAACGAGCCAACCAAAGCATCCTCCACGGTCTGAAGCCGCGACTCCAGGTTCCACTTGAGCGTACCGCTAGATGCTGGGTTGAAGAGCTACCCTCCGTCATCTGGGGAATCCGCACCTCGGTAAACAGGTCGACGGGATTCACCCCATTCTTCATGGTCTACGGCGCCGAAGCGGTTATGCCCACCGACCTAGAACACGACTCGCCTCGGGTCGTCCACTATACGGAGGCCGCAAACGAGCTGGCCCGCCAAGATGGGCTCGACCAACTCGACGAAGCACGCGACCTCGCCTGATCGCGCACTGCCATTTATCAGCAAGGGCTCCGCCGCTACCACGGCCGACGGGTGAAAACCCGCACCTTCCAGGAAGGCGACTTGGTGTTACGCCTCATCCAGGACAAGAAGGGCATGCACAAGCTCTCCCCTCCGTGGGAAGGTCCGTTCGTTATCGGGCGCGTACTCGGCAACGACGCCTACTACCTCATCGACGTCCGCGGAGACGGCGAACTCGATGTCCAGAGGCCATGGAATGTAAATCTCCTCCGGAAGTTCTACTCCTAGAACCCCGCATATGTACTCTCCAGACACTATGAAATAAAAGAAACGGTTACCGCAAATTGCGTCTACTCTCCATACCTTGTGCCACTCGCACTCGTAATAACAGCATCAAGCTAACATGCAGAAGTCAACCTTTGGTACAGCGACCGGCACGGCCAAGTAGTGCGATATATGAGCACTGAGTCACCTCAGGTCCTGTGTCGTCCACGAAAAACGCCAATCCGGAGCCCCATTGGAGTCGCCTAGCTCGACTGGTTTTGCAAACCAAGACAACTGCCCTCGCTTCTCACAGCGGCCTTGGTCCTCCGCATCCTCGGCGTAGCGACTCGAACGACTAAGTACCACGCTCGGGGACTGAATACCAGTTCGTCGCGATCGGTCAGGGAAAACGTCAAGTAAGAGAGCACGCCCTGGACTCGCCATGCGACTGACCCCCCGGGCCAGGCAGGAGTGACGCGCCCACACCAACGCGCTCAGTCCTCAACCACCCTCGAGTCGCGCCTCGAAATACCAAGTACCACGCTCGGGGACTCGGCCACCCGACCCCGTTCGCGTCCGGGAAAACGGTAAAGTACAGAGCGCTCAAGGGAGTCGCCTTGCGACTGGCTCTTCGAGTTCGGGCGAGTCGACTAAACTAACAAACCACACGATAACAACAAAATACAAGGTGAACCCCACAAAAAGGGCGGACGCGCTCGGGGACTCATCCAAAATCAATCCAAAACACGACAATTATTAGCAAAATGGACACAACATCCAAATCAATCGCACATTGCATTGTCTTACATTACAAACTATGCCTTTTCGGCAGAACTGTTACTAACTTATCTAGGCATACTACCCTATTCCGCAGGCTTCGACGGTGATGCACCAGAGTCCCGGCGCTTCCGGATGAACGCGGTGTACGGGTTCGACGGATACGTCGTCATCTCACCCGCCATCGCCGCACGGAAAGGTTGTTCCACCTTGAAATCTCGATGCGACGGCTCGGGGTCGTTTGGCGTGACGACCGTTTCCTGGTAGGGAAGGAGGTCGCCCATCGCCCAGACACGCTCCGAGTACGCGGCGGCACGCTCCTGCAGCTTAAGAACCTCGGACAGATCCACCGAGCCAGTCGACGAGGGATACCCACTCGTCACATCGTCGAGGTCGAAGTCCTCGGGGAAGTGAGCGAGTCCCAGGCTCAGAGCGGTCGACGCCCCGCGTCGAAACGCCGACCGCGTCATGAACTCTACGACCGCGGGCGCCTTCTCCAAGTACTCCCACACCTCAACGAGGTCACTAGGAATAACCTCCGTGGGAGACATCTCTTGAAGATATGCACGTCGCCGACAGCGTCGCCGAGTCGACGAGCATGCTCACGCACTGCTTCGCGTTAAGAGAGCTCGCTTCTTCGTGGCTACCAATCACGCGGCCTGCTAGACGGAAACAGTCGTGAGTACCAGGGAAACCACAAACAATACAACTACAAGACTGGGAAGATGCACTCACCAAGCAACGGGCGGGCGAGACCCGTGATGAAACTCTGAAGTGCCGTATGGTCGTCTTGAAGCCCAACAATGAGGGCTTCCGACACCTTCCGGTCTTCCTCCGCAGCCGCAACGGCGGCTTTAGCTCGCCCGTTCGCCTCACTCGCCTCTTCCTTCGCCTCCCGCAGTTCGCGTTCGAGGTCGGCGATCCTTTGCTCAGCGGTGCCTAACGCAGATTTCGCCGCCGCCAGTTCGCTAGCAGGGACAAGTTCTTGGCGAGCCACCTCCGCCTGCGCAGCGACAGCCTGAAGGTCGTTGTTTACTTCTTGGAGAGTGGTCAACTCCTTCTCAGCACGCTGCTTCGCAGCCAATCGCTCTGCCGACTCCAGTTGCAGACCCTGCACTCCCTCAAAGTCAGTACAAACTAAAAATTACTCAGTGCCCACCCGCTAAAATTTAGCGGGTGCGCACTCGGGGACTGGAATCGGACGTACAAAACAAGTAACTATAAGAATCAAGCCGCTGCTAAGCACCGACTTGATCCTCGGGGACTGGAGGTACCTGGATGGCCGCGCCAAGCATGTCGTGAAGTTGCACCGCGTCCACAGATGCGAGCAGCGCCGGTGTGTGCCCGCGACGTTGGTCAATCTCCGCGTCGACGGTCCCTGGAGCGAGAGTTGGAGCCGCAGCCTCACTCGCTGTGGCCACCTTGGTCATGAAGCGGGGGAAGGTAGCGATTGACGCACCTGCCCCAAAGGAGCTTGCTTCCTCCGGTCTAGGCAACGAAATGCCCCCCTTCGTGGACGCGGTCGCTTCCACTGCGGGCCCAGCTGGCGCGGCTGCCGCGTCGTCAGAGACAGCGACGATGTCGTCGCCCTTGGCTTTCTTGCTACCTCCCGTGGAGGCGGCAACCTCGTCCACCTTCCTTTTACGGGAAGGATCCACCTCGCTAGCGGCGGAGGGCACCTTGGCCACCGTCGGGTGGCCCATCTTCTTCACTCCGGTCCTACACGTCAAGACAAAGCGATAAGAAACAGTCGAAGTACTAAAAGAGAAAGGTGAAGGCCGAATGCACTCACTTGGCGACTGGAATGAAACGCAGCCCTGTACGAAGGCCGGCCGGTTTCTCCAGCTCAGGACCCAGTCGACGACTAAGCCCCAGTTCCAGGACGTCAGGGGCCCAGGATACGGATGGCTTCTTTGACGTTGAAGTAGCGGTTGGCGCTTCCGGGACGCCTTCGGCGGAGGCCTCTTCGCGAAGTGGAGCTACCGCGGCCGGAGCCTCCTTGCGAGGCGAGACCACCATGCTCGGGACCTCCTTGCGAGGTGAAGTCGCCACAGCCGGAGCCTTCCCCAGCCCGGAGACCGGAGCGAAGGGCGGAGGCATTGAGGCCAGCGGTGCTTCCATGGATGGCGCATCTAGCGCGGTTGTCGTCAGGACTGCGCCGTCACCGGCCGAGCTGTGAGCATCAGAGCTGCTCGCTGAGTGCGGCGGTGAGGCCATCTTCGGCGGCTTCGTCTTCCTCCTCAGGGGGGCCCTCGCCTCTTTCCCTTTCTTCTTCTTCGCGGGAGTGGCCTGACGGAGCGAGGTGGTCTCCGGGAGCTCCTCGTCATCGTCATGACGCTCGAGGCTCCTGCTCGCCTCGAGTTCGCGCTGACGTTGCCCGCGGGTCTTTCGGACCAGTGGGGCAATCTCCTCTTCGGACTCGTCCTCGTCGTCCTCGGTACCCTTGGCGGGTGGCGACTCGCTTGTGTCCTGGGCGGATGGCCCGGAGCTCTCGTCATCGGCGGGTGGCAGCCACCCTTCCACCACTTGGAATAGCTGCGTTAAACACGGAACAAAGTTAGAATTACCGCGACTGCACATGCTGCGACTGCGAACAAGATAAAAGGATTACCGTTGGAGCCGGACGCTTTGCGGTGTAAGGAGGGACCCCGGCCTGCGCATCCGTGTATGCCGCCTGGGTGATCCTCTTCAACGCTAGGAGGTAGTCCTCCAGCTTCCACTCGGCGAGGCAGGCCTTCGTCGAGTCTCCTCGGCCTGTGTACTGATACATATAATGCTCGCGTTGGGCGAGCGGAACGAGCCGCCGCCCAAGCCAACAGTTGTACAAGTTCACCGTCTGGAGCCCCTTCTTCTTCAGACCGCGAATGGTCTGGAGCATTTCGTCGACGACCATCCGCTGGTCATCGGGGAGCTTGCCGACCTGGAGATGGCGCGGCTCGGAACGGTTGGCCGAGTACCGCGGGATCGCTGCTTCGTCCTCCGGAGTCGCCTCGGTCACATAAAACCACGACTTTTTCCAGTCGCTCGCTGCTTTGGCCGGCAGCATCAGGTCGAAGAAGGAGGCTTTAGATTTGAGTTGAAAGGTTAAGCCGCCCGCGGCTAGCATTGGGCCGCCTGCCTCCTCGCGGCTGATCCGTCCGTGGAACAGATCTTGCCACAGGGGAAAATAGGGCCGGCAGCCCAAGTAGCACTCGCAGAACGCCACGAAGATGGCGAGCTGCTCGATACTATGGGGACCCAGATCCGAGGGCTGGATCCCGTAGTAGGCGCAGAAGCGCCGGAAGAACAAGGAGGTGGGAAACCCTAACCCCCGCTCGAGGTGACTAGTGAAGCAGATAAACTCTCTCTCGCGCGGGTTCGGGGTCGTTTCTCCGGCTGCGGGGATACGCCAGCAGCCGGCCCGCAGGATTCCGGCCTCCTCGAAGGAGGCCAACTGCGCCCTGGTGCACTTGGATCTACCCCAAGATTCAGTGGAGAGGGCCATGGCTGAGGATTTACTTGGAGGTCGGAGGATTGCGGGTCGATCAGATCGCGGAATCGACGGACGGAAGTTGTGCGTACTCGGAAGAAATGGTGGGCGGTTGGCTTTCCGATAGCCTACCATTCCTCTTATATAGCGGAGGTTGCCCGCCAAATTAGGGGGCCGTTACCGCGCGATGATTACGCCAAAAGTTACCGTTGAGTGACCTTAACGGCTAGTTTGACCACGCCCGACGGTCCGCCTCCTGTCACTCGGCTCGCTAAAGCCGCTCGCTGAGACTGTGTCCCGTTGGCTCGACTCGCCCAAGACGCGACTCGGTTCGCCGGATTTATTCTTTCATGCAGGAGCCCGCCGACGATTCGACTGGATGCCAACTTGAAGCCATATACTCCGACTGCCAGCAGCCACCCATGCCTAATCAACGACGGCCTCGGGGACTACTGATGGGGATACGCCTACTGGGGTATACTCAGCAGGACGTTTCCGACTGGCCCAAAGGCTGGCGAGTGGGCCTACAGAACGGCGAGTGGATCAAAGCCCAGCAAGATACCAGGCGACTGGAAGTTGAAGGCCCAGGCGAGTGGATAGGCCCAGTCGGTCTAGGTTTAAACGATTGCCAAAGTTGTAACCGAATCGGTTGAGATATGTAAACCCTAGGGGAGGTAAGCCTATATAAACCTCCCTAAGGGGTGAGTAGAGACACGTTCCCTCATACACCCAAGCTACTCGCCGCCTAGTCGCCGAGTACGCCCATTGTAAACACCTCCATAATACAATCTAGCAGGAGTAGGTCTTTACCCTCCGGGGGGCCGAACCTGGGTAAATCCCTGTGTCTTTGCCCTCATCTCGCACCGCAGATGGCTGGCCGCCCTTGCCCTTCGTTCTACTACTCGCTGCCTATTGCAGCATCTGCCGTGGTCATTCCCACGACAGGGTCCTTTTATAGGGGAGGGGGCAGCCCAAGGGGGCATGGCCGCCGGCCATGGAGGGTTCCCGCACCTCTCCCTCATTCATGTGGTGGAAGCTCCACTCACATAAAAACCTCTCCACTCACAATTCCACTCACATGCATTAATTTCCCACCAAAATTAATGCAAGCTCTCATTTAAATAAAACTCTTTTATTTATTTATTCAGTATTTTGTTAATTACTTTAATTAACAAACATTCACATAAAAACCCTTGCTAGTATTCCATTTCACATGCAGAACCAGTTTCAGCAATTTCAACCGAAACAGTTCCGGTGTCTAGTGAAATAAATTCCTGCGCTTTCCTTTTCTTTTTCTGACATATCATTTGCTCCGAATGGTGTCGATATCCCTTAAGTGTGTCACCCTATGGTTCACGAATAATGCGGACATGATCGAGACCCTTCTTCGATCAATAATCAATAGCGGGACCTGGAGATCCATACTGACTCCCACACATTCAACGATGACTTCTGTGATCGTGTGAACCTTTTACGCTAGTATCTTAATCCCTTTGTTTCATTATATATTACATGTCCGAGATTCGATCATCGGTATCTCCATGCCTAGTTTGATCTCGTTACTGACATGCACTCTTTTCTCGTTCCCGTGATATAACATTCTAGTGATCAAATCACTTGCTTGCAAGCTAATCAATGTGATATCATCGAGAGGGCCCAGAGCATATCTATCCGTCATCGGGATGAACAAATTCCACTCTCGATCCATGGGCCTCAACATAACACTTTATTAGTTCTGAATCCATCTTTATAATCACCCAGTTATGGTGTGACGTTTGATGTTATCAAGAAACTCTTCCAGTGTTAGTGATTGACATGATCTCATGGTCTAAGGATTAGGATCACTTCGTAAGTTGTTATAGCAATATAAACTCAATGAATTTGATCGTAATGCTATACTTCGGATCAATGTTCATCACATCATTACACTAATGTTGTGACCTCGTTATTAACAACATCCAATGTCCATGATCAGGAAACTTTGATCATCATGTTAATCAACGAGCTAGTTTATAAGAGAGGCATAACTAGGAACTTACTTTTTGTTTATTAAACACACATGTATTAACGTTTCCGTATTAATACAATTATAGCATGCAAAATAAACATTTATCATAAATAAGGAATACGATAATAACCACTTTATTATTGCCTCTCGGGCATATTCCCTTCAAATCCCTGCCACCACACACCGACCCGACCCACGCAGCACATACACGCACACCCCGCCCGACCCAGAACCTGATCGACAACCTCTCCCTCTCCCGATCCACTCACACCGGCCACACAGACACGCCATCCCGCATGTACCGCCCCTGGCCCACCACTCCTGATCGACCTGCGTCGTTTTCCCCTTGCGTCCGTGAGTCCCCACCCCCCATCGCCCCATCCCTGTTCCCTACCTACCGAGACACCGCCTTGCCTCCCTCCCCTCGGGCCACGGACCGCCGCTGCTGCCTTCCGTCACGGCCTCGATGCCCTTCTTCCAGCGCTGTCGCCGACCGCTTCTTCCTTCGCCTCCACGTATCCTGGCCGCCTCCTCCTATGGCCGCAAGACCCCGCCGCCGCGCATCTTACCCTTTGCATGTAAGGCGCTGGCCTGGATGCCAAATAGGAAGACGAACTCACCAACTTCCTATCTGAGAATCGAGATATCTTTGCTTGGTCAACTCAAGACCTGCAAGGTGTGCCGAGGGAGTTGGCTGAGCACTCTTTGCATGTAAGGCCAGGAGCAAGGCCGGTGAAGCAACCTCTCCGCCGCTTCGCCGAAGACAGGAGAAAAATAATAGGGGGTGAGATAGCTCGGCTCCTGGCGGCCGGGTTCATCATGGAAGTACTTCATCCGGATTGGCTATCGAATCCGGTGTTGGTAGAAAAGAAAAAATTTGACCCAAATGTAGCCGTCGTATGGCGAATGTGTATTGCTTACACAAACCTAAACAAGGCGTGTCCCAAAGATCCTTTTCCTTTACATAGGATAGACCAAGTCATTAACTCGACCGCTGGTTGTGAGCTGTTGTCATTTGTAGACGCGTATTCTGGTTTCCACCAGATACCGTTAAATCCGGCCGATCAAATAAAGACTGCATTTATTACCCCGTATGGGGCTTATTGCTATCGTACCATGCCATTCGGCCTGCGCCAACGCAGGAGCAACATACCAGAGATGCATGCAAAAGTGTCTACATGACCAGATAGGGAAAAATGTGCAAGTATATGTGAATGATGTGGTTATAAAAACCAAAGAAAGTAAAACACTCCTGGATGATATTCAACAGACATTCGCAAACCTGAGAAGATTCCGATGAAACTTAACCCGGAAAAATGTACCTTCGGTGTACCGGCTGGGAAATTACTCGGTTTTCTCGTATCCAGCCGAGGTATAGAGGCAAATCCAACTAAATACGAGCAGTTGAAAGAATGGAATTGCCGAAGTGTCTAAATGATGTACTAATATTCACGGGTTGCCTAGCCTTGCTTAGTCGGTTCGTATGTCGACTTGGGGAAAAGGCATTACCTCTATATCAACTGATGAAAAAATTTGATAAGTTCATTTGGACACCGCAAGCAGATAACGCATTTCATGAATTAAAAAAGATGTTGGTCACAGCACCAATTCTGGCCTCTCCATTATCAAAGGAGCCTATGTTACTTTATGTAGCTGCCACTAATAGAGTGGTAAGCGCGGTGGTCGTCGTGGAACGGAATGAAGATGATAAGTCGGTACAAAGGCCAGTATATTACCTAAGCGAGGTATTATCAGCCTCCAAACAGAACTACTCGCACTACCAAAAGATGGCTTATGGAGTATACATGTCGGCGAAAAAACTTAAACATTACTTCGAGGAACATCCGATAAAAGTGATTTGTGAAGCACCCATAGCTGAGATATTGAGCAATAAAGATGACAGTGGCCAAATAGCAAAATGGGCAATCGAGTTATCACCTTATGCCCCGCAATTTGATAGGCGAGATGCAATCAAATCTCAGGCGGTGGCAGATTTCTTTGTGGATTGGGCCGAGGTACAATATGTGCGCCATTACCAGATCCGAATTATTGGACAATGCACTTTGACAGATCCAAGCTAAGGAATGGATTGGGGGCAGGAATAGTGTTAACCTCGCCAAAAAGAGATCAGCTGAAATATGTACTGCAAATACATTTCTCCGCGTCAAATAATGTAGCCGAGTACGAAGCACTCGTCCATGGGTTGAAGGTGGCAAAAGAGATTGGCATACGTCAGATCCTATGTTACGGGGATTCGGACTTAGTAGTACAGCAAGTATCAGGCAATTGGGACGCGCTAGATGCGAATATGGCCCTATATAGATTTCATGTGCAAAAAATCAGTGGATACTTCGATGGGTATGAGTTTCATCATATACCTCGGGTAGAAAATGACGCTTCAGACACGTTGTCAAAACTCGGATCGACTAGGCAATCAATTCCCCCGGGTATCGCCCTAGAACACGTGAGAAAACCATAAATAACACCATCACCAGAGTCCGAGTCCATCTATATCTCGGCAGAATCAAGAGAAGATAATATGCCAATGGAAGTTGACAGAGAATGTAACCCGAAAGTTCCAAAAGTGAACCCGGCCATCGCACCAATGGATATGGAAAAATCCGAGGCTGTTATGTCAGCAGAAAATATGGAAATAGATAGTGAAATTATCCCAGAGAAAATTATTCCGACATGGGCCCAACCCATATTTTCCTTCCTTAAGGATGCAATTTTGCCGAATAATGAGGTACATGCTCGACAGACAGTAAGAAGAGCAAAGGCTTATACAATCATAAACAATGAGTTGTATAAAAGAAGCGTCACAAGCATGCAGCAAAGATGTGTTGACTCGGCAGAAGGCCAAGAAATCCTCCTAGATATACATCAAGGAGAATGCGGGCATCACGCCTCATCCAGAGCTTTAGTGGCCAAAGCATTCAGGCATGGATTTTATTGGAAGAGGCGGCGTTGAAAGAGGCCAAAGAATTGGTAGAAAGATGTAATGGTTGCCAAAGATACGCAAGCAAGATACATATGCCATCGTCCGAGTTAAAGACAATACCAATTACCTGGCCATTTTCTGTATGGTGCTTGGATATGGTGGGACCATTCAAGCCAGCCCGGGGCTGAATGACTCACATTTTAGTCATGGTGGATAAGTTCACAAAGTGGATTGAAGTAAAACCAATAAAAAAGTGTGATGGACCAACAGCAGTAAAATTCCTCAAAGATATTATCTTGAGATATGGTTATCCGCATAGTGTTATTACAGACAATGGCACAAACTTTGCTGAAGGGGCTTTTGCCAGATTCTGCGAACAAAAACACATAAGACTAGATGTCGCCTCGGTGGCTCACCCAGCATCAAATGGCCAGGTAGAAAGATCTAATGGACTAGTATTGTCCGGAATAAAACCCTGACTCATCGAACCTCTGCAAAGGTCGGCAGGATGCTGGATCGAGGAACTACCAGCAGTGCTATGGAGCCTCAGAACTACACCAAACAGGTCAATAGGGTATACCCCATTTTTTCTGGTATATGAGGCAGAAGTCGTGCTTCCAACTGACATAATACATGATTCGCCAAGAGTAACCCAGTATACAACTGCTGAGGTAAATGAGGTAGCTCGGCAAGATGATGTCGATTTACTAGATGAGACCAGGGAGTTGGCACTATCAAGGTCAGCTATTTATTAGCAAGACCTACGATGATATCACAGCAAGAAAGTCAATCCAAGAGTGTTCAAATAAGGAGATTTGGTTCTTCGTCTAGTGCAACGCACAGACGGCATGCACAAACTATCACCCCCATGGGAGGGGCCATTCATCGTGAGTAAAGCATTGCACAATGATGCATATTACCTAATCGATGCTCAGTCACTAGGAAAGAACAAGGCAGATAAAGCCGGCGAAGAATCGAAAAGGCCATGGAACATAGCTTTACTTCGTCCATTTTACTCGTAGGAGCCATCTATGATCCGTTGTAATATGACGCTTCAAGTCAAAATATCAACTATGTATTAAACCTCGGCACCTCGAGCAGTGACTCGGGGACTGCTCTATGTTATCTCTTATCTGAGTTATGTATTAAACCTCGGCGCCCTAAGCAGTGACTCGGGGACTGCCCTATATTATTTCTTATTTTGAATCATGCATTCAACCCCAGTGCCTTGAGCAATGACTCAGGGGTTACCCCGTAAGGTTCTCTGCATTAACCCATGAAATATATTTCGGCAACTAGGTTTGCAACTCGGATACGACCACATGGTCCAAGGTAATTCTTTAAGCACACGCTAGAACTAGATAGCCCAAGTGGCAACACATAAAACTAGATAGCCCGAGTGGCAACACATAAAACTTCCATAGCTCAGCAAACAAAGATCTCTAAGGATGATGCAAAAGAGTAACACTCCTAGTGAAACGAAATATGATAAGGGGTGCAACTTATTGTCGCACTTTGCCAGATACGGGCTTCGGGCTTTATATCTCGGATAGAGGTCAAGAACACAATGGCCAAGCCCTCAAATTTATAAAGGGCAGGCAATATAAGCGCCGAACTAAGGTCAACCACATGAAAACATACGATCTGAACCTATGAGATTGAAGGTCGCCAAAGCAAAGATATAAAGCTGCAAGATCTGTTTAGACAAACTAATAATGATAACCGTCAACCATGCCTCAGCGGCAACAGGCAAAAAGGGTTCGTACCACACAGAAAGTCGGGCAATTGTTTCACACACATACAACGCCCGGCATACCAGGGACTGGAAATAATTTAAGAAGTTTTTTGAACCTAAGAGGCAGCGGCAGGATCAGGCACTGGGTTCTCCGAGGTAGACGGCGCCTCGTCCGAAGTTACTTCACCTTCCACAGAAGCAATGGTAACTTCAGGGGAAGTCCTGGGCTTCTGAGAAACATTAGTTTGAGCTTGAGAGTGCCCAGTCCCTTTGGAAGATGATCACGCGTCGCCGTCCCCATCCGAGCTTGCGCTGGAATAACCGGAGTTGTCCGAATCGCCCTCACCCTCATCCTGGTCGGCCGAATTATTATCAGAGGCATCTTCGATTTCGACGTCGTCCGTTGGATTGGGAAGAAAACTCGGCCCTTCAATCCAGTTATGCACATCAGCATACTCAACAAGCTGGAAGGCACGAGCTTGGCGGCGAGCGACGAATTCTGGATCCTCAACCCAACGGGAGCCAGTGCGCAAGTTTATCAAGGTATCGAGCGAAATGTCCTCGTACCAAGACATAATGACTGTGAGCGCCATATCAGCACCAGCCCGTCCAGTGGATTCCCTCCAGAGATTTAACTGGCTCTGGGATGCCATTAATCTTTCCACCAGTATCTTGATCTCGTCAATATCAGGAGTTCCAGAAGTATTCGGCCAGAGAACATGGTAGGCTCGAATGTCTGCTTGCACCAAATCCCTGCCCATAATCTTCATCGGACCAATGGCAGCGCCAACGGCAACCAAGAAGTCTTCTATTGAATATTCTGGGCTCGCATCTGCGGGGACACCTCGGCGCTAGCGAGCAGTAATGACCGCTCTAGAGCTCACGGGCCTAGCTTCCGGAAAATGATCTACGCAAAATAAAAGTATATCAGTTAAAAGTAAGAAAGAGAAGAAGATAACTCGGCCACGGTCAGAGACTTACGATGAATATAGCTCAACATTTTCTGGAGATCCTGAGTCCAGTCAACCTTAGTCTTCTCGAAGCGAGTGATTTCCTCGCTCATCGTCTGATTCTTAAGTTCGGCAGCCTCGAGGAGTTCTTTATCTTTCTGCAGTTGCAGACTTAGCCGGTTCTTTTCTTTGGAGAACTCCTGATCAACTTTCTCTAACTCAGATTTTTGAGAAAGCTTGAGGGACTCCGCCTCGGCACGCAACCGGGTTATCTCGTCATCTTTCTCTTTCAATTGCGCCGAATGAGTGGCGTCTTGCTCTAAAAAATGCAGCATCATATCAGGCATGTGTATACATTCTTGATGCGACGCTGCAAGAGTCTGAAACTCGGCTATACCAAAGCCAGAAGGCTATAAGAAACCTAGGATAAGTATCAAACGAAAATTAATAGAGGAAAATAATAACTAACCTTCCAGAGATTTGACTTTCTTCTCAAGACGGATATTAAGATTATTGATATTACCTGTTTACCAGCAAAATGGGTTAGCACCTCAAGTCGAAAATATTAAGAACTTAAGGGACAATACAAAGATTTGTTAAGTTACCAGCTTTCTTCACCACAGGAAGAACTTTATCATACTTCTCTTGTAATTTCTTGTGTGCGAAAAGCAACCTTTGGAATTCGGTTGTCCGCCGATCATGGGAAACCTAAGAGACAAAATAAATTATAGTCAGATATTCAAAGCTAAGACAGATCCGAATCAAGCAGAGCGTAAGTCGGATCTAGGTGGCTGGATATTCGAAGCTAAGACATATCCGAATCAAGAAAGCTTAACTCGGATCTAGGTGGCTGGATATTCGAAGCTAAGACAGATCCGAATCAAGCAAATCTTAACTCGGATCTAGGTGGCTGGATATTCGAAGCTAAGACATATCCGAATCAAGCAAAGCTTAACTCGGATCTAGGTGGCTGGATATTCGAAGCTAAGACAAATCCGAATCAAGCAAAGCTTAACTCAGACCTAGGTGGCTAGATATTCAAAGCTAAGACAGATACGAGTCAAGCAAAACTTATTTCGGACCTAAATAGGTGGGTAATCAAAGCTGAAACGGATCCGGATTCAACAAACACTTAATGTGGAATACAAATGAACCACGAGGAGTCAAAGTCATACAGGAAATTCACTTGGCAAATAACGCACTTTAGGCCTAGCAAAGCTTCCAAACGAATAACAAGTTATTCGGTTGCAAGCTTCGGGGACTAGAGTATATATATTATCATTCAATAACTAACCAAATGTCAATAAAAGCAATTACCTCGTTCATCTTATCGCTGTCAAGCACGATCTTAGCAGCCATATGCAAGCGACTGCTGATGTCGGAGAGTTGAAATGGCTGATTGCTCGGATTGCCCTCAAGCTGATCAGCAGCATTCCAATTATTGGCATACTCAACCAAGGAGCCGAGGCTGTTCCCACTCTCGGTACGAGTCAGCACTTTACCTCGGACACGTTGTGTAACCACCGCTCCGCGGGACTCTTGTGAAGAGTAAGCTGAGTATCGGCGACCGGGGTGACAACGGTCTTAGCAGAGGAAACCCCCTTGCGGAACGCATCAGCGATGTTGGGTTGAGAGGAGCTACCCGGCCCCTTCTGAGATGATGAAGGTCTGGTAACAACAACCTTCTTAGCCTTAGAAAAGATGTCGGCAGGGGCCGCAACCTCGGCACTTGGAGTGCCATCTTTGGGGGCCGGAGGAATTATGGTTTCCGAGGGCGCCGAGGTGATGATATCCTCGGCTGGAGTTGGCGTTACGGTTGGAATTGTGGGAATCAAAGGAATCTCGGGAGAAACTTTGGCGTTCGCAACGGAGGCAATAGGTTCGGTAGGAGAATATGCTGGCAGAGTTATGTCGGCTTCAGCAATGGAACCACGGGTACATCTTGCCGAGGTGATGTCTGAGTCGGAGCAGGAGGAGAGTCAACGCGAGCGGGACTAGGACCTCTGGTATCTTCAGGAGGCGGAGGAGAAGGCAGCCTAGTTGTATGACTCGTCATACTCGGGCCACTTGGCTTAACAGAAAGAAGAGCGCTGCAAAAGCCCACAAGTGAACAAGTGCTGAGTGGAGTATCGTGGCCTAAATCGATTACTCAGAATCGGAATATCCTGCAACATGAAACGTAGCAGCCCTGAAGGGTCAATACATGGAATGTATGGCAAGTAGAGCTATTAAAGGAGACAATAGTGCTAACATCTACATGCATATTTGGCAAGTGGGGCTGTGGCTAGCTTGCATTTGCAAATACCTTTGTCCTACTTTAATAAACAGTTTTTGCTTTTCTTTGAAAAGACCCCAATTAAGTGAACCCAACAACATTAAAGCAATTATGAAATTAGAATGAGCGAGAAACATGTCATGGAATCAATATCAAGCAACTCATATGTCCATAACCGGGGACACGGCTAATCGATTAGATTATACACCCTACATGGGTTAGTACACTTTACCCATGTGACTTGACCAGCCCAGCTCGTACCATCACTCTCATTTTGGGTGATGATAGGGAGAAGTCCAAGAAGAGACCGTTCAGGAAGTAGCTCCCCAATCCCGACGCGCACCGGTCCAACCTACCAAAATTCTACATCTCTGGATACGCGGGTTCGAGTTACCACAACCTACTAAGTCCAACCAACCGCCCATTTCATTATTGGCACATGGTTGTACACGTAAGATACAAAATAAAGAAGCCAATCATTTTCTCTCGATACCTGGGTGCCTTTCCGCAATGATACCACCAAAAATTATCAATCCCATCACACCCAGGAGATTCATTGATTAAGTTGTTTTAGTTTTCACAAACCAACACTTTTAGAAACAACTTATAGTGATGTAACCCAGCCCTCGTTCATCATAGCATGGCTAAGCACATCTACCAATGGTGGTTCATCTACAGGGAAAATCCTACCACATAATAGGACATAGCATAGCGATAGTATTACCCTACACATGCATCTACAAAATACACGACAATGCACTGAAAATAGTAGGATAACATCATGAACAAAGTAGCATCTACTTGCCTTGGTAGTTGGTGAAGTCGTTCAAACACTCGTTGCAATGACGCACGTTGCACTCCTCGCAATCTATCGAGCAAACAATTGCATACAACATAAACAATAGCACATAGACATCAAACAAATGCATGTATGGCAATTTAATAAGTCACAATGGTTGTTACTTTAGTTCTCTAAACAATACTGAAGTATATGATGCATGCAAGAGGCCAATTAATGCAATGGAGTACTTGTTATTAATAATTACTTGCCAATATAGGGTTTTTAATAGTTCTGTTGTAACGCCTGTTCTAACTGTCAAATTAAATTTGTTTTTTGGGTTTACTGGATAGAGGACGTTAATACGAACCAGTAGGCGTTGGATTCACCCTAATAGGAGTTATAGATCTTTTTAAATAGTTAAAATACTACAGAATGTATTATAATGCTCCTAACATTATACGTACTGTATACCTATAATTTTAATTCAGAAACTGGTTCTACTCTTTCTTATGATTCCAGGGACATATTATTTGCAATTTTCTGAATAATATTTATTTTCTTATGAATTTATTACTCTAAATAAGCCATTAAACCATTTATTTAATTACTAAGAAACCTTACAGTATTTGCCTGAACCATTTGCATATTTATGATCTACATGGAACCAGATTTCCATCGGTATATCATTTATATTTTTGTGATATGCAAATAATTTACTATGAATTTAATGAATTCTAAAGCCATTAAAACTAATTAAATCATTACGGTAAATATGTACTGTAAAGATTAGATCTAACCTGATATTATTAATCTAAATTATAGTAGCTTCAATTTGATATATTGTTCATATTTTTCGGAGTTACAGATAATTTCCTATGAATTTATTAACCTAAAAGACCATTAAAACTAATTAAGTTACTGCAGTAACCACGTACAGTAAAAGTTAAATCTAATGCCATATTAATATTCTACACGTTTTTCTGAATCCATTGATATCTTATTTGCTATTTTTGGTTCTACGGATCTTTTTATATGATTTTTGTAAGTTTACACAATTTTCTGCAAATTAAATTCAATTTCAAATCTACAGGGAATATTCCTTGGGAATATTATATGCTGACTGGGACGCGGGGCTGACCTGGCGTTGACACGTGGCGAGATCCGGTTGGCTCGTACCCCTTCGCGGAATCGATCTAATCCTGACCGTTGGGATGAGATCTAGTGGTTAGGAGAGGAGATTGACCCGATTTCGGCTCAGAATAGACAAGAAATAGATCTGTGTTAGAGAGACAAATCCATAGGTAAAATCGAAAAACTTAGAACATGAAAGTTGTGGGGAATCATTAATCCTACCTTCTCACCAAAGGAATTTGGATTTGAAGAAACGAGCGCGAGTACATCTTGGATTTACACCGTCATATCTGAAATATTGCGGTGCGAAATTCTCCGGCTGTGGTGGATAAAAAGAGGTGAGATTTGTCGAGATTGAAAGATTTCGACGAGTTCTACAACTTTCGTTCTTTGGCCGAAGGCAAACAACGAAGTCTAGATGGGTTAAAAAGCGAAATAAGATTCGGGCATGTGTAGATTCGGGAATTCGAGAAGTGAAACTCGTACAGCTGTGGCTCCACGAGTTTATATGGAGATTTAGGATGGTGTAGAGATAGGCCTTAAAGTAGGGAACAAGTAGAAACAAACGGAAGTCGATTCGGAGTTGTAGATAAAAAGTTATAGCTGTTTGAATAAAGATAGGTTTGACAAAACTGTTTCGCACGATCGTGGCTGGCTGGTTCGGTCCGGTCCGGATGGGCCGGCCCGTTAGATTTTTTATCTTTTTTTTTCTATTTACTTGTTTCCCTCATATCTTTTGCATACGAACTCCAAACGACATGATTCTTGTTTCTAAAATTTTCTAAAATCGAATAGATCATTGTAGGATCATATTTGTAATCTTTTTACTAGTTTGCAAGTAGTGGGTTTATAAATCCTTGGATATTTCATTTTATTTATATCTTTATTTGTTTGTATTTATTCCATAACTTTTTCATAATAGCTCCAAATGAGCTCAATTTTGTTTCTAAAATTTTTGTAATATTTATTGGATCTTTTTAGGCTATAATTTAGCAATAATCGCTGCCTTATCAACAATGGGTTTTTATAAAGACAATTTAATTCCCTTTAGGAACAAGGTGGCACATACTATTTGGGGTTTTAGTCCTTTATTTTTATTTAGGAATTTTTCTTGATGCAAATATGCAATGCAATGCTCATGAATGTCATACAACATGCAATTTTTTTCTAGTACCAATTTTCAAAATCTTGGGATGTGACAGACTAACCCCCTTAAGATGAATCTCGTCCCGAGATTCGGAATGGCCATAAAGGTTATGGGTGTTGTTGTCGAGGCTAACCCCCTTAAGAAAACTGAACTTGGCATCCCAACATCTAATACTCAATTGTGGAATCTTGTGCTAGCTATCAATCATTTCCAGTGGGTTCTCTTCAACAGATCCTCTAGGTAACTTCATATGTAACTATTCTTATCCATGAGTGCCTCAATATGAATGAACATGATGTACCAGTATTTTAAACATTATAACTATGATGTATGGATTAACCAGGGACTTACTAGTCGCGAGGTCCGGCTTGAAGCTCCTTCTCTGGGCATTTATAGGCATAATGTCCTGACGAGTTGCACTTGTAGCAGGTGACAAGGCTGGGATCCCTTACTGTCTTCATTTTGTCATCATAGCCGCTTTTTCTGTTTCCTTTGCGATTCTTCTTTTCTGGACATTGTGACGCATAATGTCCTGGATCTTTACAATTGTAGCACAACAGCTGGCTAATATCCCTCGCATGGGAGTTGTAGCAGTTCTTCCTCTTCATGGGTCTCTCCAAGGCTAGGAGTTCTCTTAGTTCTTCTTCTTTATATTTCACCACAAATTCAGGAAACCTTTCTCGCTTCTTGGGGCAGTCACTAGAGATATGACCTTCTTCTCCACATGAGTAACAACACTTTGTGGTCACATGGGTGAGGCCTTATGAGGCACGACTCTGGTTTCGGCCTCCGCTATAGGGCTTGATTCTGCATGGGTCTTCTTGAGAGCTTGATGCACTCCATCCTTGACTCCTTTATTCACTTGTTGTACCATGGGGTAAAGGTGACAATGAACAGGGACATGATCGTTCCCTTCACATAGAAAGCAAGTGACTTGGGATGTGGGGCACTCTCCAACTAGATGGTTTCCATCACAATAGGGGCACTGATCCTGATGCTCCTTGTATGTAGTCCTAAGTCTCCACAGACTTTGCAAGCTTGAAACTCCTTCAGAACATCCTCTCCAGTCGTTGATGCTTGGGTGATGGGACAAGGTCGTAGTATAACTTCACTGAACTCCTCCCAAGTTAGTTTTCTGTTGTTGATGGCTCCATGCATCCTCCACCAAGTTGTATGGTCCAAATTCACATCATCCATCGCACGACGGGATGCCTTGCTAAAAGCTTCAATGTACTCCGCAATAGTATGCTTTCCTTGGCGTAAATTGTTGAATCCTCTCTGACGTGAGTACATGACTTCAGATGAAATATGTGCATCATGGAATGCTTTCTGAAACATGTCCCACGTTACTTGTACTATGGGGTGAGTGGCTTGATACTTGTACCACCATTTTTCTACAGGTCTTTCCAATAAGTGAGTGGCAAACCTTACCTTCTCTTCACCTGGACAGCCAATAGTCACTAGGATCTTGTTCACTTTTTTAACCAATTATCCGCCACAGTAGGCTTAGAAAAGGTTGAGTATGTTGGTGGTTCGAGCATCAGAAAATTGCTGAGTAGGTTTTGCTGAGGCGGTGGCTTGTTATTGGCCAGGTATTCCGTCATCACTTGTGCTAGCTGTGCTTGTGATGCCATGAGCTTCTCCATTTTAGTGGATTGTGCTAGCTGTGCTTGTGATGCCATGAGCTTCTCCATTTCAGTGGATTGTGCTAGCTGTGCTTGTGATGCCATGAATATATTGGTATATCATAGACAAGTTATAGATAGAAAGACTAAAGAAATAATACTACCCATAACTATATGGAACAAGCAATTGACACACAAGCAATCAATCATCACAACAACACTCAATCCAAAATAGTTTTATTTATGTTCCAGAAGTTTTGTTTTAGTGGCATAACAACCACAAAATAGTTTCCATTGACTAATATTCATTTGGGGGGGGTGAACCTATAATGATAAAAGAAATGGACAGATTCTGTCCTGAAACTATAGCAGCGTTCACGAATTTTTCTGGGCACCCTGAACTCATCAGGAATTTTAGCCAATTTTTGTGTATAGAGTACAGAGAGTTTCGAACCATCCCTATTTTTTTCATATTTTTCCCAGTTACCAATAAAATATGACAATTCGTGACGTATAGCCGTGTCATCAGAAAACTGCATCGAAACTATCATGAATTTCTAATCAAAACCTTCATTAATATATTATGGAATCTCACAAAAATATTCTGGAACTTTAAGGTATCAAATATCACAACCTAAACATAATAAATCAACTATCAAACAAGTTCTTACAATAATCGATTGCTATATCTAATCGAAGTCATATCAGAACTATATGGTGGTTATCATCTAACTATTCTTAATCTAGCGCTTTCTTGCATAAGTGTTCATCTACAAGTTTGAACAATATGAGATTAGAAAATATAGATGAATGATTACAAGAATCTAATAAGTACAAAATTATGAGTTCATTGCTAGGGAGAGCCTTCCTTCTATATCATAAAAGAGAAGAGTATGAGAATTGAAATGATAAGATATACTAGAAAGAAGTGTAAGAAGAGAATAGATAGAATCAAATAGGGTTTATAATTTCATATGGATTTCCTATTCCAAACCTAGGTCACGATCCTACAGTCGACACACGGGCTCTGATACCATCTTGTAACACCGTGGTTCTGAAAAGACCGTAGCTTCTATGTGACATGCCAATCCCTGGATCGTTTCATTGGCTCACAATAGAATAAGATGAATAACATAGCAAAATATCCGTGTATCATAAATAACGAAGATCCAGAGTATCATTATTACAATAAAAGCTTAGCTCAAGGCTAGCTCAATGTTATTCAAGTAGCAACATAAATATAGTAAATCCTCCATTCTTCAAATTGCCCACAAGTGAACAAGTGCCGAGTGGAGTACCGTGGCCTAAATCGATTACTCAGAATCGGAATATCCTGCAACATGAAACATAGCAGCCCCGAAGGGTCAATACATGGAATGTATGGCAAGTAGAGCTATTAAAGGAGACAATAGTGTTAACATCTACATGCATATTTGGCAAGTGGGGTTGTGGCTAGCTTGCATTTGCAAATACCTTTGTCCTACTTTCATAAACAGTTTTTGCTTTTCTTTGAAAATACCCCAATTAATTTAACCGAACAACATTAAAGCAATTATGAAATTAGAATGAGCGAGAAACATGTCATGGAATCAATATCAAGCAACTCAGATGTCCATGACCGGGGACACGACTAATCGATTAGATTATACACCCTGCAGGGGTTAGTACACTTTACCCATGTGACTTGTCCAGCCCAGCTCGTACCATCACTCTCATTTTGGGTGATGATAGGGAGAAGTCCAAGAAGAGACCGTTCGGGAAGTAGCTCCCCAATCCCGACGCGCACCAGTCCAACCTACCAAAATTCTACATCTCTAGATACGCGGGTTCGAGTTACCACAACCTACTAAGTCCAACCAACCGCCCATTTCATTATTGGCACATGGTTGTACACGTAAGATACAAAATAAAAAAGCCAATCATTTTCTCTCGATACCTGGGTGCCTTTCCGCAATGATACCACCAAAAATTATCAATCCCATCACACCCAGGAGATTCATTGATTAAGTTGTTTTACTTTTCACAAACCAACACTTTTAGAAACAACTTATAGTGATGTAACCCTGCCCTCGTTCATCATAGCATGGCTAAGCACATCTACCAACGGTGGTTCATCTACAGGGAAAATCCTACCACATAATAGGACATAGCATAGCGATAGTATTACCCTACACATGCATCTACAAAATACACGATAATACAATGAAAATAGTAGGATAACATCATGAACAAAGTAGCATCTACTTGTCTTGGTAGTTGGTGAAGTCGTTCAAACACTCGTTGCAATCACGCACGTTGCACTCCTCGCAATTTATCGAGCAAAAAATTGCATACAACATAAACAATAGCACATAGAGATCAAACAAATATAACAAATGCATGTATGGCAATTTAATAAGTCACAATGGTTGTTACTTTAGTTCTCTAAACAATACTGAAGTATATGATGCATGCAAGAGGCCAATTAATGCAATGGAGTACTTGTTATTAATAATTACTTGCCAATATAGGGTTTTTAATAGTTCTATTGTAACGCCTGTTCTAACTGTCGAATTAAATTTGTTTCTTGGGTTTACTGGATAGAGGACGTTAATACGAACCAGTAGGCGTTGGATTCACCCTAATCGGAGTTATAGATCTTTTTAAATAGTTAAAATACTACAGAATGTATTATAATGCTCCTAACATTATACGTACTGTATACCTATAATTTTAATTCAGAAACTGGTTCTACTCTTTCTTGTGATTCCAGGGACATATTATTTGCAATTTTCTGAATAATATTTATTTTCTTATGAATTTATTACTCTAAATAAGCCATTAAACCATTTATTTAATTACTATGAAACCTTACAGTATTTGCCTGAACCATTTGCATATTGATGATCTACATTGAACCAGCTTTCCATCGGTATATCATTTATATTTTTGTGATATGCAAATAATTTACTATGAATTTAATGATTTCTAAAGCCATTAAAACTAATTAAATCATTACGGTAAATATGTACTGTAAAGATTAGATCTAACCTGATATTATTAATCTACATTATAGTAGCTTCAATTTGATATATTGTTCATATTTTTCGGAGTTACAGATAATTTCCTATGAATTTATTAACCTAAAAGAACATTAAAACTAATTAAGTTACTGCAGTAACCTCGTACAGTAAAAGTTGAATCTAATGCCATATTAATATTCTACACGTTTTTCTGAATCCATTGATATCTTATTTGCTATTTTTGGTTCTACGGATCTTTTTATATGATTTTTGTAAGTTTACACAATTTTCTGCAAATTAAATTCAATTTCAAATCTACAGGGAATATTCCCTGGGAATAGTCTATCCTGACTGGGACGCGGGGCTGACCTGGCGTTGACACGTGGCGAGATCCGGTTGGCTCATACCATTTCGCGGAATCGATCTTATCCTGGCCGTTGGGATGAGATCTAGTGGTTAGGAGAGGAGATTGACCCGATTTCGGTTCAAAATAGACAAGAAATAGATCTGTGTTACAGAGACAAATCCATAGGTCAAATCGTAAAACTTAGAACATGAAAGTTGTGGGGAATCATTAGTCCTACCTTCTCACCAAAGGAATTTGTATTTGAAGAAACGAGCGTGAGTACATCTTGGATTTATACCGTCATATCTGAAATATTGCGGTGCGAAGTTCTCCGGCTGTGGTGGATAAAAATAGGTCAGGTTTGTAGGGATTGAAAGATTTCGACGAGTTCTACAACTTTCGTTCTTTGGCCGAAGGCAAACAACAAAGTCTAGATGGGTTAAAAAGCGAAATAAGATTCGGGCATGTGTAGATTCGGGATTTCGAGAAGTGAAACTCGTACAGCTGTGGCTCCATGAGTTTATATGGAGATTTAGAATGGTGTAGAGATAGGCCTTGAAGTAGAGAACAAGTAGAAACAAACGGAAGTCGATTCGGAGTTGTAGATAAAAAATTACAGCTGTTTGAATAAAGATAGGTTCGACAAAACTGTTTCGCACGCTTTTTAAAGCATCTGGAACACCGATCGTGGCTGGCTGGTTCGGTCCAGTCCGGATGGGCCGGCCCGTTAGATTTTTCTTCTTCTTTTTTTTATTTTTCCTTTTCTATTTACTTGTTTCCCTCATATCTTTTGCATACGAACTCCAAACGACATGATTCTTGTTTCTAAAATTTTCAAAAATCGAATAGATCATTGTAGGATCATATTTGTAATCTTTTTACTAGTTTGCAAGTAGTGGGTTTATAAATCCTTGTATATTTCATTTTATTTATATCTTTATTTGTTTGTATTTATTCCATAACTTTTTCATAATAGCTCCAAATGAGCTCAATTTTGTTTATAAATTTTTTGTAATATTTATTGGATCTTTTTAGGCTATAATTTAGCAATAATCGCTGCCTTATCAACGATGGGTTTTTATAAAGCCAATTTAATTCCCTTTAGGAACAAGGTGGCACATACTATTTGGGGTTTTAGCCCTTTATTTTTATTTAGGAATTTTTCTTGATGCAAATATGCAATGCAATGCTCATGAATGTCATACAACATGCAATTTTTTTTCTAGTACCAATTTTCAAAATCTTGGGATGTGACAGAGCCGGAGCGAGGTCTGACTTGGGAACAAACTCCTCCGAGTCAGGCTCCCCACTGTCCGGGGTGTTCCGATCTGCGGTCCACGGGAGGGCCAGAACCTCGGCATCTTCGATCTTTTGCTGCGCAAATCTCTGCAAGAAAAGAGACAAAAAGGAATTAGCAAAAGGTGTCAACAACGCAATTAGAAAGCAAGGCACAAATGCGTGAACTTACCTCGGGAGGAGGATTCCCGCGGGTGAACGGCTTTAGCCCCCAGGTCTAGTCTTCCGGCATATCAGTCTTGAAGATAGCTCAGACACGCTTGTAAATAAGATAATCCTCGAGCTCAGCCGATGAGACTCGGTTGGGATCGAGGGGACCGCTCATGTAACAGAGTTTGTGCGTACGATGTTGGAAAGGGCAGATTCGGCCTCTGACGAAGGTGGTCATCAGATCCTCGCCGGGTAGCCCGACGCGGATCAACTCCTTCAGCCGAATATCGAAGGCCTCGGCCAAAGCATGGCTCTTCCTGGGGTTGTAGGTCCAGTTCTTCTTGGAAGGGGTGCCGATGGAGAAGGCAGGGAGCCGGATCTTGTCTTCCTTTCCAGTGTTCTTGACATAGAAAAATGATCTATGCCACTTCTTGCAAGACTCGAGACCAGCAACACGAGGGAACTCGGATTTTCTCCGAGGTGTGATGGACGCGGCCCCACATTGAGTAAGCAATTTCTCAGAAGGCTGAAGGGATTTGTCAGGGACGACGTTAGATCGGATCTGGAAGAATTTGGACCATACATGCACAGACGTCCAGAGGCCGAAGTATCCTTCCAAGGCCGAGATAAAAGCGGATAGGGAGGCGATGGCATTAGCCGGAAGGTGATGCGGCTGGAGGCCGAAGAATTCGAGGAAATCCTTAGCGAAATCGCTAAGGGGAAGACCGAACCCACGAGCAAAGTGGGACATAAAGACGACATATTCGCCGTCGTTGAGTACAGGAGAGGATTCGTTGCCGGGTAAGCGACAGCCTACCTCGGCAGGAATCCAGTGAGTCCTAATTAGCCACTCGATCTCGCGATGACTGACGGAGGAACCCTGCCATTAGCCCCTCTCTGGACCAGACGCTACATCGTCGTCTTCGACGCGTGCGCCACTAACTAAACTCAACATAGGGTCGCCGGAGGAATCAACGGAAGAAGAACTAACGGCGGAGCTAGGCTTAGAGGCGCAGGGCCCCGTCGTGGTTCTAAGCGAAGATGGCGGCAGAGCGGAAAAAAACCGCAAGGGAAATCTGGAGAACGGCAGATGCGCCTAGGAAGAGAACCTAGCAGCAGGACCATAGAAAAACTCACCGGCAACGGCGCCGGAGCAGGCGCATGGTGATGTGGACGACGGAGCAGAGGAACTATGGCCTCGCCAACGAAGATGTCGACGATGGCGTAGCCGCAGGAGCACGAACAGACGCACGGGCGCAAGGAGGAAGAAGAGCAACGGTAAGCGAAGGGGGAAAGTGAACCCTCTAGCCCCGTGCCCCTCTTTATAACCGCGCGGCCCTAGCAGTAGTGGGATCGTGTGCGCGAGCATTAACCGTGTAGTTCGTGCGTGCGGCGGAACCGCTCGCGGCTGAGTGGAGCCACACCAAAGACCACACGACGCAGGAGAGGATCAGGCCTCCTGGACGATGCGGTGCGCGAGGCATCGCAGCGCCGACGCGACAAGCGCAGTAATCACTGTAGCGTGTCAGTGGGCACTCTAGAGGAACAAAAAACTAGAGAAATAATGATGAGTGTTACACGTAGTACGAGGCGTGCACGAGAAGCAGCGTGGGTACCTCGAGCAGAAAAAAGTAACTCGGAGATGACGGGAAATGAATATAGGGAAACTGATGTGGCCCGGCCGAGGTTACGGGCAGGACCACACTAGCTTCGGGGACTAATGTTGGGGAGGTGACCCCAGATAGGGTCAAGACAGGGGAAGATAAAAGGAGTTTCCCCTGTCATCTGCCGAGTTACTGTTTATATCGGCCGAGTCTTGTAAAAGTCGGCCGAGATAAGCACGGCCATGATACCTACGAAGGGAGCGATTCCTGATCCGGCCGACATACGAGTTAAGTCGGCCGAATATGAATGTACAACTTGAATGCAGGTAAAGGTCGAGTCGAGTAATCCAAGACAAGGCCGAGTAACACAAAGCTTGCGGGAGAAGGAGGAACCTAAGGTCAAACCCTAGCTGCTATAGGAGGAATCTAGTCAGAGCCAAATGCTAAGGACAAAGAGCAGAGATGTAGAGGGGCAGACAGGCGTCACGGAGGTGACAGTGAGGAAGCCCAAGGCGTACATGTGAGGCCCTCTGGAACCTTGCCGCCGATAGAAGGGAGACACGGAAAGGAGCTCGCCGAGTTACCGCTTTGGGACAAGCATATTCCAAGAATATGCTTGCCATGTCAGCCCTACAAGGAGCCAAGGAGCCCCTTTATAAGGAGAGGCATGGACTCCTGAGAGGGGGATTGATTCATTCAAGGCCGTAAGGCTCGTGTAGCTTTTCTCTTCTTCCTGCAAACAACTCGAGGAGCACTTGTAGTCCAGAGAGGAGAAATAAAGATTTGCATGTTAGTCATTTGAGTGTAGAAGTAACTGTATCTTCCCTCCCCAGATCCCTCTAGCATCCATTGGCCCCAAACATTAGCCTACCCATGGCATCTGCCGTCCCACCAACACGACACCTCGAGCTCCCCTCGCCGCAGCGTCCGCGCCCTCTGGCCACCGAGCCCCTCCCCGAGCGGACGTCGTCGTCTCTCCCTCGTCCTGCTGCGTGTGGCAATGTCCTGGAACTTCCCCGTCCTCGCCTCCGCAAACATGTGATCACCACCGGACGGCTTCGCCTCCGCGCAGCCTCCTCTGCCTCCTCCGCCCAAGGTCACCGATCGACCTCCTCCGTCTGAACCACGCTCCTCCCGAGCCGGCCTGCGCCTCGCGCGACCCCTCGGCGCCCTTCCGTCTGTGCCAGCACCGCCTCGAGTCCCTACCTCCAGCGCCGCTATCCTGCTGCATGTCTGCTCTCCACCGTGCGTGTGGTGTCCAGGTCCCCGGTGCCTAGTGCCCTGCCTTTCCACGGTCGTCCCTGTGCAGGTCATCCATGCCACCGTGGTTGAACCGCCCAGGATCCACGCGTACCTGCGAACCCTCTGGCTTAACCAGCTTTTGGACATCGCGTCGGCTGCAGATCCCAGTTTATGTGCTATTGCGTTGTTGTCCAATAGCCAAGAACTGGAAGATCTTCGTTTTTGTTGTCGTGTTGTCTACTCGAGGCTCGGAAAAGAGTTCGCGACGCCAAGTTTCGCCAAGACCATCTCCGGATGTCACCGCAAGATCTTCACCAAGGCCATGTCATGTGGCATTAATCACAGAACCCCAAGTACACTGTCATGGGACCGAAGACCACGAGAGCGCCAACATTGAGCGCCTAGAACTTCTTCCAGACCCTATGATGCCGGCACCTCAAGATATCCCTCCCAGACCGCAAGACCCTGCTCCCGGAGTCCGAAGACCTCCTTCACGGAATCCGAATATCGATCCCGTCGAGACCGAGCCCGAACCCCGTCAAACCACATCGAACCAAGATCTTCGGACCAATGTGTGACCCTCTTTTTTGAGCCCTGTTTTTTTATAATTGCATATCAATTAGACATGCTTGCATACATACATTGTCATTTAGGGGCATTATGTCGTTTCATCTCATAATTAAATATGGAGACCATA
This sequence comes from Avena atlantica, assembly GCA_910589765.1. Lineage (NCBI taxonomy): Eukaryota > Viridiplantae > Streptophyta > Magnoliopsida > Poales > Poaceae > Avena > Avena atlantica. The sequence goes on from OU342735.1 coordinate 47,206,063, forward strand.
TGCGGGCGAATCTAGTCTAATATGGATCCCATTTAAAATTGTATAGCGAACCGGTGATATATTTTGCCATGTTAAGACAACATTTAAAATGCGGGGCATCTAAACAACTTGATCCACCTAATTAATTGTAGGGACCCCAGTTCCGCTTAATTTTCCTAATCGCATCGCATCTTTGCCATTTCATGCATCATGCCCGATCTTCAGTCGTCGTATTAAATATTGCATCTGATGTTTGTTCTAGTTCTTTGCTTCTTCATGGATTAGGCCGATGAGTTGATGCGAGAGTCGACCCGATCTTCGGAAAAACCTTCGACAATGTTTCCAGGCGAGCATTCTCCCCCTTTCTACCTATTTTACATTTATAGTCTTTATTTCTTCCTGTTGATCTATTGCTATTTGTGTTGCGATGCTATAGATTCTGTACCCTGTTATACTTCCCTGCAACCCTTATATTGCCATTGACACATCCTATTACCTGTTGTTTGGTAGATAGTCGGTCTTGCGAGTCGTAGTTGCTTCCGCAAGTGATGTGTCGCGCCGTCGATCTTCCACAATTGTTGGAGTAGTGCCGCATGTTTAATGTTGGAGATGATCATCGCTTTAATTACCGTTTAATAACTAAAATTGAAGTAGGTAAATAATGCAGAGGCACAGGTGGGCAATAGATGTTATTTGGTTTTTAACCGTCCAATTGTTTCCCGTAGGACCCCGAGTACTCGATACCTTTTCTTTGAATATTTGCACTATCCACATGTGGGACCATGAACCCCCCTAACCCTAGCTTGAGTCATATTTAATTCCTTGGGGCCACAAAGTAGTTTGGGGGTTTATTACTATTCTATACTTATGCCATGTTTTACTGCCTTATTTACTATTGCGCGTGGAGCGCCTGTATTGTTTAGGAACAAATGTGGAATGTTTTCGCGGTATCGACAAGACGACTCACACTTTCGGGTTCCCAGTCATTTACAGTCATTGGCACAAACCTCTGGGTCCGTCTCGAAGCCGTCCAACTTCGTCGTGGGTAGCTTGGTGGGGTGGCCCCCTGAAATCAAATATGAATCTTGCGAATGTTCTGTCGTGATGCCTCGTTGGATTTTCATTTGGTTTTTTTCGAGGTTGATCGTGCGTGTGTTGCTATTTGTGCACCCCTGCATGGTAAAACTTTCTGAAAGCCGTGTCCACGGTTATGAACGACTTGGAGCACAGTATCTCGATCATAGACAACTATAACTAAAGTAGTGCTATAGATTTGCCTTTGGAATGATTAGTAATCAGCTTCACTATAACGGAATGGCTAAATAAAAGTACCAACAACTGTTGGGTTTTTGAATGTCTCATGGTATATGTATTTGACTAGTAAGTATTGCAACTACAACGGAATGGTTATCTAAAACTGCCCACTGCTTAAGTTATCAGGATGACTCATGCTATCTATATCTGACTAGTAATTTCCGCAACTATAAGGGAATGGATAAAATTTCCAACTGTGTGAGTTTCCTCGGTACGACTTCCTCGATTGGTATCGAGGGGGAAACACCAGGATAGGTATGATTGGTGTTAGTATTAGGTTGGATCCGAATAGGTCTTTCTTATCTCTCTCAGATAGCCGATAGTTGTACCGAGTCTCTATAGGTTGTTTAGCGCATGTTTCGCTGCCGCTTCAGTCCACCATACCTATGTAGGCGAGGACCGTCGAATTCTAGTCTCGCTGTGTACTGGCCTCAGTACTGACCGCTCTCTTTTTCCTTTGCCCTTTGCTGGCACCCCTTTTGTTTTAGCAGGTTTTGAGATTGACGTCGTTAGCAGGGTTACCCTTCCGGCTTGACCTAGGCAGGGTTATGGACGCCATTGGTTATTCTCCAGGGCTCTTAGCCCCATTTGCATCTTGTCCGTAGTCGGACTTTATATCGTTTTCAAGGTGATTTGGACCTTTGTATTGTATATCTGTATTCTTGACTCATGGAGTCGTTGTTGTATATATATGTTCTGTGGGTTCCGTCGTGGACTATTGTATAATGATATTACTTCGTTTTCCACCCGCACGCAAGTGCCTGGTGGGCGCCTTTGAATTGTTTCTATGCGGGTTTGGCGGGAATCACTAAAACTTGCGCAGGGCCGATCCGAGGGTGTTACAACCTCCTCCTCCCACCCCTTCTAAGACATGGTGGGAGGCTTCTGCTTCAGCGTCGGTTGGGGCGGTTTCTTCGTCCTCAGTGGATTTTTCTTGTGAGGCATATTGTCGGTGAGGAAGGAGAGGATCGGCGAGCTCTAGGAAATAGGTGGGAACTGGAGTGGTGACCAAGAAACTTGAGAGAGGGATGGGAGGATGAGTGGCAATATGGAGTGGAAATGGGGAAAGTAGGATTATTGGAAATTGAGGGAAACTAGATTGGAGAGGTAGGCTTTTTGCTAGTGCGGCTGCCAGGGGCCCCGCGACTGAAATCCAACATGTTCTCGAGTGTCGGCGCTCCCAACACGGCCCTTGCACTTAGTCTCCGGCGTGGACGTGTCGACTATTTTATTGGGCACCAAAAATCATCGGCGGGGATTAGGGTGCGCCAGTGCGAGCAAAAATTTAGGTCGGCGCCCAATAGGACTTTGGAGAGTGTTATGGGGGCTGCTAATGGATATTCTCTGAATCAACTCGAGGCTGAATCAACTCGCCTTGAAAGTGAAGGGGTTCACAATAGAAAACAAAATGAGTAGCGCAACAACAACTGCCTAAGAACTATCTAGGAATAATGCTATAACGGAGAGATGTTTCAGTAACATACTCTTGTAAACTGAAAGGGCTTAATATTCATGCAGAACATGGATGATGTAGTCGTACTCGTAGCCGACCTCAAGGTCATGTTGCTCTTCGCACATCACCCTAGGTCCTTGCACGATAGTCAAGGTGCCACAACTAGTAGCACCCCCGTGGTTTCTCCCACATACGGTGCTCCACGACGACTTCCGATCTCCTGATTCAGTCGGTATTGCGAAAGTAAATCGTCTAAAACGGTATCTAGTAGTGCGACGACGTGCCAAATATACGTCATCTCCCACACGCACAGTTCTTCTTAGAACCACGCACACGAGAGCCAACAAGAGATATTCCCAAGGAAACTATCTTAGAGAATCTTGAGATATTATGTGTTGTCTCCCTCCCATAGGCCCCTCCTTGTATAGGGGAGGCGAGGGAACCCCTTCTATTCAAGTCCCGGGGTGGGACTGAACAAAAGGAGGAGGGGGGAGTCCACCATGGGAGAGAGGGCCGGCCAGGTGGGCCCCACCCCCATCCCGCCTGTGGCCCAAGCCAACGGGGTAGGTGGCCTAGGGCGGTGGCCCTTCCCTCCACGAAGTGACCCATTAGGTAAGTTTCGTCCAAAAATTGTTTTTAAATAAGATTTGTATTTATTAAATCATATAATTAATATAAAAATCATATTTAACTTCGGACTTTGCCTAGAACCCTTCATATTCTCTCTTCTTCTGGTGATCCCGATGAATCCAAAACAATCTCAAGCATCATAGAACCCTTAAGTGTGTTATCCTATGGTTTGGGAATATCACAAACATGATCGAGAAGCTTTTCGGATAAATGATCATCAGCGGGATCTGGATACCCATAATGACCCCTGTGCATTCCACAATTTCAATGGCGTTTGAACTATCAACATTGAGTCCAATTCCCTTTGTTACTTCGATACCTGACTTGCCCGAGATATGATCATCGGTATCACTATACCTTGTTCAATCACGTTACCGATAAGTACCGCTTTACTCATTCCCGAGATATTTCATCCTAGTGACCTAGTCACATGTTGCACAGTTTTATGGATGTAATCTCACCGAGTGTGCCTAGTGTATCTTCCTATCACGCGGGAGAACAAATCCTGATCTTGATGCATATGCCTCAATCTATCCCTTTGAAATACCTGACATACACCTTTATGATCACCCTGTTACGCTGTGACGGTTGATGCAATCAAAGCAGCCACGGGTGATAGTGATTAAATATGATCTCACGGTCAAAGGAGTAAGATACTTCGTTTCTACTTATTGCATCTATGAACTTTATGACTTGACCGTGTTACAACACTTATGTTGGGTACATGTTGCGGTGACTCAGCATACCACTGCATGATGTAGTACACTATAGTCGTTTACATAACACCAATGAAACACCGTCACTAGTATTACATCCCTCAGAATGGCACAACAAAAACACAGCGGGTCCAATACATGGCTTAAAGGTTACAACTTACTCTTTACATAAGATCCAGAAAATACTCTAGGTTTAAGATAGAGAAAGAACTTCTTATGAAGAAGAATCAAAGATACACAACGCAAAAACAATTATATTACTAGAACTAATATTTTAACCACGGTTTTGATGTTGCGGCTTTTGCAACGCACTATAGAGATAAGTTCTTTGGCTAGAGATTATATTACTATCTAATTAGTAACTTCGTCTTCACTTTAGTTGAGGTATATGTTGTCTTCCTTGTCTTTATTGAAGAATCTTTAGCTGAGCAAGATACGTCCTGGAGCATAACTTGATGTGGTTGTTGTCTACTCCGGCTTTAGAATCTAGCAAGGGTTAAGAAGATACTTTGAGTACGAGCGTACTCAGCAAATTCACTAGAAAAGGAGTGTTTGATGCACTATAAGTACAGCCACAGACCGTAGGTCGTAGGCAATGCAAGTTTTCATAAACATTTCTTCAAAGGTTGTTTTTATTCTGAAAAGCTATGTCCGTCAGCCTTCACGGGTTTACTAGAACCTTCATGGGGTTCCTTTCCCGCCGCGTTCACAGCTCCTTCCTGGAACAGGGAGTAACAAGTTACAGTTTTTACACTCTGCAGAGGTGCGTTACTTTACCCATGAGAGATCAACTCTTTGTTGTACAACCGGGCAGCTTATTCCCGTCCACAATTCCATGATGTGGGGCCCAGAAGATGATCCAAGCCAATCACTGCCCCCTTCACGATCTCGCATGCCTCCTTGGTGTACACCATGCCCACATAAAGAATTACGGCAATGGTGTGTGAAAGGACTATATCTTCCCATGATGTTTTTGGTGTTAAACTGACAATCCCAACCTTGTTTTTAACTGTGCTCTTGAGTTTCAGGGGAAACGGCGTTGTTGTTTCATTCTATTGTGTTGGATGCTCTCTTGTGATCTTTTGAAGACGGTGGCCTTTTAGTCTTCTCCTAGTTTCTTTCCGGTTGTTGTTTTTAGGTCACCGTACTATTAAGAGGGGGTCCATGTTGGAAGGCTGTGGGAAATCACTTGTTCTTGCACAAACCTATATGCGCCGCCACAACCATCCCATTATCCTGTGAGAGAGAGTGTGTTCCTGTTCTGTTGGGGCCTTTTGTGTCACACCGGAACTTCCGGTCATAGGCCGGAAGTTCCGCTCAAACTTTTTTTCTGCGGGCTATTCTACAGTTTGTTCCGACGCTAGTTCCGCCCAAGTTCCGGTGGCGGTTCAGTAACCTTCTGTTTTGAAGTGTGCTATTTGCCGGAACTTGGCCGGAACTTGCATCGGAACTTGTCCTACCAAAAGTTCTTGAGCGGAACTTCCGCCTGAACGCCGGAACTTCCGGTCAGACTCGCTTCGCGACCCAAAAGTTCCGCCCCAAGTTCCGGTGAAGGCTCAGTAACCTTCTGTTTAGAAGTGTGCTATTTAGCCGGAACCTGGTCGGAACTTGCTCGGAAGTTCACCGGAACTTCCGGTCCGTGTTGACCGGAACTTCCGGTTGCACTTTTGGAGCGGGCGTCAACGGTCTGATGACCGTTGGAGCCAGGCTGGGCGGAACTTCCGGCCCCTCACCGGAACTTCCGGTGAGGTCGCGGAGAGGCTGTAACGGTTCGGCGTGGGGGCCTATTTAAGGCACCCCTCTTCTTCCTCCCACTCTCTCTCGAATTTTTCTCTCTCCTCCATTAATGCTTGAGCTTCACCTCACTAGATCTCTCTCTCTAGCCACTCAAATGACCTGATCTTTTGAGAGGTGAGGGAGGTGACCTAGATCTACACTTCCACCAAAGAAGAATTGATTTCCCCCACCCATCCTTTGTGGATCTTGTTGCTCTTGGATTTCTTGGAACCCTAGACGGTGTAGGGCATCCCCGGAGCTGAGGCATGTGTTGTAAAGCTTCGAGGTGTCGTTGAGGGCCTCCAATTGAGTTGTGGAGCCTCCCCCTCAACCTTGGTGTAAAGGTTTCGGTTGGCACCTTCAAGGTCACCGGTTAGTGGATTGTGAGGCCTCCTTTGTGGGGGAGCTCACCGGAGAAGAAGGTGAGGCCTTTATGGCGCTCGGGTGACCTTGTGTGGCCCCGAAACCTCTCCAACGTAGACGTAGCTCCTTGGGAGTGAACTACGGGAATTACATCTCCGTGTCCCCTCGCCGGTTACTTCGTTCCCCTCCTTTACTCCTTGCTATTTACTGTTTTTGTGGTTGATGCTTGTTTTCTTGCATTTAGGTTGTTCACTTAGTTGCATCTCTAGATAACTTCCTTCTTGTTGAGCCTAAAAGTGAGAAACAAATTAAAATTGGTAGACGCCTATTCACCCTCCCCCTCTAGTCGTATCAAGTCGGTACTTTCAATTGGTATCAGAGCCCAGGCTCTTACTTCGGGCTTTACCGCCTAAGAGACTATGGCCGACGAAGGGGGTAGTGAAACTGAAAAGGCCAAGAACTTGGCCACTATGGATGACCTCAAGCAATTGGAATCATCCATGATGTCCAAGTTCGAGGAAATGATGACTCTCTTGCAGTCTCTCAAGCCAAACCCCATGGTTTCTATTGACACACCCCAATCCAACGAGGTTCCTCCCACCGTTATGGTGTCCGCCCCTGGGGTAACTCCCGCGGCTGCCACCACTCACTTGGGACTTGGTTTTGTTGCTCAAACCTCTACCAAGGTTCCAAGTGAGAACATCGAGGAGCCCGAGAACCCAACTTCCAAAGGGGATAATGGAGGAAAGGACCACTCGGCGGTACCCCCACCGCCGAAGTACACTCCGGATCCACCCATTCCCATGCCACACATTATACCTCAAGGAGCACCACCCATGCTAGATACGTCTAATTTCGCCAATTGGCAATATCTAATGCGCTCACATATTTCTAGCTCATCCATTGAGTTAATGAGGATTGTGGAGGATGGATTCTCTCCATTTGACCCAAAGAAGTTGACACAAGGTGAAGTGGTGGACAAGCAACTCAATGCTACAGCTTTGGGAATGATTCAAAAGGCTTTGACTCCAAAGGATTTTGCTCACATTCGCCAATTTGACACTGCCAAGGGAGCTTGGGATCAACTCACCGAGCTCTTTGTTGGGAATGCTAGCATCCAAAGCTCCAAGTTTGATGAGATCAACAACGAGTGCGATGGTTTAGCAATGCAAGATGATGAGACCCCTGAAGACATGTATAGGCTGTAGGGTTCGCAGCATAGAAAACAAAAAATTTCCTACGATGTGAACTATATACCAAGATCTATCTACTAGATACAAACAACGGGCGGATGTATATCCGTACAGAACATACCCTTGAAGACCGACAAAGCTTAACGAGTTCAACTCGTGGTTGATGTAGACGATCTCTTGCCGATCTCAAGATCGAGAGGAAGTCCTAGCGCCGCAAATCAGCAGCGCATCCGTGCTCGCACACACGTTCGAGGCACCGAGCAACCTCCGCCTCCTCGCTCCAGCGATGCAGCGGAAGCACAACTCTTTCTTGCCGAATAGCCACCGGGAACATGTATCTCGCTAGTCCGAGACCATGGGGGATAAATTCTAGAGGGGGGGAGAGATCCTTCACGAGGAGGTGTGAGAGACAAGTGAGGAGGGGGGCTCCTTTTATATGAGGAGGGGGGAACCCCAAGGGGGTGGCCGGCGCATGGGGCTGCCCCTTGCCCTCCCCTCTTCATGTGGGTGGACACTCCACTCACAAATCTCCTTTAAGTTCCCTCCACTCAAAAGTCCACTCAAATTCCCATTAAATTTCCACCAAATTTAATGCAAACTCTCATTAAATAAAACTCTTTTATTTTATTCAGAATTTTGTCAATTACTTTAATGACAAACATTCACAAATAACCCCTTGCTAGAATTCTATTTCACATGCATAACCACTTTATGCAATTTCACCCGAAAACCTGTTTCGGTATCTAGTGAAATAAATTCCTACGCTTGTTCATTCTTTCGGCATGAAACATTTGCTCCAATTGGATGTCGGTGTCTCTTAAGTGTGTCACCCTACGGTTCGTGAATAATGCGGACATGATCGAGACCCCTCTCGGATCAATAATCAGAAGCGGGATCTGGAGACCCATACTGACTCCCACACATTCAACGATGACTTTCTTGTGATCGTCGGACCTTTTACGCTAGTATCTTAATCCCTTTGTTTCACGATATATTACATGTCCGAGATTCGATCATCGGTATCTCCATACCTAGTTTGATCTCGTTACCGACATGCACTCTTTTCTCGTTCCTGTGATATAACATTCTAGTGATCAAATCACTTGCTTGCAAGCTAATCAATATGATATCACCGAGAGGGCCCAGAGTATATCTATCCGTCATAGGGATGAACAAATTCCACTCTCGATCCATGAGACTCAACATAACACTTTATTAGTTCTGAATCCATCTTTATAATCACCCTGTTACGGTGTGACGTTTGATGTTATCAAGAAATTCTTCCGGTGTTAGTGATTGACATGATCTCATGGTCTAAGGATTAGGATCACTTCGTAAGTTGTTATAGCAATATAAACTCAATGACTTTGATCGTAATGCTATACTTCGGATGAATGTTCATCACACCATTACACTAATGTTGTGATCCCGTTATTAACAACATCCAATGTCCATGATCAGGAAACCTTGATCATCTTGTTAATCAACGAGCTAGTTTATGAGAGAGGCATAACTAGGAACTTTCTGTTTGTTTATTAAACACACATGTATTAACGTTTCCGTATTAATACAATTATAGCATGCAAAATAAACATCTATCATATACTTGGAATAGACATAATAAACACCTTATTATTGCCTCTCAGGGCATATTCCCTTCAGTCTCCCACTTGCACTAGAGACAATAATCTAGTTACATAGTGATAAATCTAACACCCATTGAGTTCTGGTGTTGATCATGTTTTGCTCTAGGGAGAGTTTTAGTCAACGGATCTGCTACATTGAGATCCTTATGTACTTTACAAATCTTTATATCTCCATCCTTGACATGCGCGCGGATGGAGTGAAACCGGCGCTTAATATGCTTGGAATGCTTGTGAGACCTTGGCTCTTTGGCATTGGCAATGGCACCATTGTTGTCACAATAGATCACCATTGGGTCCAACGCGTTTGCCACCACTCCTAGTTCGGATATGAACTCCTTCATCCAAACTGCTTCCTGAGCCGCTTCCGAAGCAGCAACATATTCGGCCTCCGTTGTTGATCCCGCTACCACAGGTTGTTTGGAGCTCCTCCAACTAACCGCTCCGCCATTCATGAGAAATACATATCCGGATTGAGACTTAGAGTCATCCGGATCGGTGTCAAAGCTAGCGTCGACATAACACTTAGCGACGAGCTCTTCTTCACCTCCGTATACAAGAAACATATCCTTAGTTCTTCGTAAGTACTTAAGGATATTCTTGACCGCTATCCAGTGTTCCGAACCTAGATCCGATTGGTACCTACTAGTCAAACTAATAGCATGTGCCACATACGGTCATGTACATAGCATGGCGTACATTATAGAGCCTATGGCTGAAGCATAGGGGACTTTGTCCATTATCTCTCTTTCTTCCGCCGAAGCCGGACTTTGAGTCTTAGTCAATGTCTTGCCTTGCAACATAGGTAAGAACCCCTTCTTACTTCCATCCATTTTAAACTTCTTTAAAATCTTATCAAGGTATGTACTTTGTGATAGCCCTATTAGGCGCCTAGATCTATCTCAATAGATCTTTATGCCTAATATGTATGACGCTTCTCCTAGGTCCTTCGTTATAAATTTGCTGTTTAGATAACTTTTAACACTGTTTAAAAGATCTATATCATTTCCGATCAATAATATGTCATCCACATATAATATCAGAAATGCCACATTGCTCCCACTCACTTTCTTGTAAATACAAGCTTCTCCATAAGTTTGGACAAATCCAAACTCTTTGATCACCTCATCAAAGCGGAGATTCCAACTTCGTGATGCTTGCTTCAATCCATAGATGGATCGCTGAAGCTTGCACACCTTGTTAGCATCCTTAGGATCGACAAAACCCTTTGGTTGTATCATATACAACTCTTCTTCAATATTACCATTGAGAAACGCGGTTTTGACATCCATCTGCCATATCTCATAATCGAAATATGCAGCAATTGCTAACATAATCCTAACTGACTTTAGCATCGCTACGGGAGAGAAAGTCTCATCGTAGTCAACTCCTTGAATTTGTCGAAACCCCTTTGCGACAACTCGAGCTTTATAGACGGTCACATTACCATCAGCATCAGTTTTCCTTTTGAAAATCCATTTGTTCTCCACGGCCTTTCGGTCGTGAGGTAATTCCACCAAGTTCCAAACTTGATTTTCATACATGGATTCCATCTCGGATTTCATGGCTTCTAACCATTTGTTGGAATCCGGGCTCATCATCGCTTCTTCATACGTCGCAGGGTCATCATTTTCATCAACCATGAAATTCATGACAGGATTTCCGTACAGCTCGGGAGCTGCACGCGTCCTGTTTGACCTGCGAGGTTCGATAGTACTCTCTTTCGGAGTTTCATGATCATTATCATTAGTTCCCTCTTCAACAGGTGGAGCCAACTCCAGAACAACTTCCGGCGCTGCGCTACTCGCCATACTTTGAAGACAAGGTTCCACAACCTCTTCGAGTTCTACCTTCCGACTACTCACACCTTTCGCGAGAAACTCTTTCTCTAGAAAGGATCCATTCTTGGCAACAAAAACCTTGCCCTCGGATCTGTGATAGAAGGAATACCCAATAGTTTCTTTAGGGTATCCTATGAAGACGCATTTTTCCGCTTTGGGTTCGAGTTTATCCGGTTGAAGTTTCTTCACATAAACATCGCATCCCCAAACTTTAAGAAATGACAGCTTAGGTTTGTTTCCAAACCACAATTCATACGGTGTCTTTTCAACGGATTTAGATGGTGCCCGATTTAAAGTGAATGCAGCAGTTTCTAGTGCATAACCCCAAAATGACAACGGCAAGTCCGTCAGAGACATCATAGATCGAACCATATCTAATAAAGTATGATTACGACGTTCCGACACACCATTTCGCTGTGGTGTTCCGGCAGGTGTGAGTTGTGAAACAACTCCACACTCTTTCATGTGAGTGCTAAACTCGTAACTTAGATACTCACCTCCACGGTCGGACCGTAGAAATTTGATCTTTCTATTACGATGATTTTCCACTTCATTCTGAAATTCCTTGAACTTTTCAAAGGTTTCAGACTTGTGTTTCATCAAGTAGATATAACCGTATCTACTCAAATCATCTGTGAAAGTAACAAAATAACGATATCCACCTCGCGCCGACACACTCATTGGACCACATACATTAGAATGTATGATTTCCAATAAATCTGTCGCCCGTTCCATTGAACCGGAAAACGGCGTTCTAGTCATCTTGCCCATAAGGCATGGCTCACATGTATCAAATGATTCATAATCAAGTGATTCCAAAAGTCCATCCGAATGGAGCTTCTTCATGCGTTTAACGCCAATATGACCTAGACGGCAGTGCCACATATATGCGGATATATCATCATTAAGTTTAACCATTTTAGCATCAACATTATGAATATGTGTAACATTATCATCGAGATCTAATAGAAATAAACCATTCATCATCGGTGCATGACCATAAAAGATTTCATTCATATAAATGGAACAACCATTGTTCTCGGATTTAAATGAATAACCACTTCGCATCAAACACGATCCAGATACAATGTTCATGCTCAGTGCAGGAACCAGATAACATTTATTCAAGTTTATAACTAATCCCGACGGTAAGTGGAGAGGCAGCGTTCCGACGGCGATCACATCAATGCTTGATCCATTGCCGACACGCATCTTGACCTCACCCCTTGCTAGCGGTCGCTTGTTCCGTAGCCCCTGATTCGAGTTACAAATATTAGCAACTGAACCGGTATCAAATACCCAGGTGCTACTACGAGCACTAGTCAAGTACACATCAATAACATGTATATCATATATACCTTTGTTTGCCTTGCCGGCCTTCTTGTCTGCCAGATACTTGGGGCAGTTGTGCTTCCAGTGGCCAGTCCCCTTACAATAGTAGCACTCGGAATCAGACTTAGGTCCAACTCGGGGTTTCTTTTCAGGCGCGTCAACAGGCTTGCCGCCCTTACTTCCCTTCCGTTTTCCCTTCTTGTCTTTCTTGAAACCAGTGTTCCTATTGATCATCAACACTTGATGTTCCTTTTTGATCTCCACTTCTGCAGTTTTAAGCATTGACAGAAGCTCGGGGAGAGACGTCTTCATGCCTTGCATATTATAGTTCATCACGAAGCTCTTATAGCTAGGTGGCAGAGACTGCAGAACACGATGGATGCCTAAGTCAATGGGAATCGATATTCCCAAGGACACAAGCTTATCGGCGTAACCCGACATCTTGAGTACATGCTCACTAACGGAGTTGTGCTCTTCCATCATGCAGCTAAAGAACTTTTCTGAAGCGTTGTAGCTCTCTACAGCAGCATGTGTGTCGAAAATCATTTTCAACTCACCCATTGTATCAAATGCATTGCCGTTTTCGAAACGCTTTCGAAGTTTCGGCTCTAGCCCATACAATATACCGCAATGAACTAAGCTGTGGTCCTCCTGACGAGTCTGATAGACATTCTTCTCCTCGTCAGGGGCATCATCAAAAGGTGGGGGGCCTAACGACGCTTCTAGCACATATTGCTTTTGTGCAGCAGAGAGGAGAATCCTTAAATTCATGGCCCATTCAGTAAAGTTGCTATCGTTCGTTGCTAGTTTCTCTTTCTCCATGAACACATTGAAATTAAAAGCAGGTGGTGCCATCTACAACAGAATTTGTAAAGTTTAGACTAAGTGTATGATAGATTGAGTTCAACTAATCTATATTACGAATGAACTCCCACTCAAAAACGACATCCCTCGTTCCTTTTTGGTGATTACATGAACCAAATCCACTACACCAAGTCCGATCATCATGTGAGTCGGTATAGCTTCAAAGGCGAGCATCAAATGGGCATCATATCAACTATATGACTCATGCTTAACCTTTCGGTCCGTGTTCCGAGGCCATGTCTGTACATGCTAGGCTCGCCAAGTTAGAACCTTAGTATTCGCGTGTCTAACTGTTTTACACCCGAAATATGGTCGTGGATCCAAGAACACCCGATCATCACGTGATGTCTTGGAGCGACGAAAACATAATCGGTGCATACTAAAGGAAGAACACATTCTTATCTTGATATTTAAATGAGGGATCATCTTATTATGCTAACAAAGCGCTAAACAAGCAATATAAGATGCTATCAAACATCATATGTTTATTAGTGAAATTATATGGTTCCCAAAGATGATCTCTATCATGTGCATCGTGGTATGATCACTATCATACCTATATGTGTAAATACAAGGTCTATGGATTTTACACGCTATGTGTGTTGTAAGAGTATCATCTCATACTTCTACTTACAACACTACCATATCATAACACTAGCCCAGCAACAATCTAAACTAGACGCCTCTAATTTATCCATTGCAAGTTTTACGTGGCTTAGGGCTTTCGAGATAGAACCGTTCTTACCTACGAACATGAACCAGAACGAGGATCATCAAATTGTTGACAACTCGCTTGCAAAATAGATATTGACTATAGTAGGAGAGACAGACACCCGCTAGCCACTTATGCAAACTAGTTGCATGTCAAGCGTGGAACATGTCTCATGTGCGAGGACATGTAAAGTTTGTCCGGGCCGCTTCATCCCACTATGCCACCAATATCCAAAATTACAACAAAGGAGCAACAACATGATCATCATCGCCCACATACTCATATGTGTACTACCCGTGTAAAGTATCTACGCATAGATCCGACTCTGATACCACTGTAGGGTTCGCAGCATAGAAAACAAAAATTTTCCTACGATGTGAACTATATACCAAGATCTATCTACTAGATACAAACAACGGGCGAATGTATATCCATAGAGAACATACCCTTGAAGACCGACAAATCTTAACGAGTTCAACTCGTGGTTGATGTGGATGATCTCTTGCCGATCTCAAGATCGAGAGGAAGTCCTAGCGCCGCAAATCAGCAGCGCATCCGTGCTCGCACACACGTTCGAGGCACCGAGCAACCTCCGCCTCCTCGCTCCAGCGATGCAGCGGAAGCACAACTCTTTCTTGCCGAATAGCCACCGGGAACATGTATCTCGCTAGTCCGAGACCATGGGGGATAAATTCTAGAGGGGGAGAGAGATCCTTCACGAGGAGGTGTGAGAGACAAGTGAGGAGGGGGGCTCCTTTTATAGGAGGAGGGGGGGAACCCCAAGGGGGTGGCCGGCGCATGGTGCTGCCCCCTTGCCCTCCCCTCTTCATGTGGGTGGACACTCCACTCACAAATCTCCTTTAAATTCCCTCCACTCAAAAGTCCACTCAAATTCCCATTAAATTTCCACCAAATTTAATGCAAACTCTCATTAAATAAAACTCTTTTATTTTATTCAGAATTTTGTCAATTACTTTAATGACAAACATTCACAAATAACCCCTTGCTAGAATTATATTTCACATGCATAACCACTTTATGCAATTTCACCCGAAAACCTGTTTCGGTATCTAGTGAAATAAATTCCTGCGCTTGTTCATTCTTTCGGCATGAAACATTTGCTCCAATTGGATGTCGGTGTCTCTTAAGTGTGTCACCATACGGTTCGTGAATAATGCGGACATGATCGAGGCCCCTCTCGGATAAATAATCAGAAGCGGGATCTGGAGACCCATACTGACTCCCACACATTCAACGATGACTTTCTTGTGATCGTCGGAACCTTTTATGCTAGTATCTTAATCCCTTTGTTTCACGATATATTACATGTCCGAGATTCGATCATCGGTATCTCCATACCTAGTTTGATCTCGTTACCGACATGCACTCTTTTCTTGTTCCTATGATATAACATTCTAGTGATCAAATCACTTGTTTGCAAGCTAATCAATGTGATATCACCGAGAGGGCCCAGAGTATATCTATCCGTCATCGGGATGAACAAATTCCACTCTCGATCCATGAGCCTCAACATAACACTTTATTAGTTCTGAATCCATCTTTATAATCACCCTGTTACGGTGTGACGTTTGATGTTATCAAGAAACTCTTCCGGTGTTAGTGATTGACATGATCTCATGGTCTAAGGATTAGGATCACTTCGTAAGTTGTTATAGCAATATAAACTCAATGACTTTGATCGTAATGCTATACTTCGGATGAATGTTCATCACACCATTACACTAATGTTGTGATCCCGTTATTAACAACATCCAATGTCCATGATCAGGAAACCTTGATCATCTTGTTAATCAACGAGCTAGTTTATGAGAGAGGCATAACTAGGAACTTTCTGTTTGTTTATTAAACACACATGTATTAACGTTTCCGTATTAATATAATTATAGCATGCAAAATAAACATCTATCATATACTTGGAATACACATAATAAACACCTTATTATTGCCTCTCAGGGCATATTCCCTTCATAGGCGCCTTAAGGTCCTTTGTTCCACTATGAGGGACCTCGGGGCTCACTATGTTGATGATAAGTTTATGAAGAGGAAGTTCATTCAAGCTCTTCTCCCATTTGAAGAACAAAAGCTCAACTCTATCAAGGGAAGAACCAACTTTCACTTAATGACCTCCCAAGAAGTCTTGAGTGAAGTAATTGCCATGACTATTGCTAAGAAGAATGCGGAGTCCGCTCGAGCTAGAGCCATTAGATCAACAAAAGTGAACCTTGCTTTGAAGGCCAAGGCTATTGAAGTTGATGATGATGATACATCAAGTGAGTGGTCTCAAGAAGATCTCAAATGTGCCTTCAACGAACATCTTGCTCTCGCTTCAAGGGCCTTTTGGAACAAGTCCGGATTCAAATCAAGATCAAGGGACAACTCAAGATTCAACTCACCCAACAAGTCTCCCAAAGCAAGGTCATGCTACAATTGCAACGACAAGAGTCACTTCGTGGCCAAGTGTCCCTTTGAGAACCGTGAAGACAATGGTGGTCGTCTTATTCGCAAAGTCAAGTCAAGATCTCCTCATCCCATAAACAAGAACTACACCGTCAAGAACGCCACTAACAAGGAACGAGCAATTGTGGTCCATGAAGAATATCTTTCGGGCACGGATGAAGATGATGATGATGAAGTTCATGGTGGAGAGATTGTGGGGGTTGCTGCTATTGCCACTACCTCAACTCCACGTCTATCCCTCTTCGACTCGCCAAATGAAAATGTCATCTCCTCCAACCAAAATTGCTTCATGGCCAAGGCCACCGAGGTATCACCGAAACCCACTCCTCAACCCATCTCTAGTGAGCCTTCCTCTCTTGATCTTGTTGGTCTAGAGGTGAAGAAAGATATGATTGACATGTGTGAATTTGTTGCTACCTTAGATGAAGAAACTAAAAACTGCTTTGAGTCCTTACTTGCACAACTTGAAAATGCTAGAGATGCCTTAGATGAAAAGGAAGAACTTCTTGACTTGCTAAGTAAAAATGAAAGAGATGCCGCCGATGAAATTGCCTCTCTCACTCAAAGTCTTGAGGATGAACAAAATATGAGAATTAATCTTGAAGAAAATGTGTCTAAGCTTGTAGATGATCATAACAACACTTTGACCTCTACAATTAAAGAACGTGACCATGCTCTTGCTTTGATTAAGGTTCTCAAGAAAGAAAATGCTGAGATTGTGGGTGGTCATGATATGACTCAAAAGGATCTTGAGAAACTCAAAGAGGAACACAAAGCCTTGGAGAGTAAATTCTCAAGTCTTTTTGAGGCTCATGAACATCTTCAAACTCAATTAACTTGTGATCTTTCTAAGTCTTCCGCTGTGCAAATTATAGACTTGTCTAGCTCTCCTAACCCTTGTTGCAAGCATGAGCATCTCATAGAGGAGGTCAAGGTTTTGAAGGATCAACTTGCCAAGACTAAGAAGAAGAAGAAGAAGAAGAAGAAGAAGAAGAAGAAAAAGAACAAGGGCATGGCCCTAGGAGTACCAAATGGCTTAACCCTCTTGCAAAGTGACAACTTTGCCGGAAAGAACAATCCCTCTTATATTCTTTGCAAATCTTATGATGGTCATGTATATGCTAGATATGTGGGGACATATTACACGCATGATTATCATTGGGCCATTTGGGTGCCAAAGGATCTTGTCACTAACAAAAGGGGACCCATTACAAAACGGGTACCTAAGACCAAGGCTTGATTTTCTTGTAGGACTATGCTTCCGACGGATCAAAATGGGTGCTTGATAGTGGTGCCACGAGTCATATGACCGGAAGCAAGTCTATCATGACCGAGTTGAGACCCAATATTGCCAACACCATGGTCTCCTACGGTGACAAAACAAGCTCTCAGGTTTTGGGTTTTGGCAAAGTGGTGGTAACCCCGGATGTATCCTTGGTTGACGTCATGCTTGTCAAAACTCTTGGTTACAACTTACTCTCGGTTTGTGCTCTTGCTCTTATGGGTCTTTCTTCTTTCTTTAATTCTCATTCCGTGGTCCTCATGTGGAGCAAGTCTCTCAAGGTGGCTTTTGTAGGATATGTAGAACATGACTTGTACGTGGTGGACTTTTCAGGGACCACTACTCCTCATGCTCTATGTCTCTATGCTAAAGCCGACAAGGGCTGGTTGTGGCATCGCCGCCTAGCCCATGTTAACATGAGGACTTTGCAAAGACTTCACTCCGAGGGCCACATCCTTGGAATTAATGATGTTTCTTTTGCCAAAGATCGTGTTTGCAGGGCTTGTATTGAAGGGAAGATGCATGAAACTCCTCACAAAGCGCTCAATCAAATCACTACCGAGAGATGTTTGGAGCTCTTGCATATGGATCTCTTTGGTCCTCCCTCTCATGATAGCCTTGGAGGCAAGAAGTATTGCTTGGTTATTGTGGATGATTTCTCAAGATACACTTGGGTGTTCTTTTTCAAGTACAAGAGTGAGAATCAACAAACCGTCATTGACTTTGCTAATGAGGTTCAACGGAAGCACAATGCAACTATTCTCTCAATTCGAAGTGACAATGGCACCGAGTTCAAAAACTATACCTTGGCTGAGTTTCTCAGTGATGAAGGAATCAAGCATCAATACTCCACTCCCTGCACCCCTCAACAAAACGGAGTTGCTGAAAGGAAGAATCGCACTTTGATGGATGCGGCTCGGTCTATGCTAGCTGAGTTCAAGTCTCCATACAACTTTTGGGCCAAGGCCATCTCCACCGCTTGCCATGCAACCAACCTTCTTTATCTCCGCAAGAATAAGAACAAGACCCCCTATGAACTTCTCATCGGGAAAAAGCCTAATGTTAGCTACTTTCGGGTGTTTGGGTGCAAGTGCTACATACTCAAGAAAGGAGTTCGGTTGTCAAAGTTTGAATCCAAGGCTCAAGAAGGAATTTTCGTTGGTTACTCAAATCAGTCCCATGCTTATAGAGTCTACAACAAAGCCAATGGAAGAGTTGAAGAGACGAGCAACGTGAAGTTTGATGAAAATCATGAGTCTCTTGTTAGGCAAGATGGTGTTTGTGATCCAAGTGATGAAATTCCTCCCAAGGCCATAGGAAGAATGGGTGTGGGTTTCCACCTCCCCATTGAGGATCCCCTTATGGACGAAGGAGAAGGACCAAGCTCTACTCAAGTGGAGCCCTCACTCTCACAAGATCATCTTGCACCTCAAGGACCTACCTTATTGGCACAAGCTCCCTCAAGCTCTTCCGAAGCTTCCCATGCTCATGACTCTCCGGGCTCTAAAGAACAAGCTCTTCATCAACAACATCAACCTCCCCACGATGGGGCTCCTCCTCAAGGCACCTCTCACGGACAAGCTCTTCATCAACCTCATCAACCTCCCCAAGACGGGGCTCCTCCTCAAGGTCACGTTTCTCCCCAAGGTCAAGCTCGTCGAGATCAAGATCAAGGCAATGATCCTCAAGGATCCTCTCCAAGTGATGACTCCCTCGAAGTGGAAATTGATGAAGATGACCCTCCTGTTCGTGCTTATAGTCAAGGGGGCGGCTCAATTGGTGGAAATGACCAAGTGGTAGCTCAAGAATCTCGAATTGAAGCACAAGCCCGTCGTCAAGCCTATCGTCTCGCCAAGCTTGTTCGAGATGGCCATATCCTTGATAATGTCTATGGAGATTTCAATAAAGGTTCCACTACTAGGAGGCAACTAGCCTCCTTTTGCTCTCACCATGCGTTTATCTCTCTTGTGGAACCACAGAAAGTCTTTGAAGCTCTTGAAGATGATGATTGGCTTGATGCTATGAACGAGGAACTTCACAACTTCAAGAGGAATAATGTTTGGACTTTGGTTGAGCGGCCTAAAGACTGTCAAAACGTCATTGGAACCAAGTGGGTCTTCAAGAACAAGTGCGATGCGAATGGAATTGTCGTGTGCAACAAGGCAAGGTTAGTTGCCCAAGGATACTCACAAGTTGAGGGCATCGACTACGGTGAGACTTACGCACCCGTTGCTCGCCTTGAATCCATTTGTATGCTTCTTGCCTTTGCTACCCATCATAACTTTAAATTGTATCAAATGGATGTTAAGAGTGCTTTTCTTAATGGTCCTTTGAAAGAGTTGGTATACGTCAAGCAACCTCCGGGCTTCGAGGATCCACTTTTTCTGAACCATGTCTACAAGCTCAATAAGGCACTCTATGGCCTCAATCAAGCCCCACGTGCGTGGTATGATTGCCTTAGGGAGCTCTTGTTAGACCGTGGCTTCGAAGTGGGCCTCATTGATCCCACTCTTTTTACTAAGAAAGTTGGAGGCCACTTGTTCGTATGCCAAATCTATGTAGATGACATTATCTTTGGGTCTATTAACAAAACTTTCAATGAGGATTTTGCCAAGCTCATGACCGACCGTTTCGAGATGTCCATGATGGGGGAGTTGAAGTTTTTCCTTGGATTTGAAGTCAAACAATTGAGGAAAGGGACTTTCATCAACCAAGCCAAGTACATCCAAGACATTCTCAAGAAGTTCAAGTTTGATCAAGTCAAAGGTGCCAAGACTCCCATGCCAACTAATCTTGATCTCGATCCCAAGGGTAAGGAGGTGGATCAAAAACTCTATCGTTCGATGATTGGTTCTTTTCTCTATATTTGTGCATCCCGACCGGATATTATGTTGAGTGTGGGTATGTGTGCAAGATTTCAAGCCGCACCAAAGGAAAGTCACATGGTGGCTGTCAAGAGGATCTTTCGATATTTAGTTCATACCCCAAACTTTGGGTTGTGGTACCCCAAGGGAGCCAACTTTGATCTCATTGGTTACACGGACTCGGACTGGGCTGGTGACAAAGTGGGAAGAAAGTCAACCTCCGGAGCTTGTCAGTTTCTCGGAAGATCTTTGGTTTGTTGGTCCTCGAAGAAGCAAAACTGTGTGTCTATGTCTACTGCCGAAGCTGAGTATATCTCTGCCGCAAGCTGTTGTGCTCAATTGCTATGGATGAAGCAAACCTTGAAGGATCTTGGACTATCTTTTGACAAGGTGCCTCTTCTTTGCGACAATGAGAGTGAAATTGCTATTGCTCACAATCCCGTGCAACACAACCGGACCAAGCACATTGAGATTCGTCATCATTTCATTCGGGACCATGTTGCTAGAGGAGACATTTCTTTGGAGTATGTTCCCACCAAGGCAAATCTTGCGGATCTTTTCACGAAGCCTCTTGATGAAGCAAGGTTCCGAGAGTTAAGGCATGAGCTAAATATCATTGATTCGAGCAATGTTGCTTGATCCCTTGCACACCTACCCGTGTCTCAATGTGTATCTTGTTTGGATGTAGGCATGGATTTAGGGGGAGTGTAGTTCCTCTTATGAACAAACACTATCCCTATTATGTGCACATTAAAGTTTTCATACTCTATAGTCTCTAAAGGAGACCATTTGAGCTTCATGATGAGTGTTGGAAATGAACCCAAGGTATATCTTCGCGGTGTCAAGCCATTTACTCTTATATAAGGTGGCTTCGGCCACCGACTCGTTTTTATTTGGTTCTTTGACCTTTTTGTTTTTCTTGGTTTTTGTTGTTTTTGGTTCTTCACAGTTTGAGCTATCTATCCTAAGCCTTTCCTTACCTCAAGCCCTCTCTATTCCCTGCACAAGTTCTTCCTTGTTATCCTATCCTGAGATGGTCTTCCTGGCGTCAGCGGAACTTCCGGTCCCTGACCGGAACTTTTGGTGGTGCTCCCTGTCCTATATAAGGTGGGCCCTGGGGAAACGGGATCTTCTTCCTTTTTCCCCCAAGACCCATCTTCTATTTGGAGCGCCGCCGGCCAGGACTTCTCCAAGAGGGTGCTCCGGCCCCTTCTTCTCCAACCGCTCCTCCGCAGATCTGCTCCGTGGGATCCTTCCCCACCTCGATCTCCGCCATGGACTCCGGTATTTGCCCTTAACTCCCTCCATTAATGGAGATCTTGCTCTCACCATGGCTTGAGTTAGGGCACACCTTGTCTAGGCTAGTTCTTTGGCTAGAACTTGTTGGAAGATCTTGGTAGGCCTAGGGTATCATGCTAGAGTAGATTGGTCCAATACATCCTTGGAAAAATTTGTGCATTTGTGGTCTTTAGATCTAGATCTAGGGAACTCCTGTTGAAACTGTCAGTTCGTGGCCTCACCGGAACTTCCGGTGAGCCACGACCGGAACATCCGGTGGACCATTTTTCACCGGAAGTTCCGACGTTTCAGCTGAAGTTCTGGCTACAATGCAATTTTCTTCCTGTTTGTATTTTTCTAATCTAATTCTTTTGTTTCCTCTTCCGAACTTGTGCACTTATCCCACCTTCCCTCCTATTCTTGTGCTTTCTTCTCAGGGGAAGGAGAGACTCGCCAAGGCAAGCGTGCCCGCCGACCATCCGCTGACATTCCTCCTGAGATTGATGAGGACGATGCTGAGGTTGTGCGTCTGACCGCTCAGACTTCTCGCCAGAAGGCTGCTGCTGCTCGCCGTGCTGCTGCTGCAGGGAAGAGGCCTGCTCTTGCTCAGAAGGCCACTGCTGCTGGGCCAGACATGACCAAAGCCAAGATTTCCAAGTGGTCTCAGAAGGCTTACTCTGCATTCAGGGCTACGGATCCCTACCTCGTGCCTCGTGATCGTCTTTGCTTGGACCCTCATTTTCACACCTGCCGTCAGGAACAGATTTATGAGGAAATTTATGCATCAAAGAAGAAGTACATCAATGTGCCTCACATGGAAGAGAAGCAAGTTTACTTTGGAGAGGCTCTTGATATCTTCAAGAAGTTTGGGCTGATTCCCCTCATGGAGCACCGTCAGAACTTTGATGTGACTGCTATTGCTCAGTTCTCCTCTACTCTGTATCTTTACATGCAGTCCTCTACTGAAGGTGAGATGAAGTGGATGACCAGAGACGTGCTTCTTACCGCTACTTGGGCTGAGTTTGCTGAGCTTCTTGGCTATCCCATTCAGCCTGGCCGCGGGGCAAATGGTTGGCGTGTCCATGGTCCTATAGCTGCTGATCCTGAGGTCCTGGAGCCTCTCTACATTGAAGGGTGGGGGTCTGTTGGGTTTGTGAATCATCTGCTACCAGTTTATGACATCATGCGCAGGGTGTACTTGAACACCATCTCTCCCAAGGCTGGCAACTTTGATCAGTTTCATGGATATCAGGTCGACCTCATGCATCAGACTCATCTTCGTCGAGACACTGACAGGTCAATGGATGTTATGCACTTCATCTACTCAGAGATGTGGGCAGCTCTCATTGAAAAGCGCTCCTGCATCTATGCTCCCTACATTCAGACTCTCATCAATCACAAGTGGCTCGAGAAGACTAGCAACCCCTTCCCTCAAGACAACATCATCATTCATGAAGAGAAGAAGTTCTGAGTGAGTAAGCACCAGAAGCCTCGTACTCAGGAAGAAAAGGAAGCTGCTCTCAAGAAGACTCAAGATGTTGCTAGTGGTCCCTCCTCTGCTCCTGGTGGCTCTAGTGCTGGTGGTCCTTCTCTCCAGAGGCAGCCATCTTGGGCAAAGAAGCTGCTTGGGAAAGTGAAGAAAACTTTCTGCTTTCTGCAGGACCGCGAGTATCAGGCTTATGTTGATCATCGTCACAATGTTCAGCGCCAGAAGGCCATCATGGCAGCCCTCAACATTCCTTGCTCACCGGTCTCTAGCTCTGTCACTGCTCCCAAGGAGGATTGGGTTCGCAACAACTGGAACTGGTCCGAAGATGAGTCTGAGGAGGAGGTCACTGGTCCGCCTGAGTCTTCTCCTCCCCCTTCTCGTGGATGGGACGAGTAGATTGATCTCTTCTTCCTTTTTGGTGTCTCGATGCCAAAGGGGGAGAAAGATGTCTATTAGGTTGTGTACGGGATTTGCATGGGATGAGTCGCGAGCCTGTTCTTGCCTTTGATCTTTTCTTACTCGCGAACTCTCTAGTTTATTTGTGTGCTTGTGGTTTTATGTCCGTGAACTTATGTGTGCTTATGGACCATGTGGTATGTTATGTTTGAGACTATGTGGTATCTACTATGTGGTATCTTATACCTTGTCGTGTGTGTGGTATCTTGCTGTCATCTCTTGAGCTGTTGCTAGGTGGTGGAGCCTCATTGCTCTTATTGTTATTATTACTCCGTTTGTCTCCACCACATTTAGTTGGTTCTAGTATGATCTCTATCCCTTTTTGTACCTTGCTCTTGTGCTATCTTTGCAATTGTTAGGGGGAGCCTCCGTGTATGTGTGCTAGTCCTGTCCTTAGAGGTCTTCTCTCTACCTTGCACACATACAGGGGGAGCTTGCCCCGTCCATTGCAAAGATTGCTTTGTTTCTATGCAAATCTGTGGGATTGTCATCTAACACCAAAAAGAGGGAGATTGAAAGGACTATATCTTCCCATGATGTTTTTGGTGTTAAACTGACAATCCCAACCTTGTTTTTAACTGTGCTCTTGAGTTTCAGGGGAAACGTCGTTGTTGTTTCATTCTATTGTGTTGGATGCTCTCTTGTGATCTTTTTAAGACGGTGGCCTTTTAGTCTTCTCCTAGTTTCTTTCCGGTTGTTGTTTTTAGGTCACTGTACTATTAAGAGGGGGTCCATGTTGGAAGGCTGTGGGAAATCGCTTGTTCTTGCACAAACCTATATGCACCGCCACAGCCATCCCATTATCCTGTGAGAGAGAGCGTGTTCCTGTTCTGTTGGGGCCTTTTGTGTCTCACCGGAACTTCCGGTCATAGGCCGGAAGTTCCGCTCAAACTTTTTTTCTGCGGGCTGTTCTACAGTTTGTTCCGACGCTAGTTCCGCCCAAGTTCCGGTGGCGGTTCAGTAACCTTCTATTTTGAAGTGTGCTATTTGCCGGAACTTGGCCGGAACTTGCATCGGAACTTGTCCTGCCAAAAGTTCTTGAGCGGAACTTCCGCCTGAACGCCAGAACTTCCGGTCAGACTCGCTTCGCGACCCAAAAGTTCCGCCCCTTGTTCCGCCCCAAGTTCCGGTGAAGGCTCAGTAACCTTCTATTTAGAAGTGTGCTATTTAGCCGGAACCTGGTCGGAACTTGCTCGAAAGTTCACCGGAACTTCCGGTCCGTGTTGACCGGAACTTCCGGTTGCACTTCTGGAGCGGGCGTCAACGGTCTGATGACCGTTGGAGCCAGGCTGGGCGGAACTTCCGGCCCCTCACCGGAACTTCCGGTGAGGTCGCGGAGAGGTTGTAACGGTTCAGCGTGGGGGGCCTATTTAAGGCACCCCTCTTCTTCCTCCCATCCTCTCTCGAATTTTTCTCTCTCCTCCATTAATGCTTGAGCTTCACCTCACTAGATCTCTCTCTCTGGCCACTCAAATGACCTGATCTTTTGAGAGGTGAGGGAGGTGACCTAGATCTACACTTCCACCAAAGAAGAATTGATTTCCCCCACCCATCCTTTGTGGATCTTGTTGCTCTTGGGTTTCTTGGAACCCTAGACGGTGTAGGGCATCCCCGGAGCTGAGGCATGTGTTGTAAAGCTTCGAGGTGTCGTTGAGGGCCTCCAATTGAGTTGTGGAGCCTCCCCCTCAACCTTGGTGTAAAGGTTTCGGTTGGCACCTTCAAGGTCACCGGTTAGTGGATCGTGAGGCCTCCTTTGTGGGGGAGCTCACCGGAGAAGAAGGTGAGGCCTTTGTGGCGCTCGGGTGACCTTGTGTGGCCCCGACACCTCTCCAACGTAGACGTAGCTCCTTGGGAGTGAACTACGGGAATTACATCTCCATGTCCCCTCGTCGGTTACTTTGTTCCCCTCCGTTACTCCTTGCTATTTACTGTTTTTGTGGTTGGTGCTTGTTTTCTTGCATTTAGGTTGTTCACTTAGTTGCATCTCTAGATAACTTCCTTCTTATTGAGCCTAAAAGTGAGAAACAAATTAAAATTGGTAGACGCCTATTCACCCCCCTCTAGTCGTATCAAGTCGGTACTTTTAGTATGTACAAACCGTTAGATGCCAGAACTATCGTGGGACGATAAGGGTGTCCACCCATATGCTGCATATCCTCTATGAATTACCAATTAATATGCAAGCTACGAGGATAACAGCCACGACCTGCACTCATGCGAGAGGAAGAAGATACAACTGACTTCTCCGTCCTATTCCAAATCTCATAGTCAACGCGTAATATACGGCGCAAGAATCACTGGCGACATTGGTTGTTAAGTCCTAGGTGAGATAGTTCTGAACAGTGGTATTCCAACTGTCAGGTTTAATAGATTAGCTAATCACCCTGGATCAGTAATCAATAATCCTCATTATTATTGAAAATGGTGTTTTCGGACCTTTTTCAAATGCAGGTGAAGACAACACTGAATTTGTAAAATACTTTTCAGAAAATAAACAAAGGACATGAGCAAGTGTGAACTTGCCTTTTGTGATTCCAAGATTATGCACTCACGATCTTCGAGTCAATATAAGATCCAAAATCTGAAATCAGCATCATTGGTCCGGTAAGGACTAATGTTTAAAGAAGCAATATGCTTTTATGCATAAGTAATGTGATGCACGTTCTATACGCAAATCCCGGGAATAACGTTGTCTTAGGGTTTGGATCCTGGAAATGGTTATTTTGGAATGTGTGGTCCTTTTAGATAAGTTTCATAGTTGTACTTTTATTGGAGTTTATGAGTGGTTGTAAATATCACATATGTAGGAATAAAGTGTACATACTTATGACATACTAGTTAGGATTACTTATACAAGGTTTCTTATTTAAAGTGGCAAAAAGGATAACCTTCAAAGAAAAGGTTTTGCTTCTAAGGTCTAAACAAATTTTGAGATTAGTTAGTGGTGGTTGATGTCATTTGTTTGCTCAAATGGTTTGGCTTGAGTTGCTTTATAATTTAACTACTTAAGACCAAAGTTAACTATAAAACATATAATAATTCTTATAGTGTTATATTAAGATTTTGTAGACTAAAGTTAACTTTAAAGTATAGATAGTTTTGAAAGTATTGTACTTGCACCTTGGTATCTTGTATATCTGAAATGTGTTCTTTAAGTTACTTAAGAATGTTTATTCTGTTACTTGAGTAATGGTTTCTTGATGTGAGTATGGAGTAATTTCATTTATCTTTTATCGGCAAGTGGGTATAGTTTATGAACCCAACATAATGTTACTTAACTACTTATGGATTTATATAGTGTTGTAGTAGTTTTTGTAATTTGGTGATTAATATGGTTTAGAAAAGATTTGATTGTTCACAAGTTGTGCTTTAAAGATTTTATTATTAGTGGAATTCTTTTTAGAGATAATTTTTATTTATGGTTGAGGATTTTTCTAAAATAAGAACATTTATAATGTTTTAAACCATTATGGCATTAGATTATTAACATTTAAGACTAATACTATTTATTAGATTTATTTAACTCATTTTAGGAATAGTAATAAATTTTATTGATCTTTATATGAATTATTAATGAAGTAATTAAGTTTAACTTTGAGTTATTAAAATATTTAATTTTTTATTTACCTTAAAAGGATATTATAAGATTTTTAGAATGTAAATAATATTTTTGTGATCATTTTGGTATGTCATATTTATTTTTGGTGATTTATAAACAATAAGATATGATTTTTATAATTCTTATTACTTTTATAATTACTTAATAAATAATAAATATTTAATTAAGTGAAATAATAATACATGATTATTAAAATTCTTATTTTTCTAAGATTCTGGTATTTTACTTATATTATAAACATTTATCATTATAGGAATATGAATTATTAAAGTTTTATTTCTTATAAAACGTTTACTAAATACTATTTATTTTAAATAATTATCATAACCATATTTGGTAATAGTTTTAAGTTGTAGATTTTATTTTTCTGAAAATTTTCATATATTATACACATTTTTCTGAATTATAAATCAAAAGTTATTAATTAAACAAGATTTAATCATTTATTAAATTTCTGGAATAATATTAATTGGATTATAACATTTTATTTAACTCCTAACAGAAAATACTTTTTATACCGCACCCAGAGCTAGCCCCAGTCACTGACTAGTGGGCCATTGTCCATCTCAGCTCTCAGGTCAAAGAAATGCTTTTGGTACTGACCCCCTCTCTACTCACTGCCGATGACATGTGGGCCTTGGGCCATGTCATCCACCACGCGAGACAGAGACTGGTCATACGAACTGACGTGGCTCGATCATGATGTGAGCATGATGTTAGCACCACCACCGCCGTCGGTGAGTGGTCACCGGCGACGATCCACGGCGCCCTAGCAAACGAAATAGATCTAATTCGAATCTACGCGACCTACGGAACCTAATAGTGGCAGCGCCACTCGGAAATGGTCATCGGAGCTTCAGCTCCGACGAGCTCCGACGGTGGCTTACAGTGAAACGGCGATTTACAACGAAATCCAATGATTCAAGGATGCTGGAACATTCAGGAACTCACCCTGATGATGATTGAGTGGTTGGCGAGGACATGCGTGGTCGGAATCGAGCTCCCCGACGAGGATTCCGACGAACTGCTGCGAAGAGGAATGACCAAATTCACCCGCTCTAGTGCTCCCCTTGATGCAAGCTTCTACCCAGAGGATCTACGGAGGACAACGCTTCTCCATTACGGCTCATAATGGTGTGGGGTGACATGGTTCGACGACGAAGAGTGGCTCCGGCGAGCTAGGGTTCGGTCTCATTCGTATCTGATAGGATAAGGAGGGATTGAGGATAGAGATGGAGGAAATGCGTCGCGGTGGCCTTCTTATCCCCTCCTGGCATCGGCGGCGAGTATCTTGACGCAATGACGGCGATGACGACATCGGGCGGCGACGAGCTCCGCCATCGAGCTGCCTGTGTGCGTGACGGTGACGACGATGACCGTTTTGCAGATAACCCCCTGACGTTTTCTTTAGCTCAACCCACGGTCAGTTTCTGACCCCACTTGTCAGTCACAGACAGAAAAGAACCTTCCTGGTATTGGGTCGTTGTGGGCTGCACATAGGCGTCAGATAGGTATAGGGTGTTGGGTTGCGGCCAGGTTTAGTTTTTTATTTGTTTTAACCTTTTTCTATTTTCTGTCTTGTAATTCAGATTTGAATTTGAATTAGATTTTTGAAACTTTCTTTGTATGTTTAATTTGCTGGATAATGGCAGTAATATTAAAATATATTTGGCAACCTTTGTGAACCTTTATTATGCCTTCTTTTTTATATTTCTTTTATTTTCTCAATAAGAACTCTTTTTTAATATTTGAAGGAACTTCTTCTTATTATTTTTCTATTCTATCTTTACTTAGAGATTTATTGAATGATATGTTCTTATTTGCTTATAAATTTAATTTTAATGAGCTCATAGTTTGAATAGAAACTTTATATATAAGTTTAATGATTTTATACCATTATTTGATGCATGAAATATAAAGACCTTAGTATGGTAATTATTACTCCCATTAATTTGGAAAATAGCAATGTATGTGAATAACAAAGAAGTTTAGGGTGTTGAATCTTGGAATATTACCCTTGGTTTTAGGATTTTATATAGGTTTAGATTCACTTTAAGATTTAGGATTTATCAACTAAGTGTATTGCCTTTTGTGTATTGTATTGGATGAAATCTCCCTTTTAAATAGGAAAACTTTAATTAGAGTGTTTTATAGAAGTGAATATACTTAAGCACATATAGTGAGGATGGTTGAAATTAACAGAGATATGCTTATGTAATTTGCTATAGGAAACTATATCTATAGAGTGTTATAGACATCAGATGATGAATCAATGGTATATGATGGATAGTATGTTTGAGTTGAGATTTAGAGTTGAATGCTTACCATGATTAAAATAACAAAATGATTTATACATATAACTATATTTCTCCATCTTGGGTTTCTAATTAAGGAACTCCTTTCCTAGATATAATACCTTTTTCAATCCATTACCATGGTTAGTTTGAGGGATTTACTTATTAAAATCTTATTATTCAATATATCATTCTTCTAAACTTTCGAATGAATCCAATGAGTTTGATATAAATATACTTCATAGCTTTCTCAATTCTTGCTTGGTTGAATCTACTATTTTTTTTACTGTTGACAATCTTCCATCCCACCAGTAGTTCCTTCAAACTCTACTCCCAACCCTCCTTAATCCCAACACTATTATTTCTCTAAAGTAAACTATCCTTAAAGATGAATACATCATTTTTAATGACTCTATGCTCTACTAGCTTTAGTTGAATAACACCATCTTATAATTACATAACTCTTATGACTTACACTTCAATCCCTGAATTATATTTATGTGGGTTGCAAAGGCTTCTCTAGAATCACTTATCTTTACTAAGATTCCACTCATGTTCTACCCACCAGTATTACCTTACTAAATACAAGCATTTCATGTTGGTGGCCAAAACATTATCATTGTAATACTTTAATCATTTATTATTGAAGTTGTTAGTTGGCTAAGCAGTGCTTTAGCAATCCTACCTTTTATTGTCTGGAAATTATCTTCTTAGTATCCCATATTGGATTAAAGTTATTTATGAACTATGCCCTCTTTAAAAGATTTAAGTAGATGTTATGATAAGATTAGAAAATAATAGATCAAAGATTGATAGTTAAAGAGTTTGTGAATCAATGGTTGATTACTCAAAATTAATGAACAACAGATATCAAAATAGGTTCCATTAAGATTGATATGGAAAGAAAGATATATTGTGGATGATCCTGACTTGGTCTCTTTCCAACTCCAACTCATTTAAGGGTTCAAGGTTATATGATACTTATAATAGGAATAGATAAAAATAAGATAGGTCAGCACTAATCATTGCATTTTTATTATTCTAGTGGTAATCTTAACTTAGTATTCATAAATTGGTATGATGAATAGTATGATATGATCCCTTAAGGACCATATATGAATCCTTTAAGCAATGTATTATGAGTGACATTTATTATAAATAGTCTTCCCTTAGACCAAATCATGTTTAACCAAATAAGATTTTAGCAAAGGTCATATTGGAACTTATCACAGTTAACTTGATGATCTACTTCAATTCCATCAAGTTAAGAGAAGCTTCAATCCCTTGGACAAGTTTTGTTTAAAAGCGCGAAAATTACTCGGATTTTCTATGCATGAATGCAATGCACATATCTGGGTTCAGCTTATTATTAGACTCTAATGCTGGGATGTTACACATGTCCATCACATCATTTATCTAATGAGATGATCCCATTGTCAATTGGCATAAATGCTCCATGAACAAGAAATCTTGATAATCAGTTGACCAATGAACTAGTCAAGTAGAGGCTACTAGGGACTTGGTTTATTTACATACCGCATAGTGGACATATATACCAATGTTTTCGATTGATACAGTTATAGCATGTTATAAAACTATTATAAACTAATGAAATATAATAATGAACATCCTTTATCCTTCCTGGCACTCTCTTGTTCTGTAGCAAAGTTACATCTTTTTTTATGTTGGGGAGCCGAAATTGTCTTCACAAATATAAAACACTTAGAATAGATATTGTCAGCTAGATAGCACCCCTTGTTTTATTATTGACAAGGGCCGAGATCCTCCAACACTGGCTAGAGGTGGAACAAAGGTGGTTCATGGTTCCAAAGACTAAGGGCGTGTTTGGTAGCCCGGGGCTACCAAGAATCCATATCTCCACTCATACAAGCTGGGTCTAGACAAGCTTAACTCAGATTTTCTTGTGTGTTTGGTAGCCCAGGTATAATGAAACAAGCTAGACCCAGATATTGTTTGGTGGCTCATGTGAGAGCAGAGACGTTATTGTCCAAGTTTTTACACACAGGTCCTTCCACAGAAAAGCAAAAAGCAATCGGGTCCTTAGACTAGGAAACATAAAAGCAATCAGGTCCCTTCTCGGTCGCGGCGGCGCTGCCGGCGCGAGGAGCCGCCGCCATGCCATGCCGATGTTGCCCTGTCCTCTACCACGAGCCGCCGCTGCCGGCGCGAGGGGTTGCTGCCACGCCGTCGTTGCCCTCTGCCTGAACCACGAGCAGCCGCCGACAGGAGGTTGCGCCAGGAGGTCGCGGTTGCGCTTCCGACGCGAGGAGCCGCCACCCCGCCCCGCCGTAGTCGCCATGTGACTCTACCACGAGTCTCCGCCGCCGCAGGAGGTCGTGCTCGACGCACCGCCGCCAGGAGGTCACGCTCGACGCGCCGAATCCAGGAGGTTGCCGTCGCGATCTCCGACTCAACGCACCGGTGCAGGGAGAGGTAGTGGGGACGAAGCTGGACAGGGGCATCGGCCGGAGACGAGAGGGAGAGAGGAACATGCGGGGACGGGGTCAGAGGGAGGGAGAGGAACGTGCTGACGACGGGGACGGGGACGAGGACGAGAGAGGGAGAGGAACGTGCGGGGATAGGACGAGAGGGAAATGAGGGCTATGGGGCAGAGACCCCTGTCGGGCTGAGCGACGCGCGGGACGGATCTGACACTGCCCAGTTGTGAAGCTCGATTGGAGCTTCGCAACCAGGCAGGGCTGAGGGGCTATTTTCGTATCAAATAGGCATAGCTGAGCGTAGACGACCCGATCTACCAAACAACAAACAAAAAGAAAAAATAAAATGAGGTGAGATTTTCTGGGTAACCCCGGTCTAGCAAACACGCCCTAACCTCCTTCGGCTAGCGGCAAGGAACGGTGGCCTCAACAGCTCGACGATGGAGAGGGGAAAAGGTAGGAATCGAGGTGGAGATAAGGTAGAGATAGACTGGAGTAGCCGGTGTCACCGACTTGCGGTCAAGGGGACAAGAGCCAAACGTAGGCGTACAAGGACATTGTTCGTCTAGATTGGATTATACCAAGCGAGGAGTTCCCCTTCTCCTCCCATCGTCACGGGCTCGCGGCCGCGGCGAAACGTGGATGGGAGAGAGGGGTGCCGGCGTGGTGCGGTATCTTCCACCCCAATGAGCCGAGCGAGCCGCAGCCGCCGTCGCCATCACGCCCTTTCCCCCCTCCGACCAATGGCGGGCGCGGCGCTGACGCACGTGTCGTGTGGCCGCCTATATAACTCCGCGCTCCCCCGCCCGCTTCACTCGCTCAGCCGCCCACCTCCATGCCCATGCCCACCGCGGCCGCGCCCACGTCGTGGTCTTCGGCGGCATCGATGGCGGCGGGTGACGTCGACCAGCAGCCTCTGCCCTTGCTCCTGCGCCCGGTCCTCCTCCACTGCGTGGGCGCCGTGGCCCACCTCCTGATCGCCGTCGCTATCACCAGCCAGTTCGTCTTCGCCGGAGGCAGCAACCGCGGGAAGGAACCGGCCGCAGCGGCGGCGAGAGGCGCCGGGTTCCGGTGGTGCCGGCTCGCGGTGCGCGCCACGTGGGCTCTGGCGGTGTCCGAGGTCTTCCTCGCCGCTTACTCGCTGGTCTCCTGGTACCTTGACAACAACAGCGGCGGCGGCGGAGGCACGGGATGGGGGCCGCCCGACGCGTTGGCGGACCAGGCGGACGCCGCGGCGCGCGCGGTGGCGTGGCTGCTGCTGGCAGCGTACCTGCAGCTCGAGTACCGCCGCCGCGGGGAGGAGCGGTTTCCGGCGCCGCTCAGACTCTGGTGGGCGCTCTTCCTGCTTCTCTCCGTGCTCGCCGTCACCGTCCACGCCACGACGGGCCTCCAGTACAAACTCCCCGTGCCCGCCCTATCATGGGCGCGCGACGCCGTCTCGGTCCTCGCGGGCGCGGTGCTGCTCGTCGCCGGGTTCGCGGCCGAGAGGGGTGCGGCGGGCGGCTCTGTTTCCGAGGAGCCCCTGCTCAACGGCGCGAACGGGACGGCCAGCGCCGACAACGGCGGAGACGGCAGCATCGACGCTTCCTTGTTCACAGGCGCCGGCTTCCTCAGCTCACTCACATTTTCCTGGATGGGGCCCCTGTTCGCGGTGGGTTACAGGAAGACGCTTGACCTCGACGACGTCCCGGACCTTGACCACGGTGACAGCGTCGCCGGCGTGCTCCCTTTGTTCAAGGCGAACCTCGGGGCGCTCACCGGCGACGGCTCTGGTGGCCAGAAGGTCACAGCGTTCAAGCTCACCAGGGCCTTGGTGCGCACCGTGTGGTGGCAGATCGCGGTGACCGCGCTCTACGCTCTGATCTACAGCCTGGCCATCTACGTTGGCCCGTACCTCATCGACTCCCTGGTTCAGTACCTCAACGGCGACGAGAGGTATGCTGGCAAGGGGAAGCTCCTTGTTGTCATCTTCATCGCAGCCAAGGTGTGCGAGTGTTTGTCAAAAAGGCACTGGTTCTTCCGGATACAGAGAGCCGGGATACGTGCACGGTCTGCGCTTGTCTCCGTGGTGTACCAGAAAGGGCTCTCCCTGTCCAGCAGCTCGAGACAGAGCCGCAGCAGCGGCGAGATGATCAACATCATCAGCATGGATGCCGGCCGTGTGGACCTCTTCTCATGGTACATACACGACCTCTGGTTGATGCCCCTCCAAGTAGCCATGGCATTGTTCATCCTGTACTCCACCCTCGGGGTCGCCTCGCTTGCGGCGCTCGGTGCTACCGTTGTCGTCATGCTTGCCAATGTGCCTCCGATGCAATTGCAGGAGAAGTTCCAGCAGAAGCTGATGGAGTGCAAGGATGTCAGGATGAAGGCGACATCTGAGATCCTGCGCAACATGAGAATTCTTAAACTGCAGGGGTGGGAGATGAAGTTCTTGTCCAAGATCATTGATCTGAGGAAGACAGAGGAAAGCTGGCTCAAGAAGTATCTCTACACGTGGACCATGGCCACCTTTGTGTTCTGGGGTGCCCCGACCTTCGTCGCGGTGGTAACCTTCGGAGCCTGCATGCTCCTAGGGATATCACTGGATTCAGGGAAGGTGTTGTCTGCATTGGCAACGTTCCGGGTGCTCCAGGAACCAATATACAACCTTCCTGACACAATCTCGATGATAATTCAGACTAAGGTATCTCTTGAAAGGATAGCATCTTTCCTATGTCTCGAGGAGTTGCCGATTGATGCTGTGCAGAGGTTGCCAAGTGGTAACTCAGGTAACGCAATTGAGATCAGCAATGGGTGCTTCTCCTGGGACGCCTCAGCTGAAGTGCCAACGCTGAAGGACCTGAACTTTAAAGCTCGGCAAGGCATGCAGGTTGCCGTCTGTGGGACGGTCGGCTCTGGAAAATCAAGCTTTCTCTCTTGCATTCTTGGTGAGATGCCAAAGCTATCAGGAGAGGTCAAAACTTGCGGAACAATGGCATATGTCAGCCAGTCAGCATGGATACAGAGCGGCAAAATTCAGGACAACATACTGTTCGGCAAGGAGATGGACAGACAAAAGTATGACAGGGTCCTTGAGTCGTGTTCTCTGAAGAAAGACTTGGAGATATTACCATTTGGTGACGAGACGGTCATTGGCGAGCGCGGCATCAATCTTAGTGGTGGGCAGAAGCAAAGGATTCAGATAGCACGAGCTTTGTATCAGGATGCTGACATATATTTATTCGATGATCCGTTCAGCGCAGTCGATGCTCATACAGGATCCCACCTCTTTAAGGTATAATATGATCATTTTTGTCCAGTTAGAAGTTTGAGAACACATTGCTTAAGCTTTCTACTATTTGCAGGAATGCTTGCTTGGGACTCTGGCTTCAAAAACAGTGGTTTATGTTACTCACCAGATTGAATTCCTACCAGCAGCTGATCTTATTCTGGTGAGAATTTCGTTGGCACAAGTTTTCACTTTAATTTATTGTCATAAATTTTTGGTTTTTCTTAAAAGATAATTGTAGTGTAGGTAATGAAAGGTGGGAGAATAGCACAAGCAGGCAAATATGACGAAATACTTGGGTCAGGGGAAGAGCTAATGGAACTGGTTGGTGCTCACCAAGATGCTCTCACAGCATTGGACGTGATTGATGTTGCTAATGGAGTCAGTGAGCCTTTCTCTTCCAGTGGCGCAGCAAAGCTTTCCAGGTCATTGTCATCGGTTGAGGAGAAAGATAAGCAAAATGGCAGTGAAGACGTTGGCAAGGTTCAAAGTGGGCAGCTGGTGCAGGAAGAGGAAAGGGAAAAGGGCAGGGT
This sequence comes from Avena atlantica, assembly GCA_910589765.1. Classification (NCBI taxonomy): domain Eukaryota; kingdom Viridiplantae; phylum Streptophyta; class Magnoliopsida; order Poales; family Poaceae; genus Avena; species Avena atlantica. The sequence continues at coordinate 47,241,902 of OU342735.1, forward strand.
TGGGTTCTGGGTCTACTGGAAGTACCTTACATTGGCTTATGGGGGAGCTCTTGTACCATTCGTGTTGATAGCTCAGATACTTTTTCAGGTACTTCAGATTGCTAGCAATTACTGGATGGCTTGGGCCTCTCCCGTGTCGAAAGACGCCGAGCCTCCAGTGAGCATGTCAAGACTGATCTATGTCTTTGTCGCATTGGCTGGTGCAAGCTCGCTGTGCATCCTCATAAGAGCATTGTTTCTTGTGACAGCTGCATACAAGACAGCAACTCTGTTGTTCGACAAGATGCATATGTCCATATTCAGGGCTCCTATGTCTTTCTTCGATTCCACTCCGAGTGGGCGCATCTTGAATAGAGTAAGTCAGAGCTTCCTAAATTTTCTTAGGAAGTTTAGTTTATTGGCTTCAACCATGCTCAGACAAGAATTCAATTGTTTAGGCTTCTGCTGATCAAAGTGATGTAGACACCAGCATTGCTGAACAAATGGGTTCTGTCGCGTTTTCCTTCATACAGCTAGTTGGAATTATTGCTGTGATGTCTCAGGTTGCATGGCAGGTGTTTGTTGTTTTTGTTCCTCTAACTATGATCTGCTTCTGGTATCAGGTATTTAATCTAACCTAGTTATTCTCCCTGCTGTTTTAACTGCGAAGTTGGCACGTCATTATATTCATCATTTTGCAGCGCTACTACATTGATACAGCCAGAGAGCTGCAAAGACTGGTAGGGGTTTGCAAAGCTCCTATAATACAACATTTTGCAGAATCTGTTACTGGGTCAGCAACCATCAGAAGTTTTGGCAAGGAAAATCAGTTTGTATCAACTAATAGCCATCTAATTGATGCCTTCTCTCGACCAAAATTCTACAACGCTGCAGCAAGGGAGTGGCTTTGCTTCCGCTTGTATACACTATCCTGCCTTACATTTGCATTCTGTTTGATATTTCTGATCAGTCTACCGACTGGTCTCATTGATCCAGGTATGTTGTTACTTGTTTGGAACAGTATTTATACTAAATAGATGGTATTAGTAGATACGATGTGAGTTGATATGGGCTTGTAACTAAATTACATCTTGCTTTCAGCGATTGCTGGTCTTGCTGTCACATATGGGCTTAACTTGAACTCACTGCAAGTAACTGTAGTCTGGTGCATGTGTAATTTGGAGAATAAGATCATATCAGTAGAAAGAATTCTGCAATATATGAACATTCCGGAAGAGCCCCCTCTTTCTATGTCAGGAGATAAGTTGAGTTATAACTGGCCGACAGAGGGAGAAATTCAGCTGCATAACCTCCATGTAAATTCCCTCATGATTTCTCCTCCTGTTTACTTACTTTTCTTTTTATGTATTACCTTGCTGTTCTGCAGAAATATCTTTGCCATTGTAAATGAGCCATCGATAAAAAAATCCAGTCTGATGGGGCATGCTAATTGTAACATCAATGATTTGCCAAACACGATTATTCTAGATAGCACCAATGTGTAACTTTCAGTTTGATGCAGGTGAGATATGCTCCACAACTACCATTTGTTCTGAAGGGCCTTACATTCACTTTTCCTGGAGCCATGAAGACTGGTATTGTTGGAAGAACAGGCAGTGGTAAATCAACTCTTATACAGGCCGTTTTCCGTATCGTGGATCCTACTATCGGTCAGATACTAGTAGACGGTGTCGACATTTGCACCATTGGACTGCATGATCTGAGATCTAGACTGAGCATCATTCCACAAGACCCAACGATGTTCGAGGGGACTATCAGGAGCAACCTTGACCCTCTCGGAGAGTACAATGACAATCAAATTTGGGAGGTAGTTTCAGTTTTCACATACTTCAGTTCTTTTTAGTCTTCTAATTCTCTTCTTAACAGTTCAACCTTTATTTAACTTGTAGTCTTTATCTTTGCTCTATTTCAGGCCTTGGATAACTGTCAGCTTGGAGATGAGGTTAGGAAAAAGGAGCTGAAACTTGACTCACCAGGTCTGACAAAGTGACATGTGTATTTTGATTCATGCAGTTGAAATCCTGATACTGAACTTACATATGCTTCAAGTTTTCCCCAGCTATTTTTTTACTCCCAAAATCCATTGCCAGCACTATAGCATATTCTTTTCGAAAACTGAAGATTTCTGTGAATTTGTCTTGCAGTGATAGAGAATGGAGAGAACTGGAGTGCGGGTCAGCGCCAGCTTGTCTGTCTGGGTAGAGTGACTCTTAAAAGGACCAAGATACTGGTACTTGACGAAGCCACCGCTTCAGTGGATACTGCGACGGACAACTTGATCCAGAAAACGCTACAGGAGAATTTTTCAGAGGCGACGGTCATCACGATTGCCCATCGAATCACCTCGGTCCTTGACAGCGACATGGTCTTGCTTCTCGACAATGGTCAGCCATCAGCCCATTAAAAAAATCGCCATCACATCTTATTAATCCATCTAAATCTGATGTGTTTGGCATATCTAAACGCCGTTCCGATCTATGCAGGTGTGGCTGTGGAGCGTGACACGCCGGCCAAGTTGCTGGAGGACAAGTCGTCTCTGTTCTCAAAGCTCGTGGCAGAGTACACGATGAGGGCGACACACACGTAGCGAAACAGAGTGAAAGCTCCAGCATTCCTCCGTGCCGTTGAGGCTTCTTGAGCGAGCCTGGCTGTCGATAATGCCGAAAAAATTTACCTGTAGATGAGGTGTGAAGTGCTAGCGGATCTACCGTGCATGGTGTCAGCGCTGCTAACGCTAGCGGTAACTTTACATGTTCTAAAGCAAAAAAAAGAGAGCTGAAAAGGTAGGTTGAAGTAGTATCAATGTCTGAAGAAAGTACCATGTTTCTTAGGGTAGAAAGAATTGAATCCTTATTCATGGTCGTGTTCTTTACAGTTGTACAATGGATAATATAGATGAAGTGGTTCAGTTTTGGCCTGTTCACCGCCATGGTAAGAGGACAGATCAACAGACATCTCAGGGTCCCGCCCTGACTGTTTTATTGGCATTGTGGGTCTGCTTTGGATGCAGGAATGCCAAAAATTGAGGATCCGATGTTCTTCCGAATTCTCTCATTTTTTTTCCTCTATACAGTTTGCTCCACAGCTATAAAGCCGTGTCCAAAACAATATGTGAAGGTTGTGTTCTATTGGGAAAGAATTACTTTTTTTTTTTTGGAGAGAACTGCCGTACTTTTTTATATCATAGTAGCAGTAGTGTACAATCAGCACGAAGGCTGTCAACTAAGAGAACTGGGCTCGCCGTCAGCCATTTTTGCGACGCTCCTCCCAGGCATGCCGCTCGCGGACACAGATGTGCAGCATTATTAGCTGATGATCAGCGAGTAAACACTACAGCAAAAGACTGAAAAAAAAGATAACATGCTCGCTCACCAGCGCGAAAAAGACTGTGTCTCGGAACGCCGAAGCTTCCGCGCAGAAAGGATCACTGATCCCCCTGGCAGGCTTTACTCCAGGCACCACAAAAACCAGCGGCGTCGGCACAGAAAAGGATCACTGATCCCCCTGGTTGCGTTTCACCTGTCTAGGAACTGAAGGCGGCGTACTTCGCCTTCTTTGGGAGCTCAAGTTCCAGAATAGTCCGACGAACCTGCTCCTCCATTGCATTCTCAGTGAACAATGGTTCGATCAGAATGTCCCAGAACTAAGTCACTGGATGGAGCCGTGGCAGCTTCACACTGAAGACATCCTTTGAGCTGCCCAGAACAGATTTGCATTTGAGCATTCAGCCAACCCTCGTAGATCTAGAGAGAGTCAGGCAAAGATGCCTTTGAAACTCAACATGTTTCCTTCTTCGACTATGAGCAGCAGCACCATCAGGTTGCTAAATTCCCAGCTTCCTCCCGACAAAAGAACACTGAGTGGTGAATTCACCAGGAGCAAAGTTCCAGCAAAATCCAAAATCCAGATACGTGACTGTTACCCCCGCATCTGCTGACTGATAGTCGACAGAAATAAAACGAATATCCGTCGGTAGCAATAACACCAGGAATGTGCTACTATTTGACGTGTAGTCTGCAGCCCTGTTAAGAACTTTGCGGCTGACGTTGCTTCGACATTTTCAAACACAGGCAAATTTCCAAGTCGATGTCAGCCGAGTTTCACTGTTTCAGGACGAGGGAATTTCGCTAGGGCACAGGAACTGAGCTGTACCAGGCGTAACTGTGTTCTGAATCTATTTTCAGTGACCAGATCTGCAAGGTAGAATTCTACCTGCGATCAACATTCCCAGTCCCAGCGGTGAAGAGCATGACAGTGTTAACTAATACACAACAATCAATGTTCACAGATCAACTTCCTCTAATAATAAGAACAAGCTACAATGGACAGGTAGACGACAGTGAGTGAGCGGTGGCGAGAGAGCAAACCGTAGCGAAGGAAGAAGACAAGACAAGCGTCAAAACTACAGCAGCAGCAGCAGCAGGCAGCAACAACAACAGCAGCGAGTAGCGTCCTAACAAATGGTCAGATCAGACATCGGCGACGACGAGGAGGAGCGGCTCTTTAGCCCTTACTGAAGTGGTGGTGCTTCTTGGCGGCGTCCCCTCCCCCCTTGGAGCCGCCGCTGGGCTTCTTCACGGCGTGCGCCGTCGTGTTCTTCAGTATCTACATACGCGCGCGCACACACACATGACCAAGATTCAGTATCGCCACGCATCACCCACCACCATGAGAGCGAAAGAAACTGAGAGGCAATTTGGGAAGAAGACGTACCTGTCTGAGCGTGTTGTTCTCGTTCTGGAGCGTGGATACCTTCTGCTCGAGCTCGGCATTGCGGAGCTCGAGCTCCTTGGCCTTGACCTCCAGCTCCGTCATGTAGGCCTTCTTCCGCTCCCTCGCCTGCTGCGCCGACACGCGGTTCCGCAGCAGCCGCTTGAGCCGGTTCTGCTCCTTGTCCCCCGCGGCGCGCCCGCGCTTCTTGCCCCCCTTGGGAGCCTGCCCTCCGTCCCCGGCCGCCCCGGACAGCACCAGCTGCTTGCTGTCCCCGCCGTCGGCGCCCGCGCCGGACGACGCCGAGCCGCCGCCGCCCATCTCGGGAACCCGCCGTATCTCCTCGTCGCTCTCCGCTCCTGCAGCCATACAGCGCGCGTCAGCATCTCGAGCTGCCGGATTTAGCATGAGAGAAGCGGGAAATCGAGGAGGAGGAGGAGGACGGTACCTCCTTCCTTGAGGTTGTTGGGGCCGGAGCTGGAGGAGCGCTCGCTGCTGGACGGCAGCGAGCTCGTGGTGCTCGTCTTCGCCTGCTGCTCCTGCTCCTGCGCCGCCATCTCCTTCCCCCCTCTCAGACCCACAGAACAAAACCAGATCAAGCTAGCTAGATCTCACCGAATCCCTCCGACCCTACCAGGCTACCACCACCACCACTCACCGCCGCCGCCGCAGCAGCTCCAAGTAAAAAAAAAATCAAATCTCTGCACTAACGAGAACGGGAAAAAATGGAGACAGAGAGCGGGGCAGATGCAGATCGGACGAGAGAAACGGGAAGGACGGGAAGGGAGAGGAGAGAGAAAGAGAAAGTGCGGGCGGGCGGGCGGGGGGAGACGGGATGGAGCAGGAGGGAGAAATGGGGGTGGTCGGTGTGGGCGGGGGTTTTGGGGACGCGGCGCGATCCCGGACGTGCACTGCACTGCCATCGGACGGCGGACGCGCGGGTAGCGTGGCGGGGCGGGCCGCCACATGTGATCCACCGCATCTGACGGTGACGGCATCGGGAGCGTGGCCGCGCGCGCGTCCATCCGATTCCTCACGCCTCCTCGAGCGCCTAACCTTTTTCGATCAAGACAAAGGGAAACATTTTTTTTAATAGTAACGTTCTAGAGAGCGCAGACGGTACAGAAAACGTGGCGAATCTCGAGGTGCTCTGCCACGATGAGTACGAACGGTGGTGCGTTTCGTTTTCTGACTGCATTGATAGGTGCGCCTAACGAACCTGACACGTGAAGAATAACGGCACGATGACCATGTACAATACAGTATGTTTTTTTTTAGGAATATATACCTGTATGTGATTTGGTTTGCTAGTTCAGCTGTTTGCATTTTGTGTATCCTGCCTAACCTCTTTCTCACCACCGTGGAAATCCACATGTGACAAAGAGCCAAAAATCATTAGACTCATAAAAGAATCAAGTAGAGATATGTAGTAGAGACATTCTTATTGTCTAGACAAGTCTAGTAGATAAAAAGTTCATATTTGTCTAATAGAGATATTCTTATTGTTTAGTAATTACATGATGAAACTCAGTATTTAGTTATTTTTTTGCGGGTAAATTCTATATTCAGTTTTGAGCTCATACTATTGTTTAGCGGCAAAAGGCGGTTATCTTTTTTGTTAATACTCCATCTATTCCAAACTATAAGATATTTTAGTTTTTTGAAACGAATGTATCTAGATGCATTTTGGTGTGTATGTTCGAAATGAATCTACACATAAAGATCATCTAGATACATTCATTTCATAAAAGTTAAAACTTCTTATATTTTAAAACGGAGGGAGTAGGGTGATATGCCTCCTATTCTAAGGATGTTCATTGTTAGATTCAGGGAGATACCAATATGTGGCATTATCATAAATCCTTAAGAGAAGATCCCACGTGTTGAAATTCATTATTTTCAAAGGGCTTGCGAAGGAAAATGAAAATAAGAGAACAAAATGTTTGTCTTCTGTTGACACTCTCGAGTACTTTTATAGATCACTTTAATATTGGTGTACAATCACATGTATGTTATCTATACCTTATACTTGCATATGGTAATAGCTCAACATAGACTGTATACATATAGATTACCAACTGTATTGTTTGTAACAACATAGTATAATACTACAAAACGAGTGTATCTATACTATTATACACGCCTTAACACTAGTACCTCGTCGAGATGCTTACCGATGAAACATCTATTAGTTTAAGGTAAAAAGTACCCGACCTTAAAACTTACCATGTATATAAGAGACAAGAAAAATGTAATATCATAGTGTGTGATGTCACACCACGTCATATGATCATGTCATACCTCAGATGTGCATCCGCCGCTCTTGGCCACCGCCACCATGACATTGTCATTGGCATGGGATGCACTGCGTGTGTGGTGATCATGTGCTGATGTGGCACGATGTAGTGGTCTGGTAGGTAGTCACATTGCAGGGTATTAAGCTTGAGTATGAAACATGTGCATTGCACATACAGCATCATATATTTTGGTTTTCTAGAAGTCCAGATCAGGGCACTTTATATATTTATATTCATGCCCCTAAAAATAAGTAGACAAGCACTCATATTTTCTTTTTAGAGGCCGTCTTTTTTTAAGGACACATAGCTTTCGTTATGATAACAGAACGTTGCAACACATATCAAATGCAACACATCTCAAACCACAACTTGTCTAAGCTACCAAGATCAGAGTTCACACAGAAAGTGTCTCGATGCACACATTGACAATAAGCTACCAAGAAACCATAATGTCTAAGCAGAAAACACAAAAGGAGTCTGCCAGGAGGTCCATCAAGAACATGGACGTGAGTAACCTGCAATTGTATTCTTTAGGGGGATCTTGTAGTCTCGCCAACCGTAGAGCCAGCGGCTCAACCAACAACAGCGTTGGTAGACAATGAGGCAAGATATTGAGTTGTTGATCAACAGGGTGCATCACCGAGGTCAATATACAAGTATCTTCTCCGCTGAATCTGAGGAGCCACTTCGGGGACGCTCTCACCCGTCTCTAGCGCATCAACTCGAGTGGCTCGAAGATAGCAAAGACAACATGAACAGTAGCTTGCAATGGTTCTGATGTGTAGCATATGGATTGTAAAACTTGAAGTATAGAGAACTCACTGTACCTGACCAGACAAAGAGTACTTAGACGCCTATGAGTGTGATATGGAGAGAGATTTGACATCAAAATGGTGGAGATAAAGCCTTTCGTGAAAACTTCCACAACTGCACCATCTTGCAGCATGATTCCCCACCAATCTCCAGATTTGCAGGTCGCAATGACATCCTGGTTCTTCTCCTTGCCACCATGGTCGGCCAGAAGAAAGGAAATCGCAGCAAGACTCCAAATTGAGAGAAGGCAACAACGCTTATTGAGGGAGCCCGCTTCCAAAGCACTCTTTGTCACCTCCCATCTCGATAGCCTACCGTACGACCTCATCCACGATCTCCTGGCACCGCGCCACCACGCTGGCATGGAAGAATGTCCCAACCAGGCTCTGGATCCACCGCAGTCGCACCAAACTTCTCCTCGCCCTCGCCACCAAGGCCGGCCAAAAAGTAGAAGCAACACCACAACACGACAGATCAATAGGTAGGACGAGACAGCCACCTTGCCACCTTACCTCTCCCCTCACCGCCACGGCCGCCAGGAGAAGGGTGAAAGGGCATTTATTGTCATAATCACTTTTGGTGTTCGTTAACAACAAGTAGATCATTTTACAGTTTGTTATTGTCCACAGGTTGGTTTTATCATAGATAAACATCACACACACTCTTGGGAACAGACCACATTCATTTGCCACTGTTCTGGAAACTCCAGACCGGAGTCTCCGGTCTGCCAAGACCGGAGTCTTCGGTGTGGTCCGGAGTTTCCAGTTCTGGCTCCGGTGGTGCCTCCCAGGACCTGGCTGGGACATTCTGACTAGGGGTCCGGAGGCTGCACAGGAGGTTACTCCGGAGTTTCTGGACTTTGGTCAGTCCGGAGTCTCCAGTGTTGGAAGGCCGGAGTCTCCGATGTTGCTGGTGAAGAATTGGACTGGATCAGTCAGAAGGGCAGTCCGGAGGCTGGTCCAGAGATTGGCCGGAGTCTCCGGTGTAGACCGGAGTCTCCGGTCTACAGACCGGAGTCTCCGCCCTGACTTTTCTACAACGGTCAGAAAACGGTTCGTGGAGGGGGCTGCCTATAAAAGGGACCCTTATCTTCTTCCCCCAGCTGCTCGAGCTGCTCAAGAACACCAACCCCATTAGAGCCACCAAATCTACAAGATCTCTTCATCCAACCATCCAAAGTCATTGATCTTTGGAGAATCGAAGGAGGAGGCCTTGATTTACATCTTCACCAAGAGAGATCTTCATTTCCCCCTCATTCACTTGAGGGCCCCCAAGCTCTAGTGTTTCTTTAGAAACCCTAACTTTGATTTGGTTCTTACAAGCTTGTCTTTGATTTGTCTTGACAGCTTGCTTGTATTTGGGAGCCTCCAATTCAGTTGTGGATGTTTGCCCCGAACTTGTTGTAAAGGTGCCGGCTTCCACCTCGAAGGTTGCCGATATAGTGGAAGGTGAATCGAGCCTATTGGGGTGAGGTTCATCGGAGAACAAGGGAGGCCTCTCGTGGCGTTGGTGGTTTGAAACCACCCCCTCTCCAAACGTAGACGTACGTCCCCTCAAAAGGAAGGAACTATGGGAAACAAATCATTGTGTCTCCGCGTCCACTCCCTTGGTTACTTCTATCCTTTACCGCACTTTACTTACTTGTTCTTGCTTAGTGTTGTGTTAGTTTGTGCTTGGTTGACATATAGGTAAATTCACCATAGTTGCATATTCTAGAGAATTTACCTTTCTTGTCAAACCCTAATTTGAAAAAGAGTAAAATTTGAAGTAGCACCTATTCACCCCTCCTCTAGGTGCCCATACGATCCTTTCAATTGGTATCAGAGCCTCGGCTCTTTATTTGGGCTTTACCGCCTAAGAGAATATGGGTAGCCAAGAAGGGGATGGTGGTAGTGAGTCGACCCCGGTAACCATGGAAGATCTCAGAAACTTGGAAACAAGATTGAGCTCTTCCTTGGTCAACGAAGTCAAGAAGATGCTTGAGCAAATTCTTAAAGACAAAGATGGCTCATCACCCCCATCTCCTCAAGAGGATCTACCATCCATTGTACCTAAAGGGAATACTTCGGTACCCCCCGAGGGTATGGTGGTAGGGGGCAAACTAGACAACGCTAATTCCTCCACACAACTTGATGGGGGGAAGGGTGAGCACCATGATTCTTGGTACTCTCCCGATCCTCCCGTCCCTCACCCTCATGTGTACAATAGAGGTGACCCACCTAAGCTAGAAGAGTCTTCTACTTTTGCTCAATTGCAATCACTAATGAGAACTCATGTGCGCAGCTCTTGCATTGAACTATGGAACATCATCGAGCATGGACTCTTTATTGGGGATCCAAACAACTTGACAAGAAGAGAGGTTGTCAATAGTCAACTCAATGCCACTTCTTTGCATATGATTCAACAAGGATTGGGAACAAAGGATTACCCACACATTGAGCACTTTAGCATTGCCAAGGAAGCTTGGGATGCTCTCACTGTGTTGTTTGTTGGAAATGAGAGTATGAGGAGGAACCGATATGATGCTCTAAGCAATGAAGCCGAAGGCTTTTACATGAAAGAAGGTGAAGATCATGAAGACATGTATCGAAGGCTCAAGACCACCGCCACCGCCTTTAGAAATGTGGGTGCCTCACATGTGGATGATGCATGGATAAAAAGAAAATATGTGAGTGCACTCATGACTTTTGAGCCCACCGACTTGAAGAGTCTACAAGGAAGACACAACTACCATCTCATGACCTCAAATGAAGTTATTCAAGAGATGGCCGCATTCAAGGTTGCCACCAAGAATCCCAAAGATGCCCGTGCTCGTGTCCTTGGTATGAGCAATGTTATCAATGTTGCATTAAAGGCCAAAGCTGTGGACCATGGGGATGAAGATGATAGCGATGAAGGGCCTTCCATGGACCACCCCGATGAAGTCAAGATTGCTCATAGTCAATATATGGCTTTCTATTCAAAGAACTTTTGGAAGAACCCCGCCAAGGCCAAGATGGAAATGCAAAGAAAGAGCAACCCAAATGGGAAAAGAGAAAATACAACGATATTGAGAACTTGCTTCAATTGCGGTGTCCGCTATCACTTTGTAGCAAGTTGTCCCTATGAAAAGAGAGAAGATCATGGGGGTAAGCTTGTGTTGAAGAAGACTCTCAAGGCACATTACAAGAAACATTTCATCAAGAAGAATCCCATCAACAAAAAGTCGGGAGAAATTGTCTTGATCACTCATGAAGAATACTCCTTCGACAATGAAGATGATGAAGATGAGGAAGAGGAAACTTCACATGGTGTGGCTGCTCTAGCCACCACCTCTACTCCGACATTCTCACTCTTTGATTCTCCAAATGAGAACTCTCCCACCAAGAACGTCACTTGCCTTATGGCAAGAGGAACGGAGGTATCCTTATCATCCCACTCTACTCCCTTAGATAATGATGAACTTGATGATGAAATGTCTCTTGATGTTAAAAAGGAATTAATTGCCTTTGATGAGTTTATGACTAACCTAAAAGGATATGCTAAGGTACACTTTGAAAACATCCTAGATCAACTTTCACATACTCAAGAGCTTCTAGATGTTAGATGTAAACTTGGGCATGAAAACATGATTGAGCTAGAGGCTTTAAACAATGCTCTAGAAGAAGAACAAGAAACTAGGTTATCACTTGAGCTAAAACTTGAAGGGCTTGATGAGGCCAATGACAATAGTGTTAACAAACTCATCAAAGAGCATGATCATGCTATTGCTAAATACAAAAGTGCTAAAAAGGACAAGATTGAGTTTGGTGTGGTTCATGAAAAACTTGCCGAGGACTTTAGATTGCTTAACAAGGCCCACAAGGCCTTGGAGAGTGAACTCTTGTCACTCACAAAGTCCCATGAAACACTTCAAACTCAATTGGCCAATATTCCTTCACATAGTAACTTCATTCCATCTAGTAGTACAACTATTCTTGAAGAGAATGCTAGGTTGAAGGGGGAGCTTGCTAAGGCCACATTTCCACAAGGCAACAAGTCTATTGATGATCTTTTGAGTAAGCAAAGGCCTAGTGGTGATAAAGGGGGCATTGGATTTGTCTCCAATTCTAAGAAGAAGAAGAACAACAAGAAGAAGAAGGTCAAGCCCACACAATAAACTAACAAGGCCATTGTGGGTAGTAAGACCACAAGTGGTAAAACTATGTCTCATGATGACTTTGCGGGTAGTGCTAACCCTCACTATGTTCTTATGCATGATTATTATGGTGATGTGTATGCACAATATGTTGGCCCATATGATGGTTATATTGCTTGGTCTATTTGGGTTCCTAAGACCCTTGTTGCTAACAAAATAGGACCCATTGAAAAATGGGTACCTAAAAATTAGCTTGATCTTTTGTAGACTTATGCTTCCGGAGGGTCAAAGTGGGTGCTTGATAGTGGTTGCACAAGTCATATGATCGGAAGCTCGTCTATTGTCAAGGACTTAAAGCCTAATGATGATCTAATCACTGTGACATATGCCGACAAGTCAAAGTCTAAGGTAATGGGTTTCGGCAAGGTTGTGGTTGCTCACGATATTACACTCGTGAACGTCATGCTTGTTGAGACCCTTGGATACAATTTACTTTCTGTACTTGCTCTTGGTAAGATGGGCTTTGCCGTCTTCATTGATGTAGATATTGTGGTCCTCTTGTGGAGCAAGTATCTCAAGGTCGCTTTCGTTGGGCACGTCGAACATGATTTGTATGTGGTGGACTTCTCGGAGCAAACCACTACAGGTACGATGTGCTTATTCGGAAAGGCCGATGTGGGTTGGTTATGGCATCGCCGACTAGTCCATGTCAATATGAGAACTTTGCAAAGTCTCCATAAAGAGGGCCATATAGTTGGACTAAAAGAAAATGTTTCCTTTGCCAAAGATCGTGTTTGCAGGGCATGTGTTCTACGGAAGATGCATGGCGCTCCTCACAAGCCCACGAACCAAATCAAGTCTAACAAGATCTTGGAACTCCTCCATATGGACCTATTTGGTCCTCCATCTCATGCACGTCTTGGAGGGAAGAAATATTGTTTGGTGATTGTTGACGACTTTTCAAGATACTCTTGGGTTTATTTCTTCAAGTTGAAGAGTGAAACTCAAAAGAATTTTATCGACTTCATCAACTTGGTTCAACGTCAATACAATGTTCCCGTGTTGATTATAAGAAGTGACAATGGCACCGAGTTCAAGAACTACACCTTGAATGATTTCCTTAGTGATGAGGGGATTAAACATCAATATTCCGCTGCATACACCCCTCAACAAAATGGTGTGGCCGAAAGGAAGAACCAGACTCTTATTGAGATGGCTACGACCATGTTGGCGGAGTTTAAATCTCCATACAACTTTTGGGCCGAAGCCATATCCACCGCTTGCCATGCTTCAAACCGAATCTAACTCCGCAAGAAAATCAACAAGACTCCATATGAGATACTTACCGGTAACAAGCCCAACGTATCTTATTTCCGGGTGTTCGGTTGTAAGTGTTTCTATCTCATCAAAGGTGTTTGTTTGTCTAAATTCGAGTCTAAAGCATTAGAGGATATTTTTGTTGGCTATGGTCTCGAATCTCACACTTATAGAATCTATGACAAGCTCTCCGGAGCCGTCATAGAATCTTGTAGTGTGACCTTCAAAGAATATGATGGTCCCCAAGGGGGGCGTATTGATGCTTGTGATGCAGATGATGAAATGCCTCAGGATGCCATAGGAAGAATGGGTGTGGGATATATCCGCCCCGTTGAGGAACCCCTTATGGCGGATCGAGAAGAACTATGCTCCACTCGAGTGGAGCCCTCATCTTCACAACCTCAACATGCTCCATCTACCGAAGAGGAGATTGACTCAAGCCAAAGACAAGATGTGGACCCTCAACATAGTGATCAATGTGTGAACTCTAGTCAAAGGGAGCTTGGTCCATTCGATGGGTTGTCAAGTGGTGCCAAGTCAATTTGTCAAGGAACATCCATCCAAAATGTTTTGAGACAAGCTCAAATTGATGCTAGAATAGCACTTGATCAAGACCAAGGTCAATCTTTGCCTCCCAATGTAGAGGATGACTCCAATGATGATCAAGGTCAAGTTGATGGTCAAGACGAGGATCGAAATGATGAAGAGGGTCCTCCAAGAAACAACACGGAGATCCACGCTCGTCGCGAAGCTAGAAAGGAAAGAATGTTGGAACTAAGAGATCACACTCTACAAAATGTAGTTGGTGATCTAAGGAAAGGTATTTCCACAAGAGCACAATTGAAGAGGTTCAGTGAACACCAAGCTCACATCTCCATGATTGAACCAAAGAAAGTGTGGGAAGCTCTTGAAGATTCGGATTGGTTAGAAGCTATGCACAAAGATCTCAACAAATTTGAGAGAAAAAAAGTGTGGAAGTTAGTTGAGAAGCCAAAGGATTGCCGCAATGTTATTGGAACAAAGTGGATATTCAAGAACAAGCAAGATGAGCATGGAATTATAGTAAGGAACAAGGCTAGATTGGTTGCACAAGGGTATTCTCAAATTGAAGGCATTGATTATGGAGATACTTATGCACCCGTGGCTCGCCTTGAGTCCATTTGTATCCTTCTTGCTTATGCGGCACATCATAACTTTAAGTTGCAACAAATGGATGTATAAAGTGCATTTCTTTATGTTCCTTTAAATGAATTGGTATATGTTAAGCAACCCCCGGGATTTGAGGACCCCAACTTCCCAAACCATGTCTACAAACTTTATAAGGCGCTCTATGGGCTCAAGCAAGCCCCACGCATGTGGTATGAGCACCTTAGAGAGCTATTGTTTGACCGTGGCTTTGAGGTTGGGAAAATCGATCCCACTCTTTTTACTAAGAGGGTCAATGGGGAGCTTTTTGTATGCCAAATATATGTTGATGATATTATATTTGGCTCATCTAACAAAGCTTTTAATGATGAATTCTCAAAGCTTATGACTAGTAGGTTCCGGATGTCTTTGATAGGGGAGTTGGGAGTATTTCTTGGCCTTGAGATCAAGCAAGTTAGAGGAGGGACATTCTTCAATCAAGCCAGGTATACTCAAGATATGCTCAAGAGATTCAATATGCAAGATTTGAATGGAGCTCCGACTCCCATGGCTACAAAGACTCATCTAGAACAAAATCCAAATGGTAAAGATGTGGATCAAAAGGTATACCGGTCTATGATTGGTTCTTTGCTTTACCTTTGTGCATCTAGACCCGATATTGTGTTGAGTGTAGGTGTGTGTGTGCAAGATATCAAGCGGCTCTTAAAGAAAGCCATTTAATGGCGGTCAAGAGAATCTTTCGATATTTGGTTCATACCCCATTTTATGGTCTTTGGTATCCTCAAGGCTCAACATTTGATCTTTGTGGATACACAGATTCGGATTGGGCGGGTGACAAGGATGATAGAAAATCAACATCCGAGGCTTGCCAATTCCTTGGTATGTTGGTATTCCAAGAAGCAAAATTGTATATCTCTCTCCACCGCCGAAGCCGAGTATGTGGCAGCTGCTAGTGCTTGCACTCAATTGCTATGGATGAGGCAAACTTTAAAGGAATACGGTGTCCATTGTGACAAAGTGCCTCTTCTATGTGACAATGAAAGTGCCATCAAGATTGCCTACAACCCGGTGGATCACACAAGGACAAAGCATATTGAGATTCGCCATCACTTCATTAGAGATCATGTTGCTCGAGGTGATATTGATCTATCATATGTATCAACCAAAGATCAACTTGCCGATATCTTCACGAAGCCACTTGATGAAGCAAGGTTTTGCTACTTGAGGAATGAACTAAATATCGTAGATTCAAGGAGCTTGACTTGATATTATTGCACTCTCACCTATGTTTCATCTCATATTTGGTCTAGGTGTAGGCATGGATATAGGGGGAGTGCGGTCCTAATTGATTGGACCATCCCTCCCCCCATTATGCCCAAAGAAATCAAAATCATTCCTCTTAATATCATTTTGTGATATGTGAGCTTAATGATGAGTTTTGGTAATGGACCCAAGATATATCTTCGTGGTGCCAAGCCAAGTATACTCAAATATGGTGGCCTAGGCCACCGCCCTCTCTCATTTGAGAGGTTGGCATTTGCTCATGTTTGTCATTTTCTTGATTCTAGTCTCTTGAAGCTTTTCTGAACATTTTTTGAACTTCTATGGCTCTTGTTGGTTCTTCACAGTTTGATGTCTCAACCCAAGCCCTTTCTCTATCTTAAAAACCATCTATCTCTCATATATGTCCCCAAACACCTTTCCTGGAACTTTTGGTCGAGGAGGACCGGAGTCTCCGTGTACAAACACCAGAGTCTCCGGTGTAGGCCGGAGTCTCCGGTGTAGACCGGAGTCTTCGGTCTGGACGGTTTTTGTCACTTAAAGAAGGGGGCACGGGGTGAACTGGAACAACAGTTCCTCATTCTTCACCCCGTCCCCTACCTCCAAACCCGTCGTCTCCTCCTCCAAAAATCCTCCCCGGAGGTCAAGAAGCCTCCCGGGATCCGCCGTGCAGCCGGCCAACCTTCCCCTCTCCTCCATTGGGTCATTCCCACCGGAGGAATTGATCCCATGGACAGATCTGGTACCTCTCCTCTCCTTTTTATCCTAGGGTTCATCCCTAGATGTGTTTTGAGGATTGTTGCTGATTTGTCCATTAGAATCACTTGTTTGCATGCACTCTAGTACTTTAGCCTTGTTGCATTGCCCGATCTACTAGATTCACCCTCACCAGCATCTCCCCATCGCATACCCGAGCCTCTTGACCGGAGATTCCGGACTGAGGTCCGGAGACTCCGGTCCAGGCCGGAGACTCCGGTCCCTAGGACCGGAGACTCTGGTGTAAGCTGGAGACTCCGGTATAAGGTGCGGATACTCCGGTGTTGGGTGAATCAAAATAGTCCAGAAATGCATCAAAGTTCTTGTACTGTATCTTTGGGACATATATACTCATCTCCATGCTATCTCCCTCACTGCTATTCACAGGTGATGGTTCTAGTCGTCCTCGTCGTACCAAGGCTAAGTCCCAAAGGGGCAATCCTCGCTATGATGAAGCTCAGGGTTAGTTTATCGTGCCTCCGTCCAACCGGAAACAGCGGGCACGTGATGCAGCTTACATGAAGAGGGATCAGGAGAGGGATGAACGCGAGGAACGTGCAAAGAGAGCCAAGTATGACAACCTCCAGTCCCTAGCCAAGATGTCTAAAGAGGAGTACCGTGAGCTGAGGAAGACAGATTTCTATGCACTGACTGAAGGAAATATGCCCTAAGAGGCAATAATAAAGTGTTTATTATGTGTATTCCAAGTATATGATAGATGTTTATTTTGCATGCTATAATTGTATTAATACGGAAACGTTAATACATGTGTGTTTAATAAACAAACAGAAAGTTCCTAGTTATGCCTCTCTCATAAACTAGCTCATTGATTAACAAGATGATCAAGGTTTCCTGATCATGGACATTGGATGTTGTTAATAACGGGATCACAACATTAGTGTAATGGTGTGATGAACATTCATCCGAAGTATAGCATTACGATCAAAGTCATTGAGTTTATATTGCTATAACAACTTACGAAGTGATCCTAATCCTTAGACCATGAGATCATGTCAATCACTAACACCGGAAGAGTTTCTTGATAACATCAAACGTCACACCATAACAGGGTGATTATAAAGATGGATTCAGAACTAATAAAGTGTTATGTTGAGGCTCATGGATCGAGAGTGGAATTTGTTCATCTCGATGACGGATAGATATACTTTGGGCCCTCACGGTGATATCACATTGATTAGCTTGCAAGCAAGTGATTTAATCACTAGAATGTTATATCACAGGAACGAGAAAAGAGTGCATGTTGGTAACGATATCAAACTAGGTATGGAGATACCAATGATCGAATCTCGGACATGTAATATATCGTGAAACAAAGGGATTAAGATACTAGCATAAAAGGTTCCGACGATCACAAGAAAGTCATCGTTGAATGTGTGGGAGTTAGTATGGGTCTCCAGATCCCGCTTCTGATTATTGATCCGAGAGGGGTCTCGATCATGTTCGCATTATTCACGAACCGTAGGGTGACACACTTAAGAGACACCGACATCCAATTGGAGCAAATGTTTCATGCCGAAAGAATGAACAAGCGCAGGAATTTATTTCACTAGATACCGAAACGGGTTTTGGGGTGAAATTGCATAAAGTGGTTATGCATGTGAAATAGAATTCTAGCAAGGGGTTATTTGTGAATGTTTGTCATTAAAGTAATTGACAAAATTCTGAATAAAATAAAAGAGTTTTATTTAATGAGAGTTTGCATTAAATTTGGTGGAAATTTAATGGGAATTTGAGTGGACTTTTGAGTGGAGGGAATTTAAAGGAGATTTGTGAGTGGAGTGTCCACCCACATGAAGAGGGGAGGGCAAGGGGGCAGCCCCATGCGCCGGCCACCCCCTTGGGGTTCCCCCCTCCTCCTATAAAAGGAGCCCCCCTCCTCACTTGTCTCTCACACCTCCTCGTGAAGGATCTCTCTCCCCCTATAGAATTTATCCCCCATGGTCTCGGACTAGCGAGATACATGTTCCCGGTGGCTATTCGGCAAGAAAGAGTTGTGCTTCCGCTGCATCGCTGGAGCGAGGAGGCGGAGGTTGCTCGGTGCCTTGAACGTGTGTGCGAGCACGGATGCGCTGCTGATTTGCGGCGCTAGGACTTCCTCTCGATCTTGAGATCGGCAAGAGATCGTCTACATCAACCACGAGTTGAACTCGTTAAGCTTTGTCGGTCTTCAAGGGTATGTTCTCTACGGATATACATCCGCCCGTTGTTTGTATCTAGTAGATAAATCTTGGTATATAGTTCACATCGTAGGAAATTTTTTGTTTTCTATGCTGCGAACCCTATAGTGGTATCAGAGCCGAATCTATGCGTAGATACTTTACACGGGTAGTACACATATGAGTATGTGGGCGATGATGATCATGTTGTTGCTCCTTTGTTGTAATTTTGGATATTGGTGGCATAGTGGGATGAAGCGGCCCGGACAAACTTTACATGTCCTCGCACATGAGACCTGTTCCACGCTTGACATGCAACTAGTTTGCATAAGTGGCTAGCGGGTGTCTGTCTCTACTACTATAGTCAATATCTATTTTGCAAGCGAGTTGTCAACAATTTGATTATCCTCGTTGTGGTTCATGTTCGTAGGTAAGAACGGTTCTATCTCGAAAGCCCTTAGCCACGTAAAACTTGCAATGGATAAATTAGAGGCATCTAGTTTAGATTGTTGCTGGGCTAGTGTTATGATATGGTAGTTTTGTAAGTAGAAGTATGAGATGATACTCTTACAACACACATAGCGTGTAAAATCCATAGACCTTGAATTTACACATATAGGTATGATAGTGATCATACCACGATGCACATGATAGAGATCATCTGCGGGAACCATATAATTTCACTAATAAACATATGATGTTTGATAGCATCTTATATTGCTTGTTTAGCGCTTTGTTAGCATAATAAGATGATCCCTCATTTAAATATCAAGATAAGAATGTGTTCTTCCTTTAGTATGCACCAATTATGTTTTCGTCGCTCCAATACATCACGTGATGATCGGGTGTTCTTGGATCCACGACCATATTTCGGGTGTAAAACAGTTACACACGCGAATACTAAGGTTCGAACTTGGCGAGCCTAGCATGTACAGACATGGCCTCGGAACATGGACCGAAAGGTTAAGCATGATTCATATAGTTTATATGATGGCCATTTGATGCTCGCCTTTGAAGCTATACCGACTCACGTGATGATCGGACTTGGTGTAGTGGATTTGGTTCATGTAATCACCAAAAAGGCATGAGGGATGTCGTTTTTGAGTGGGAGTTCATTCGTAATATAGATTAGTTGAACTCAATCTATCATACACTTAGTCTAAACTTTACAAATTCTGTTGTAGATGGCACCACCTGCTTTTAATTTCAATGTGTTCATGGAGAAAGAGAAACTAGCAACGAACGGTAGCAACTTTACCGAATGGGCCATGAATTTGAGGATTCTCCTCTCTGCTGCACAAAAGCAATATGTGCTAGAAGCGCCGTTAGGCCCCCCACCTTTAGATGATGCCCCTGACGAGGAGAAGAATGTCTATCAGACTCGTCAGGAGGACCACAACTTAGTTCATTGCGGCATATTGTATGGGCTAGAGCCGGAACTTCGAAAGCGTTTCGAAAACGGCAATGCATTTGATACAATGGGTGAGTTGAAAATGATTTTCGACACACATGCTGCTGTAGAGAGCTACAACGCTTCAGAAAAGTTCTTTAGCTGCATGATGGAAGAGCACATCTCCGTTAGTGAGCATGTACTCAAGATGTCGGGTTACGCCGATAAGCTTGTGTCCTTGGGAATATCGATTCCCATTGACTTAGGCATCCATCATGTTCAGCAGTCTCTGCCACCTAGCTATAAGAGCTTCGTGATGAACTATAATATGCAAGGCATGAAGAAGTCTCTCCCCGAGCTTCTGTCAATGCTTAAAACTGCAGAAGTGGAGATCAAAAAGGAACATCAAGTGTTGATGATCAATAGGAACACTGGTTTCAAGAAAGACAAGAAGGGAAAACGGAAGGGAAGTAAGGGCGGCAAGCCTGTTGCCGCGCCTGAAAAGAAACCCCGAGTTGGACCTAAGTCTGATTCCGAGTGCTACTATTGTAAGGGGACTGGCCACTGGAAGCGCAACTTCCCCAAGTATCTGGCAGACAAGAAGGCCGACAAGGCAAACAAAGGTATATATGATATACATGTTATTGATGTGTACTTGACTAGTGCTCGCAGTAGCACCTGGGTATTTGATACCGGTTCAGTTGCTAATATTTGTAACTCGAATCAGGGGCTGCGGAACAAGCGACCGCTAGCAAGGGGTGAGGTCAAGATGCGTATCGGCAATGGATCAAGCGTTGATGTGATCGCCGTCGGAACGCTGCCTATCCACTTACCGTCGGGATTAGTTATAAACTTGAATAAATGTTATCTGGTGCCTGCACTGAGCATGAACATTGTATCTGGATCGTGTTTGATGCGAAGTGGTTATTCATTTAAATCCGAGAATAATGGTTGTTCCATTTATATGAATGAAATCTTTTATGGTCATGCACCGATGATGAATGGTTTATTTCTATTAGATCTCGATGATAATGTTACACATATTCATAATGTTGATGCTAAAAGGATTAAACTTAATGATGATATATCCGCATATATGTGGCACTGCCGTCTAGGTCATATTGGCGTTAAACGCATGAAGAAGCTCCATTCGGATGGGCTTTTGGAATCACTTGATTATGAATCATTTGATACATGTGAGCCATGCCTTATGGGCAAGATGACTAGAACGCCGTTTTCTGGTTCAATGGAACGGGCGACAGATTTATTGGAAATCATACATTCTGATGTATGTGGTCCAATGAGTGTGTCGGCGCGAGGTGGATATCGTTATTTTGTTACTTTCACGGATGATTTGAGTAGATACGGTTATATCTACTTGATGAAACACAAGTCTGAAACCTTTGAAAAGTTCAAGGAATTTCAGAATGAAGTGGAAAATCATCGTAATAGAAAGATCAAATTTCTACGGTCCGACCGTGGAGGTGAGTATCTAAGTTACGAGTTTAGCACTCACATGAAAGAGTGTGGAATTTTTTCACAACTCACACCTGCCGGAACACCACAGCGAAATGGTGTGTCGGAACGTCGTAATCGTACTTTATTAGATATGGTTCGATCTATGATGTCTCTGATGGACTTGCCGTTGTCATTTTGGGGTTATGCACTAGAAACTGCTGCATTCACTTTAAATCGGGCACCATCTAAATCCGTTGAAAAGACACCGTATGAATTGTGGTTTGGAAACAAACCTAAGATGTCATTTCTTAAAGTTTGGGGATGCGATGTTTATGTGAAGAAACTTCAACCGGATAAACTCGAACCCAAAGCGGAAAAATGCGTCTTCATAGGATACCCTAAAGAAACTATTGGGTATTCCTTCTATCACAGATCCGAGGGCAAGGTTTTTGTTGCCAAGAATGGATCCTTTCTAGAGAAAGAGTTTCTCGCGAAAGGTGTGAGTAGTCGGAAGGTAGAACTCGAAGAGGTTGTGGAACCTTCTCTTCAAAGTATGGCGATTAGCGCAGCGCCGGAAGTTGTTCCGGAGTTGGCTCCACCTGTTGAAGAGGGAACTAATGATAATGATCATGAAACTCCGAAAGAGAGTACTACCGAACCTCGCAGGTCAAACAGGACGCGTGCAGCTCCCGAGCTGTACGGAAATCCTGTCATGAATTTCATGGTTGATGAAAATGATGACCCTGCGACGTATGAAGAAGCGATGATGAGCCCGGATTCCAACAAATGGTTAGAAGCCATGAAATCCTAGATGGAATCCATGTATGAAAATCAAGTTTGGAACTTGGTGGAATTACCTCACGACCGAAAGGCCGTGGAGAACAAATGGATTTTCAAAGGAAAACTGATGCTGATGGTAATGTGACCGTCTATAAAGCTCGACTTGTCGCAAAGGGGTTTCGACAAATTCAAGGAGTTGACTACGATGAGACTTTCTCTCCCGTAGCGATGCTAAAGTCAGTTAGGATTATGTTAGCAATTGCTGCATATTTCGATTATGAGATATGGCAGATGGATGTCAAAACCGCGTTTCTCAATGGTAATATTGAAGAAGAGTTGTATATGATACAACCAAAGGGTTTTGTCGATCCTAAGGATGCTAACAAGGTGTGCAAGCTTCAGTGATCCATCTATGGATTGAAGCAAGCATC